>OX596244.1:3951579-4625914 GCA_951394255.1 Polyploca ridens
TTGTTGAATCTGACCCAATGACAGGTTGCATTATGGTGGTCACCTTGCTTGACGGGTTCATATTGTATTTAGCAAGTGGCAGGTACAGTCACGGAAACCAATATGTTTTTGTTACGTGTAGGGACGTACTCAAATAGTTAGAAACATAGTCATGTGACACGCAGACTTATTTTATGAATACGTTGAATTTTGCATGAAGTAAGCAATTGAAAATGGTATTTATGAACACTCGTAAATGTCTATTTTATTTAAAATTACCAATTTTACAACACAACATGGCGGGCCCCTTTATTTACAAACATTTCATCTTCACCGGTGCCAGTGATAAGTCCCTTTGTTCTTTATTATTTTTAATTTAGAACGACAGTTAGTGGAATTTGTAAGAACAAAAGTTCTTTACACTTTGGTCAAGTCCATTGTCCTAAGTTTTTGAGCCATTCAATGAAGCTTTAAAATTGTCTGTTTTGTCTTCAGGAATGTAAGTTATAAATTATAGGTAGGTAATTGGATTTTCATCGAGATAAGCTTAACACTATTTACCTAAGACACAAAATAAAAATTCAGCTGGTGAAGTATTCCGCAATTTTAAATTCCCAAGCACACGTACCCCACGTATTTGTGAACAAAATTCCCTTGAATTTGTAGGAGTAGTGCAACGTGCATTTGGCGCCTAGTCAGATAGTTAGTTTTTTTCCAACAGTTTATTATACAAAAATTCCTGTATGTCTTCCTGCAATCAGCATTGAACCTTCTGACTATAGCAAGAAGTATAATGTTCGATGAGCGTATTCGCGCCCGGGATGAAATCTAAGTTAATCGTTTGAAGAATCAAAACTACACCATATTTATCCTTCAAACTCCCAATATAGAGTTGATTTTTGTATGGGATCGCCCGTGTCCTTGTAACACGATAATAATAATGCATTTTTTTGGTATTCAAGATGTCTGTGTGCAATGCACCAAGATGTTTGTGTGTGCGTGTTGCAGTCGTCTAGCAGCTGTGCCTATTATTATGAAGTTGTGTGCGTGTTTTACATAGAGCGACTTGGTACATTTGATACTTTCCGATAAAGAAATATAAAATATGCAAAGGCTGATTATGTTGTACACGGTCGCGTGACAGGTTGTCATTTCAGTTAAAAAGAATAGTTTACGGCGACGGGTAAGTTAGGACAAAATGTGTTTGTATTCAGTTCTTATAATTATGCATAGCGATAATAATGATTCTGTCGAGTCACGATTAAGCTATTTTTAGCATTTTAAGGGAAGTTTTCATGTCGGTTGATGTTCATAAATGTCATTTGGCTAATTGTGAGAACGGAAAATATGTACAAAAAACTCTGAAGGGAAATTTAAAACGGGGTTCGGTATATTCAAATACTGACTTGTTCACTTTTAGTCTTCATTATCACTGTGCAATATATTTTTAATACAGCTATTTTTAATCAAGACGTCACGCACGACAGACAATAACTGTAACTGTAGAAAACTTTAATATTTTATTAAATTAACAAAGTCAAATGATCAAAACGTTTCGCTCATATTTTAATAAAATAGAGAAACTTTTTTTTGCATCGTTGGCGAAGTATTCCCAAGACCATGTGGACCGCTACGTTGCTAGATCAAACACACCATCCTGCCGCCATTGTAGTTCCTCTATCAATACTTTCCAAAAAAATCCTTGTAAAGCATCTATCTCGCTCTAATCCCCGGTAAGACACCCCAAAGAGAGAAAGAAACAGGTAGAGGAGAACATCTTCAAGCATAATTGCTTCTAAAATGAATAGATGTTAGACAATGGTTCCAGAAAGAATGACAAAATGCGGTGCGACGAAGTCGTTTCCTACGCACAATTGCCAATTTAAGCTAAGTAACTAGAAGTACATAATTGATTTTAGTCAGATTTATATCTTACAAATATGTACTGGGTTGTTTTAGAGAATATTGTGACACTACTGTAGTAAGTAGGTTACAAGAAGTTTGTAAGCCTGAGTAATAATGGCGGGTTTACCACGGTCTGTACTTGAGAGACAGTTTCCTTCTAGGCTTTGTACACATCATCACTATCACACACTATCACAACATCACATCACAAAAGTCATTAATAATTATTAGAAAAGTCAACAAAAAATATTTTTAAGTAAACAAAGTGTTATTAAAAATTAATATTAAGTACCTACTTGTTTTTTTTTAGAACATAATTGTTTTTTTTTCGACGTATAATGTGAACGAACTCCTTTTAAATTGGAGTTATAGAAATACAGAACGGCAATGCCTAAACCCTAACAAGCCATATTCTCTGCCTCTGTAAATTTATTTTTCCACCATACTTATATCCTTAAATCTTTATACTGGCCAGTAAAGCAATGAAATAAAACTGTTCTATATTCCAACATTTAAAATTATTTTTAGAACATAATAGATACCACATTATTTTTATTAGACAGACAGGTGAGATACATTTGAAAGGTAACAAACAAGATATACCCCTACGAAAGGGTGCAATGGTTCCGGGTGTCCTTGAATGGCGCCCTCGCCGAGGGCATGCTTGTCTGTGATACTGGCTCGTTTGATATCACAAGCATAGTTAAATTTGTTTTAATAGTACTCACTCACGATATCCAAATTAATTCAAATGGTCCTTCGCAACCTTGGTTTTACTATTCTCTGTAGTACTCTGGATGTTAATTTGAAATTATACCTATTTATGAATTCCAATCCAATGTACTTTGGAAAATCAATTGCAAATCTATAATGTAAAGTGAATTAACATTTTATTGTTATTGCCAATCGACTTTAGTACCTAGGTACTTACAGTATTCGATTACTTGTATCTATTGAATACTAAGCCTGGCATAATTTTGAAGAAAAAGATTGTATGCAAGTAGTTTCGGAACCTGCCCCTCTACCAAAAAAGTAGGTAATTCATTAAGCATCCTTGTTTCAGACTCAAAACTAACAGAAATGAAGTGCGCCAGACTTCAACTACAGGAAAGAATTAAGCCCAAAAGTAAAATGGAGAAATCCAATTCAATTGAAAAGCCTAGGAGGTATTGCCAGAAACGTATGGTGAATCCTGGACATGAGGAAGATCCTAGATGGACGGATGTTTTTGAAAGGTACTTACGAAAAGTTATTTGAACCTCTTTGTTTTTACTATACTGTTTTTGTGCAACAACCAATTTTATTTGCAGATTTCGTTGCAATGATGATCAAGAACAAGGTAATATCAATGAAACATTAGATAGTGTTCGAGCTCAACAAGATATGGAGGATATGTTTCTTTCTGTCCAAACTCTGAAGTTTCAAGGTGATGTTGAACAAAACAAGCGACCAAAAACAAGCTTCAAATACAAAACAATAACAGATGGCAAAAAGCACAGAATGTTCGTGAAACAAGTCATCCCTGACAATGAATATAATGACGACGACGCATCATCACAACTGACTTCATATTATTTTGACGACTACGTGAAGTATTTATTCAATAACGATAAATCGAGACCCACGTCAGGTAAATCGAGTATTTTCCTTCAAGGACTCAGTGATACATTAAAACAGAGCAAAGGAACACAAGTCGATATATTTAACGTTGATAATAATAAAAAATCAAAAAATGTCGAAGCAAATATTAAGAGTTTGTATAAAAAGAGTATTAAGAACGATACAAAAGATTCTATCAAACAATATGAACCTAATTTTGACAATACTAAGATTTCATTCCATAAAACAGGTAAGAGGAAGAGTCTAACCATTTCGAGAGCTCAAAGTCCTGAAACAGTACAAGTGATAAGAGTAGACGTTGTATGCAATCAGAATGGTACCGCCATGTCAGATTATGATGACAATAAGAAACATGTAGATGACTCAAACGAAGCAAATTTTGGGGACAGGTATTTAAAAAGCTCCCATTTCGCTAACAAATACTTATTAACAAACACTATAAAGACTCTGGATGAAAGTCTTTCTGGTGGAGCTAAAGTAACATTACTTTGTAAGACATTCAAACTATCTGACAGATTGAAAAATTCAGAAAAATCCAAAGCGGATAAGAAATATGTGAAGGGTCTCAAGAAAGGTTCAAACAATGATATCAAAAGTAGAACATATAAATGATTCGGAATCTGCAAACAATCTTGTAAATTCACTGAAATTTGACGTTTAAATTAATTTATTACATTTTAATAATGGTCTTTTTTATCTAGTATATAGGTAATGTATTAAATCTACAGGAAACAAGAAACAAACTAAAATTAAAAATTACAAATAAAAAACATGGTCTTTTATTTCTTAACCACAGTATAGTGTACGAAACTATCATAAATTGTATGACATGTCGACGAAACGAGGTGTGGCATCAAAAATACCTGCGAGCAAAATCTGGCGACTGTCAGGCGCCACCCTAACTTTTAACAAATGGCTCCCAAACTTTCACATTTTTTATCGAGGTAAGGAATAAACGTAGTGCAGATATATTTTAATCGTTGTTTCATTTATTCAACGCTACAGTAATTTTGGAGATGAAGTAATTCGTACTGTCCAAAATTACTGTAGCTTTTTGATTGTGTCTTGGTACTTACATACGCATAATTTTATTCAGGTGATAAAAAAATGTTGTGCTTTAATAATGACTATCTTTATGATATAAAATTTTGTCTAACTCTAATAAGAACGAAAAATATATTTACAGATATCCAAATATTGCTACACCAAGAGATATGCCATGAAAAGTTTGACAGCCACTCGCTTATTTTAGAAAAAAAATTAACGTAAATTTTTCACACACCCTGTGATTTAGTGAAACGATGCGTACGGTCAATTTTGTTTAAAAAAAAACGTTTAATCTATAAAAGTGGGCTTAAAAAAACAAAACGATTTGTAATCAATCTTTTATTTTTTTCCGTAGCCTTTGTAACTAAATCCGGTATCGACACACAGAATTACTAAGAAAATTTTGGAAAACATGCAGTTAATTGCGTTTATAGTCTGGAAGAATAAGTTATATTTTATTTGGTTTCCTTTACAAAGTTTGTGGATACTTTTAAATTAATTACTGCCGTGATTTGCCGTCGAGCTAGCGTGGCAACTGGTACCTACATCGTCACGCAGTGTCCTGTGGTTGTGTTATATTTTACTTAGACTTTATTTAAATTCATTGTTTTAGTCAAAGTTTTAACATTCTAAAATTCTATGAACATCTTGTATGAAATGATTTCGGGAACCTATAAGTTTTAAATAAACTTTATGGTTTGTTTAAAAAACTCAAATACATTATTAGTTAGTTAGGAGTAGTTTTATAGATTGTCCAAATAAAGTTTTGAACTTAACATACAAAAAAATCTATTAGTTATTTTTTACAAATTAGTCACTTGCGAAATAATAATCATTATCAGTATCGCTACGCATGTCTGTGGGTTAGTGCTTCGTACTCGAGAACCACTTGCTGTTTTCACAATTATCTAGGGAATCTTTTAAGGTTATTAAAATATCATAGTGCTGTGACTGAAGAAAGCTGCACAGTGTCAGTTTTAGTATAACTAGTGCGAGACATCTTTAGAGTTAATACATAATGATTCTAATTCAGAGAAATATATTATTTATACCGACTCAAAGTCATGTCTGACAGCATTACAAAATCCGGAAAACACAAATTCACTTATAATAGATATTAAACAAAAAATGATAAATCTTCTATCAGAGAATTACAATTTCGAAATTATATGGATTCCAAGTCATCAAGGAATAGTTGGCAACGAAAAAGCTGATAGTGAAGCTAAAAATGCGACGAATGAAAATGATATCTGCACTACAATAAAATCAACTCCAGCTGAAATAAAAAAATACTTCAAAGTTAAAATAAAAATTCTTTGGGATAATTATTGGAAGACGGAAAATACAAGTAAACTTTTTGGTATAAGAAATTCTATTTTTGATAAACCACCTATTTTATTCAGCTGCAGAAAGGATCAAGTAATAATTACCAGACTGCGTATTGGACATACAAACATGACACACATACATTTAATAACTCATACCGATAAAAATAAGTGCAAGTGTGGACTGGACTTGACTGTCTTACATCTTCTTATTGAATGCACGGCATACAATAATGAAAAACTAATGTGTGATTTACCTAAAGGTTTAATAGATTGTTTAAATGAAGAAGGATGTAAACGAACGTTAATTTTTTTGAAAATGATAAATGTTTATAACCTAGTGTAATATGTAATTGTAATAAATATTATTGTTTATTGTGGTCGCTAATGACCTTAGATGTTAAAAAGCGACCTAAAATAAATAAATAAAAAAAAAAAATTATGAGTGTGGGGCCGCGAGTCCCTACTAGTTTATAATAAATCAGTCTGTCCAACTAAATTAGAAGTCCTTATGAAAAAATATGTATGATGTAGTATGAATTTGTTCCTTCTGTTCTTAGTAAAATTGCTACGTCGTAGTACCTACTGCGATAAACTGTTCTGTGCTACGAATAATAACTGTGCGTACACCATGGGTCAAGTTAGAGTGGTCATTTATCTAATATACAAATAACCATGTTAACATGACCCCTGAAAAATTTCTTGAGCTTTTTAGATATTATTGATGAGTTTATTTATCAAGTTTATATGTTAGCTCAGAGTATATAAATACTACGTACAAATGTTAGTCATAATTAATAGGAATTTTCATGTAAAATTATGAAGGCTTTCTGTTAGTTTTGAGCGATATTTTTATCTGTTCTATACAGTTTTGCCTAAATTTATTTTCAGCAAATAGATGTAATGATAATAATTTTACTGTGGAACAGTTGTCCATCATCTGTGTTTTTGAAAGTAGTACTATTATCTTTATTCAAGTATATTTCAACATTCGTATTGATATTAGTCATATTATTAGATGCCTGGGCATTGTGTACAAAAATACTAACAAACCTGCCTTATAAACTGATCCCTATACAGTTATGTGAACATATATAGGTACCTACATAAAGCAAAGGTGTACGTAGGTATATGTAGTGTGCGGAGATCAGCAACAGAAATGGCAATGATTAACGATCGGAACGGAAACGTTTCTGAATATTAATTTGTAGTGGAGGTCACCACGGCCGGGCAAGTGTGACACGCCATACCACACCGAAAGGATTGGTACCTCCCCCGCTCCCCGGCGATGGGGGCAAAATGTGTGTTCCGAATTTATAGGTGTGAGAGATGGAACTTCAGGGTAGCTAAAGGGTGAGGTGGACTTCGGACCCCCTCACTTGGGGGGTGCAGACCCCCCAATTTGCCCTAGTCCGGCACCCCCGCCCCAGGCTCCCGTTTCTGTCCAAGCGATAAGAGCGAAGAGGGGTGAGCGTCAATTGGACGTTTTACGCATAATTTAGAGAAGTAAATGGATTCGAACAGTCTCCGCAAAGCATGTACCTATATCAGTGCGATGATTTGATGAGAATATCTAAGTAATTACGTTATTTCATTACATTTTAAGGAATAAATGTATTCAAATAATAATTATTGAAAAATTTTGTATTAATAAGTTAATGTAAATTTTCTTAAGTTTAGTGATTGCACTTGGAAATTTATTCAGTGCTTTTAAATGGGTGTTCTAAGCATACAGATTAGTAATTGGTCAATGGTTCGGCACCATTGACCAATTACTAATCTGTATGCTCTGTATGTTATGTCTGTTGTAAATAGCACTAAACAAATTTTAGTCACATCTCATCTCTTTCTTACGAACATGATTGAAAAAGGATAGAACATATTTTAAGTTGTCAAATTAATCTTTGCCGTCTTATTTTGCGTGTATTTAGGCGTAACCGCGATAGATGGCGACTAAATTTATATTGAAAACAAGCATTGGACTAATTTGACAGGACTACATTTCTTACATCCTTTTCTTATGTTCTTTGTTAGAAAGAGACATAGTGACATTAAAATTAGTTTAGATGTGAACAACAGAATCAGGGCCATTATCTCACGATTATAAGAAACATTTTGGTTTAACGTTCGGCCTTTCACAACTTTTAGTTAGTTTTTTTATTCTTTCTGTCTGAATAAAATATAAGTTTACTGTTTAGAATTATGTTTTTATCCCAATTTCCAATAATTGGATCATTAACTAAAGTTAAATACATTTATTATGTATACTTTCTTAATAAATATTATAAATATACGTATTGTTAATCTCTAATAATTTAAAGCAACTTAAAACTCATATACACAATATTTTTAGCATTTTTTTACCGTTAATTGCAACGGCAGAATCGAGGAAATTTTCTATATATAGATTGTATTTTGTACATAAAAAATATCATCGGTATCTCATATCTTTACAACACCGAATTTCCTAAAAGCTATCTTCTATAGTAGGTGTAAGGTCCTAACTCGGGGTGTCGGGTATCGTGAGTGAAATTTCTTGATATTTTTACAAATGTTTCATACTACCTACACATACATATCGTTCGATCGAAGAGCTGATGAGCGATGATCATGATAGCTGTGCTAATAGAGGAATTACAAGTAAGACGACTTAAGTACAAGAAGACTTAATTCAAGGTTTTTTTTTTAATACACTAAGTTGGCAAACAAGTATACGGGCTGCCTGGTGATAAGCGGTTACCGTAACCTAAAGACGCTCTCAACGCCAGGGGTATCACACAAGGGTTGTCAACCCTGCACATCCTTTTTAAAAACCACATACTGTTACTTTTTTACATTGTGTATAATAAAAAATAACAAAATAATGTTATCTGCCTGTCTGTTTGTTCCGGCTAATCTCTGAAATTACTTGACCAATTTCGACGGGACTTCTACTGGCAGATAGTTAATGTATAAGAAGTACCATAGGCTACTTTTTATTTTAGAACGAGAATATGGGCTCTTCGAAACCGTATGCGGGTATAACCGCGGCGTTCAGCTAGTCTATGCTAATAATATAAAGAGAAAGTGAAATTGTGTGTATGTGGAGGGTAATCTCCAGATGTACTGTACTCCGAGTGTAAAAAAATTACGTTGGTAAACGCTTACTAATGCGTTTGTGTTTACGACACTTCTCTATAGGAATTGGCACAGCGCCTCTAGCGGAATACTCATGGTACTAATTTCTCCCATACAAATTTATAGTTAACGCAAACGCAACTGATATGGCTTACCGATGTACCTACGCAGAAGATACTTTTTGTACATTTTCAAAGCGCGGGAAACCGCTATTGGTCGGCAGCTGCCGCCATGTTAGCGCGCGCCGTGCGGAGGGGCATGACTTGCGAGTGAGACGGAACTAATAGCTGTAGTGTATTATGAACCTTATAGTAGTGATCTAAGGTTGATTGTAAGTTTTAAGCATTCTTTCGTTAATGTTCGGGGCCATACTTTCTTTTCTGTGCGAACGAAGATTCACGACGCGCCTTATTAGTTGGGTACTACCGTAAGCGTTTACTAACGTCAATTCTTTACACTGGGGGTACTGATGCGGATCTGAAAGATCTCGCACCGATAAGAAGATAAATTATCACGGAGTGATAATTCTTCTTGTATCCCGGATAAGCAGGTGAAACCGCGGAAGACAGCTTGTTAGAAATGAAGGCCTTTTTAAGTTTGTTATTTTATGTTACTAAAGAGACTTCAATGTATGTTACTTATATACTAAACAATTTGATTTTATGCTATGAAACGAATTATAGTCTATCACAACTTGAATAACTTACTTCAAGTACTATCTGTAGCCTTGTATGGTTTCAAATAAACGTTTCCCTCTCTCACACTCGCTACTGACGTAGATATCCAACGTGATTTGTATGAACCCTTGAAAATGCATCAGTACAAACTTTTTTGAATTTTTTTTTGGCATTCATTAAAAAAAAAGTTTACAAGGGAAATAATTTGTACTTTACAAACAAGGTTTCTTGACGCATTTATTAGTGAGTACCTGTGACCCGAGTGATCGAGCTTTACTCGGTAGATCGGGAATCAAACTCACGACCTGCGACGCGGAATTGACCACTGGGCTATCGCTTATGCATGCTGTAGTGAAATAACCGACCTAACCATCTGCGTGAACACTTGAAAACGCGTTTTCCCTGAGATGAGACCTAGATTGATTTTCCAGCGTTCTTCTTCTGAGCACACTGCCAACTAGCAACAACTTGGAACAGCTTTCTTTTTTATATTTTTTTTTCTTCAAAGGCTCGATCAATTTTGATGACAAAGTGCGAGCAAAACGGCGAGCTTCGGATCCCCACGGTCCCATGGTCTCGACCGCAAAAGGCATAAAAATATAATTTAGTCCAATCGATGCGTATTTTTTTAATTTCCCGCAAAGTAAAAAAGGAACCTTTATACGAACACTCTCTTGTCCGTCTGTTATTCAGGAACGGTTGGACCTAGCAAGTTGAAATGTATACCAGATACTAAGAACTATATTCCCTATAAGGTATATAAAAATCAAGGCCCTGAGTCAACACGATAATAAGATATGGGCAGATTTTAAATTTGTTTTTTGTTGCGCCTACTATTCATTTCACAGTCAATTTGAGTAAGGTAACATTATTATTGTACAGAACCCTCCGTGTGCGAGTTCGACTATTTGGCCGGTTTTTTCTATCAATAACTCTGACTTTAAAATAAACAGAGTGTATCATTTTTAAATACCACCTTGTTGTTAGTTATTGTTACTGAAGTTGGGCTCCACCCTGTTTAAGCCGGTTAGAACTAGGTGAAGTTATCGGTTAATGCCCAGTTTCAATAAACAAAAACGATCGTTTTGCTTACCACTGGTGGGTTTTTATACTGCCAAACTGGGCATATAGATCATATCGTAAGCTAATTTTACCTGTGATACCTAATTCCATATGGGAGGGTCTGCTAAGCAAAGCTTTGAGGTCTTTGCTTCATTATTAGTAAAGATATAAGAGTCTTAATTTTAATAAATCTTAACCGATACCGGTCCGTACATTATTGAAACCGGGCCTAAGACAATGGTTTATGGAGGTGCGGAAAAAGTATTATGATTATATGCATTTCTATGCATTAGCCGCTCTATGCTGGTATTTTTTCAGTATAATATCTCATCATCTTTGGGTACACCTATGTAAAATTTGTAGGGACATCTGTACTTACGTTTGCTTTCTTTCTAGAAAGAACCTCAAGGACCACGCCAAAGGAATTACTCAGGACTCTGCTGGATGTAAATTACCTGCAAGAAGTATGATGATTGGTACAAGTATCAGAGCTGATGATGATATTGATTGATCACGCTTTCATGAAGCTTGCTGAAAAACAAACAACAAGACATGCATCAAAATATAGATAATAAATTCTATCGATTCGTTGTGAAGAACATAGTGAAGAACCAGTGGGGCTGATTCTAATGTTTACAACTAAACTAAATTTAGTCTCACTATATCTCTTTCTAACCAAGAACATAAGAAAAGGATTAAAGAAATTTAGTCCTGTCAAATTAGTCCATGCTAGTTTTCAATATAAATTTAGTCGCAATCTATCGCTGTTACGTCTTTAATACCCGCAAATGAAAATGGCAAAGACTAATTTGGAAGCATTAAATATGGTCTATCCTTTTTCAATAATGTTTGTAAGAAAGAGATGTGACTAAAATTAGTTTAGTGCGATTTACAACAGAATCGGCACCAGTATCTATCATTGTGGTGTTCTCTCTGCGTGATCACCATCACCCACATATTAATTTTCCATAAAAACGATTATAAAACTATAGAAAATTTCTGCGAGCATAGAAAACAATTAAAATAGGAATCATATAATATTGATAATGGCCCTGATTCTGTTGTTCACAATTAAACTAATTTTAATCTCACTATGTCTTTTTCTAACAAAGAACATAAGAAAAGGATGTAAGAAATTTAGTCCTGTTAAATTGGTCCAATGCTTGTTTTCAATATAAATTTAGTCGCCATCTATCGCGGTTACGCCTAAATACACGCAAAATAAGACGGCAAAGATTAATTTGACAACTTAAAATATGTTCTATCCTTTTTCAAAAAATTCGTAAGAAAGAGATGAGATGTGACTAAAATTAGTTTAGTGCGATTTACAACAGAATCGGCACCAATGTTTGTGACACGTCATTGTTCATTGCACAAAGTTACTACAACCGAGCATGACACACGACGACACCACATCAAGAGTTTACTTACCTATTGAATTTTTAACCACTACGGTACCCTTTTCAATTACCCATTGAAAATGGGAATGCTTAGCTGTCCAACCTCGGCTGACAATCCTTTTTGCGTTGTTTAATTATTAACGTAAATTTCTTCATTTAGACGTGAGTACAAAAATCGCGGCGTCGACATTTTAAGTGCTCGATTTTTAGAGGTGCTGCCCGATTAGGGTGTATATCTGATCGGAATAAAACAGGATAGTGAATTATTTACCATAGCAATTTTATTATAGAATGACCCCTGGTGCTATGCAGTGTTTTAGGCTTAGGTATTACACTAATTCAAGAAGTGCCACATAACTTGCGGTCAAATGATTCATAATAATGATTAAATAGCCCCCCGAGGTTACACCTGCGTTGCGATACCCAGGTACCCCTGGTCCTATTCCAGAACCTAGTTCATTCCATTGCAAATCCATTCCGCCATTACGTGTGGTAATAAACACAAACACATATTATTATTTATAATACAAATAAGTAGAATATTAAAATTGATTAAGCATCTCATCTTGCCCAAATATTTGGGTGTTGGACAGGCAGATAACATAATAATGATTGAGATATTTACAACCAACAGCATGATTATTTAATTTATTTTTATGAAAAATATTTACCTACCAGTTTCACCCGCGTTACAGTAGTACCCAACTGATATGGCTCGTCGTGAATCTTCGTTCGCACAGAAAAGAAAGTATGGCCCGAAGATTAACGAAAGAATGCTTAAAACTTACAATCAACGTTAGATCACTAGTATAATGGTGCCTTCTCACGGCGCGTTGTAGCCCGAGCCGCGCCGCGCCGCGCCGCGCCCCGCGCCGTGTGAAGGCAACGGCTCGGCGCGACTTGGGCATGCGCGTCCAATGCTCGGCGCGACTCGGCCTGGCGCGTCCAATTTGGTCGCTTCACACGGCGCGTGGTGGGACGAGCCGCGCCGCGCCGCGCCGCGCCTCGCGCCGTGTGAAGGCAATGCTCGGCGCGACTTGGGCTGGCGCGTCCGATCCGCTAAATGTCGGTAACTTCAAAGGCGCGGCGCGGGCAGGGTTGGATTTCGTAGTATAATAAATATAAATATAGTACTTATGTAGTATCGTAATGCCAGGATACTTACTACCTACGAGAAAATACCATAATTTTACCTTCAGGTCGATTAATTCTGTTATTTGTTGAAATAAATTAAAAATATTACTTTAATTATGAAATAAAGTTGTAATAGTTGTTTTAGTTGTAGTAAATCGGCCTATTTACTCCTGATTCTTTCATGCGATGCTGTGAAAGAAAGTAAATTTAATTTGTATTGAATGTATTCCATCTGACGACATGCTATGTCGTGTCAATGCCAAAGACGAAGTTTCGATTGACGGATTGGCTGAGATAAACATCTACTTGCCTAAATTTGGTCAATTTGTACCTACAATAACAATAAAACTAAAATGTCCTTACAAATACATTTTTATTTCAGTTAAATAACAAAATGGACGATAAGCAAAATGCAGTATTATTTTCGACAAGTACCTAGTATAATTTTATTTTCCATATAAGTACAATAATATTTTGAGGGTCTGAATGCAGCCCTGGGCGCGGGCGCGCGCGTGGGTGGCTCGGTTTTGTGCGGAGTTGTGTGTGCGTTTGAACACGTTCATTTCATCTCGAAGCGTTCGAACGTGAGGTACTCTGCGAGCTTAAATATGGAGTGGTCGAATGACACGATTGCCGAATTTTTACATTATTACGAGAACGAACCATCTTTGTTGAACTCGAAAAATGCGGAGCACAAAAATAAGAATGACCAGCACGATGCCTGGATCAGAATAGTTTAGTTAAGGACAAAAAAAACCCGACTGCGTAAAACAAAAAATAACTGAATAGAGTATAACAGCTTGCAATTTGAAAATATAGTATTATATTAAAGTAATTAATTATAGTAACAGCAATTTTGAAAATATGGTATTATAATATATATATATACAGGGTGTTGTTTTGGTCGGCGACAAGCGACCCAGGAGCGGTAGTACAAAATATATATCCTCCAAAAATGGACTTAATTCCATTAAATACTGTAAATATGTTTAGAAATACCTTATTCAATTTGAAATAAAATTACCGCAAAGTATGGTTACTAGGCACGTGCACAGACTAGAGCTAGGCGCAAGCCGCCATCGCCCCACCCCTTTACTCCCTCGTACTCCCGTTGAGTATTATGAGTACTTTAGCTTATTACATGATTTTCAAAATTTTTATTATTTTATTTTTATTATAAAAAAAAAGTATTTTTTAAATATATTTTTTAGCACCAGTATCATTTGTATTATCGACCCTGAGACGCTCGTCGCTGACCAAAACAAAGACATGTATATGTATGGAATGGGCTGTTTACAAGCTTTTATTTGATACCCATATTTTTGTAATAACGACATTTTTGTTTTAATTCCCCTCCTCTGTTTTTATTCGAAGACGCCATATAAAAATAATATAACCTATGTTACTCCCATAGTTAAGACGAATCTAACGACACCTCATGTTTAACTCCATCAAGCCGTTTAGGCTGCAGAGCATGCCAAAGAAAGACATACATACACTCGAAAAACATAACCCTCCTCCCGGTTCAGTCGGGTAAAAATAGAAATTGTTATTTAAGGGGGCCAACGCAACTTCAACGCAAGCATAGCCTAAAAGCTTGTACCTTTCATCGAACATAATGTTTGACTGCGAAAAAAGAGAGACAGTATCAGGAGTCGTCGGTTATCAGTCGGTAAATTCCGCTTATCACTCGCGGCCGCTTCGCTAGGTCGTCATTCATGATTTCGCATATCATAAAATTTGTTCCAGGAGTATACTTCTTGTGAAACAATCTTACAAGTTTGTGAAAAAAAGTTAGTTATTTAGAATCTCCAATATATTTGCAAGCCTGGTATCTAGATATTTCGTTACTTTTTCAATTTATAAGTACATTAGATATGGCCAAAGTTCAGGTAAAAATTGTGCAAAAACGCTGTTTTTCGGAGGCTTTTACTGAATTTCTTTCACACTTTTTTTTATTTTTGCCTAGATACACGGCTAGATATAGTGCACAAGATACCAATTTGTTTAAAACATCTAACGAAAAATGTTTAACAACGCCATCATCAGTACAAAGCTTTTGTATGAAAAGTATGGGCGGATTGACTGCTCTTAATTGTCGTTTAAAAATTTCTCCATGGCTGGACGTGCGACATTGTGCGTTGCGTGTCTCGATATGCGGCAAATTCCAATCCAACGAGCGCCGCGCCGCGCCGCGCCCGTGAGAAGGGGTGACTCGGGCTCGCGCGTGGCGCGTGCTTGCTCGTAGAAATCGGCGCGGCGCGGCGCGGCTCGGCCTACGACGCGCCGTGAGAAGCCACCATAAGGTTCACAATACAGTGCAGCTGTTAGTTGTGTGTGAGTCGCGCGTGAGGCCGCTCCGCACACATGGCACCAATAGCGTGTGCCGCGCTTTGATAATGTATCTTCTGCACAGGTACATCGGTAAGCCATATCAGTTGGGTACTACTGTACTTGGACTAAAAAGTAGCCTATACAACGTGTAGGTAACGGATGTATATCCATTACAGTAATCCACTTTTATGGTACTAGGCGCATAGATCGCGGAAGAGAAAATATTATATTAATATTAGCAAGTGACGCACAATGATAATGACCTTCATTGAGGGGTGACATGTTGGTTATGATTTTAAATCAATAAACGTGGAAGCAACAATTTGAAATGAATTTTTAAGTAATTTATTTTGAGTTGTAGCATTTTATATAGAGTCTGTACCTGATTTAGTCTTCACCCCTTTCGGATGTATATACCCTTTTTGTTACACCCAGTATATCTCTCAATTCTATGGCCTATTTGCATGCCAAATATTGCAATCGGTTCAGAGTTTTAGGCTTGAAACAGTTCCTTTCGCATTTTTAATTTAAGCATGCATGGATCATATCAATCCATGCTCGGAATGAAAATCATTCCTAATTAAGGTTAAGTCTTTAGAAAATGTATTTAACATGCTTTTTTATGCCGTTCCTATTTGTCAAATATTTATATTGGATTTTAATAAATAAGGGAAAATTAAATCGAATTATGTTAATAACATCAGATTTACCTATTTATCACGATTTTCCTTTAGTACAAAACTCGCGATAAAGGGTACTTTTGCTCTGTACCTGTCTCCCAAAATCGCAAAGCCATGGTGAATCTACAACGTGTTCCTTGCCGTTGGATATTTTTATACAATACATACTGAAGTGCAATCCAGCCTAATATATAAAGTATTCATCTAATATGAAGTATTTACTGAAAAATTAATTATTTGCACATAGGAGGATCCTGTATGGTAATATTGACGGTATTGTCACAGGTAAGAAATAGTTACTACGTAATGCATTCAGATTCTAGCTCGATATTTTACTTGACAATCACTGTATGGTGTATTTTTGAATGATTGATTAATGGAGTATCAATCTCGTGTTGAGTGATTTCATTTTTGGGTATGGAGTTCACAATTTTATAATCGTTATGTACCAAAAAATTTTTTTTAACACTTGACCATTATTATTTAAAGTGACATGTAGGCTGTATTGACTGGTCCTGGTGATAAATTTATCATTCCATCAGAAAGTGTGTTACCGATGGTCCCGCCATCTAGTGACTAGTTTTTTTTTCTATATCTGGTAGATATTGTTGAAATTATTTTATCCTACTATCATCATCAGTCTTATGTATTACAAAAAAATAATCTAAGTTTTTCTTAATTTTTCTGCCGAGATGGAATTTTTATACTTATTCTTATTGGTATTGGTTTAACTTCGGATTGATTTCGTTAATTCGTGTTTTAATGCTTTGGAAGACAAACTAAGAAAAAGCTTAAATTTCAGTTTATTTATGAATTATATTAGAATGTTAACCGGACACTTATTCAATTTAATGTGTATATTCTGTATAATCTAAAGAAAACCCGTAAATAACAGTCCATTTCATAGAGTCGACACATTTATGATTTACCATTTTCAACCCTATTCCAGTGAAGAACGAGTGCTGTCAAAATCGTAGTCAGTCCGCGCCTTAACAGTGTAAAGGTAAATTAACAAATTATTCTTATTCACACGATGCTTTATTTCGCACGCACATGACTATTGCTCGTAACAACAGACACCATGAGACTTTCAATTTTGAATTTTATACGATCAGCAATTACGAGCTAAATCGCTTGCAAAATGGACGTCAATGGGAAGACCGTCAAAGTGGAATTACTGATAAAATTTTAAAATATACGCGTATAGGTACTTATTTCTGTCAAATTAAATAAATATATGACCATATATATCGTTGTTTATTTATAAATAAATAAAATTATTATTTTTGCGAGTACATACATACCTACCTACGAGTATCACATAAGATACAAGAAATTCAAGGATGTGTTTATGTGTTTAATCTGTGATGTGTATTGTTGTATTAATGAGTTTATACAGGCCCTAAGTTTTTGATACGTAGATTAGTAGGTAATCTTAACTAATATTATAAATGCGAAGTGAGTTTGTTTGTTTGTTACGCCTTCACACCTCAACTACTCAACGGATCATTATGAAATTTGGCATGCAGATAACGTATGGTATCGAGAAGGGCATAGGCTAATTTTAGTTCCGGGAACGCGAGTGAAACCGCGGGGTCAGCTAGTATACTATATACTAAAGTTTGTGAGTATGGATGTATGTTACTCTTTCACGCAAAATTTACTGAACGGATTTGGATGAAATTTGGCACACAGATAGAATATATTCTGGATTAATGCATAGGCTTCTTTATATCCCGGGAAAAGATACAATCCCTCGGGAATGCGGGTGAAACCGCGCGGGACAGCTAGTAATTCATAATAGTAAAATCGTTCGTTATTTTTGTAACCAAATCATTTAGTTATTATAATATAACATAGAACTTTACTGGGAACCAAGCTACGTCTCAAGTACCCAATTCCTCTGTGTTTAAAATAAGACCTGGTTCACTAAATAGTGACCTACTTTCAGTAACGTGAAGTATAAAGATCCATAAATAGCCTGTCTTTTTAATACTTTCCTTTTAAAATGTACTATACTATAAGTCAAGTAAACATTTTTTTGGAAAAAAATATTACGAAACGTCCGCATAAGATTTTGTGCAAATGAAAATATACGTTCATTTTTATCCATATCTATTAAAAAGGGGCCTAGCACTGGCCACATAATTACTGGGAACATCGGCCAAATCCACGCGTAGTATGAGATACATAATAATACGAAAATTTAAGCCGGGCCGAGCGTCGCAAGTATTCCAAACGCCCCCACCCAGAGGGTAGTTGGCTAAGTCCGAGTACCTCAGCCCGTGTGTGTGTGTGTCCGGTCGTATGTGTGCGCACAAATTTCATAATAGGTGTGCGCTGTGCTCTGCTCAAATTTTACATCTCACATTTAGGATAGAGGATGTTGTTTTAAATAAAGATTTACTCCTTTTGTATTCTAAATTCAAATTTAGTTTTTATCATCAATGAAATGGTTTTTTGAAACTAATTCAATTAAAGAATTACAACAATCAGGTGAAGATGAGGTTGACCAAAGTATCAACCGTGTAAAGGTAGCAATCAGCTGATGGTAAAATGCGTAATGCAGCAGTTTATACCACAACACTGCAGGGAAGCAATACAAGAGAAGAGACAGACAACCAAGCGATAAAGATTCGTAAACTCTTGGGTCGACAGAATTATCAAGGATATTACGTCCCGTTGTTTCAGCTACGATTCTCAATTGTAATCAGAAAAACCACCTTTTCTGAGTGGATTCCTACGTTATTTAAATAATCGTATACAAGAAACCTGAGTCCGAAATTTCGAGATTATAGAACCGGCGCTTTAAGTTGTGCCTGCATCTGTCAATAAGTCAGTTTATCCTTTATATGTAATTGACTAGCTGTCCCGCACGGTTTCACCTGCATTCCCGAGGGAACGTATGTTTTCCCGAGATAAAAAGTATCCTATGTATTAACCCAGAACATATTCTATCTGTGTGCCAAATTTCATACAAATCCGTTTAGTAGTTTTTGCGTGAAAGAGTAACAAGCATTCATACATACAAACATTCGCGTTTATAATATTAGTAAGGATATAGGTATATTTACCATTTCTACTCTCTCATATTCCCGAAGGACTTTCGACGATCTTTTGGTGAAGTCACAGAAGCCCACATTATTATAGATGTCAATATAATCATTAATTTAAATAAAACAAAAAAATCACATTAACCCATTTTAAAGTGAATCTGGTTAAAATCGCAACACCCCTTACACCGGTACTTACGGACATGCGTGCTATACCTATCCATACCGAACGAGTATGTACGTTATTAATTTATCTGTAGCGGTGAACTAACCAACGCCCGGGTCTTGCCTCCCCTGCCCACCCTCGAAGCAGAGGTACCACTGTTTAAACATTTCAAAATGAGTATGCAGAAGATTGTATACGTGGCCACGTACACCCTAGCCCTTCTAAATTACTCGAGCCTTAATTAAAAGCCC
The DNA here is from genome assembly GCA_951394255.1 of Polyploca ridens. Lineage (NCBI taxonomy): Eukaryota > Metazoa > Arthropoda > Insecta > Lepidoptera > Drepanidae > Polyploca > Polyploca ridens. The sequence continues at coordinate 3,971,330 of OX596244.1, forward strand.
AGCATTCTGTTCATGACAAGTATTCCGGCGTTGTGACCTCCGATAGTGGTGGCTAACTGAATTTCTCTATTGTGCGTATTTACACTTTCAATTCTCTTAGTTTCAATTTGTTGAATTGTGTCAATTTTGTGTTTGAAAAATAATTTCTAGATTCAGCTTTAGGTTTTTATAATGTCTGTAACAACATTAGTTGTGAAGATTTTCTATCGTAATAATTTGTCTTTGGTTTTTGTATCACAAATGTTTTTTAGGATTGGTCTTTAGTTCTTTCGGTCCACTCTTTGTTCGGTCCGCGTACCGAAAAACCTAAAATGTTGTTATGTTTCCGTTACCAAATGGCGACAAGTGACAACGAAACTTACAATTTCTATTTGATACTACATACTAAGTTAGCAAACAAGCATAAGGCCCATCTGATGGTAAGCGATAAATTAAAAATCAAAACCCAAAGAACTTCGTCAAAAATTTAAGAAAAACACAAGCGTCGAACTTGTTGTGAACTCTTATATCTATAATCGATAAATAAAATTGATATTGTCTTGTGCTCTTACATAAAATATAATATAATAGCAAATTCAGATTGTAAAGTTGGACCAAAATAAAGTTCATCAAATTAATTATTGCACGGAATCCTCCGCGAATCACGCTTTGCCAGTTTTGGAAAACTTTTAGATAAAGTATCTTAAAGATAAAATTATAAGATTTGATATTGGCTGTACCAATTATCTTAGACCATATAACGTATGTAAATTCATGAAAATGTATGATCTACAGATAATTCAGAATGAGGACCGTGAGAAATAGTCCGTGTCGAATGGGCTATCGCGAAATGTGCTCGTAATGTTTGGTCACAAAGGTTCTCGTGTTCATAGACAAACAATTATATGACATATTTTTGACATTATTTAGCACATTGTGCTATATTGGTGATTTTAGGTCATAATTACAATGATATATATTTTTTTTTATATTAAATATAATTATCCTGGGACATTCCTCACACACGGTCATCTTATCTCAAACTAAGCAGAGCTTATACTAAGGAAACCAGATAACTGATATACTACATATACTAATTTTTGTTTGTAAATACATACTTAATATAACATAATTACATCCAGACTCCTGAGTCTGGATGTGTTTATGTTATGTCCTGACACATACATGTTCATTCATGCACACAAATGCATGTCGTGTGTGGGAATCGAACCCACGACCTGCGGCGCAATAGTTAGACTCTCAGCCAACTGGCTCGTCTATTAATTTAGAGAGGAGTGAATAAGTATTTTCACGTAAATACTACAACTACTTGATACTAGTAAAAGTTTTGTTTCATATTCATAATCATTAGGAAATAAATACTAGACATTGAAGCATATAAGTACATAGGTATATACAGGCTGTAACGGAAACTGTATATACATTACACTAATCCACTTTTTTGGTACGAGGCGCATAGATCGCGGAAGATAAAATTTTATATTAATATTAACAAGGGAAGCAAAATGATAATGACCTTCATTGACCGGTGACATGTTGGTTATGATTTTAATTCAATAAACTTGAATTCAAAAATTTGGTTTGAATTTTTGAGTACCTTATTTTGAGCTGAAACTTTTTATAGAGAGTCTGTACCTGATGTAGTTTTCACCCCCTTCGGATGTATATACCCTTTCCGTTACACCCTATATAGGTACTAGTACTCAAAATATATACCAAAAAGTTGTATTTACTTACAAGTTTATCATATATCTACATGAGCGAATATTAAATGGCAAATAAGGTAGGTACAGCCTTCAGATCTAACTACTCGTTAGGTTTTGTATAATACAACACCTGATACAATTTTCATGTTACACAAAGTAAGATTTCATTTAAAATCAATATGTTTAAAGTGTGTGGAAATTTGGATCATATACTTACTGGAACTTAAAGGTGGAAATTCAAGAAGATAAAGTCTAGGACAAATGATCAGCATATTGCCATTCAACTTGGTAATACTGCCAGCCATCTTAGCACCATCACTTAGAGCAGCAATCTGGGTTTTTTAACCGACTTCAAAAAAAGGAGGAGGTTCTCAATTCGAATGTATATTTTTTTTTGTTTGTTACCTCATAACGCCGTCATTTATTAACCGATTTGGAAAATTCTTTTTTTATTTGAAAGGGTACACTTCCCGTTTGGTCCCATTGTCATCAGATCAGGATTTGATTACGTATTAGTGTACTTTGAAGTCGGTTTAAGTTTTTTGTAAAACAGTCCAATTATTTTAAATACAAACAAACTCTTTAGCTATTTAATATTAAGTAAAGACTAGTGTAGAATTACAGTGCTTCTACTGGACTTAGTTTTGTAATCACACGACACGACTGAGTACAGTATCTTCTCCTTTAATTAATCTAAGATACCATATAAAGGCTAGCTTTAGATCTTAAGTCTAGCGGCAGCCTAGTAAGGTACCTTTCTCACCTCATCACGTGACTAAACTATTTAAGTTAATGACTATTTTTTCATCGTGGAAGTTACATAATAGTACTACTGATAATAGTACATTGTGTTACATGTGTGCAAAGTTGCTAATTACAGACGAGGTGGTATTAAGGCGATAACGAAGCCGAGAGTGTAATGATCAATGCACACGCATGTCATACGACGTTTTTCAACACACTTGCGAGGAAAAAACAGACATATTTTTTAAGTAGATTTTTTGATAATCATCAACCACACAATGAGAATGTTAACAAATATGGCGCGCAGGTTTTTTTTATGACAGCGATGCGCTGTCAAACTGTTTTACCCGTTTAAATTAAGAATGCTTCGTCGAAACACATATCACTTACAGTGAGATACAAACTTAACATAATGGGGATAATATCATAAAACACTAGTGCGGTAATGTAAAGTAAAAAGCACCAGTTCGTAATAAGCTGTCTTATGATACTAAAATCGGTGCAATAAGAGCCACTTTACAAGCAAGTATTGAAAACTCTTTTATAATGCTATCATTCCTTTTTACATCATTCTCATCATGTTGCCTAAATAGATATCACTTCTAGATTAGCCAGCACAATGCGCCATACACCAATCTTTTTGTATTTCCACCTGATAAACTAATATAGTACAGTCAGCGTCAAAAGTAGCTGATTAATTAAGTACTTACCGTGTCACAAAGAAATTTACAGTTATCCATAGACTTATATATTACTGTGTACAGTTATCATACAGACTATGAAAGGGTACCAAAATGTCAATCTACTTTTGACGCTGACCGTACCTACTTACATCAAGCCGATCTACGTTTACTGTGGGTGGGACCAATTACAAAATCAAGAATTTATCGAGAGAATATGTGAATCACTTCTTAATATAATACAGCGATTCAACTATCTAGATTTATTTATCATAGTCATACGAACGTAAAAAATGTTCATCTTGTAACATGAACAATTATATCACTACTAATATTCTGTTTATCTGACGTCATAATATATTTATTAATATCAACTTTACGACTCAAATAACTTATCGAACATCACGCGAAGTAATTATAACGCATAATAAAGGAGTTACTTTCGGGAGTTGCGAGACCAAACTTACCGCCCGGTGAATGAAATGAAAAGTCAACGCCCGGGGAAATTGTTCACAACAAACAGCCTTAATAACTCGGCCGTACCATTCATAGTGGCGATCTTAGTCAGTACTACGGGCATTTAATAAGAATGGACATGAAAGTTTCAAACGCACGGACTAGAAATTGTATAAAATGTGGCCGAACACATTTCCATCGCCGAGGGAATTTGCACAAGGAGGAACAAGGAAGATGCGGGGGCACCCCTTTCTCTGGGGGGTTTGGGACGTCCATTCGCCCTACATACGCAGGGTAGCCTGTTTACAGCGAGCCGGGCACGCACGCCGAGCAGAGCCAGGGCTGTGCCGGACACGCAGGGTTGTCATTGTTAACATTTACATTTATTTTCATTGTGAAATTAAATAATTATTATTTTATTGTAATTGAATAGAATGTGTCATTCTAGATTGTAAACAAGTAGGGCTGTTGAGATTTTGTGTGCTAAAAATCATTAGGCTTGCGTTGTTGGTATCAGAAATATAGAAAATCCGTAAATTGCTTAATTCCTAGTTCTTGTTAAAAAAGTAAACATATCATGTTAATTTAAATTGGTCAACAGCTGTAAATATTAACGTCAGGCAAAGCAAAAAAGGTTACTAAGCCATAAATGTTTTCATACAGGGATATGAATAAAAACAACCATAAAATCCAACAAAACTACTGCATTACTACGCGAATGAATAACCAAACGCATTTGTTAGCAGCACTGCAAAAATGAAAAATTTAAATTCGAATTTAAAATATTCAAATAGTCTTGAATAGTTCGAATTAACCCTAGCAGGCTAGTCGCCGTACTAGATGACGCAGGGTGGCCGGGCGGCATTGCGGGGGTGCGGTCCGGGGTGCGGGGGGGCGGTAGGGTCCGGAGGGGGGTGCCACCTCTCCCGCCCCCCTGCGCCCCCGCTGGCCAGGACGCGGCCGGTAACACGAGTGCGCCTATGCGAGGCATGTATCTTGGACGGGCAGATATAACAGAGAAGTAGCCCCCAGTACCAAGCTTGTGATCAAACGCCGTGAATTCTGCTCTACTTGTATATGTATATATTGATTTTAATGCTGATGTCTACTATTGAGGGAAATTAACGAATTAAGGAGTCAAAGGAACTTCTGCTGGAATATGTCAATTGTATAACTTGCGCGGTGTTTTGTAATGTGAAGTAATAAGATGAAGTTATGCGTACATAAAAGGTAGCGATCACTTTAAAGAAAACTTTGTCGTACTTGTATTTGAGAAGATACTTATTTATAACCACAGAGCAAGGAGTCCCGCTCGCACAATACTCGTGTCCCGTGAATTGTGCATAACCGAGTCCGAGCAGCCGTAATTCTAATATCGACTTTATACCAAAGCACTATATGTCAATAATACTAAATGAGAAGACAATTACATATATGTCATCTGTTGGTAAAACGGTGCCACCCGGCCTCCTGAAACGATTGAATATTTTGGGGTCTGTTTAGCAAGGCACAACACAATTACTAAATTATCGACGTTCTCTGTTCTGTTCTCTAGAAAATTAAAAGATTGAGGGTTGGTGAGCAGGAGAAGTAACATAATAAAAAAAAATACATTTATTTCAAGTAACATTCAACTCATAATAAAATTGTAACAAAGTGATAATAAAATAATATGATAATTATTTTATAATAATGTAAAGAAACCATTTTGTGGGGCAACAAGTAAGTTTTATTTCATCAAAATCGCCTACTGGAAAATAAATTTAACAATTTTGATGATGTCTGTGCATGTTAAAATACTTTCGAAAAGCTAGTGGTCTCATAAGTAACTCAAAATAGAAACGATTTGTGTAAAATACGATCCTCATACTGTTAACATCTTGCCTAACCTGTAAAAATCATAATGTATCGCATTCCCTGGGTCCTAAAATACAAGCTCTGCTTAGCTTAGGACTCGATGTTAAGCTACTTTAGTTACAAGGATATCATATTGTCTGTCTTAATTTTATATACATATTACAATAATCTTGCTGGCAATAAATAAATTTTTTTTATATGTTGGCTTCACACGACTTGTGTATTTTGCCATTTTCCAGTTATATTATAAGTTCTAGTCACAATAAATCACTTTCATTTAGTCCTCAGTCAATCACCGTCCATAAAAGTCATGTTTTAGTACAATGGTGGTTGTATTAAAACTTTTCACGGACTTCTTGAGACAACTTGAAAAGGCACGATACACATGATTCATTTCATTTCACTTCACTGGTGCACATAGATTGATTTTTACTGGATTAAAATACCATCGATAATATGCAATAAAACCCAAAATACACGTATTTATGAAAATAAATAAATAATAAATAAATATCCTAGGACATTCCTCACATACGGTCATCTGATCCCAAACTAAGCAGAGCTTGTACTATGAAAACCAGATAACTGATATAATACATATACTACTTTTTGTTTGTAAATACATACTTAATATACATAATTACACCCAGACTCAGGACATACAGACATGTTCATGCATACAAATGCATGTCCTGTGTGGGAATCGAATCCACGAGCTGCGGCGCGTAAGGTGAACCTTAACCAACTGCGCCAACTGAATAAAAATGAAAACGCAATGTCACTCTGCAAGTTCCCGCCAGAAAGTCCCAATAAATACTTATTATTATATTACTGTTAACAAGTAGAGCATACCGCGCACCGTTAGCAGCTATTTTACATGTGCGCGGACTATAGCTGCCCGCCCTACGCATCGGTAGGTAGGGCAGTCGAAATAGGTTTCCAACAGCGACGCTGAATACATTTTGCGAAACTCGTGTGTTGCTTCGAAATAGGAACGCTTTCGATTTCTTTACCATGACTTCGTTTGAATCACGTTCGAATATTTTACCCCTTTGTTGTTCTAGTAAATTGTTGTCAAAAACTGGTCATCTCACATTTTTAGGCTATAAATACACTGGGCTAAGATTAGCTTATGAAAAATTATATTCGATCTATTCAAGATTTTGAGATTGCGAATTCATATTCGACATTATATTTCTTATAAATAGTTGCAAACAAAATATCATTCCACAAGCTCAAAATAAAGGATAGATCCAATATTTTCAGGCCATAGTATAATTAAAGTTAGTATTTGTAGATTTTAAAGTATTGATTAATTGGTTCATGTATCTGGTTGAACGGTATCGTTTGAGATGATCATGTTTTTGCTGAGAGAGAGAAGAGATGTGTTGTTGTTTAAAAAAATTGGAAAAGTCGATGATAGCTCAGTGGTAGTGACGTCGGATACCGAGACGAAGGTCCCCGGTTCGAATCCTACAATGAGCTTGAGCTTTCGGTGAAGGAAAACATCGTGAGGAAACCATAGCACGGTGGTATGGTACTTTGTAGTACCCCTCTGGCTGGCTACCACCCTCAAGTTGAAAATCTGTCACCAAGCACCTATCGGTGTGTTTCAGCAGCACTTGAGAGCCAGTTCCTTCTAAGCTTTGTGTCCTTACCACCTTCGGCCACATCATCACTTACCATGGTGAGATTGTGGTAAAAAAACCCATCACTATTTTCGATAATAAATCTTTCTGCCCCCCTAGACAAGATGGTTGTCGACAATCGTTATCGTTAGTAAACGATCAACCTTTGTATGGGAGTGACATAAGAGATTGTTAAAAATCACGTGATATTTCGATTTGAAATGTCAATCCCATACAAAGTTTGATTGTTGCGACAACCGTCTCGTCTACTGGCCCAGGTATGTAATACGTAACTAGCATAAGCTACAACATTTACTACTTGCTAATATAATAATAATTATTTATTTCAAGTGGTTTTTATTGATATTAAGCAAGCAGAATCCAACCTAAATTACATAATATTGCTATAAATAGGCCGAAGTAACATTATGTAAGTTGTTATCATAACAATTTACATAGTTTTGACTTCCTTCGGCTTATGTTTCCAATAAATAAGTTCCTACTCATTTACAGTTAGAATAAACTAAATTTAAACTATGTGACTAATGTTATATGTAAATGTCTGGATGTTTAGATGTTTGTGCCTCAATCACGCATAAAAAGCTGAACGAATTTAGATGAGACCTAGCACATAGATAGATCATATCCTGAAATAAAATGTAGGATATTTATGTATCGAGAAAAACGATTTGTCACACGGAAACGCAGGTGACACCGCCGACCAAAAAAACCAAAAAAAACCGATATAAAATTACTAATTGATTGAATTGATGTCTGTCTTGATGTTTATGCAACTCGTAGCGCATCTGACGCGACTCGTAGGGCAGCTACGATAAGCTACGGTCTACGGAGCTACAGTGTTCTCAGTAAGCTGCTTAGCCGTAAAACTATACTCTATTTCACATAGGATGAGTCGTCAAAGTCAAGGGTTTTTTACCAATATCTAGTGAAATTCCATTTGATTACTCTGAAATAATATTCACAATATTTCGTGAAACCTAGCTCTATCATAGTATTCCTTTATTATATCGAAATGAACATTAACCATTGAGAAATTTAATAAAATACCATGTGTCACCGAACTCATGTTATTTGAAATAGACTATAATAGGTTTATTTTACTACCTACATTAAACATTCATACGTGCAACTACAGACATGTGTACTACACTCATTATGTAGTCTAAATGGGTTTATTTGAAAACTAGCTTTTATTCCACGTCTTTGCTCGAATCATAAAGTACATAATATTTTCTTCAACCACAGAAGCATCAGACAAATCTAAATATCTGTTTTGGAATGTAGGTAGTTCAAATAAAGCCCTTTCATATGATACCCCATTTGAACTTGAAATTCTGACTTTGAAATTTCGGTCCACCATTCCGGCCCCTTTTGCAAAGAATATGAAAATATTTTTTAACATTTTTCATTTGCTATTTAAAACTAATCCAAATTTCAAATCAGTAATGGTTGCCGAAATATACCGCTGTAATAGAAGGACAGACAGACAATCAGACGGAAAAATGGACGAAGTGGCACCATAAGCAATCCTATTCATTACAAGCTTTATATACACTTGCAATATACATATACATATAATGTTCGGGTCAAGTCTCGCAAGTCGAATTTCAACCACTTCCGGTGGTTGGACTGACTTGATATTTGGTATACATTAGTATATTGGAATTTGGAAGACAATACAAGCACAGTCAACAAAAAGTACACTCATAAAAAAAGCTTGTATTAAAATTGAAATTTTTAACAAAAACTTATAAACTTTTTGGTTCAGTACCCCTAGTGTAAAGATAAACACTTACTAATGCGTTTCCGTTTACGACACTTCTCTATAGAACGTGGCACAGCGCCTCTACCGGAATACTCATGGTACTAATTTCTCTCATACTTTATAGTTAACGCAAACGCATTAGTAAGCGTCAATTCTTTACACTCGGGGTACTGAAACCTAATAACGATAGAACAAAAGTAAACTATAATTATCGATCACAAATTGTCACATCATTTTATAAGGAGAACAAACACCACTTTAAAAAATCTGAATAGTTAACGATCTATTATAGAGACTATTATAGACTGTTTTGTTTGAAAAGTCCGTTGATCCATAGTAGGTAAATATTAAAACTATTGTATTGAATTGTAATGTAACAATTGAAATGTAATGATGTAATGATAATGGAATAATTGTAATGCATTGAAATTATTGTATGTAGCTTTTATTATTTTTTATGTTATGTTAATTTTATTTTTAATTATATTGTGTGTGTGTAAATTTAATATTATATGCCTAAGAGGCGGGACATAGTTGAATCTTAAAAATATATAATATCTGTATTATACCTACGTCTGTACCTACCTATGCTCCACAATAAAATACTTTGACTTTGACTTTGATCGTACTAAAAGTTGTCATCCCCGTTTGGGCCAGCTATATTAATTCTACAAAACGCTGCAATAATATTTATTACCATCATTATGGTGTGCAAAAGCTTTACCCTGTATGGGAGAAAGTACAGGGTAAAGCGGACCGAGGTTCAATGTGGTGGTTGAACCGCGGCCCAGCGATTAAAGTAGGGAACTCGTATATACACTACAAACCTGAGAAAAAATCGATAGCGCGATGTAGGTTTCTATATTAAATTTCAATGATCGTAGACTGTCTATTAAAGCGCCATCTAGTCATTGGTAGTGTGTTCTCTTCTACAAAGCGAAGCGAAGCGGATGGACGGAAAATGTATGTAGGGACTTTTGCTTCAGGAGTACGATCCCGTATAAAAGAACTGAATGAAATGACATAACGGTCCCAAATGAGTACTAGCGCGGCCCCAACTAATAAGTGGTGAGATATTAACTATTATCTTCAGTTTTCTCGCTGATAAAAAGTTATGGAAAAAAATCTTGTAACCATATGATTGATTAATCGTCCAGATTTTGTAGTAAAGTTTGAAATACGTTTTCCATATAATTGAAACACATGCATTTATTATAATTTATAAAAAAAGTTATTTTAAAATATTCTATCGATTTCAAATTACACTAAAAAGTATGAATTAACTCTAATCTGACACTGTCTTGAAGTCAGCGAAAGAGCACGTCGTATTCCACTGAAATATTATATACCTACTATGTAATAAATATGAACTAATATCGTCTGTGTGATGGCCTGGCTTATTGATAAGAGTGTGGTCTCAAAGGGAAAACATCTCAAAACTTCAATCTTTCATTTATTTTACTATGAGATATGTAATGTCACGTTTTGATATTACCAGTTATTTTTTTTTAATAATTTGTAGGTATTTGCTAAGGAGGCGCTAGCGTAGGCCATGTAAGCGACTGAAAATCATTGATTACGTTACTTCGACTTTTTCCCACTATTTATAAATGTAATAATAATGTCAAAATCAAAATCAAAATCAAAAAGTCATTTATTCAGTTTAGGCCCTAGTTAAACTGACTGAGAAGACTCCGGCAAGAAACTCAGCAAGGCTTTTTTTTGTGGAAGATCTTTATATATTACAGCTTTTTTCCCCCAATATTTTCCCAATCATCATCATCATCATCAGCCTATAATATCCCACTGCTGAGCACAGGCCTAGGTGAAAGGGAATGGGCAATACTCCACCCTCCACCACGCGTGCCCACTGCGGATCGGTGGAGGTAGGCTAGTGGTCAACCTACTGTTGGAATTTTTAAAGCCGCCTAGGAGTAATCCAACTAGCTTAACGACTATCACAATTAAGTGATAACCGGCACAAACGGCTTTACGTGCCTTCCGAAGCACGGAATCGCTCGATTTGAAATACTACTAGGCGGTCACCCATCCAGGTACCGACCACGACAGGCGTAGCTTAACTTTGCCGATCGATTAAGAACGGCTAATCATGCTACACCACGAGCGCTCCAATGTAGAATACTTACTCGGAAGAAATTTCCTAAATGGTAGTGAAAATGGCATCGAAGTCCGTTGCGTAGTGTAGAAGAACTAAGCGGACTTACAGACTGTTAAAAAAAGTTACTATCTTTTTATACTTAGTTCCTATTTTATGTTACTTTGTCACTTCATAAATTCAGCGTTAGATTCCTACCCAGGAGTCATTTGAAGTGATACTTATTATCTAGTATTTCAATTATCTCGGTAACATAGTATCTGCTACTTGGAACTCAGATAATAATATGTGTATAGTCCCAGAATTTTCATGGTTTTTTTTTTCTGTTTGCCTATTCAATAAGTCATTTAAAACCATACTAGTTTTCCGTTTGATGAAATAGCAAAAAAAAAAATTGCAAATGATTTTGGTTTTTAAATAAATATATAATATTATAAATAACCATTGGACGATATGATTAGATTCCAGCATCGTCCGTTATGGAAATCTATGAGCGAGGGTACGTCTAGCAGTGGACTTATCTTGGCTTAATATCTTGATGTAAAATAATATTGTATAATCTTTGCTTTTATAGTTCCTTTTAGTTTGCAATAGTCGTTTACCTAGCACAGATTATTTTGTAGGTCCAACTTCGACACAAGACAGTTTTGACGAGTCAATTTTTTTATGATTTAGCTGTGTTATACATTATTTTTCAACCTCTAGCCATATTTTCAGGGAGTATGGTACCAATTCTGAAATATCGAAACAAAAAAACATACTTTATGATCGTGCAGCGTTGAACTATTTTATGTAATGTTTATTTTCTCAAGATTTCTGAGGTTGTCCCTTAGTAAAAGTTGTTCATTTTAATGAGTACATTAACCACTGATAAGTCTACAGGTTGAAAAGTAATCCTGGTTAAACTGTGCCACTAATTAGTATAAAATACTGACATAATATGCTATTTAACTAAAGTTAACTTTAAGTTGTCACGTGAATAACTTTATATTGTTTGACAATGACAATAAAATGAAATTATTGACGTGGCTTTTAATCAGTATATTAGTTAATTCACGTTTTTTTGAATAAGGCTGTGATTGTGCAATGGCATCATGTACTTTGCCAGTTAGACTTTATCTTGGCAACAACTTGCAGATATTTTGCCTGACTTTCAGGGACTGTTTTCTTTGACCATGCTATATCACACTCATAGTATACTCGTATATGGCCAAAGATGGAAAGTTCAGTATTCAGTCCGAAATGATAAAAATAATGTCGAGTCCATAATGATAATAAAATGTGATATCATATTTTGAATTTACACGGGTTTTTGGAAATACGATTATCATTGACATACTGTACTTACTTACTTACTTAAAATTCATTATGTAATGGGATGATGACGCATGATGAATTGGAAGTTATACGGATTGGAAAACAGCAAATTACTATAACAAATATATATTTTTTACCATAAAAAGAAAATTAAAAGATAAATAGGCTTCAATAAAAAAAAATGTGTGGCAACATCTAACCGCAGTTTTTCACGACCAAAACGACAAATTATACGTGTTTTCTCCATACATTTCAGTAATTTTACAGCGGTACTCAAAAGTGACGTCACGTTCGTTCGAGTATTTTATATGAACGCTTTCGAAGTTTCGACGCTCTCTGTCTTTGACCACCTTTGACTCTCATTTTTTACTTTTGTAGTTCTTTAATTGCAATTGGTCCCAAATAGACATTTGATCCCAACAAGAAACATGAAAGATTGACATCATAAAAAAGAAGTCATCTAGCATATTGTTGTTCAAATGCGAGGTAAAGGGTCTCTACGAAAAATTTTAACAATTTCGTTATTATTTTTATGTACATTTTAATAAATAAATAATATAAATAAATATCCTGGGACATTCCTCACACACGGTCATCTGATCCCAAACTAAGCAAAGCTTGTACTATGGAAACCAGATAACTGATATGATACATATACTACTTTTTGTTTGTAAATACATACTTATTATACATAATTACACCCAGACTCAGGACATACAGACATGTTCATGCACACAAATGCATGTCCTGTGTGGGAATCGAACCCACGACCTGCGGCGCTATAGGTTAAGACGCCACGTCTTAACCAACTGCGCCAACTGGCCCGTCTTTTAATCATATATGTATGTTATCTATGTTTCGCACTATCGTTTTGGAGTAGGCCCACTGACTGCCGAAAGCTAGTAGAAATTAAAACATATTAAGTACACACGGCTACAGATCAAGCTATACGATTCCAGTATAAGCTGTTTTTTTTTTTTTTTTTATGTCAATAGGTTGACAAGCAGGCAGACGGGCCTCCTGATGGTAAGTGGTCACCGCCGCCTATGAACATTTGCAATACCAGGGGGATTGCCGATGTGTTGCCGACCTTGTAGAGCTCTATTTACGCCTTTTTTGAAGAACCCCATATCGTAGCGCTGAGGGAAAACCGTAACGGGGAGTTCATTCCACATCCTAATGGTCCGCAGTAAGAACGTCCGACTAAAACGTTGTGTGGACGATCGAGGCGGCTCGAGGATGTGAGGATGAACTCCACATCGCCGGCGAGCAGTGCGATGGTAGAAAGGTGATGAAGGCACCAGGTCAAAAAGTTCTTGCGAACACTCCCCATTATACATACGGTAGAACACACAGAGCGAGCCTATATCTCTCCGAAGGCTGAGAGGTTCTAAACCGTCAGTGAGTATGGGATCGTCAACGATACGAGTGGCCCGCCTTTGCACCGAGGCAAGTGGATCAAGCTGATAAGCGGGTGCGCCTGCCCAGAGGTGCGAGCAGTACTCCATATGCGGCCTAACCTGCGCTTTATAAAGCTGTAGCCGCTGGAGTGTCGTGAAGTACCTCTTAGCCTTATTTAGCACACCCAACTTTTTTGAAGCCAGTTTGGCTTTGCTCTCCAAATGACCTCGGAACTGGACATCACTCGCAATATCGACACCAAGGATCCCGATTAGGGAATGCAAAACCGTGGCAAAATGAAAACCGGTTTTTATTTCGGTTATGAGATGTAAAAACCGGTTAACCGGTTTTAAACCGGTTTTTTTAATGTTCGCTCGTTTTTTTCTTTCACGTTTTTTTTTTTTTTCTTTTATACCACTTAGGTGGCAAACAAGCATACGGCCCGCCTGATGGTAAACAGTTACCGTAGCCTATGGACGCTTGCAACACCAAGGGTATCGCACTCGCGCGTTGCCGACCCTGAAGAAACCACTTCACACCCTTTTTGAAGAACCCCATGCTGTACTCCATTGGGAAAACCACGGCAGGGAGCTCATTCCACAGTCCGAGCGTCCGCGGAAGAAAACTCCTTTTAGCCCGCACAGTTCGAAACAATTCTGGTTTCAATGTGTGTGAATGGACTCCCTGTCGATGGCGAGAGTTGCGATGGTGAAAGGTAGCTGTGGGCATCAAGTCGAATAATTCCTTAGAACACTCTCCGTTGTACAAGCGGTAGAACACACATAACGAGGCAAAGTCTCTCCTCAGACTGAGTGACTCTAAACCGCTTGTGAGCTCGGGACGTTATTTCTATAGCTTGAATTATAGATACTAACCGTGCTTAAGATGTAAAAATCGCAAACTGAGGAATTATTATCAGTTAAAGGTAATGAAGTGGGTATAAAAGAAACATCATCACCATCTGCCTGCCCTGTTTCCAATCATTTGGGATCGGCGCAATATGTACGCTTCTTCCATTCGTCCCTTCTATCCATTATCATCTTTCATACAATTCATCCATCTCTTTTTCATCAAACTGATGGACATAATAGTTTATTTAACTCTGTAGATTCGTTTTCATCAGAGACTCGTTTATATAGACTACTCGGTTCGTTGCTTTTGATTTTATTTTATACGAATGAAATCATAAAAACATATCACGTTTGCTTGGTTTTTCATTGCTATGAGATATGATGACTTTATGTTAAAAAATAGATCAGTAATTAAAGTAAGTACTTATTTAAACATTTATTAAATTATGTTTCGTACGTTATAATATTCATTTCACACGTAATATTATGAACATGGCTTATTATAGCGGCACAGCAACTTGCGTGTACACAAAAACGTGTATATAACTATACGAATGTTGTCTTTAGATAAAATAAAAACACTACCCATTCTTTGTTGTCGTGCAGACGGGTAAAAAATAACACCAATCAATCAGCTTGCTTTCTGGCAGATACATAAGAGCCTTCATTGACAGTATTTGCTCCGATAGCATGCCATTAATGCTGGCGTCCCGCAAGGCTCTGAATTATCCCCAACACTATTCCTCCAGCATATCAATGATATACTCTCGATTGCCAGCATTAATTGCTATGCAGATGAAATTACAGGGGAAGCTCATTACACGAGCCGTGCAAATATCCCTCGTTCTATATTGGAGAAAAGGCGCGAAGAACTTACGTCTTAAAACGAGAGTACACAAACTAGTGGATTCGATTGGGGTCGACTAAACCTAGTCTATTTCAACACCACTAAGTCACACACAAGCCTGCGCATTCACCGTTTAGAAAAGTCCATTTTCTGTGGCTCTTCATTTCTAGAACATGTCACGAAAAGCATTGGGATCCTTCGCATTAATATTTATAGCGAGACGTTCTGTTCCAAAGTCATCTACAAGGTATCCAAAAAACTTGGTGTGATTAATAGAGCGAAGCAGTACTTCTTATCGAGACAAAGACAGCAACTATATAAGTCGCAAGTCTGGCCCAAATGGAGTATTTCTGACTTCTGTGGGCACCTGGATACCAGCTTGGGTATTTAAACTCAGTTCAGCGACGTGCCGTTAGAATTGTCGACGATCCCGCGCTCACAAGTGTTTAAAGCCCCTTAGTCTGAGGAGACACTGCCTTCTTATGTGTGTTATACCACTTTTCCAACGGGCAGTGGTCTGAAGAATTGTTTGACCATCAGGCCCAGTTACCTTCTACCATCGTAGTCACCGACGGGGAGTCTATCCACACACATTGGAACCAAAATGGTCTCGTACTGTGCGGTTTCAAAGAAGCTTCCTATCGTGGACGCTCAGGCTGTGGAATGAGCTCCCCGCTTCAAAAAGGTTGAGGGTTGGCAACGTGCGAGTTATAACCGTTATGTTGCCAGTGCAAGCATCCATAGGCTACGGTAACTGGTTTTATCATCAGGCGCGGGCCGTACGCTAGTTTGCATATGTATTGTAAAACAAAGTTTAACATATTTTATATCATAAAAACAATAATCATTATAAGTTATTTTCTTACCAGCTCAACACACTACACATCAATACACTTCAGTTCATCACAAAAATACTCACTGTTTTGCACTCAGTTTACAAAACGGCGGCAAATCTTCCTTTTTTTAGTATTTCCAAACATTGAAATAAAAACCGAAAATAACCGAAAAACCGGTTTTGGTTTTATGTAAAACCGGTTTTTTGTTGGTCAAAACCGTACCGAATAACCGGTTTTTCGATTTTCGGTGAAACCGGTTTGCATTCCCTAATCCCGATACTCTTTGCGATGTTGAGAGGAGTGTCTTCGAATTTTGGTGCTACTACAAATGGGGTTTTTTTCGCGGAGAACGCGCAGACTTGTGTCTTCGAGGGGTTAAAACGGACTAAATTTAGTCTCCCCCATTCTGAGACCCGCTCCAACGAAGTCTCGACTTCAGACACAAGTCTCATTCGACTTTCCTCCACCGTGGACCGAGGGATGTTAGCACGGCCGGAATATAGGGCATCCCCAGTGCTGTCATCCGCATAGCAGTGAATGTTGGGAATTTTCAACATATCATTGATATGCAGGATGAACAGTGTGGGTGATAGCACACAGCCTTGTGGTACGCCAGCATTGATGTTCTTGATATCGGAGTAGCATCCGTCAACGGCGACTTTGATGCTCCGATCAGCAAGAAAACTAGACACCCAAGTGCACAAACCCTCGGGAATTCCGTACGACGGCAGCTTCGATAGAAGTGCCCTATGCCAGACCCGATCAAAGGCCTTAGCGATATCGAGGCTAACTGCCAATGCCTCGCCTTTACTCTCTATGGCTTCAGCCCATCGGTGCGTCAGGTAAACAAGAAGATCACCAGCTGAACGACCATGACGAAAGCCGTACTGGCGGTCGCTAATCAACTGGTGTTCCTCTAGATACCTGAGGAGCTGAGTATTGATGACCCGCTCCATCACCTTAGAGAGAAGGGAGGTTATCGCTATTGGCCTGTAATTGGATGGATCTGTTCGGTCCCCTTTTTTGGGAATCGGATGGACAAGGGCAGTCTTCCACGAAGAAGGAACACGTCCGGTGGTATAGGAAAGTCTGAATAGGCGCGTCAACACTGGAGACAACTCTGGAGCACACGTCCTAAGCACAATAGCGGGGATACAGTCTGGCCCACTCGACTTTCGGACGTCAAGGGAGAATAGAGCTCGACGGACCGCGATTTGCGAAAAGCGGATTTCCGGCATTGAGCTGCCACAACGCAAGATGCTAGGCGGTGTGGCTCCCCCGTCGTCAAGTGTCGAGTTAGCTGCAAAGAGGGCTGCCAGTAAATCGGCTTTCTCTTTTGCAGTGTGTGTGTGTGATCTCGCATTGTATAGGTTTTCCGTACAATGAGAGGTCAGCTTATATTGGAAATGTATAGCTAGATCTGTAGCCGTGCGTACGTGTTTCTGTAAAATGTTTATCTTCCAATAGTAATCAATAATTGCCTTTAAATATATTTTTTGTTACATAGTACCTACCTGCTCCTAGTTCTTATGGTGCGTCCATGCTACGCGAACCGAGCACGAGCTGAACCACGAACGAACAGAATTCGTTCGATGCTCGCGATGTCAAGTGTGGACGTACGTAACGAGCCTACAACGAGCGCGATGCGAATCGCTGTGTTCGTGAAAAAATTGGCGGCTGAGCGCAGTCGAGTGCGAGACGAATGCTACTACGCGAGCAACGAACACCTGTTCGTTCGTGGCTTGTCTCGTGCTTGCTTCGCGTAGCAGGTACCATTATAATATTATAATAATTAAAAAAAAACCATAACGTATATAACTGCAATATAGGCTACTTTTATTCCAAAATCGCCACTAAATACGCTTTTTTTCAATATCTTCTGTTAGATTTTCTTTTGCGTTTTTGATGTAGATGCCGCCAATAGCACCATCCGTCATAGGACGGATGGTGCTATTGGCGGCATCTACATCTCGCCTTCTACTTTATTGAGTGCGTTTTACAGAAATAAACTGATCCACCATTGGGTTATGTAAACCCAACGTCATTTTAACCCAGCGTTTGGCGCAATTGTGTAAAAATTACGAACGGGTTAAATAGTTAAAATTTTAACCCAGATTGACGCAAGTTGGCATTAGAAGTAAATAACATGTGACAGACGCACAGACAGTCAGATAGCAACATTACCCAACAATAGGGTTCTGTTTGAAAACTTCGGTTCCGGAACAAACAAAGTTTAATGTTTTGTGTACAAGTATAATTAAAATCATTGTTGAAGGAAATATACGAATACCTACTATGAATCTATATACCAGATAATTTAATATGAAATATGAGGCAATCACAACAGACGTTTATATTAGACAAGACTAGTATAGTAGGTATTAATACTTCTTCAAAGGTCTAAGTGCAGCGTAACTTAACTAAGGTATCGGATCTCTTTCGATAACACCATGAGTAAAAGTATCTTATAAAAAAAAGGGAATTTAAATATCGAAAGACTTATACTATATTGCTGAAAAGAATAAGGAGGCGTCGCAATAAACAGCGTCGGGACCGGGCGTGCGTTCCGAAAGGCAAATCTGTAAATTCAATTAAGGTTCGAGCATTTTTCGGACACAGGCGTCCGGAGCGAGCGAGCCGGCCAGCCCTTCCGCCGCGGGCTTTCGCCCCCGCATTGGAAAATTTTCTCTCGAAATTTGAAGATATTTCGTGCCTTCTCCCTGGGGGCGACTCGTTTCTCGACACTTATGGTCGCCGTCCTCCGGGTGTGCAGGAGGCTTTTTACATAAAGTCCACACGTATAGGTATCGATCGAGGGCGGCCGGACAGGGTGTACGCAGATGACGGCCCCCAGCGGCCCCTCGTGCCTCCTCCTTCCCCCTTTCATTATGTAAGTGCGTAACGCGTGCTCGCGCGGACCTGATTAGGGGCCTCTTTTTTAACTGACCCCCTCACTTGGTACGATTAAACTTAATTTGAGAGTGTCCTGTGAGAGGCGATTAAGTTTCACTAACTATGCTAAGGCCTGAAATATTGCCAGCAATTTTCTTCTCGGCAACTTTAGATAAATTGCTCTTAATATTAGGAAACGTGGCATGTGACACGCTTCGGTTACTCGATTAGTTTGTTAATACTCATGATCGCGTACATTAATCTCTTGGGTTTGTTAAAGTTATATTCATATAAAACTGTTTAACAAATTAGTTATTTGAAATAAGCCAAAGGCATAATAAAATTTATTTGATAAAAATTTTATTTTTAGGGTTCCGTTCCGTACCCAACCCAATGAGTTCTTAGCAGAACCCTATTAATAAGCCTACGCCATTTGTTCGTCTGTCTGTTTACCTGTCACAGTGCTATATATTTATAGCCATAATAGTTAGCTATTATTTTTACTGTGACATCGAACACAACAAACAATACAAATCAGAACAAGTCAAAATACATAAAAGAAACCTCGATAAAATGGCATGTTTTCAACTATTTTTGTTCCCACTCAATCCTAGAAACGATAATGAAACGAAACGTGAAACTTATTCTGATTATAGTGCATAGTTGCTGTAAATTTAAACAACAACTAATTAAACTAGAAGAATAATCTAGTCCACCTATTAATGAATTCTAATGTGGTCACCTGTAAGTTCTGTAACACGGTTTTTATTCATAACTCTTTGTCAATCGATATCATATTATAGCGCTTTGTTCTCGTACGGAACCCTCCGTGCGCGAGTCTGACTCGTACTTGGCCAGTTTTTATTACAATTTCATCTTTTTTGTCAACTTTTTAAGTTAATGAGGCGATATTTATGTATTTATTATAATCTAGAACCAATCAAATTCTATCTCCTATTTCTAAACATCGAATATAACAGAAGAACCCCTTGGTCTAAAGCGAGACTGCCTACTTATGTACAGTCGCGGTCTAAAAATGTTTACCATCTTACGATCTATAATCGCTTGCACATTTCTGTTTCATAAGGTTGACCGGAAATAAAATGACTTTTGATAGGCGTGAACTGTGTTTTGACATGAAAAATAAGTAAGTAAGAATCGTAGTAAGAATTGAATTCTCTTGATATAGCACTACATATAAAGTTTGCAAATAAAAATCCGCCCTTTGCTGCAGGCTTGCCATTATTTTATTACCTTTGTATTTGTATTGAGATTTTTATTTGCTTACAAACGTCACAATATAATAAAAAAAATACATTTTAATAAATGAGTTTACATTATTCAAGTAGGCATTGACAGCCTTTTTGCTATGTTCGATACTAAAAAACATTTCACAATTTTAAAATGTTATATGTTTGTTGATATGACATATTAGACCTTATTGCGGATGGTATGAAATGGAATTGAGTTTGAAAAGTGATAAACATTTTCAGTCCCCGACTGTACCGCATGAGCAACGGACAGTGTTCTGAAGAATTATTTGACTTAATGCCCACGGCTACCTTCTACCCTCATAATTCTGGCCATCGTCGGGGAGTCCATTTCTTACTGTGCGATTTCAAAGGAACTTCCTACCACGGACGCTCAGGCTGTGGAATGAGCACCCGCCTTCGTTTTCCCAAGAGAGAAAGCAGGGTCGTTAGCGCACGAATGATACGCCTGGTGTTTCAAGCGTCAATAGGCTACGGTGACCGCTTACCATCAGGTGGGCAGAATGCTTGTTTGCTAGTAGTATAAAAAGTATTTATTTTAGTTAAATTTCTGCTATTAATTTTACCACCTGAGTGGGCTAACAAGATATTATTCTCAAATTGCTAGTCGCCATTGACTTATCCTTGGCGATGATTTTAGCACAGGATAGTCCGTCGTGCGCCTACATAGTCACTTAATGTGGTAAAATTGTTGTCAAACGTTTAGGTACATACAAAAACTATACAGGGTGAATTTTTCAAACGGGAATGTATGGTCACGTCCTAAAGTCGAGCGCGAGACGAATGTTCGTTCGAGGCTCGCATATCCGTCCACACTACGCGAACAATGAACGAATCGTTCGTTCGTGGATCCGTGCTCCACGTGTGCTCGGCTCGGGGTAGCATGGACGCAACACAAGATTTGGCTACTTGAAAAATGTTACCTGTATATCAATTAGCACGGCTGAATTTCGGATATCCCTCATATGGGAAAACTATTTTTTTTAAATAAATATCCTGGGACATTCCTCACACACGGTCATCTGATCCCAAACTAAGCAGAGCTTGTACTATGGAAACCAGATTACTGATATAATACATATACTACTTTTTTGTTTGTAAATACATACTTAATATCTGGGGGCACGGAAGTGCCCCCCGCCAAGACAGCCAAGCGAAGCGAAAGGGCACTACCTACCTTTTCTCGAAGCGCTTCGTCGTTTTTTTGAACCCTCATAACTTGGGTTTGGATTATACCAGATAAACAAAATTCTCAGGACATGATGTCAATAGTAAACTTATTAAACATATTAAGTTTCAATAGCATAGCTCTTATACATTAGATTTTATTGATTTCTAAATAACCCCGATTTCGTCACTGACTCACTGATGATCATCAAAACTCATAGGGTACTTCCAGAAGTCCTAGAAAGCTGAAATTTGGTATATAGGCTTGTATTAGTACACAAACAACAAAAAAATTATAAAACTTGGAAATTTCAAACAAAAAAGAAACATAAGCAACTTACAAAAAGAAGTGAAATCCCACCAAAAACATTTTTATGTAAAATGTTGCCGCCAAGACATATGGCTCGTACTGTCAAAAAGTTATCAGATCTCATGTAGAGCCAAGCTTATAACTCTACATGCACTTACTCTACAAACCCTAACTTCACAAACTCTACACACCGTAGTCAAAATATGTGGCTTGGCCGTTTCAATACTACAAGAACTATAGAATAACAAAAAAGTAATGAACAGTGAATACATTTTTCACCTTACTCCCATGTGACGGTAGCGAAACGGCTAAGCCATATATTTTGACTAAGGTGTAGAGTTTGTGAAGTTAGGGCTTGTAGAGTAAGTGCATGTAAAGTTATAAGCTTGGCTCTACATGAGATCTGATAACTTTTTGACAGTACGAGCCATATGTCTTGGCGGCAACATTTTACATAAAAATGTTTTTGGTGGGATACATAATTACACCCAGACTCGGGACATACAGACATTTTCATGCACACAAATGCACGTCCTGTGTGGGAATCGAACCCACGACCTGCGGCGCGTTAGGTGAACCTTAACCAACTGCGCATATACCTATTCGTATCTATAGGTATATCAAATGTTTATAATATACCTACCCTTAACAACTGAACAAGCAATACAACCAGGCAACCAGAATAAGTCTATAAAAATAATCCTCAACCCTTTCATTGTCTCCGTTACATTTACCTGTAGGTACTCGGAACCAGGCGAAAGTGATCTTGACGAGTTTTGCACAACTCCCAACAGAGCATAATTTCCACTGGACGATTCTTAAAAGCGCCCGAAACTTCTTAGAAAAGATGAAAAGGGGTATATCTGCATTAAGTATTCTGAAAGACGAATTGTACAAAAAAGCAAAGCCTTGTTCTAAACGGGATGGGCTTACATCGAACTTTTCCAATGATCGGACAAGGAGGAATTTTTCAATATAGATGTTTGGCGCATTTTCTATCATTTATATTTTAGTATTGCGGATAGGGATCGTTGGAGCTGTCTGTTTATTGTTATATATGTTATACTTTTGTTCGGTTTAATATATTTGTATAAGATTTTTTTTGTTAATATTAATAAATAAATGTAGATAAGTAGTAACAAGTGACAAAGATTATAATTTTTTGCGGATATGTACTTTCTACTATGGTCAGTAGGTATCATATGCGTTAAAAACATAATCCTTATTAAAATGAAAAAGGTATGTATTTAATGCCTTAACTATTAATTCTCTCTATACCAACACAAATTAAAACTAGAACCAAAAATCAACCTGAGTATTAGTTTTTTGGTTTATGCAAACTGTTTGAACTGCTCGCCGTTGCTGCCGCGGCATTGCTCGTTTCGCTCGTTCGGCTCGCGCGCAATATTGTCACTGTTCTAACCTAACCTAACCAACTGTATTTGGAGTGCCCCGAGTCGGTTCTGGATCATAGAACATGTTTTGATGAATAGGCAGTTTAATTGTACAACAGTTATTTTGCAATAAGTAAATTAGAGGAGAATCTTAAGTTTGCGTAATTTTTAAACAGAGGTGCAATTAAAAATATCCCAAATTTGAAGGCAATCATCAAAACAATACAAAAAGTTTATAATCGCGGTTTGCACTACTCTGTTCTTTTTGCTGTCTGTACGACCCGGCAAGATAGAATCAGTTTGCGGGCCCGGACGAATTAAACTTTAATTTTATTTTTCAGCTAACTTAATTTGTAATGATACTTTGATTCATTCATAATCTTGTTCGTATGTAAGTATAGTTAAAAATATCTAAGTAGGTACTTCTGGCTTTGACTGTTTGAATTTATAAAGATAAAATATTTTATACCTATCGAATATTTTCATTATTAAAATACAATAAAAAAATACTGACCAAGGCGTTACTGTATGTATATTGAAACAACATAATAATTATTATTATCATGAATATAAAAATTAAGGAACAAACAACGCCATCTATCTTTATATGGAATCACTAACTCATGTATTCGACGTGAAACCTGCAAAGGTAGGTACAGAGAAATAAGTTCGGACAAGGATGTATTTTAGTCATGCTGAAAATCATAGAGGGCGCTTAAATAAAGTGTTATTTTTGGATATATACATTGTAATAATTCTACTCAATAATGAAAATAAATGTGCCCAAAATGAAAATGGCTCTGTAGGTACCATAATAATTTAAAAATTAAATGACTGGTTAGTATTTAGAATTAATTTAAAACATGAGACACAATAATCCCACCAAAAACATTTTTATGTAAAATGTTGCCAAGACATATGGCTCGCAGTGTCAAAAAGTTATCAGATTTCATGTAGAGCCAAGCTTATAACTCTACATGCACTTACTCTACAAGCCCTAACTTCACAAACTCTACACCTTAGTCAAAATATGTGGCTTGGCCATTTCGCTACCGTCACATGGGAGTAAGGTGAAAAATGTATTCACTGTTACTTTTATGTTATACAATAGTTCTTGTAGTAGTGAAACGGCCAAGCCACATATTTTGACTACGGTGTGTAGAGTTTGTGAAGTTAGGGCTTGTAGAGTAAGTGCATGTAGAGTTATAAGCTTGGCTCTACATGAAATCTGATAACTTTTTGACACTGCGAGCCATATGTCTTGG
The DNA here is from genome assembly GCA_951394255.1 of Polyploca ridens. Lineage (NCBI taxonomy): Eukaryota > Metazoa > Arthropoda > Insecta > Lepidoptera > Drepanidae > Polyploca > Polyploca ridens. The sequence continues at coordinate 3,995,854 of OX596244.1, forward strand.
CAACATTTTACATAAAAATGTTTTTGGTGGGATTTCACTTCTTTTTGTAAGTCACAAAAGATTTTTTTTTATATTTTTTTTGTGTTTGAAATTTCCAAGTTTTATAATTTTTTTGTTGATTGTGTACTAATTAATACAAGCTTACATACCAAATTTCAGCTTTCTAGGACTTCCGGAAGTACCCTATGAGTTTTGATGATCATCAGTGAGTCAGTGACGAAATCGGGGTTTTTTAGATATCAATAAAACCTAAAGTATAAGAGCTATATTATTGAAACTTAATATGTTTAATAAGTTCACTATTGACATCATATCCTGAGAATTTTGTTTATCTGGTATAATCCAAACCCAAGTTATGAGGGTTGAAAAAATCGACGAAGCGCTTCGAGAAAAGGTAGGTAGTGCCCTTTCGCTTCGCTTGGCTGTCTTGGCGGGGGGCACTTCCGTGCCCCCAGATATGTATGGGCGGACATGCCACACAAGAAACACAATATACCACACACACACACACACACACACAATATATAATTGAGAAAAGTATTCTTTAAGTCAACCTTGGATTCAAAGTCAAAATATTCCAACCATTGCTGCAAAATTTAGTGAAGGAAGGGTTCAAATTGCAACCTTACGTTACTGAAATAGTAATAAAGTTTTCAGAAAAAACTTTAAAAAAACTAACCTGTAGATGGCGCGGCGCACCTTTAAACCTCGGATTACTATACCGTCGAAATAAATACTGCACTAATTTCAAAATGTTGCCATTTCACCTCTAACCATCGATGTTGAGTCCATCCTTTTACATTGGAACCAAAGATCTCGTACTTTGCTGTTTCAAAGGAGCTTCCTATCCTGGACGCTCAGGCTGTGGAATGAGCTCCCCACCGTTTTTCCAAGGGAGTATAGCATGGGGTTCTTCGAAAGGGGTGTGCAGAGATTTCTACAGGGTTGGCAACGCGCGAATGATACCCCTGGTGTTTTAAGCGCCCATAAGGCAACTGCTTATCATCAGGCGGGACGTACTCTTGTTTGCTACCTTAATAAAAAAAGATACTACTTATCTGGTCATCGCAAAATCGGCCCTAAATTATATGCTATACACTGCAAGCTAGCTTAGCTTTGTTCGCGTAGTTACTGCGAAATCTCATACCCCAGTTTAAAGCGCTACAGATACAAATTTTGAAAAAAAAAAAAAGAAAAAACGCGGCCTACATTTTTTTAGCTTAGACTGGCTTGTGCGTAAATAGGTGGTAACTCCGAACAAAAAAAAGTGCAAAATAAACATAATGAAATTTTGAAAACACGATCTAACATAAGTGCATCAAAAATACAGGAGATTACATTACAATCTGGGGGCACGGGAGTGCCCCCCGCCAAGACAGCCAAGCGAAGCGAAAGGGCACTACCTACCTTTTCTCGAAGCGCTTCGTCGTTTTTTTGAACCCTCATAACTTGGATTTGGATTATACCAGATAAACAAAATTCTCGGAACATGATCTCAATAGTGAACTTATTAAGCATATTAAGTTTCAATAACATAGCTCTTATACTTTAGATTTTATTGATATCTAAAAAACCCCGATTTCGTCACTGACTCACTGATGATCATCAAAACTCATAGGGTACTTCCTGAAGTCCTAGAAAGCTGAAATTTGGTATTTAAGCTTGTATTAGTACACAAACAACAAAAAAATTATAAAACTTGGAAATTTCAAAAAAAAAAAGAAGTGAAATCCCACCAAAAACATTTTCATGTAAAATGTTGCCGCCAAGACATATGGCTTCACACTACTACAAGAACTATTGAATAACAAAAAAGCAATGAACAGTGAATACATTTTTCACCTTACTCCCATGTGATGGTAGCGAAACGGCCAAGCCACAAATTTTGACTACGGTGTGTAGAGGTTGTGAAGTTAGGGCTTATATAGAAAGTGCATGTAGTTATAAGCTTGGCTCTACATGAGATCTGATAACTTTTTGACAGTACGAGCCATATGTCTTGGCGGCAACATTTTACATGAAAATGTTTTTGGTGGGATAAACTTTTTTCTTTCAAATAGACTTTCGGAGCGTCTACTTATTTGCTGATTTCTTTTTCAGGATAAATGTAAATTTTCATAGGCTTAGGAATATTCTAGAATTATATGGTAAAGTTTTATATTTAGTATCAATTATTATATTAAGATAATAAAGAGCTTTTCCCTTAATTTCAATCAAGATGTAGTTAGTTAATATTATAAGTTGTTCACTATAACGGCTTACAAAGCTTAAACTTACTTCTAAGTACACATTAAAAAAAGACTTGCTGAGTTTCTTGCCGGAGTCTTCTCCGGTGTAGAGTCAAATTCAAATTCAAATTATATCATCATCTGCCTGCCCTGTTCCCATTCATTTGGGGTCGGCACAATATGTATGCTTCTTCCATTCGTCTCTTCTATCCGTCATACTAGCATCCACTCCTTTCTTACCCATGTCAACTTTCACACAATCCATCCATCTCTTTTTTGGTCTTCCTCTTCCCGTATATCCATCTACTTTCATATTCATCACTTTTTTAGTGACGTGGCTTTCATTTCTCCTCATGTCCATACCAGGATAAACGGTTCCCTCTCAACTTTTCAGTCACTGGCGCTACTTTCAAGCTTCCCCTTATGTACTCATTTCTTATCTTATCCATTCTTGTCACTCCACACATCCATCTCAACATCCTCATCTCAGCTGCATGCAATCGTCTTTCATCCATCTTATTTACTGCCCAGCATTCCGAACCATACATTAAGACAGGTCTTATCACGGACTTATAGATTTTCCCCTTTAGCTTTAAAGGCATCCGTGGATCACATGTTGTTCCTGTTACCTGTCGCCATTTCATCCAACCTGAGCTGATTCTCTGCTTTATATCACGGTCAATATTACCATCGCTCTGCATCTGTGATCCGAGGTACCGAAAGTCGGAGCAGACTGGTACTGACACTCCGTCAAGCACAATAGGGGCGAACGTGGAGAGACCGCCGAAATCGCAGAACATGTGTCAAATTCAAATTATATATCAGTCATTTAGTTATTTTTAGTTTTAGTCATTTTGTTACCCTTCATAAGTACCTTATCAGGGCCTAAATTGAATAAATGCTTTTTGAATTTGAATTTGAATATAAAGCTGATGCGATAATTCCTAACGCGCTGGGGCAATGTGCACCAACTCGTATCGCCTTGAACTGAAGCTAAAGCTGCGTATACTGCGCGCGTTTGCCCCGAGGTATTAGCTCGCGCAGCACGTACCTTCCTAATGGATAGGCATTTAGCTTACCTGAGTGCTAGTTCCTACATCCTAGCATGACTTTAGAGCGATTAGAACGCGAGCTTGAAATTGTTTCCTCCGGTTTTATTGAACCTAGCGGTTCTCTGCATTTAACGATCCTTCACATACCTATTATAATGCAAATAATGGTCCGAATAATAACACCTGAAAGTCGAGATTAGGAATTATGAGAAAATGGAAAATATTAATAAAAAAGAAAACGTAAAATTATCAATATCTAGGAAATAGCATCAAATCAACCCTGAAAAATTCAATTACAAATAGGTATTTTTAAAATCATGAGGCATTTACTGGAATTGAGTATTTTACTTTTTCTGATAGGGCACAATCTCAGCATTAAAGGGTTTTCATTTGGAGCATTACTTATAGAACATCCTGTATGGTAGGTATATTGTCGCTAAATAGCATATAGACCGGGAGATACTGGCACAATTTTCCTGGTGATTTGTACCAGTATGGCGACCCTTCAGGGGCTAATTACGTAATGACGAAGAGGAAAATGATGGTCATAGCGCTGGTACCGGCGTCGGCCCAATCACGTGGGCGTTAATCGAACGTGTTGGAAAAATTACGAGTGTCGAATTTTTCGATAGTCGATGAAAAAGAAATAGGCGGCTGCGCGTATTAAAATGAAATGTTGTAGACTAGTTGTTGGTTTGAATAAAGTATTATTATTCATCATTATCATCATCATCAGCCTATAATGTCCCACTGCTGAGCACAGGCGTACTTTCACAAATGAGGGTGAAAGGGAATGGGCAATACTCCACCACGCATGCCCACTGCGGATCGGTGCAGATAGGCTAGTGGTCAACCTACTGTTGGTATTTTTCAGGCTGTCTAGGAGCTATCCTACTAGCTTAACGACTATCACAATTAAGTGATAACGGAACCAACGGCTTTACGTGCCTTCCGAAGCACGGAAACGCTCGATTTGAAATACCATTAGGCGGTCACCCAGGCAGGTATCGACCACGAACGGTGGTAGCTTAACTTTGCCGATCGATTAAGAACGGCTAATCATGCTACACTACGATATATGGTATTATTATTATGATTATATTATATGTCGAGTAAGTCATTCATGAAAATTACCATGCTATACTTTTCCGGCGATTCCAAATGGTCGACATACATAGAGTTCCCTTTTTAACAACTTTACAACACTCAATTTGTTTTTGAGAATATGTGGAAATTTTGTACGAAATCTCTATCTAAAGTGGAAGAGTTTAATGTTTGTTTAAATGAAAAATTCTGTTGGATTTTACTAATGGGAAGCTAATTTATATCCTATTTCCAAGATTTTGATTCTTTTCTTATTCGGGAGTCACATTTTTATAACAGAATTCTAGAAAAAGTCGTTTTTCAAAAAAACCGCTTTCAAAGTGGGATTACAATAAAAAGTATGAAATAACGACATACTGATCTTACACTGTTTTGAAGTCAGCAGAAAAAATCTGAGGTAAAGTACCTTAAACATTTTGGTAGAATTGGATTATTTTCTATAGAATAGGTACCCACGTCGTGCTTCCTTTTCTGACTTCTACTATATAAAAAAAAATATATGGGCAAACCCAATCACGCTGGGCACAAGATTCACCCAGACGGCCGTTGATTTACGCTGATCTCGCGGAAATCGATGGAAAATTTAGGACTTATATACCACTTACCCACGATGCGGAGACGTTAAAACTGCACTTACACCGATGTGTAATGTTGTGAAATTGTGTTACTGTATGTTTATCTGTGTGTAAGTGGTGTTTAGCGATATATTTATCATGAATAACATTATATTTAAAGGCGCGTTAATTTTATATCGGATGAGACTCAAGAAACGAAGCGAAAGAGGGAGAAAAAGTAACAAAAGAATATCATAAAGAAACAAAAAATATAAAATCGTTCCAATAAAAAAAATATTAAACAGCCAGTCCTATTGAGAACTTGCGTGAACGGTGCGTAATTGGCGGAGTAATGTGGCGATATAAACATTCAGATGAATTGAGAACCTTTTTTTTTTTTTCAAATTGTAGTCGGTTAAAAATAGAAGTCATTTTTACTACCACACTCGACTTGTAGAAGTAAATGTGCTTTAGCTTACCGTAGCTGGAGTATTCGATTGGAAACTAGAGATAGAAATGCGGTTGGTCAATTCCGCTCAAGGTAAACATACACGTCGACAACTTTGCGAATAGTTTTGCTGACCAGTGGCTTTGGTCTGATTTTAATTAAGACATACATTTTAATATACTACCTTTATTATTATTATTATATTGCAAATGAAAATTTTAATGAAATATTTTTATTTTCTTTGCACAAGGGTCTGGAATGGGGGACAAGTTTAAATAGGGATATGATAGAGCTTCACTTGAAAAACGAAAACAGTTTTATGTATGTACCTACAAGAAAAACATAGCCAGGTATAAAACGACACGAAAATGAATGTTAGGGATTTGTATGGGAAGAATTAAAACAAGTCTTGAATTACATACTTATATTTTTAAATATAGATAAATGGATATACTGCTGTAAAAACTGATTTTAGAGTCGATTAATGATATTGTGATAAAATATAGTTGAAAACATTCCAATGTAAAAATACATATTTACCTTTGAAACGTATAATTATCATTTGTCACAATATATAACATGCACTTTCTTAGTTTTATTTGCACGATCGTAATTATTTTCAGTAAAATACGAAATCACCCAGGTTGATACGGGTTGATCTTCGAAAATAACATTGACTCACGACTAAAATGTCTATGCGTCTCTTTCTCTCTCGCAAAGTGTCATAAGGATTGTCATATTTCGTTTCCATGCTATGTAGGTCTAGTTAGCGTACCGAAATGATATAAGTCTATGGTTTGACCGAAATCTCACATGTTAAGCAATGATGCGGTCGAAGGTGGTGAGCACACAGAGCCTAGAAGGAACTGGCTCTCAAGTGCAGTTGTCGGAACACACTAAAAGGTGCTTGGCGACAGATTTTCAACTAGAGGGTGGTAGCCAGCCAGGCGGGTACTGCAAAGTACCCTACCACCGTGCTATGGTTTCCTCACGATGTTTTCCTTCACCGAAGCTCAAGCTTATTATTGGATTCGAACCCCGAGTTAAATCTGAAAGCTGAATGCCCCCAGATTCTATCATCCTTCCCCGTTTTACTTGCATGACCGCACCAAACTCCATCCAGGTAGAATTTCGGTTTCTGCCGTGATCGACCAGGTGATGCGAGCAATAAATTTGATGCCATAAGTTTCAATCATTTTAGAATTAAAACTAGTATACAATACAGCAGTTATTAGAAAATATTTTTTACTTTCTGTTATCTCCAAATGCAAACAGTGCTACATTGGAAATGGCACCATTTCCTATTTTGTAATATTTCTTACGATTAAGATTACAATCTGAATATGATTGCAATAAAGTTACGTAGGCCACGTATCTACTAAGCTTTTGAGACATAGAATTTCAAATAATTCATCTGGTTTCATTCTCTCAATCGATAGCATCCTAATCAGTTTTGTAACAATGCAAATATGTATTTTACCGTTAGTTGGACTTAATGTTTAAAATAAACTCTGTTTTCGTCGAGATTGAACTGCATTACTAATTTGGTTAAGTTTAAAATCAATATAACTACGAATTGAAATGCAGGGTTAGGGTAATGTTTAGAAAAAATATGAATAAATATTATTGCTGCATTTTCATAGTTTATCTTACATACTTTTTAATCAACAGTTAAGAAACAAACCGAGAAATATACGTCCAAGGAAGCTCGGAACCTGTCGGAACCGAGTCAGACTCAAACTAGCATTTGGCCGGTGTATATAGTTTTTTAACAGACTTTTGTACCAGACTCAGGACATGCAGACATGTCCATGCACACAATTGCATGTCCTGGGTGGGTCGTTTAAAAAGTCGTTTCTTTTATGGGCGCCCCTTTAATTTTTAATTATTTTTAATTTTTATTATTGGTTTCAGAGCGGCAATAAATATACATATGCTCTGAAAATTTCAGCTGTCTTCCTATTACCGTTCATGGGATACAGCTCACTGACAGACGGACGGACGGACAGCGGAGTCTTAGTAATAGGGTCCCGTTTGGTACCCTTCTTGTACGGAACCCTAAAAAGGATCATTATAAATAACAATCGTCTTGTTATTTTTTAAGAAGTAGGTAGGTACTATCTCTATTGATTTTCGAAAAAGTGGTAGGCCTGGCAATTTGAAACCAAAATACCGCTTGATAAAAAAACAATACTTAACATTTTAAAACATTTTCATGATCGAAAATCCTGAAATCTGAGTCATGCTCCTTTACGTCGGAAAATCAGCTGCTGACATAGTAAAAAAAATATGATTTCATCACAATTTACAGGGACATAGGGACATTTCAGGAAGCTTCAAACAAATTATTGACGAACGTAATTTCAGTCGCCTTTGATTTCATGAGCAATTAGACTAATAACATAATACTGTTGTGGGCACTGCAGTCGCCTCGGCACTTTGGCATCATGTTTCTCTTAATTATAATCCACTAAACAGGTAGTATATATTATTAACTCTGTGACCACACGTAATTTCACGCCTAAATCACAATCAATCAATAATATTACGTTACGGGGAACAATAGCCAAATAACTGCCAGATTAAATAAATCTGGTTGATAATAATATCAATAATTACCATGAGGGAGGAGGCGATCATACCCAACGCGAGAGTGACCCTTAGTTGCTAATAAATCTGCAGCTCACTGCAAAAAATCCATTGAAATACGGAACATTTCCACCACACAATCAAATAAGTACGAAATGTGTGCAGGACGCCGGAATCGTTTCCAGACATAGTTATTACAAAATATGTCATCGATTACACTTTACACTTTTTTTGTGACAATAATATTTAAACTAAGCTTAAAACAAGTAATAGAAAATATGAAGATAGAAGATGATATGAAAAATTCATGGAATATTTCTCATTTTTGTCACGATTATTATCCAGACATTTTTATCAACTCTAGGAAAAAGTTAAACCTGCCAGGTAATAAAGTACGATCTATAAATAGCTCACAATGGTGCTGATTCTGTTCTTTACAACTAAACTAAATTTAGTCTTACTATGGCCCTGATTCTGCTGTTCACAACTAAACTAATTTTAATCTCACTATGTCTCTTTCTAACAAAGAACATAAGAAAAGGATGTAAGAATTTTAGTCCTGTCAAAATTAGTTCAATGCTTGTTTCAATATAAATTTAGTCGCCATCTATCGCGGTTACGCCTAAATACACGCAACTTAAAATATGTTCTATACTTTTTCAATCATGTTTGTAAGAAAGAGATGTGATGTAACTAAAATTAGTTTAGTGCGACTTACAAAAGAATCGGCACCAATGTAAAAATATATTATTATTACTGAACTGATGGATTAATAACCAAATTAATTAATAAAACCCATCTTTCCGTGAGTAATGTAATTTTTCTAATACTTCAAGAAGCAAATTCAACAAAATACTAACGATAATAGACAATGTTAAAAAGTAAATTATAAAAACATAAACAATTATCAAAAAAGGTGCCAATCGGGCACATGCTCCCCTTTTTTACAAGAGAACTATCTTTTTTAATGGCCGCCGCAATGTGCCTGCTGGGGTCCGGACATCAACTACCCGCACAACCCCGTCACGCCCCGGGTGCAGAGCCGCAATCACGCCGCGTGGCCAGGTTCCCCTCGGCAAATCCCCGTCGCCGATGAGGACCGGGTCGCCAACTCTAACGGCGACATCTACTCCCGGTACGCGGCGGGGTGCCAAGGCGGGCAGATATTCGGACACCCAACGTCGCCAAAAGTGATCGCTCAGCCGGAGTGCCTTCCTCCACCCGCTCCGACCACAAAAAGCTGCATCCGTCAAATCTTCAGCTGGAAAGGGGTGACCGGATGAATCCCCTAGCAAAAAGTGATTAGGGGTCAGCGCCTCCGGGTAGTTCCCGTCTGGAGAGACATGTGTCAGTGGGCGCGCATTCACTACAGCCTCGGCTTCAGCCAATAGAGTCGCCAATACCTCTTCTCTCGGAGCCCGCTCTCTCAAGGTTACTCTCAGGGCGGATTTAACCGACCGAACCAGTCGCTCCCAAGCTCCGCCCATGAAGGGCGCTGATGGGGGAATGAAACGCCACTTAATTTTCTCATGTGCTGCAAAATCTGGTACCGCGGCATCGTACAAGGCTCTCAGCTCCCGATTTGCTCCCACAAACGACGTCCCGTTGTCCGAAAATATTTCTGTCGGTGTACCACGTCGGGCGATAAAGCGTCTTAGGCACATAATAGCGGAATCTGCGGACAAGCTGGCTACGATCTCGAGGTGAATCGCTCTGGTTACCAGGCACGTAAATAAGGCGACCCATCGCTTCTCACGCCGACGCCCAATGGAAATGGATACGGGCCCGAAGTAGTCCACGCCTGTGAACGTGAAGGCACGTCGATGATGAGCAAGTCTCGCCTCTGGCAAGTCTCCCATGGGTGGTTGTAGGGTTGGACTCTTTAACAACTTGCATAGCTGGCACCTATGTACTGCTGTCTTCACGGCGTTCCTTAATCCGATAATCCAATACTGTTGTCGCATCTCGTTTATCACCGTTTCAGTATTGGCGTGCGCAAACTTTTGATGGTAGTGGGCGATTAAAAGACGAACGGCTGGCTCTTTCCCTTCTAAAATCATAGGCAGGCTGTTAGAGACGGCTGACGTTCTTCCTGCGAGGCGGATCACTCCGTCTCTGAGTACCGGCGACAATTTGGCTAATCGGCCCTTCAGTATGGGCTGCCCACGTGACAGATGAAGCAGTTCTTCCCCGAAAGCGCTAATCTGACTGCTAGCCAAAATGTGGAGCTCCGCCTGAACGATGTCTTCAGCGACCAAAGGTACTGGAGCGGTGGGAGGAGAGACATTCGGCTGTGAACCGCGGTTAGACATATCTCTAAAACAAATTTCCCGAACCCAACAATTTTGAAACTCACGACCCCGATGATTTTTGAAAATGGCAGCAATGAATTTATGGGTTCTAGCTGTTGCCCTTACCAGTCTTATCCACGAGCTAAAATGAGTAATGTTAGCTACTACTGGTAAGGGTAACTGATGGGAACTAGTGACGTTAATGTTTTCTGTGCCACGTGATTGATGCAATGATTTTGACTGACGGATGGATGGTTTGAGCTCCTCCTCCCCAAAGGCTACTGGCGCTGTGACTTTGGGCTCTGAAGGCCACTCAGTAGTGGGAGCCAGGAGAAAATTTGGGCCATATAACCAACGTGGTTCAATGTTGGCCTTCCCCCTCGTCGCATCGTCAGCCACGTTTAGCTCGGTTGGAACCCAACGCCATTCATCTACACTAGTGATTTCCAAGATCTCTCCTACACGATGCGCCACAAAAGGTTTATAATTTCTCGCATCACTGCGCAACCACCCTAATACGGTCATGGAATCGCACCAAAATACACGTCGATTCGGCTTAAAACGGTGGGATTCACAAATCCTAGTAGCAAGTCGAGCGGCTATCAAGGCGCCTTGGAGTTCCAGGCGCGGGATCGAAACTGGTTTCAACGGGGACACACGTGCCTTGCTAGCTATCAATGCCAGTTTCACGTCACCATTTAGGAGCACAAATCTCCAATAGGCAACGGTGGCGTGTGCCAGCTCGCTAGCGTCACAAAACACGTGCAACTCCAGCTCTGAGAACCCATACAAATTATAGCACCGTGGAACTATCAATTCTGAAATGGATTTAAGACGCTCAAACCATTCAAGCCAAGTTTCTTGGTCATCCTGTGATAGTTTCTCGTCCCACTCAAGGTTCTTACGCCACAAATTTTGAAATAAAATCCGGCCTCTTACCACAATAGGGACTAAAATGCCTAGTGGGTCGTAAATGCGCATGACGTGAGCTAACACTACACGTTTTGTGAAATGGTCAGGAGTATCCTTAATGCTGAAGTTAAAACTAATGATGTCCTGAGATGGTTTCCATATAAGACCTAGAGTACGTGTGGTGGTAACTGAACATGGTAAACTACCTAACTCTATACTACGACGATTGGCTAGTGAGACGTTAGACAACAACTCGCTTGGCAGCTGATTGAGTGCGCCGGGCTCATTCGACACCCAATCGCGCATCTCGAATCCTCCGCGCTTATGAACCTCTACGATATCGGCCGCCAATCGAGCGGCGTCCTCCGTAGGAACATCTACACTTCCGATGTAGTCGTCCATGTAGATATCAGAAGTGATAGCTTCCACAGCCTGCGGAAATTCAGCCATAAATTCCGATGCGTTTCGGTTGAGTATGTAAATCGCCGTAGATGGACTAGAACACGCCCCAAAAATCATAGACGACATTCGAAAGATTTTTATTGGACCCGCAGGATCATCGCGCCAGAGAAAACGCTGTGCGTCGCGGTCGCAGTCCTGAATTTTCACCTGCGGGAACATCTCCTTTATATCGGCGGTCAAGGCAACTTTCCCCTCTCTAAAACGCATCAAAATTCCTAATAGAGGTTGTAAAAGGTCAGGACCCGAAAGAAGCATAGAATTTAGTGACACACCCTGTACTTTAGCAGCTGCGTCATGAACAACACGAAGTTTCCCCGGTTTGTTGGGATTTACCACTCCGAAATGCGGCAAATACCAACAAACTGATGTGGGTGACTGTCCTGTACACTCCTCAGCAAACCCCTTAGCCCGCATGTCGTTGATATTATCCCTATACCTTTTGGCAAACTCTAAATCCTTCGACATTTTTAGCTCTAGGCTTTTGAAACGAGATAGGGCTAAAGGATAACTATTAGGAATAGGTCGGTTGTCTGCTTTCCACAGCAAGCCAACCTGAAAGTGCCCATCCGGTCGGCGCTGGGTAGTTTGTTCAAGGATGCGTAAAGCCCGCTGGTCATCCGCGCTGCGTGGCTCCTGTTTAGTTATGCCTATTGCATCTAACCTATACTGATCTCTGATGAGCACTTCTAGATCACGCTCTGGACGCTCACGCAAGTGACAAGAAGTTTCTACTAAAGCCGTCCGACTGCTGGCACACCCGAATAACACCCACCCCAGTGGTGTTCGGATAGCGACAGGCTGGGTCTTTGTTCCCTTCCGAACCTCTGATGCTATGATAAGAGGCCAATTATCGATCCCTAACAAAATGGTGGGCTTTCCCTCGGTATAACACAGTTCTTCCATCACATCAGAAAGGTAGGAAAAGGAACGTAAGGACTCGCGTGTGACCGACTGACTTCGCAACCCTAAGTTCTTAATTGCCCTAGCTTGCTGTATTGAAAACGTTTGTGAGGAAGATCGGCCTTTTATTTGAAAGTCAACATACTGTACGCTGCTGTCCCTATATAACCCTCCCACACAAGCCAAATGCAGACTACCCACTGGACCCTCGGCTCCAATTTCGGAGGCGATGTCGGCATCTACAAAAGTAGCCGTCGAGCCATCATCTAAAAGAGCAAAAGTATTTACACTCCCAGTTGGCCCAGAGACTGTGACGGGTATTACTTTCAATAGCGAACGAGGTGTGATTTCAACCTGAGAGTTGTTGACAGCTACAAGAACCTGATCAATTTTTTCGGCCTCCATTTTCATCGGTTCAGGTGACATGACCTCCTGAACGTGAGCCGAAGTAAAATATTTATCGTTGTGTAAAACGGTATGATGCCTTTGCTTACAGTCAGCTATTGTGCAACTAGCCTTATTTTTGTTACAAAACTTAAAATTGTGTGGAACTTTTTGAAGGCAACGATAACAAACTTTATTGTCTTTGACAAAACGCCATCGGTCATCGACTGTCAAAGATGTAAACGTCGGACAATTTGACAACTGATGTCCCCCTTTGCAAAATAAACAAACATTTTCCTGATTTGGTGTTTTTACAGGTTTCGAATTCGTTGTAGTTGAAACTCCCGCCGCCGACTCAGAAACTGCATACGCTTGCCTTTTTTTTTGTGTAGTGTCGGCCGATGTTGTCTCAAACGTAGTAGCGCCAAACCTCATGGCCAAATCTACTTCTCTATCCAAGAACCTCGAAATTAATTCAATCCTAGCTTGGCCTATATCCTCATATTTATCAGCAAAGTCTAACCAACGCGCGCGCAGTAGTGGGGAAAATTTACTTAATATGGCTGCAAACAGCTCCGGAGAACGTAAATAGTCAGTATACTGCAACAACTTGGCAACTTCGACACAATTGCGCACAGGGGTGGTGAAAACGTGTAGGTCTCTTACCTCCGACCCTAGTTTGGGCAGCGCCTTGATCGCGCTCACCTCTTGTAGAACGATTTGCTCAGGTCTACCATAGCGACGATCCAGGACCTGAATAACTTCGTTGGCGTGAGATGCCAACACCAACAGCATGCTAACGGCTTCGCGTGCTGCGCCTTTTAGGGCCTGGTTTAGGCGCGCAAGATTTTCTGCGTCTGTAAATCCACCTACAGTATCCTGAAAAGCCCGCTTGAACATAAGCCAGTCAAGGGGAGAACTACCATCAAAACACGGAAGCCTTATAAATTTTTTATTGGTATTGGGGACGTTATTCTTCGCAAGTGTCTTTAGGGCCTCCACTAGCTGCGCAACGCCATTTGAATCGCCGGCGTCTCCTTGAACATCAGTGGCAGCGGTCCTGTCCGCCCCGCTAAAATTGTGCTGAGGCAACGGTCCAAGACTCTGTGCTGTGATATCATGAGAAACGGCATTTCGGACGTCACGTGAAGGCTGGGAACACACGAATACGTTAGGAGCCCCTACCTCACAGCCATTGGTAGATCGAATCCTATCATGAAGAGATAAATCAGTAGGGAGGGCAGTAGTGTCTAGCCATTGTTGGACATTGGCACGGCTGCATGCACTGTGCGAACCGTGGTTACTGCCCTCCGCTTCAATTGCTGCGAGCTCAGCTTTATATTCAGCTTCAGCAGCTTCGCGCTCTAGTTCCATCTGCCTAGCCATTTGAGCAATTTGTAACTGAGCTACGCGACGAATATGTTGCGCTTCCGCTGCGGATTTTCTCGCCGCAACTACCACGGAAGAGCGACTAGTGCGGCTAGAGTGACTCGCGATAGATTGTGCACTCGTTGTAGGATTAAACTGTGAATGTACCTGAATTTCCCCGGTTTGTGGAGCTGGAATGGGCTCACTACCTGATTGGGCGGATACATTCTGCTCCTCTTGAGGCAGTTTAGTTTGTGACCTGGTGACAACCATTTTTGATCGCTGAAAGAAAGCCGCTGAGAAAAAACTTTTTAAAAATTAGTTAGGTATAGTTCAAATCCTTTGAAGGACCACTTATTACTGAACTGATGGATTAATAACCAAATTAATTAATAAAACCCATCTTTCCGTGAGTAATGTAATTTTTCTAATACTTCAAGAAGCAAATTCAACAAAATACTAACGATAATAGACAATGTTAAAAAGTAAATTATAAAAACATAAACAATTATCAAAAAAGGTGCCAATCGGGCACAATTATCATATATCAGAATAATATCTATATTGCCTGAATATGCCTGAAACAATTTGCAACGTCAGCAATATACATAGTTTTCAACAACTCAACAATATAATATTGTGAGAGCGTGCCACAGCATATTAGCTACCCTAGCGGAAGCTCGGAGGCTGTCTGCATTCCTTACATTCTAAAATAGAGTAAAATTTAACAACATAAATAGATTTATACTGCACGTGATAGACACAGGCAAAGTGCTTTTAAAACTAAAAGATTTAAAACGCTATAATGGATTGCATCAAAATGCATGTCAATCTGTCTTGTCCACTTTATAAATGATGGACAGCCCACGTACGTTGAAAGTGGTGGATAATATCATTAGGACACAGCTAGTGATTGAGGACTGCATGTTGCGACCGTAACTCAATTACAGGCGGGGTTTCAGCTCGAAAATTCATATCCAGTGTTTCATTGCATTATCGGCATCGACATCGACAGATCCCATTAAGTTAAAAAAGTGGTAGACTGAAATGTTCTATATATAGATTGTAATTTGTATTTTTTTTATGTGTATAAGCCTGTGTTTACCACAATCTCACCATGGTAAGTGATGATGTGGCCGATGGTGGTAAGCACACAAAGCCTAGAAGGAACTGGCTCTCAAGTGCAGCTGTCGGAACACACCGGTAGATGCTTGGCGACAGATTTTCAACTTGAGTGTGGTAGCCAGCCAGATGGGTACTACAAAGTACCCTACCACCGTGCTATGGTTTCCACACGATGTTTTCCTTCACCGAAAGCTCAAGCTCATTGTAGGATTCGAACCTGGGACCTTCGTCTCGGTATCCGACGTCACTACCACTGAGCTATCATCACCTTAAATACACCGTATATAGCTTTTAAATAAATATCGTTTTGTCCACTTTGGTAAGTTTTCTTTATAAACAATACTTGATGAACCTCGCCAAGTCAAAGTTCAACAATCCATTAGAGATATTGTTTAAGTATAAAGGTCTACACTACGTGGGAGGAGCATGCACGTTTAGATCTCAAATATTTATTTATGTACATTTATGGTTATAATGAGATTATAAAATAGTATTTGTATTCCATATTTACCTTCGGGTCACCTCACCATCGTCGTGGTTCCGGCTAAGGCAAGATCATCTGCCACCCGACCTTGACGACCCTGCACCTACGTCGGATCCTGTCTGCACCTTCGTGCCACTACAAGACAATCAGGGGAGTGCTGGACTGCGCGAAGTAAAAATTAGGCGGGCCATAGAACCACACCCTTTTTGTAATATACTTAATATATTCATTGTGGTGACTAAGGGATTTCATTACAAAATCCTAACCGTCACACTAACCGTCACACTGGCACTGGAATCGTGGAAACACCTTTATATTTTTAGATAATATTTAAATTGCAGGCGCTCTCTTGCATCGCACTAATGGTCTGAAATGAAACCTGATATCTCAAATCTAATTTATCAACTCAAATACGCATCGATTGGACCAAACTATCTTTTCATGCCTTTTGCGGTCGAAACCATAGGTCTGTGGGGGTTTGCTCGGACTTTGCCATCAAAATTGATCGACCCCTTCGGAGACTAGCGAGCTTTTCCCCCAACGCATTTGCTTGGCAAAGAGGAAACCAGCCAGCCTACTGGAAACCACGTAAAATATATAAATATTTATTTATTTATTATTTATATCATATAATATTAAATGATTTTATATAACTTTAAATAAGAAGTATTTTTCATTATGTAAAAAAGGTAAAGAGCGATAGCAAGGTTGTTATTTATTTGCTATTTTGGACATAATAGAGATGACTAAATGTAAATCCGTCATTGGCTGCTAATAAGAGCTGTGGATTGTGTTTGATTAATAAATAAATAAATAGACTTGACAAATACAAGACATAGGTCGGTATTGATTTAGGCAATGTCTTAATAATAATAGATCACATAGTTACAATATGCTATTATTACATAAATGGAATATCAATCCAATTCTAGGAACACAATACATTCGATGTGACATACTGAAATAGACTTCTAGGTATATAACCTTGTCTTTGTCTCAAGAATTGCATGTGTCAAACATATCGAGAAATGTTGTTGGTAATTGGGTTTCCAATATTATTCCTATTCAATTAGTCCCATCGCACGTTTCAATTCTCGGTAAGCTCTCTGATAATAATTAATCAAATTAGCTTTGAAGTTACCAGTATACAAAGAGAGATCCAGATATCCAGCAAATAATAATGCGGCTGCATTCTGAAGTTTGGAATACCGATGAACTATTATTATACGCGACTAGAGGAGTTAGATGTAACTTACGTGTGTATGATGTGTTTAAGAGTGGTAGAGCATAGCGTTTATTCGCTCAAAGAGCAGCTCGACTGGGTAAGTACCTCCACCTTACAGAATACCGCAGCCAAATAACTTTATGTTGTGTAAAGTTGTGTTCCTGCGCGTGAGTAAGGTCGCCAGAGCTCATTGGGGAGGGGGGAAAGGTCGGTAACGCGTGAGCGATGCTTCGTGTGTTACAAGCGTCCATATGGCTACGGTAACCGCTTACCATCAGGCGGGCCGTATGCTTGCTTACCGATTTAGTCGTATAAAAAAAAAAAAAACTACGATAGTTAAATTCTAATATTATTTTGAAATAGGTACTTTTTTTAAATCTATACACGTCCTCTTTTGCACCTGAGATTTTTTGTTCCTCAAATTTTTTTTTTTGTAACATCTGATTATGTATGGTAAGTAGTTCAAAAAATATACCATTTACACAACTTCTAGAAAGTGCATAGCTCGTGACCGGGTGTGTAGACTGCCAAATTACGATCGTGCGTTTGGAATATGTAGCGGTTATTTTTGTAATTAGTATCGTGGATATTTGGATAGATGGATATTTTATTAGTAAAATATGTGGGTTATATATAATAAACGTTTGCTTTTTGTACAAAATTATATTTCATTTTATTATTTCATAATAAAATTCAATTGTATTGTAATGAATCAAATCTTTCATTTGTACTAAGTTTAATTAAAATTATCACAGAAGTAATTTCAATAATTCAATAAATAGGAATCTAGTTTTATACAATAACTTAAATCACATTATCGAGGTATTCATCCAGAGGTATTCAGGTGTTCAGTCCTCAACTGGCACTACATTTTCAATTGCCGGCCGGAGAGGGAAAAAATTCATCGTCTAGGTCTTCCAAATCGATATCTGAACAATTACCATCCTTCAGCAAATCAAGGACTAAGTTTTCTTGTAACTGCATGCCTAAAAGAAGACAAACAGTACATGAAGTTATAAGAAAAGTAAAGAATATGATTGGAGCGCTTTCTTGAGTTGGCACAACTGCAACCTGGATAGCACGCTCGTGCGCTGTCAACTTTAACCTAAAATTACTCGTCAATCGCCGATACTTAAGTCAATATTTATGAAGTTTTAGATACTGCACACAATTGAGCATGAAATCGAATACTTGTTTGTTAGTAAAATACAAAAAAATATATAAATACTTACGCCGATGCGTCACGAGATCAATAAACGCCGCTATCTAACCCACGCGCACACGCCAACTGAACTTCCGAACCGCAAAATATTGGTTTTGATTGGTCGCTAGATGAACTCACAATCATAAGACATCGGTTGTAGAATTTAGAAAAAAAGCTTGATTTGGGATTTTATACAATTTGTACAAATACAACTCCAATTTATTGCAATAACGCAACGGACAATCCAATTTAGCAAAATGTCGGAATTTAGGCGCAAAGATGTAAGTTTGTTCTAGTTACCGCCTGAGGTATGTGGGCGGCGAGAGGGGTATGGCAAGGTATCCTCCCTCCCTCACCCCTCCTGCCTCTCGTGTACCGCAGGCGGTGCCTAGCACTCGACCACGAATGAGCAAAAAAATTTAAATGGTTGACACCAAATACTATTATTATTGTGTAAACTATACTTTTGCTGTGCATGTAAAAGGTAACTAAGTTCAATGAGTACTATGTAATAGAATAAGAACTATACTATACTTAGTTGATATGAGTAAATAAATTAATATGAATATGGATTTAGCTGATGATGAGGTGGAGAATGCGACGATAATCTTTTTTTTTATCAAAGGCTTTCTCAAATTTCGAAGTTATCAATGCTCATGATTTCACAAAATCAATCCAACGTCAGTTTGCGATTCTCTGTCTCCTTTATTAATCCTAAGTAATAATGCGTAAGACAACCTATCAATTCTTTGAAATACTTACTAGGAAGACGAAGATCCTATGACTGCAATCTCTTCCATAGTAATTTACTACATTCTCTGGAAGGCGTTATTTCATAAAAGTTTTTATTTCTCACTACCGTCTGACTTAATTAAATTTTTAACAAAGTGGAATTGGATTTCGATTAAAAATACCTCGCATACAAGTTGAAATGTAATATTAACATCACCTTTACTTTATATTTTTAATATTTTGTCATTAGTTATTAAAGCATATCTAGCTGACTGGATACATTGTCGCTGGACTAATAACTGGTGGTGAAGAAGTCGAGAGCATCGTTTTCTATTATTTTTTTTTCTTACACCACGAAGTCGGTTAAGCATACGGTACGCCTGATAGTAAGCGGGTGCCGTACCAATATGGACGCTGCAACACACGAGGCATCACTCACGCATTACCGACCTTTCCCCTCCCCAATGAGCTCTGACGACATTACTCACGCGCAGGAACACAACATAAAGTTATTTGGATGCGGTATTTTGTAACGAGGTTCTTCCTCCGTCTAGCTGCTTTTTGAGCGAATAAACGGTAGTAGAGGTAGACTCTATTAAATCGTTAGCATTGCACGGTGGTAGGGTTTTTACCCGACTGACCCGGAAGGAGGGTTATGTTTTTCGAGTGTATGTATGTATGTATGTATGTATGTATGTATGTATGTATGTATGTATGTATGTATGTATGTATGTCTATTTCTTTGTGCCGCTCTGCAACCTAAACGGCTTGATGGATTTAAGCATATGAGGTGTCGTTAGATTCGTCTTGACTGGGGGAGTGTCATAGGGTATATTATTTTTATATGGCGCCTAAGAATAAAAAATAGGGGGGGGGGGGGGGGGGTATTAAAAATAAAAGTTTCGTTATTATAACAATATGGGTATCAAATGAAAGCTTGTCAATAGACCATTCCATATATGTATATATTATAATACTTTTATGCTACCATTTTGACGTAAACTGCAAAAAACCACGTTTAATGCAAGGACAGTAGGTACTGAACCGTTACCATACGTAAATCACAGATTTGCGATGGTTGTTAGCGTTCCTTTACCGTACCGCTCATTGCTTGCTAATTATTTTGTGCACACAGGCCTATAAACAGTAAAATAAATAAAAGAAACAAAAAACCCGACTGCGTAAAACATAAATTAACTGAAAAGAGAAAAACAAGCTCTTAAATCTATAGAATTTTGAATATCACTTGAATTTTATAAGGTATTGCAGTCGGGGATAAACAAATATTACAAAAAATATATATACTTAGGTTATTGGTTGTCCCCGATTGCAATACCTTATAAAATTCAAGTTATATTCAAAATTCTATAGATTTAAGAGCTTGTTTTTCTCTTTTCAGTTAATTTATGTTTTACGCAGTCGGGTTTTTTGTTTCTTTTATTTATTTTACTGTTTATAGGCCTGTGTGCACAAAATAATTATGGTAAGTAATGACGTGGTCGAAGGTGGTAAGCACATAAAGCCTAGAAGGAACTGGCTCTCAAGTGCAGCTGTCGGAACACACCAATAGGTGCTTGGCGACAGAACTTGAGGGTGGTAGCCGGCCAGTTGGATACAAAGTACCACGAGGCCATCATCGCCTCAAATCGCTTATTGGGTGGTAGATAAGCAGGGAATAGCTAGGGAAAAATTACGGTGCTTGATGGCAGATTACCATTGTCTTAAAATACAAAAAGAAAAAAAATTGTGAGCTTACTTTCCAGTAAATACTTGACATGTCAGTTGCTATGCAAAGAAATTAAAACGGCAAAACTACTGTACAGTCAATTCCACTAAATAAATAGAATTTTGTATGAACACGAACTTTGATATTTTGACAACAGTTGAAGCCAAATGCGTATTTGTTTCCACAGTGCCGTTTTAATTTGAAGTTTGCCGGAAATGTTTAATCCGCGTCGCAAACCATTTTGTGAATTTTCATCCGCTTTCTGTGAAAATATCTGTTGCAACTGGATTTACCGAATTAACAATATTTTTCATGATACATTTATTGAAACACGAAATCATTTCTAGGTTCAGATAATTTGATTAATTTTTTTCTTCACAGATCAGTACCCATCGTAAAACGTAAATGTAAGGTGATTAATTGTAAAGCAAATAAGTGCACAACAGGGTCACATTGCATTCGTCAGATAGACTACAAATATCATGAAATAATATTGTTGAAACTGCAATGATATCAAAAGTAATCAATCATTTGGTGTACTCAAAACGTTCATATTCAGTTGTTGAGAAACATCCTCTTACTATCCTACAAATATAATAAATGTGAAAGTCAGTTTGTTTGTCTGTCACCTCTTGATGCCTCAACGGCACTCCTACTGAATTAATATTATACGATTTATGTTCCGTGCTTCGGAAGCTACGTAAAGCCATTAGTCCCGGTTTTCAATTAATTGTGATAGTCGTTAAGCTAGTTGGAGGCCTACTAGGCGCTTTGAAAATTCCAACAGTAGGATGACCACTAGCCTTCCACAGATTGCCCATTCCCTTTCACCCTCATTTATGTTAGAGGCCTGAGCTCAACAGTGGGCCATTATATGCTGATCATGATGAAATCAAGGGGAAAAGTATAAGTATATCTTACGGATGACGCCGCGAGCGAAAACTAGTAAATATTTAAGTCACATCTCACAATAAGTAACAATGTAATAGATGATCCATCACAAAACAATCGAAAGTGGAAGCTCAGATTGACCCTGACCATGATTTTTATTGGAATGTTTTCCAATTACTAATTTTCTTTGCTTTCATTTAGGGTTACATATAATTTCATCGTTATCTGAAATTGGTAATGAGCAGATTTTAAATCTAATCTAAAACTTTACGTAATTATATTTAAAAAATACATAATTAAATGGCGAATTACTAAAATTTTGTCAAATCTGTCAGAAAGAAAGAAAATATATTCAATTTGAAAAATACTCACAACAATACAACAATAATATAAATTTGAAACAAATAGCACATAAACAAAAAAAATAAACACAGAATAGTGTAATCAAAATTGGTCAGCGACTCTGTATAACACTGTTATCCCGAAACCGGGTAACAGCACTGGTTTTCAGTCGCTACCATTAGTGACATCACGCACAACCGGATAGAAGACAATAGACATATTATTATTTAAATAAACATAAAGAAAGAGACAATAATTAGGTACACGCAAGATATAACAACACTAATAGTTAAAAAGGTAGGTATTTAATAACACCCCACAATTAACATTTAGCTAAGCAGGCAGACTAGACCAATTATGAAGTACCCAAATAACAAAATAACTTAATTACATTCTTGTGATTACCTCAGGTTTATGATATAAATATTCTATGCGTGCCATTAAAATGGTTGGCGAGAGAACATATTCTTATAACTTTTGCAAATTGAAAAAAAATGGTGGCGGCAAATCATTACAGCACCGGGTCGCTGAGAATTTAAAACTTCCACGGAATGCGACGGACCTATGACGTGGTGTAATAAGTTTCCCGACACAACTTCTAATACCATGCTTACCTTGCCTCCAAGCGAGTTTCTCATATAAATAGCTTGGTTCCTCATTTTTGATGATCCCTAAAAGAAGACCAGCATGATGTAGATTCCTACGAGATGACATTTTTATCAGATTTGCCTGATTCAAAATAGGCGTGACATGACTACGTGGAGGAATATAAAAACAGAAGCGAGCACAAGCATTTTGGACACGTCACGTGTAACAGTATCAGCAACTAATTATCTAGTCTAATACGTGTAAACTCTGTGCCCTTTTTTAAGTAAGTACATTATATTGTGCGCACGAAAGAGTGAGAAATTTAGCATAAATTAAAGTTTATATGAAGAATAAGTGAGATAGAGGCAGAAAGTATTTATTTATACAAACTATACATTTTATGGCTTGCACTTGAATCTCGACGAAAGAGTGACCACTAGTTCTAAATCACAGCCCAAACATATATAATGTACACATGTAAATGTATGTATAAACGGGTTTATTTTTAGTTTCGCTTATTTATACATAGCATTGAGCTATTATTACCACGTATAGAGAAGCAAGCTATCATAAGCAAAGGCGATGTCCCATTTTTAGAGTCAACTAATATTCTCTTTAGCGCTGAAACAATAATTAGTCTAAGCATACATTAGAAACACGTAGCGCTATAAGAAACTTAGTCGCGCTTTATCTTCGTCAATTGTTAATGATTTGGTAAAGCAAAAAATACGTGTCCAATATTTTTTGATAATCTAACTGACGGACTAATTAGAATTATTATATTTTTACCCAGGCAACATCCCTATTGTGATGTGTGGCGTCTTCTCTATACGTAGTAATAATAGCTCAATGTATTTGACGTCATTTATTAATCAATGTGGTTGAACGTGGTAAGAAGGGACTGGCTCTCAACTGCTGCCGGAGCATACTGATAGGTACTTGGCGAACTTGAGGTAAGTAGTAGGTATGTAGTAACGGTTAGCCAACTTGTGTATATTTAAAGGTGGTATGAGTAAATTTCAAAAACATCATCCACTCATATGTTTGCCTATAATTGGGCAGTTTCTCCAAATCCAAGTTATGACGGTTCATGAAAACGACGAAGCGCTTCGAGAAAAGATAGGTAGTGCACTTGGCATTCGCTTGGCTTGTCTTGGCGGGGGGCATTTCTGTGCCCGCAGATTTTAATATTTTACATAGATTTTAATTTTAATGGTATATCTTTCTCTTAATCATGTTTACATATATTCTACATGCATCTTTTCTGCATATCTCAAAATTTTCCGTCGTGGAAGAGGCTGGTTATTCTTAACACAGGCTCCGGCTTAGCTTGGATACCAGTTTTTTCTACGAACTTCAAAATGTCATGTTTATTATTATAGATATCTGCATAAATTTCCAAGTGTTCTGTTTGTTAATTTTAAGAGGGACATATCTTTAAAAAAATGATAAATAACCTTCTCGTTGGTTTCCGTAGCATATCGTAGCTATTTGTTGCTACGATTACCCGTAGCTGCACGTAGGCATTCGTAGCAAATTTTTGTTGTAGCCATAAGGTTACTAATTATTTCTTCCCTTGGTTTTACGCGCGTTGCTGGAATAAAAAGTAGCTGTCATTCTCCATGCTACCTGCATCCAAGTTTTAGCATTATTTTTTCGGTAAACAAGCGTACGGTATGTTGGATGATAAGCGGTTACTGAAGCCATAAGACGCTTGCAACACACGGAGCATCACAAACGCTTTACCAACCCTTCCTCCCTCCCCAATGAGCTCTGGGGTACTCACGCGCAGGAACACAACATAAAGTAATTTGGCTGCGTTATTCTGTAAGGTGGAGATTCATTCCCAGTCGACCTCTTTTAGAGAATAAACGCTACGCTCTACTTCTCTTACAATATATGTATTTACAATGTAAAGTAAAAATATATATCATCATAATCATCATCATATCAGCCTAGGGATGTCCACTGCTGAACATAGGCCTCCCCCATAAACTTTCACTTTGAACGGTTTTGGCCCGCTTGCATCCAGCAAAAGATAAAACATATATGCTATACACTCTCAACTCATACTTAGAATTACAATACCTAGTAGTAAAAAAAATATAAATCTCTCACATAGAAATCAAAGAGTGTTAAGAAAATGCCTGCAAATATATGCGGCACCCGAGGTAGAGTTGCGATGTCGTGTACAGTGACAGAACATAATTTGCGCCGACGGCGAGCCGCTTGTGTTAATCGTTTTAAACCACAAGAAAACACTGTGTAATTCTTTGATTTCTTTTATGAGATGCGTTTATGAATATTACTGTGATTTAGTTAAAGAATTTATTATCTAGTTTTGTGTTAGATTGGTTTAGCATCTGTATAATCTAAAAAGGCAATTAAGTATGAAGTGCTATAACCCTTCTAAATAACGGTGTTATCTGAAAGGTTTAAATCACTTCAAGTTATACTTATAAAAGAAGTAATTTTTTGTCAGCACCGTATAGTAGTCGTTTAGAACTATAAAATACGTAGTGGGTGACAGAAAATCTGACATAAAAACTAGCAGTTATCACCTTTGGCTACATCAACCAACACTCGGTGTTATTGTGGTATATATAGTTCAACGAGATGCATTTATATAATGTTTTTTGTTGGAATATTAAAATAAATATTAAATATTAAATAAATATTGTCCAAACACAGCTGCACCAACGCAAACATTTTCACAGAGGCAGTGGGACGAGCCGCTCAGCAGGCTTATACATAACTCTCTTATAGAGTCTTCTAATAATGCTGCTGAGCGAGCTCGTCTCATCGCTTCAACGAAATGGGAGTCAGGGCTCTGGCTTCATGCATTACCTTCCCCCAACATCGGCACGTTGCTAGACAATGCTTCATTCAAAATTAGCTGTTGCCTTCGATTAGGAGCAAAATGTATTGTGCCACATCGCTGCCTTTGTGGAGACAGTGTTGGACATCTTGGCCATCATGGCCTCTCGTGTTGTAGGAGTGCTGGGCGGATGTCACGGCATGCGGCCATTAATGATCTTATCCGCCGATCTCTTGTCACCGCTGGCGTACCAGCCATTTTAGAACCAAGTGGCTTGGTGCGGGACGATGGCAAGAGACCGGATGGAATGACTTTGGTGCCCTGGAAGTTGGGACGACCATTGGTTTGGGATGCTACATGCGTCGATACCTTGGCACCGTCTCACCTTCCAGACACTTCAGTCATGGCCGGTGCCGCTGCCGCCCAGCAAGAATGCCTGAAGCGCCGCAAATATGCATCTATAAGCAATGGATGCATTTTTGTGGCGTTCGGTGTAGAAACGCTGGGGCCGTGGGGCCCGGATGCCCATCTTTTGTTTAAAGAGGTCTCACGGCGCCTTATTGAGACCTCACGTGACAAGAAGGCTGGTGTCTATCTAGGACAACGGATCAGCATTGCCATTCAACGTGGCAATGCCGCCAGCCTTCTTGGCACGTTTACACAGGGCAGCGATCTGGCACAACTTTTTTTACTTGTAAATATTTAGATTAGATATATTTTGTAAATAGGATTTTCTTTTAATTATTATTTAAGTATTGTAAATATTTAGTAGTTGTTTTAGTTTTTAAAAAGATAAAGAATTATAATATTAAATATATTTGAATCATTCAGTCATTTATAATGCGGACAGCAAGAGAGTGGAACTTGCTTCTGGCGACCATGTTTCCTGAATTTCACAATCTAGGGACTGTATATACATTAGGGCCTATCCAAAGTATAAACAAAATATGTCGGCTTCTAGAGTTTCGAACCAAAAAAGCTAATTCGGAGATAAGGGGGGGCCTGATCTCCGAAGTTTAGTTTTTAGCGAAAAATCTGAAATAATTACAGTTGATAGAAATGTAAGTAAATATTGACGGAAAAATTTAAAGAAGTTTCTATCACAGTTTTTTGAAATCATCACAATTCGTTTAAAACAAAAGTTATGCGGTCGGGTTTTTACAATACGTAGAGCCCAGACCAAGAAATATACCGGAAGGTTGGAATCCTTGGTGAGAGTCAGACTCAGATACAGACTCGCACTTGGCCGGTTGGATTTTTTTAACAAACTACCATTTGATACTAATATACATGTGTACCTACCTTTTTTGGAAACGCATACCTTGTGTAAATGACTAGTTTCCACCCTAAAGCCTCAAAATAGCGCCCATGTTGACTCATAAATGAATATGTGAATGTGGTCTGAAGCGTAGCAGGTGGAAGTCTGTGGTTTCCACCTATCCTTATACTGTATTATGCATATTAACATTCTAATGGTTTGAAGCTGTCCGCAATCTTCCCTTTCATGTTCTCTTTTTTTACTTCGGATAAAGAGTTCACGTCTGCATGCCCTGAGTCTAGGTAATCCACTCATATAATAAATGTTTTTTTTTTATTTTTTACTTGGTTTATGCCTGTGTTTGACCGCAATCTAGAAGGAACTGGCTCTGAAGTGCAGCTGTCGGAACACCGATAGGTGCTTGGCGACAGATTTTCAACTTAAGGGTGGTAGCCAGCCAGTTACAAAGTACCCTACCACCGTGCTATGGTTTCCTCACGATGTTTTCCTTCACCGAAAGCTCAAGCTCATTGTAGAACTCGAACCTTCGTCTCGGTTCCGACGTCACTACCACTCAGCTATCATGCATCACCTTAAGATTCATTTTTTTACCTCTTGACGCTTCAGCGGTACAAGCAATCGTTATGAAATGCACGCGAGGAGATCATTGCAATAGTATAGGATACTTTTTATCCCGCAAAAATATTAGAGGAACGCGGGTAAACCGAGGGGGACAGAGATTTTCATACAAATAGTAATACTAATTCAAAGCTCCATAAGTTTCGCTCGATTAGCCAACGCTTATCGGCATCTCGTGTAGCATTTTCACGCCCACAAAAGAATGGCGACGCTTCCTCAATTCCCGAAAATTATTAAAATCAATTTCTTATCCACTTATGAATGGAGATGGTGGATGGTGCCAGGGGGTTGGTGAAAGTGAATCGGTGTCACGTGGTCATCGATCGCCTTATAGCGAATAATGAGAGATGAATAGTTAAAGACTTCTGATATTTTGGCAACGGTGCGCGGTAGGCGGGCGCGGCGGCGTATTAGGGCAAGCGCGCAGACCTCTATGTCCACTGGATATGCTACAATTTTCAAAGTAACAGCTTTTTTTTGTGACGAGATTAAATCTCGTGCTGAGCCACTGTCGAGTGTAACGGAAACTAAATTTAACATCAGATCCAAAGATTTCATTGTATATACTTGTTAGAAATTGAAGCGTATTCCATTTCACGTACCAAAAAGTAGTATTTACTGGTAATTTTTCCAAGTCCAATTGATGCTGACCTATTGTTTTCACGTACTGCACCAAAATGGCGAAAATGTAACAGACTCGTCAATTAAATTGCATGAGCCCAATCCAGTGTAAATAGAGATCACTGAAGCGGGCGAGTCGAAGCGGGCCTGTTGTGAGGCGAGGGGTCGATAGCAGAGCGGTACTGAACGCCGGAGCGATCAGTCGCGCCCTTGCGCGCCCTACCCTCGCACGCGTTCTACGTAACCGCGCGACCCTCTTCCACTGAGCCTTCGGGCTCGCATCGTTCCTGACAAAATATTCAGTAAGTATTTAAAAAAAAATACGACACCTTTATAACTTTTCAAGATCGTTACGAAAAATCTTCGGTCGGTTTTTGGTATTACTTACGGTTTCTCTCCCCCTAAAAATCAGGAGACGTGTAAAAATTTATATTTATAATAAAAACAAAAGAAACGACTGCACTAAAACATTATTGGTCGTTAACGCTTTAATAATATTATGTAAGTACGTTCAAAATGAGTTTCAGAGACGATACATTTTGTTAGATTTCGTGCGCGAAGCTTGTATGTACGTACTCTTTGTTGTAAACTCTAATCGATAATAATAATCTGATAAATAAAACCGGTTTTAAAATGAAATTTTCAGTGCAAGTGTTAATGTCTTAAACGGTAAGTACTTGATTGAATTTGTATCAATGTATTTTATAAGTGTGAAATATAAATTAAGAGTATGAATAATTTAAGCATTTTATTTATAAGATTACAAATAAAAAAACTACAAAAGTTACAATAGCATAATTGTTTAATAAATAAGTTCATTTTATCTTATATTTATAGATAGACTTACTGTTTTAATGGTATATTTTATAAGTGTGAAATTAATATTAAAATATTATTTATAAGTTTAATAATAAAATCACATTGAATAAGTTATTGGTGAACTATTTTGTTAATAAATCATTAATTAACATTATTTAATCTTATATTTCCAGATAAATGTTGCTACACTACAATATGAAATAATGAAGTTATTGATTTATACTAATGTATTCTATTTATAAAAAAAAACGTACAAAATCTTTTATTAGTTCATTAAAAATAGCATAACAATAATATTTATTTTTGAACTAAGTAAGTAATTAATAATGTTAATTAATAATTAAGTTATTGTATGTAAAATTATGCACATATTTAATACAAAAAATGAGTTTTAAAAAACATGTTAATGTCTGGGAGACAAAGCGAACGTGATAGCAATCTTACATCATCGTGGAAACTGGAGCGATTCCATCACTATTGTTTGAAACGGGAGCTTTTCAATATTCAGTTCTTCAACTTGATGAATGAAGATAGATAAGCAGAGTCACTGAGATTATTAAGTTCTATTTTAGTTCAACAGATAACTTGATTATTATAGTAATAAAATTATAATATTTTACATTATTTGTTATTGGGTTCTGAATTGTATTTTATAAACTGCTACAATGAATAAAAAAACCTGTTTTATTTATTTTACTAAATGTTTTTTTGCTACAGCGAAGTCAGAGTCTATTTTGATAATATTTAAATAATCAGAATTTTTTTTAAAGACTGCATTATGGTTATAATTTTTTATTTATTAAAAATTGGTCTTTGGAACAAAAATGAAGAATAAATAAATTAAGACGATTTAATCCCTTGACTTGCGGTTAACCCGTTGGTTCTAGTGAGGGACGCGCGTCCTATTATAACAATTAATGTCATTGTTATATTTTTAACCGCGAGTTTTTAGATTTTTCTATTGTTTTCCTCGCCCGCGTGGATCGTCAAACAGTCAAAGGTTTAATTACTTTTTGTTAGTTAATTTATTTCATTTTTGTATAACTATTTGAGGAATGCAACTCCCAGACAGACCAGGGGCTCTACCGCGTAACTTTGGTGGTAATCGTAACGAACACCATTAATAAATTTCATCCAATCAGGGCCCGCGAATGGTCATCGTCGCGTCATATCGCGTGCGCGTCATTGGATTAAATAATTAATGGTGTTCGTTACGATTACCACCAAAGATACGCAATAGCCCGGCTGCACTGGTTTAAGGGGATAAAAAGCAATCTGTATATATTCTTAGAACAAAAAAAATAAAAAAAGAGAAATAACAGTAACAATTTTTTCATCACATTAACAATAAGTAGGTACAAAGCTTTTATAAAAGCAGCAGATTTTTGTGAAATCATAGTCGCAGTATTATTTAGATTTTGAGGAAAATCTTGCGTATTTTTATTAGAATACAAATACTGTCCCGCTTCAGTACAATATAAATCATAAAGATAACCAACGTTGCGTTACCGTTATTATATAAATGGTTTTATTTTACGTTTCTAGGTCAACAGGTTTTTTAATGTAAAGACAATTTTCTCGAGTATAATTACGTCAGTAGGTACCATTTAATCAGGTCATGCCCCGGGTGAAGACTTTGCAGTTATAGCGGATATCTGTTAATCAACGATTATAGCACAAGTAAAGTTATTAAAATATTAGGCATATCGATTATTTTATCATCGATAATAATTATTAATAAATATAAAACTGTTATTAAAACGAAAAAAAAAACAGAATAATGTACAAAAATATTAGATATAGTGTCAGTAGTTCAGTACCGTACCTGCAATAATTTAATATTTGGCCAAATTTACTGCGCAAGCCTAGAAGGCTAATCAATGCAAATTTACCCTTCTATAAATAGTTTTGACGCTAAATTACGTAACTTTGATTGCGATTCAGACACTAGTGCAAGTGGTCCTAAGTCCTATCTAGTCGGGGACGGAAGATAGCCACAAGTGGGAACAAATGCCCCTCCTCCCAATGAACCTCAGCGATAGGAATTCTTGGTTATTAGAGCAATAATAGATAATAGAAACGGTGATTCTTGTTCATACACTGCATCTATATAGAAGCGGGCTTTCGTTCTGGCTCTTAAGTACGCAGCAGCTACTTTGCATAAGTCTACGGCAATTTACAAGTTGTACACTTTATGGTAAAAGGATGATAATGATTTCAAAATCAAATAAAAAAACAATATACCTACGCGATCAATTAGAAAAATAAGTACCTAAGAGAGATAGAGCATAGCGTTTATTCGCTCAAAGAGCAGCTCGACTGAAGAAGTACCTCCACCTTGCAGAATACCGCATCCAAATAACTTTATGTTGTGTTCCTGCGCGTGAGTAATGTCGTCAGAGCTCATTGGTGAGGGAGAAGTGTCGGTAACCCATGAGACTACGGTACCCACTTACCATCAGCTGGGTCGTATGCTTTATTTACCGACTGAGTGGTTTAAAAAAATATCATATATTTACAGAATTTAGGAAACTATTTCTAGTATATCGTAATCAGTAAGTCTCTGAAATAAAAAAAGATTAAAACATCTGGGTAAGCGCAGATACTTAGCCTTGGTATTCTCATACTCATTACGGAGGGAGACGATGACCATTAAACTACTAATATTCGTATCATTATTGATATGTCGGCATTTTGCAATTTGTAGAGCAGAAAAGTACAGCCAATGCAAAGTTTTAAAGATAACGTTGAGTAATTCAACATAGCGATTTACTTGTTGAGTTGCATTTCACGTTATTTTGTTGCATCTAGGCCAGGGCTGGAGTGGGGCTGAGCTAGGTGGGGTAGGGGAAGCAACTCTGTTGTAGGGGAGATGAAACACAAGTT
Organism: Polyploca ridens; assembly: GCA_951394255.1. Lineage (NCBI taxonomy): Eukaryota > Metazoa > Arthropoda > Insecta > Lepidoptera > Drepanidae > Polyploca > Polyploca ridens. The sequence goes on from OX596244.1 coordinate 4,027,504, forward strand.
AGTTTATTTTGAACAAAGAAATTGCACGTCATTCATTCGTCTAAAACTTTAGCTCAACGAAATAAAACTATATGAAATGTCAACTAGTTGATTTCGTCAACTACAAATACTTATTTACATTTGCAATCATTAAACAATTAATATTATATTTGGTATTAAATAAAACATATTTTTAAAGATATTTATATTATTAGTTCAAAACCAAAAAGGTCCGAATTTAGGAACTTTTTAATAAATTAACATTAATTAGTACATTGCATAACCGTCAAATGTCAAAAACGGTCTAAACTTAATGAAAAAACACACACAAATGTAAAGCAAACTGATGATAAAATCCAGCTTTATTCAGTCAGTTTGGTTACCTGCGCAGAAAATACATTTTATAAGCGCGGGAAACGCTATTGGTCGGCAGCTGCCGCCATGTTAGCGCGCGCCGTGCGGAAGGGCGTGACTTGCGAGTGAATGGAACTTACAGCTGCAGTGTATTAACCTTATAGTAGTGATCTAAGGTTGATTGTAAGTTTTAAGCATTCTTTCGTTAATCTTCGGGGCCATACTTTCTTTTCTGTGCGAACGAAGATTCACGACGCGCCATATCAGTTGGGTAATACTGTACCTACATAGAAATAATTGTTCGTGTTTCGTTTCGATCCCTTTAAGTATTTATTATAAATTTGACGTTGACGAATTTATCTGTTTATTTAACTAGTTCGTTGAAACAACGCCCACGTCTAGTCATAGCATCTCCCTAACTATGAAATATGAAATTTTGCACACCAATTACAACCAATGATTAGGCTTTCATTAGCTTTTTCATTCGTTTCGTTAAGATGGGTGATGATTTGATTTTGAACACAATGTCTTGGACTCGGAAAAAGAAGGGCGATGGCAATCGGTTAGTTATCACATAATAATCGGATAAAAATGTAGTCGTAAAAGAATTAACAAAAAGTATAATAATTAAGGTTCATACTCGTATTTATCATCTTTAATTTTAACTTAATGATGTAATTAAAATCTTGTAATAAAGTATGAACTAAAAAAATACGTAAAATAACTTGAAACAATTACAATGCAATAAATATATCTTTGGTTCAGTACAATAAAAATAATTAATTGCACTTTCTGGGATTTTTAACAAAATTACAAGAATCAAAAGGGTAAAGAATTTGCGCAATCATTTAGGATAACAGTCTGTTAAGAACCAACGCTTTAAATGCGAAATAGTTTAGTATAGTAATCATATTTTTGACTGGACTAAAAGTTGATAGGATAAGATAGCTTTCTTAGCCCCTACACGGACAAAAATGGTAATCATAATGTTGGTACCTTCGCGTGAATAGCGCAGGCGCAAAAAACTGGAATGCCTTTTTGTATTCTTGAAGGAATTAGTAATCTGAATGCAAATCGTTCAGAATTGCATACAATTTGATACTACTCCACTCTCTTTCAGAAAACGCTTACCGTGGCAATAATGTTCGATTATTATAAGGAACAACGATTTAAAAAAAAAATAACTCATATATTATACCTACTTGGAAATGTTCTAATTTATTTTTAGTTCTTTTATTTCGTGATATGAAAGCGCATTTCTTCTATTTCAAAACAAGAACTTATCGACTAAAATAAAATACACTTGAACGATGATCACTAAATATAATTCCAATAGTCTACAGGCACTTTCAGAATACTGTAATCCATAGATGGCTGTTACAAGTACCTAACTTACCCATAGCTGTAAAGCTCGAAGCATTCCCTAGATTTGTCCAGGCATGAAATGTCATAACATGCTTGAGTGTAGATCTTAATTGGATACTCTAACAAGTTTTGCCATGCAGTAAATTGCATTTGACATTACCACTAACTAGCTACTAACTTTTTTAGATTTCTAGTTAATTAAAAATAAACTGATTAACAGACAATAAACAGCCTCAGCCGGTGGGAATAAAAGCATGAAAGATTTTGTATAGGAATTCTTTATACAGTAGATGAGCTTTATGAAAGGATTGTCGGACATTCCATTTTTCATTGATTTTATTCGTCAAAGCTAAAAAATAAAAAAATCTACAGGTATATTTTAACTCACAAAAAAAACAGGCGAGGAGGAGCTTTGTCTTTGGCCAAAAAGGAAAGAGTTCGGCGCCAACATCCTGGCTCCTTTGAAATCCTCAGTTTCAAGACTAACAGCAAGCACAGGCGGGATATCGCCCGACGTAGAACTCCCCTGCTTGTCTAACATCTCCGACTGTGGAGATATCGTCAGGTCCAGGGTACTCTTCAGTATTATCAGATCACCGACTTTGGTTGTCTGTCCTCCATTTTGTTTGGAGTTGGAGCTGGGATAGGTATTCGGCTGTCCATCTATTCCAGAACTGCTTTCTAAGCTTTTCTTTAACGCATCTTGAGAACCACACGCACTGAGAACCACTCTCTGAATGGTTGATTATGGCAGATCTGTCAAAGATTACCCGATCAGGAAGTGCCCAGCTGTAATTAGGCAATTAGGTATTAGTGAAATGCGCTCGGCCTTAGCAGGGCACCGATCTCAAAGCGAGCGGTCTAGATTCCAGCGGTCAGAGTTCGCTGCGTTCCGCGTTCACTGTAACTTTTTTGAACTAATTTTTTATCAAGCTAGATTCTTTCGTGCTTTTGCAATATAAGGTTACATACTAAAATCACAGTGAGTACATACGATATATTTTCCTAATTACTAGTGATACATTTGCTTACGTTCCCGAGAGATGTGATGTTATCCCGGGATAAAAAGTAACCTATATCCTTCCTGGTTATAATCTACCTAAAACTCAAATTTCTTCACTATTGGTTGTGCCCTTGAAGCATCAAGAGATACAAACAAGCTAATATGAATAAAGAGAAGGAATCATTAAAAAATAAAAATGAAAAAGTCGATTGCCCGACTGTTTTTCTGGCTGGATAATACATTTTCCATTTCATAAATAAAAAATCTTCAATGTATTTTCCAGATGGATTTCCGGAGATTACAGAGAGATTGTGGGTTTTAAACCTAGCGAACTGAACATTTACTTACTTGTCTTTTAATCGGCCTTCGTTTATTCGTACCTATGGGAAAACATTTCTCAGTTATAACCTGGGGCTTATTTTAGAGCCCCCGCACATTAAGCCATTAGTGGTGCCCACATTAGAATGTCTAGTGGCCGCCATTTTAAATGGCATCGGCGCATATATATATATATATATATATAATATAGCTCCGAGCGTTTGAGTGGCCGCGTTTTGTTGTTCGACTCGCGCGCACGCACGGCCACAGTCGCCCGGAAATGAATAATGTATTATGCCACTAGTGGCTGCCACCGGTGGCGGCGTGATGTGGTCTGTCTGAACCACTTGGTGGTCGCGTTTAGTGGCGGTGATTGGTGGTAATTTTATTTTGAACTCTTCAGCGCGAATTATGTGTAATGTATACTTAAATAAATACTTCTCAGACTCATGTGTCGAATTCGGAAGAGTGAAGAGTGTGCGTTACCAATTCTCATATTTGCGAAAAGTCATAGTTTAATCATAAAAAAGTTTTACTCTTCACTCCGCAATATTTGTAAAGTAAATTGAAGACAGCAGACTCGTAGAGTAGCTACATAAAATATACCCCTGATCGTATCATTTCCTGAAATGGAAACAAGGATATCAGCAATTAGGACCGATTATGCCCAATTTTATCATCATCGGAGATATACATCAATTTATCAATGTACATTTTTATTTTTGCAATTTTATCTACATTTAACCAATTTTACCATTTCTTTTTTTGTATTTAGTTGGTAACATTTTAATTACAAATATCGACAAATATGTTCAAAATACAATCTATATGTAGAAAATTTCCTCAAGTCTGCCGCTGCTTCTGATTGATATTTATTATATTTACAATTTTATGCTTTTGCTTTTATACATACTTTGTATTTTATGGCTGTTTTATATATTTTGAGCTGTGGATTTTATTTGATTAATAAATAAATAGGTATCTATCCTTTTTATTTTACTGCATACAACACGTAGAAGCCCCTTTAATGTATTGGAATATCTTTAGTTATCGTATAGGTGTCCCAATGTTTTTATTAGTGAATATTCTATTTAAATTGAAATAATAATAAAAAAAAAATTGAGTCTTTTCAAATGAAAATCGATCAAAAATATTCGAGCAACGTAGCAGAATCGTAATTAATTATATTTAACCGTGAGACAAGACTTGTTATAATAAATGTCGTTTTTTTTGTGACGAAATATTAATATTTACAATTGGTTTTTAAAATCGTGTGAAAACAAAGATATGCTACGACGAGGCGACTGTTTGATTAGGAGATTAAAGTTTAAAGAAGCTAAAAGAAAATATTGAAGCTTTAGATTAACCAAATAAATCATTGCTTTCACCTTGTGAGAAAAACAAGTTAAAAATAAATATCGATTGAAAAATATACACGGAAATTCTTTCATTGATAAAATAGCTTGTATATCGCCACTTTCACAAGTTTCATCGTTCTAAAAGGTTTTATGTCATCAAAGTTATAAACTTAGCGTTGGTAGCTTAGTGCTGCTGAGTTGCTGTACATGTGGCTTCCTAAACTATTAAGTTTCTCTTTAGAACCAAGCACGTTAGGTACGCCTTTTGGCTTTTGATGTATATATAAAGTTTACGTACACCTAATTAATAATTAGATCGTGTGAATTCGATAGTTATATTTAGTACTACTTTACTTTGTACTTCTTATTTTGTACCTGAACTAGTGATATAGCTATATCTGTGGGTGGTAGGCATTTGCTGTGACAACAGCTTTTGTGCTAACAGGGTCTTTCTTCACTAAAGTAGCGGAACGCTATGAAGGCTGTGAAAAAATGAATTACTTGATGATGTGTCCTCTTTAGATGGGGCAGAGGGCGTCCACGGAAACTCTCCATTTCGATCGGTCTTGAGCTTCACGCTTGATCTCACTCAAAGACTTCCCGATCTTCTTCACTTCATCAAGCATAGTGGTCGCCAGGTTTGTTTGGGACGGCCACGCTTTCACTTCCTCTGGGAATTCCAGTCCATTGCCTGCTTGAGTATATGGTCGGGGTCCCTTGGGAGATTGTGGATAATCCAGTTCCATTTGCGACGCTTGATTTTTTGGTCAATTGGGGTTTCGTGGCAGCGTTCTCGGAGATCTATTTTCTCGGGCCAATGGATAATGAGAATTTAGCGAAAGCATCAGTTAACAAAAACCTGGAGTTCCTCTTTTCGCAACCCTACAGAAGTATAGACTTCACGTTGGACCCGAATATCTTGAGCTTAACTCTTCGGGTCAGCTTCAGAGACTGCCATACGGAGCGCAGCTGCGCGAAAGTTGCTTGAGATGAGAAAGAGATGTCATATTCCGTTCCTTCTGATTCTGACACGATACTACCAAGTAAGTTTTGTGGACGCATTCCAATACCTATCAGCAAAGTGCTGTAAAAAATTTTTGGAACTGCGAGTCGACTTTTGGCTAACTACATTATACTCTTCTTACTTCTAACTCCGTCTTGTGCTCCCATGGTAACAGTATTTCATCACCCATCGCATTTAGTCTCCTGTGTGTATTTCCTCAAGGTCACTCCAACGAGCTCGAAGGTACTTCTTTTCGTCATTTGAAATCGCGAGCGTGAGATAAATGTTTCTGACAACAAGAAGAATCTTCTCAAGAAGAATCTTCTAAGAGAGAGAGAGAGAGAGAGGTAGAGCATAGCGTTATTTCGCTCAGAGAGCAGTTCGACTGGGGAACTTACTCCACCTTACAGAATACGGTAGCCAAATAACTGAGTGTGGTTAGCGTCCATACGGCTACGGTAACCGCTTACCACCAGGCAGGCCGTAGGCTTGTTTGCCGACTTAGTTATATAAAAAAACACAAATATATGTTTCCTATTGACCGTCTAATCTTTAACTAGTACCAAACTGCAAACTTTAACTTCTGCAATTCAATAAGCTATGGCAGCCACCGTCGCTTTTCTTCATATTTCCTGATACATGAGCTATACCGTACCAGTGGATCGTATTAAAAAAATCAGAATGCAACAAGCGAACCCGTTCTAAGATGAAGTATCAATTAAAAACAGATCTTTCTTAGTAACGTTATCATTTCAATAGTCTCTCGAGGTTGGAACCTATTAAACCTTATTGTAAAACGTAGGTGCTTGGAAATGATTTGTTATTTTGAAGCAGTCTGTTTTGTGTTCAATCCTAACAATAGCATGGGCTAACAATAGTAGTTCTTATTATATAAATAGATAGGTACAAGTTGGCCTGAATAGAATTTATCTTTAAAATGGTGATAATAGATACTCCAACGCATCTAAGGATGTGGCCAGACACAGCGAATGCCACGCGCGGCAGGCGCGTATGTTTCATTCACCGCATTGTTCGCATTGTTTTCTCGGGATAAAAACTACCTTTTGTGTTAATCTAGGATATATTCTATCTGTGTCGCAAATGTCATACGAATCCGTTTAGTAGATTTTGCGTGAAAGACTCCGTTCAGTTGTTGAAGCTTGATTGAGTAATAAACATCCATTCATCCAACTTTCGCATTTGAGATAGTGAGATTAGGTATAAAGTTTGATTCATCAGATATATTAGAGCGATATGACTATATAATTAAGAACAGGCTAAGCAAATGTTGGAAAATTTATTTTGTCTTGAAACTCATGTATCACGGAACTCAAAAAGGTAACTTATCAAAACTGCGAGACTGATTCATTAAGTTATACTATGTTGTAGTCTAGTTAAGGTAGAAACTGAGGGTAGACAAATCCACGAACAACTCAAACTGCGAGGAAACTTCTAGAAACTTGAAATTTTGCACACAGTTTCATGAGGAAACTGTGTGGAAAATGTCAACTAGTTTCTAACGTAGACATCCTAACTAAGGAAGGAGTTTAAATTCCACCCTGTCTCCTTGCTTTAATACTACGGCATAGATTGTTGAATTAGCAGAGGGAAGCGTGGGCCCCGACTATGAGTAAGGAATACTTATGGAACGGGGGTACATACCCCCTCTTTTCTACTGAGATTTTCTATAGTGGCCACCTTCACCAACCTCTCGGTACCGGACGGCACACTATACCAGGCAACCCCTTACGAGGCGTCTGGGACCATCTGCGGTAGGTCACAGTTGTACCCAACTGATATGGCTTACCGATGTACCTGCGCAGAAGATACATTTTCAAAGCGCGGGAAATGCTATTGGTCGACAGCTGCCGCCATGTTTGCGCGCGCCGTGCGGAGGGGCGTGACTTGCGAGTGAGACGGAACTAAAAGCTGCAGTGTATTATGAACCTCATAGTAGTGATCTAAGGTGATTGTAAGATTTAAGCATTCTTTCGTTAATCTTCGGAGCCATACGTTCTTTTCTGTGCGAACGAAGATTCACGACGCGCCTTATTAGTTACAGCAGTTAGTTTAATAAATTACGTACAGTGAATTTATTCAAACTTAAAAAAAAGCGGTCGGGTTTTTAACCACTACGGGTCTGCTCGTATATTTTAAACGATATAAATAAATATTAAAGGCAATAATAGAAAGTTGGTTTTATGTGAGTACCCTTTCGATAAACTGAACTAGTTATGAAAACATTTATTATTTTTATATACAAAGAGTTCCACTTACTTCTCGACCTAATACTCAATAATAATATGTGTGGAAACGATGAACAAGTGAAACAAGTGGCTGCATTTTAAATATAGATTTAAATACATAAAAGTATTGAGTTTGCTGTATTATTTTTACAGTATACACTTAACATATGTAAAATAAATTGCTGATTAAAATTTGGCCACTGGTTGAGTTATCTTATACAGTTGAGTATAGGATTTTAGAGGTCGTTACCGCCAGGCCATTTGCAGATCTACTGTATGATGGAAGTATTTCCCCAAAGTCCGCTTATAGTTTCTGTTATATTAAAATACTAGGTGTCCCCCGCGGACTCTCTTGTGTTCCTGCAAGATATAAGAAGCAGCATGTCCTTCACCGACCCGATGCATATAAATAAATAATAAATAACTTAGGACATTCCTCACACACGGTCATCTGATCCCAAACTAAGCAGAGCTTGTACAATGGAAACCAGATAACTGATATAATACACATACTACTTTTTTTTTTAATACATACTTAATATACATAATTACACCCAGACTCAGGCATACAGACATGTTCATGCACAAAAATGCATGTCCTGTGTGGGAATCGAACTTACGACCTGCAGCGCGTAAGGTGAATCTTAACCAACTGCGCCAAGTGGCCCGTCAAAATATATAAATCATAGCTATGCAAAAAATCACGATCGATCCGTTGCTAGAATGAAGGACAAACAAAAACACGTTCGCATTTATAATATTAATAGAGCGGATAGAAACTGAGACGTCAAAAAGCAGAGAGTTCATATATAAATAAAAAAAGTAATATATTTTCGGGCAGTACAAAAAACTTAAAAAATTAGTTGAAATGTTTACAAGGTCTGATAATAAATAACTATAAATCATATTTTGTGTGTTTAGCCACATTACTTTGGTCAGTATACATTTGGATACTTTAATAACGATCCGGTAAATAATAAATCCAGGGTTTTAATGTTTCTGACTGCAAAAGTTGTCCGGACGGATTTCTGTAATTAATTTGTTTAGCACTGCAAACATTAATAAGTTCTTGGCTTACAGATTTCCATCCTGCTGTTTTTGCCAGCGTTTAAAGTAAATGTTCCGTATAAACTTTGACACAGGAATTAACAAAATGCCTGAAGCCTGCCTGAATCCTGTCTGTAATTAATTCACAAAGAGAAATTGGCCAAGTTGTAAGTTTCTTGCGGTGGTCAGACCTAGGTACTCAATATTAGTATCTTAACAAGTAAACTACATAAATTAATTGTACAAAATAATATGGTTTGTAATTCACTTAGAGGTTAATAAATTTAATGGAGCATCACATGGCTGAGTATATCCGTGGTTATCCACAAGCCAATAAATGTATTTTAAAACTATATTTAAGCATATATGGTACCATTTTAAAAGCTCCCAAATGGCTATTGGGACTTTTAATTACAAAAACATATAACTGAAAACTGTTATACAAAAAAACTTAAACCGACTTCAAAGTACACTAAGAAGTTATCAAATCCTGATCTGATGACAATGGGACCAAACAGGAAGTGTACCCTTCCAACAAAAAAAGAATTTTCTAAATCGGTAAACAAATGAAGGAGGTATGAGGTAACAAACAAAAAATATAACCAAATTGAGAACCTCCTCTATATATACAGGGTGTTGTTTTGGTCGGCGACAAGCGACACAGGAGCAGTAGTACAAAATATATATTCCCCAAAAATGGACTTAATTCCATTAAATATTGTAAATATGTTGAGAAATACCTTATTCAATTTGAAATAAAATTACCGCAAAGTATGGTTACTAGGCACCTGCACAGACTAGAGCTAGGCGCAAGCCGCCATCGCCCCACCCCTTTACTCCCTCGTACTCCCGTTGAGTATTATGTCTACACTTTAGCTTATTACATGATTTTCAAAATTTTTATTTCTTTATTTTTATTATTAAAAAAAATAAAGTATTTTTTTTATATTTTTTTTAGCACCAGTATCAGTTGTATTATCGACCCTGAGTCGCTCGTCGCTGACCAAAACAACAACCTGTATAGTAATAGAAAGTAATATTTTTCTTTGAAGATTTCTGTGTTGCTGCCGTAGTAAAAGTTGCTCAGCGTGACTAACCTAATATAGGTTTCGAAGATATGCCATCTCGAAATCTACGTCGCCGCGACGTTTCTTTTTTTCGAATTTTTTGAAATACAAATTATGTATATTCTCAACTTTTGTCAAAATGTTTCATAGAGCAACGTGTTTTATTAAACTTTACATACGTTTATTTGGAACACTGCGTTAGAATATTATGATTATGTTATTATAGGATGTCAAAGAAAAATAAGCCTCGGCTACGGTTCGTAGCACTGTAGCAGAGTGTACTACGAACTTCTACGCCGTAGCCATCATGCTACATTTCTCTCGAGTCTTATTAGTTCAAGAACTTGGTTCCAATAATATCATCTAAATTACAAAAGCTTACACAAATATGTACATATTATTATGGAAATACCCGTTCAGACGTGTACGATGTCATTTGATTATAATGTGTAGTAATCCTAAAATATTATTTAGACGCGAAAGTTTGTGAGGACGGATGTTTTTTACTCTTTTACGCTAAAACTACTGAACGGATTTAAATGAAATTTAGCATACAAATAATAATAATAATTAATAATTTATTTTTCTCCATAGTTACAAATTAAATAGACACAATTAATTGGCTTACAATGGTACTCATAATGCATCTTTAAGGGTCACGTCAGTATCTGTACTAGTAACATATTACTGTATTACAGACACCAGCGCCTTCCTGAAGGTATATCTAGTAGGTAGTAGACATTGTGTATATGCCAACCTTCAATTACACTTACAATTTTACAAAAATAAAGATAACCAACAAATAAAAAAATAACAAAACAAGACATTATATAAATATGTAATCATTCTGTTGTAGTTGTAGTTCTACTGTAAAAGTGTGTATATGGTCAGTGTGAGTACAGTCAAAGAATCAAATAGAATATATTCTAGCCCGGATAAAAAAGTATCTACACATAGTGTATGTACTTTTTTATCCGGGGAAAATAATAAATCCCTCGGGAACGCGGGTGAAACCGCGGGGACATTAGTAGTTTATATGCAGTACCTGATAGGTATTTAGCCTAGTAACTCATCCATGTGAAACTAACTGAGTGGGAAGTATTTAAGATGTGGAGCAGCGGCGCTTCGTAATATACATGCACTATATCGTCTTCGTTAATTTTAATAGGTTAAGGTTTATTTTAATATTATTTTCTAGAACACAATGTTAATTTGGTACATAATTAATATTGACGTGTGAACTATATAGTAGAGGAGCTGTTCTAATTTCTACTATCCTATCACTTTTCTTTCTGGCTTTTTTTATTACCTATCACGAATACTTAGCAATCATGTATGTTACCAATGAAAATGTATTTGAACTATTTAAAATAAATATAAATGCGTTATAATTTATAGCTCATTTAAAATACCCATAATCTATACTAACTATTTTTTTTTGCTTGTTTGTTTAAACAGACTAATCTCTGGCACTTACCGTCGAATTCAAAAAAATCTTTCACTAATATTAAGCTAGATTATCCCCGAGTATCATAATGATACTTTGAATTGTTTTTCATATCAAATATAATCCACGTCTATCGATAGTCATTTTATTTCCGGTCAACCTAATGAAACAGAAATGTGCAAGTGGTTATAGACCGTAAGGCGGTAAACATTTTTAGTCCGCGACTGTACGGTAGACGTTTCAAATTTCTATGATACAACATGTCGTATTATTAAAAATTTTAGAAATACAAATTAAGTGTATTCTCAACTTTTGTTAAAATGATTCATAAAGCAATGTGTTTTATTAAACTTTATATACGTTTATTTGGAACTGCGTTAGAATATATGATTATGTTATTATATGATGTCAAAGAAAAATAAGCCTTGGATTTACGGTTCGTAGCACTGTAGCAGAGTGTACTACGAACTTCTACGCCGTAGCCATAGGCTACATTTCTCTCGAGTCTTATCAGTTCAAGAACTTGAGGCTTGATAATTCATATTGTTCGAGAAAATACTACTAAAGTTACGCATGATTAATATTATGAGGGTTTTTCTTGACTATTATGCTTTACATTACTTTACATAAAATTGTGTTACAATACGTGTGACTAGTAGTATATAATAGCTTCGCCGTGTAACAATGGTATTAGGTCACAAGTATCGTTTTCTATTTTATAGCACATGTATCTTAAAGTCGCACTTATAACACTCTTCTCCGTGTAAAATTGGATTAGTTAGGTAACGTTTAACATTATTAAGATGTAGAGCATATCCTTTAAAGAGCAGCCCAACCGGGAAAACATAATACCATAGCAAAAGAATTTTTGTTACGCATGAGTAATGTCGCTAGAGCTTTTTGACGAGGAGAGAAGGTCTATAACGCGTCAATAATGCCCCGAGTATTACAAGTGACCATAAACTTCGGTAACCAATAGGGAAACGTTGTTGTAAAAAATAATTTAAATTCATAGCGTTATTACAAAACAAATTTTGCTAGGCTTTACATACGATACGATACTAAGTATTGAAAAAGTTATGATTAAACATCGCATAAAAGTTCCAATAATATCATCTAAATTACAAAAGCTTATACAAATATGTACATATTATTATGTAAATACCCGTTCAGACGTGTACGATGTCATTTTAGATTATAATGTGTAGTAATCCTACAAATATTATATAGACGCGAAAAATTGTGAGGACGGATGTTTTTTACTCTTTCATGCTAAAACTACTGAACGGATTTAAATGAAATTTAGCATACAAATAGGATATATTCTAGATTAACATTCACTAAAAAAAGGACTACAAGTGACTATAAAATTTTATTTAACCGTAACACAAAATTTGACGACCAATAACCTAAACTCACCCAATAACCTAAACAGAGTGTGTTTAGGTTATTGGTCGTCAAATTTTGTGTTACTGTTAAATAAAATGTTGTAGTCACTTTTAGTCAATTTTTTTCAGTGTAGTTACGTTTTTATCCGGGGAAAATAATAAATCCCTCGAGAACGCGGGTGAAACCGCGGGGACATTAATAGTTATGCAGTACCTGATAGGTATTTAGCCTAGTAACTCATCCATGTGAAACTAACTGAGTGGGAAGTATTTAAGATGTGGAGCAGCGGCGCCTCGTAATATACATGCACTATATCGTCTATATCGTCTTCGTTAATTTTAATAGGTGAAGGTTTATTTTAATATTATTTTCTAGAACACAATGTTAATTTGGTACATAATTAATATTGACGTGTGAACTAGTAGAAGAGCTATTCTAATTTCTACTATCCTATCACAATTCTTTCTGGCTTTATTCGGCCTTAATATTTTATTACCTGTCACGAATACTGCAATCATTTAAGTTACCAATGAACAATTTTGCAGATATGTATTTAAACTATTTAAAATAAATATAAATGCGTTATAAAAATGTACTAGTTATTTTGTCTGCTTGTTTAAACAGGTTAATCTCTGGCACTTACAGTCGAATTCGAAATGTGAAACTAATAGCCCGTCAAAATGATCACAACTACAAATACAACACAACAAATAGAGTTATAATGTTCAGCCCTTTTTGGTGTAATCTATATTTATTAAAAACAGATGTACGCATAGTTTAGAAACATTAAATACCTTACACACATGTTCCTATAAGATAACGCATTAAAATAGTTTTACAACGTGAAAGAGTGGTTTGCGTTGTAATGAAATAGAAATGTGCAAGTGGTTATAGACCGTAAGGTGGTAAACATTTTTGATCTGCGAATGTATGGTATTAGGTAATTCTATTATGGATTATGTATTAGGTTATTCGTTCTTTCATCTACATCTACACTAATAATAAAGAGAGAAGATTTGGATTTTTGTATTTTTGTTTATAATGAATAAACTCAATACTTAATGGCCGAATTTTAAAAATTATTTCACCAAGAGAAAGCTAAATTATCACTGAGTAACATAGGCTAAATATTATTTAAAAAGAAATAGGGATCCTTAAGAAAACTATAATAATGTAACCGAAATTTCACCGAGCGACGCCGGCCACTAACAGCTAGTCATATATAAAATATTCAACGAAACAAAGAAAATAACTATGCAATGTAATCACAGCAATCAGATGCTCAGGTTGCGGAATGAGCTCCCCGCCGTGGTTTTCATAAGTACAGCATGGGGCTCAAAGTCAAAGGCAAAGTCAAAAGCTATTAAATTTTGGCTAGGGCACTTATGACGGTCAAAGCTACTGAAGTTATCACCAGAAAAAAGTTTAAGAAAGTTACATATAAAATAAGAAAACTTGACGGAAAGGTAGGCTAGGATATCCCTCGGGTACGCGGGTGAAACCGCGGGGAGCAACTAGTAACTTCATAATTCTTAAGAGCATTCCTAAATTGACGCAAAACAATCATTAATTATGTCAATCAATCTCTCAATATGCTCGTGATAGTGTCCTTAGTTTCATTTCAACCGAGAGATATTACTTAGTAATTTTTTTTTATACATGAAAATGTTCGGTAACATTTTTCAGCCCGCATATTTTACATGACGCGGGTTTACCAAAATTCCATAATTAAATATTGACAAGGAAATATATAAAACGAACATTTTCACTATCAAAGAGATAAATTGATTTTAATGACAAAATATTTCATAAAATTATTGAAATATCTGTTATACATGAAGTATTCCGCTTATTAATAATCGGAAATAATGGAATTGCCAATAATATCGGCATTAATACGAACATTCCACCATACCTAATAATATGGAATGTTACAATGATATTAACAATTCTCTGAATAATTAACAATAGGTTTTGGTTATTAACAATTTAATATACTTTTGTAATACGCTACCTAACCTAACTTGTGAACAACGCTTTATTTGAATAGGATGTCTCGGGGGCAAAAAATATTGGACACGTATTTTTTGCTTTATCAAATCATTAAAAAAATTACAAAGATAAAGCGTGACAAAGTTCGAGAGTGGGGGCTCGTGACGTCACTTGTTACTTAAAAGTGTACCATACCGTGACGTCACGCGGAACTTCATATTTTCTATAAGCACTATTTAGCGACGGGAAACTAACTCAACAAGCGTGCCATTTTTTTACAACCTACTATAACGTCACAAGCACTATTTAGTGACGGGAAAAACCAAATCAATTCAAGTGCATCAATGCAATGTAACAGCCCCGTATCTACGATTTTTTCGACCCGGGCAGAAACTTGATAGTGGCGCCCCCTATAACTGCTGCCCGGGGCATGGGCACTGGTTTATCCTCCCCCTCCCCTAGATCTAGGCCTGCAATGTCGGGCACTAAATCTGGCATGCGTAGTAGGCGCTCTTACATTATCTAGGTATATTTATATCAATGGTCATACTCAAATCACAAAATCATTTCTCATAAGGGTTTAAAATGATAATAAATTAAAAATCATGAAATACTCCTTAAAATTCTAAAGAAGCGATGCACCTTAGAGGTTTCGTGTTATATTCAGATTTAAATAGCTTCGTAGTACCGTAGTACCTAAGCAAATGATTGAAGGAATTAATTATTGTATTTTATAGGTTTTATTCGCTTTAGATATTGAAACGATATTTATTAAATAAATTAAAACAAAATTCAAAACGATAATAAAGCGGATTTGACGTGGTCCATTCAGAGACATGAATGAAAGAGATTCAATTTACATGCCCTTAAAATATGAATAAAACATTTCAACCTGCAATTTAAAAGAAACAAAAATAAAGGCCATCGAACACGTACCCTATTAAAATTCGAGATAAAAAATTCACAAGTGAGGTAAAGTTTTGAGCGTTTTCAAAACCATTCACAGACAACCGCGGCCTGCATAAACTGTATCTGGCTGTTTATTTGAAATTAGAACAGATTTTGAATAAACTTATCAGAGGTTTATCAGGCGATTAAAAAATCGGGCCACTGTCGCCTTAGTAAAAAGTATAGGTCGGTTGAACACATTACAACTTATATGGCGCGTCGTGAATCTTCGTTCGCACAGAAAAGAAAGTATGGCCCCGAAGATTAACGAATGAATGCTTAAAACTTACAATCAACCTTAGATCACTACTATAAGGTTCATAATATACTGCAGCTGTTAGTTCCGTCTTCCTCGCAAGTCACGCCCCTCCGCACGGCGCGCGCTAACATGACGGCAGCTGTAGGCCAATAGCGATTCCCGCGCTTTGAAAATTTATCTTCTGCGCAGGTACATCGGTAAGCCATATTAATTGGGTACTACTGTAACTGTGTCTGTGCATAAGCGCTCGGCGTGACGTCGCACTGCATTCGCATCATAAAAAGTCTGTACGTCTCTCTCGCGCGCGATCAAGCTTATCAGTATGAAGGCGACAGTTATTATTTTGCTTTTGCTACTGCTCATAAATATAGAGTGGTCTTTTTTGCATACGTCTGTTAGAATTATTTGAAATGAATCAATAATGTAATAAAACATACTGTATCGTGAAATAAATGCGATTACTGAGAACGAGCCAGGTTTAGTTAAGAGTGCGTACCAAGCCAGAAAAATATGGCAATGTCAGATGAAACAAACTTATGTCTAATCTTCGCGTGCAGATGAGATGGAGATAGCGTGTTCCGCGGAACAAAAATTAACTAAGCGCTTTATATCTAAATAACTCGTAAAGTATAGAATATTTTAAAAAATCGTTAGTAGCAGCCCTAGGTCATATGTTAGTGATATTATTTATCGAATTTTGTCTTAATTAGATACACCATGAACGAGAAATTAGAGGAAGCTTTGTGATTTTTTTCTATCGAGGAAATTTCATTCCATTATGTTTTTGCTCAGGCAGAACCCTCGCGTATATAATGAAAATACCCATATAAAAATATTTTTTCATTTAAATACTATTTACTTGGTTAAATTTCAATTCTAAGATTGTTATTTTGCTTTATACGTAGTCTTAATCTACCTGTACCTACATCCTAATCTATAAAATAATACAAGTGATCGTCACTGCGGCTGCCGTCGCCACTGCTGTCTGTGAGAGACTTAATTTAATTCTCACTGAAGCGTGTCATAACCCACGCCTCTCGAGGCTTTTCCAATAATATCTGCGCCCAGTTCGAGTTCGTGTAAAGAAACATACATATAAGTAAAAAAACATCGCAATTGAATGCAGACAGTTTTGAATCGTCGGATTAGGCACGTACTGTTTTGAACGAACGTGACGTAGTATAGAATAACGTTTACATTGTATTACAGCGCATAGTAAATCTTAGTATTTAAGAACCCCGAACGATACATAGAACCTTTCTACGAAAAATGGATTCTATGTTTTATTAGTTTATTAGTTGCGACATTAAACTCATGCATAATACATAATAATATCACCATATGATAGAAATATGCAAATAATTCAGACGGCCTTATCGCTAAAGCGATGTCTTCCAGCCAAGCGAGAGTATAAGTAAAATTAGTGGTGCAGAATATAAAATACCTACCAACATAAAATACTTATAATGTTCTTAAACTTAACACTTAAATTACATGTATATTTAATCAAATAGAAAAAAAACTAACATAATGAAACGGTTACAACATTAGGTAATAAAATAAGAAGAAAAGTTTATAGAGACAGAAAATGCGAGAGCAACGATCTTTTTAATAAAATCTAATGTTTGAGAGAGCTAAGAAGCTCAACACTGATTTAAAGTGATGTGAACACTGCTTTATATTGGAAATTAATTCTGCTGTATTGCGTTGGAATAACGCTTCCACCATGTTGACTACTACGAATCTCGTAGCGTCGTAGTTTCGTAGCACAATGAGTTTTTCAACACTTTAACCAACATATTAACACAAGTGTGGGTGATTTTTTTAAATAAAAAAAATCTTTCCGCCATGCGTTTTACCCGCGACCCCATAGGGGTGGAATTTTCTAAAATCCTTTCCTAGTCAATAGCAATGCAAGGATTCTTTATTCAAAATTTCCAGTTTAGAACTCCAGTGGTTGATTATGCGTTGATAGAACAGTCAGTCAGTCTTTCAGTCTTTTTATCTTAAATTCCAATCAATATATTCATATAGTACTTTAAATATTATATATGCCATCGGAAGTATATGTAATGTGTGTGGCGCGGTCGGCGAGCACTAGATCCATATATTTGCACAATAAAAAGGATAATTTCTGCATTTCCTAGCACTATTCAGGAATTGTATGTAACACCTAGGAATTGTGTACGTTTCCTAGTAGATATGTGTTTAAATAAACTTACGACAAATTGTTTTACACAGTTCCCAAAATGGCTCGTCATTGTATACATTTCCTAGGGATTGTATAGAATTTCTAGTTTTCATATATTTCCGATAACATATAGGTACTTACATAATTTACACCTAACCACAACAGAAACCGTACATGTTCAGTCCATGCCCACAAATTGTGGATAGCCACAACCTGTGACGCGAGGTGTTACTACTCCGTATACCAACCAGCGGAAATAGAGGGGTGAAAACAAATCAGGGTATATTCACTATATCCATGAAAATTTATCTTGCATTTTATGTTGTTGTAATCATAGATCACCATAGGATGAACGTTATATCATGGGACATTAAGCATTTCTTGTATTATGGACACCATTATTTAGAAAAAAAACCAAACATAGTCAGATTGGCCAAAAATATTTAAAAAATTTAACCTTGCTGATAGTCGGATTTCAACTCGAGCGTTTCCCGTGCATCGGTAAATCGCCGTTGGTCCCGGTAATCACTTAATTGTTAGCTATCAAGCTAGTAGGAGGCTTGCTAGGTGGCTTGAGAACTCCAATAGTAAGTTGGCGACCAACCTACCTCCACCAATCCGCAGTTGGCACGCGTGGTGGAGTATTTGCCCATTCCCTGTCACCCTCATTAGTGATAGGAGGCATGTGCTCAGCATTGGGCCATTATAGGCTGATGATGATGATCAAATACCTTAAATAAAACATATATATTATACCTACGTTAGATATACATAAGTTACGCCACTGAAATTATATAATAAAATAACCGTCGCTAGCTTTAAAACTCGCATACAAAAAATACTACAAAATAATTAAATAAATTAAAATGTGTAAGATGTTTCTTGTATAAACAACATTATTATGATATTACTATTTTTCTTCAATTTACCATTGCCGCGGGATATATGAATATCATTATCAAAAAGCTTTTGTATCTCTGCTTTTACCGCAAAATTACGGTTTCTAATTTATAACGTAATGGGAACGTATGAGTATACATACTAATCGACTTGTCTTATTCCTAAGTAGTAGAAGTTTGCGCAAATTGTTGATATGATTTTTCCACCCTTTCTATGGAACTCTGCATTCAATCCTTTTTGTCTCTATCTCATTATTTCCAAAACCATCTTGTGTTATACAACTGCGAATTTATATACTCGACCTATCAATTTTCTATACTTATATAGGCCTGTGTTTGACCGCAATTTCACAATGGTAAAATAGTCGAGCTGCTCTTTGAGCGACATAGCACTACGCTCTACCTTCCTTTAAATTTCTATCTTCTTCGGTTGGTGTTCTTAACTAATAGATTGTTAAAAGTTATAGCAAACTCCCAGACATCAAAGTATCTCAATCTTTGTTTATTGGAACAATCGCGAGTCTGATGTAGACTTGCGCCGCGTAGCTGCAGATTTAATTAAAACTACGTCTGGTGACGGTACTTATAGGGTAGGCAGGGGGAATGGCGTTCACTTAAGGAAAAAATGGTGTATTTTTTTTATTTATTTATTATAAATCAAAATTTCAAAAATAACAAAGTCTTTGATTATCGAGTAATCAACAATTTAACAACAAAAGCATATATCTTTGACCTACTAGTAGTAGGAAAACATTATAAAAAAAACATGTTTGAGCGGCATTGCCCCTGACTTTGGGTAATGCCGCTCAGGGTACGGGGTAATGACGCTCAAACATGTTTTTTGGTATATAGCAAGTAAGATACATTTTAATTAAAGAAATATTCATGATATCAACCTTATACAATAAAAGTAATGTCTACAATCACAAAGTAGTATCAATTGTCCCCATTTGTACGTAAGATTAGCCTTTTTCAATTTAACAAATAAAAAATTTTTTTTTGGCCACTTAAATCACAGATATATCCTGAGCCCACAGTCCGCAGATGGTGCAGCGATACCACAACTCGTTATTTTTTCCAAATTCTTCGCAAATAATACATTTGTTATAATTTTCATCATCCACATTAATTTCATCACCACTGTCATTGTCGCAAAGGTGCTCTTCATCTTCACCACCTGAAGGATGTTCTTGTAAAAAAAATCTCTTGTAAGAATTTTGTTTCATATGTTTGTTCTTCTTTTCTTTGACAACTTTTTTGGTCTTTTCCAGTCTTATTGAGTTTCGCTATTTTTTAGGTCTTCAGATGAGCGGCATAACCCCAAATGGTCGTTTTGTAATTAATTTGAAATTAAAAAAAAAAACATACACAATTGTTGAAAATTTATTGCATTATCACAAAAGAGAATAGTTTAATTGTCAGAAAAGTAAAATTAATAATTAAATAAGCATTAATGTTTTGGACTCCGACAAGAAACACCGAACCAAAAATTACATCAGCGCGGTCGCAAACGAAGAAACTCACTTCACGGTCACATGACGCGAGCTAACTGTCCGTTTGCATCGCTGTCTGTTAGAGGCCCCCTCCCCTCGCACTTCACGCGAATTGGCGTATTGCTACGTTCCATTTTGTCAGAGTTACAGAGGTGAGCGCCATTACCCAGTGAGCGCTATTCCCCCTGCCTACCCTACATTATTCTTAAAAACGTTGTGATGTAGCAACATCTATCTGAATCATCCGTACATGAAATTTCATAGGCTATATTAGAATTTTAGATATTAACGCACTAAACTAATTTTAATCATATCACATCTCTTTCTTACACACATTATTGAAAAAGGATAGATAGCTGTCAAGTTAGTCTTCGCCGTTTTCATTTGCGTGTAAATAGATGAAACCAACTTTGTTGGCGACTTTTACGTTGAAAAGAAGCATTGGACTAATTTAACTGGACTTTTGTTATCTTATATTCATCGTTAGAAAGACATCGTGAGACTAAATTAGTTTAGTTATGAACAACAGAATCAGTACAACTGTATAAAACTTTAGTTTTCTAACTAGTTATTGTTTTGAAGTACGTTGAGCACGGAAGTCTCTCAACCGTATAAGTTCACAATAGAAATTAAAAACGCTTAGTTATTTTCACAACTCTCGTGAAATATACGACGCTTTTGAATCATATACAATTTTAAACTTCAATTAACGAGAATACCATTGTGTTTTAAATAAATTCTCTACATTTTAAGCTTCAATTTAAGAGAATAGTTTTATGATGAATTCCTTTTGAAATGTATTTCATATTTCTATAACATGAATGCGAAATGAGGTTTATTTTTAATTTATTTATGTTTCATATTTTATACATGAATTTTATTATTATTTAATATGATAATAGGTATGATTTACACAATATTACGGGCGTTAAATATATTTTCATTTTTATAAACAAGTATTGACTTGAATACCTTAAAACCGTTATTGTACGCATAAAACCAGATTTAAATTGCACATATAACTCAATGTGGCAGCTTTGAATTCATAGGAATTCACAGTGGTAAAGCCTTTGCAAATATGTTACGTCCATTGGCTGAATGAGTGAATCAATGGAAAACCACGTCAATGGTATCAATCGCAATCGGTTAGAAACGTCAGAAAGCTGATTGAGTTTGTGTGAAGACTAAATTGGGAGAGTGAATGAATCTCTCGTTTCTATTTGAATTGCATAGAGTGCAATTTCATCAATACAATTTTTATCTCTAAAGATTTCGAAATAAAGGTTTAAAGAAATCTGTATTCTTGTAAAGTAAAAAACCAAAACTTCATTTCGATAACACATACACTTATTTTTTAATTATAGATGTTAGGTTATTTATAATTTATTTATTTCTAATTTAAGTTTTTAATTACAGGTGTGAAACTGCTCCAATGTAACCAATCAGCATAAACGTCCTACGCTCCGCATTCCGCTCTCACCATGCAGAGGTAAACATTAATTTACTCTTTTTAATGGATGCCTTAATTGGTCTTTATTAAAATTTCGCACAGTAATGGAGAATATATTCACAATTTGTAAAATAAACTAAAGGTAAGTGGATACAACCACAAATTAAATATCAATCTGTATTTATGTACGTCACACGTACATGGGAGTGTAATCAATTTCGCAGAGTGCACAGAGGTTTACCATACAAACCACCAAATAGAGTGCACCAACAAAATGATAATGGTGGAAGGGACTCTGGTAATATCAAGATTTTTGTGAAAATATTTTGGGTGTGCCAACATAATGTACCCTAATGCCTGCTTTTTAGCAATATGTGCTTATGTACTTTTTATACCAGTGATTTCTTTGTGAATGCCGAGTGTATTTTTAGGTTTATATTTTAGAGAAAATTCCTGTCTGAGCGTGTTATTTTCAAATAATTCATATTCTTTGAATGGAGGTGTAATATTTTATCAATTTCGTTGTTAGATTTATCTTGTTATCAAATAGTTTACCAATTTTATTGTAATCCGGCTCTTATTTTCTTAATTAAATACAAAGGCTTCAACGAACATTACATTTTGCGTTGTTAAAGATCAAAGTTAAATATCGAATTTAGTGTAATTATCTTTGTATTAAACCTTTGTCTAGATTACAGGATTAGTCTATAATAATTATTATTTCACAATATTTTGATCAAACATACGTAGGTATCATTAATTAATTCTCATTTTCAATCAAATTGAATACAGCGTCAAATAACTATATATTTAATTGTTTAGGTCGATTAAAAAAATCTTAAGAAGACAATATAGAGCTATCTTTTTTATTGAATAAGGTATTTAGTAGGAAGTTAATAATCTTATTTCCATGTAAAAATAAGTAATAAAAAATAAAGTTAATAAAAATGAAGTATCTAATAAAATAGCAGCTCAAAGTGCATAAAGTTGTATCTTGTGTATCGTAGAGTTAGCACGGTGAGCTCAAGTGATTCTAAGTTAATCTTCTTACAATATAGTTGGGTCTAGCTTAAGCATGAAATACGAGTGTATAAGGAATCTTCGGCAAAACTATTTCATAGCCAGTTTCGTATCTGACAGTTAAAGCCTTAAATTAACATAGAAAAGTAACACTTTGAGAATATGCTTCTTTTCTAATCAAGAGAACAACACAGTATAAGATAGACTAAATGTTTTTTTTTCTTCGCAGCGGAATGCAGCGCTTGCGTGAGGTGGATTGGGCAGGACTCCGTCGGAGTGCCCATAACCTCTTCACCAAGCTTATACGAACACGAGATCCGCAGGATGGCGACGGAGGAGGGGATACCACCATCCCCAGGAGGCAACGGTTATCCGTGAGTACCAATTACCATAATTTTTCCTTTGAATATTTTATTGGCTGTATATATGTTACGGCTGATAGCCGATGTCGGCTTACAGCAACGGTTCCCAACCTGTGGTTCGCGGACCGTGAGAGCCAAAATATGATCCGCGTACTATTTCAAGAGCGATGCATTAAAGAGAAATTGAGGAAGAACTCATTGAATTTCAAAATGATTGAAACGCGTTTGAATCTCATCCACTTGAGAGATCAAATTTCTGTTACATTAGGATTAAATTACTAAATTTTGGTTATAAAAAAAAACTTTTTTATTTTATTTCAAATACTGTATTTCTATTTAAAAAAAAGATATAACGTACTTAAACACTTTTGATTGATAAAATTATATTTTTAAAATATATCAGCTTTGGCTAGTGATCACAAACTTTTTTTGATGTGTGTATGTTGAAGATGCAAATGGTCCCTGCTAATAACAAAGAAAAGCCAAGAAAAGGTTGGGAACCACTGGCTTACAGAAATGTTTAGCCAGCTAGACGTAGGTGCAGCTAATCGCAGTTGGATAAAGTTAGGTGTATCTTTTTTATTTATGGCTATAACTAGTTTAGTCATTCATACTTATGAAAGCCAATCTTACTAAACTTACCATTGGTTCGGAAGCCGCTTTCAAAGAAGAAGCAACGAGAAATTTACGTATTCTCATTGTAAAAAACAAAAAGTAGTAATCTAAAAATAGCAACATTCAATAAACAAAAGGTTTTCGACTGCCGAAGTGAAAAGCATAAAAAAGACGGCAAAAACATTATGTCCCTGCAATACAATAAAGTTCAGTGGTGTAAATTAGTACCTACAAAACTTAACGATCAAATATGAACCTAACAACGCGTTTTATAAGGTATAAATGGTTTTTATAAGGTAATTGCAAGTTAAGCTATTGTTAATGTTAGTAAGACACTGGTAGGATCAATTCAACACGATATACATGAATACAACAAAAACAAAATCCCTATCGACACCTCTTCGCTTTAATTCATACAGACTCAAGAGAACTTTAACATTTTATATTACGACTATATAATTGCGCAGATAGACATGCCTTAGTTAGACTATGAAGAGACTGAAGAAAATTATTTTTACATTAAGGAGTATAACTTTTATTATAGTTTGATTATTTCTTTGTCTATTATTTGTTTCTATTCATTTTATTACAATCTATATATGTATATAAAAGAAAGTCGTGTTAGTTACACTATTTATAACACGAAAACGGCTGAACCGATTTGGCTGAAAATTGGTGGGGAACTTAGAACCAGGAGAGGGACATAGGATACTTAGACATAGGGTAGATTAGGTTCGGTTAGGGTAGGTACAAAATAAAAAACCGAGAAATGTGGACTATGGGCTGGTTAAAAAAAAGGCCGGTAAACGCCTTCTAAGCTCATTCCACAGTTCGAGCTTCCACGGAAGAAAACTCCTTTTAGCCCGTACAGTTCGAAACAATTCTGGTTTCAATGTGTATGGATGGACTCCCCATCGATGGGGAGAGTTGCAATGGTGGAAGGTAGCGTGGACATCTGGGCATTAAGTCGAACAATTCCTTAGAGCACTCTCCGTTGTACAAGCTTTTTTACTGAGCTTAATTTAAATACAACTGATATTGGTGCTCTGAATGACATCTTGGCCAAGCCAACAAGTGGCGCGGCTAAGAAGCTGTACAAATTGCTAATGAATATAAATATGTTAAATAGAAGTACGTGATTGTGATTGTATAATTAAAATTAGGGTATCTATAATGAGATTGGCATGGTCAAAATTGACAAATGTCGCTAAATAAAAACAGAATAAATAAAAATATGAACGAATCCAACGTCAGCAAAGATAGATAGGAACAAATAACAAACTAATATCTAAAGTAAACTAGCAGAATTGCGATTGTTAAACAAACATGTTTTGATAGCCTGTCCGATCGCTATGTACGGAATTAGGATCAACACTCATGGCAAATCGGACGAGAGTTTCCATTATCTCGAAAACTCACTCTGGAGCTATGCAATCGCCAAATCAAAACGAACACACGACACAAAACAAACGCGTATCAAACTAGATGCGAAATGACTGTGGTTTACCGATTCTGTTTCTATTTAACTCAGTAGATTTGTAATTTATACTTCATGATTTTAGATCAGGTTCTGTGGCTTTGTTTATTCTTTTGTGTGAAATGGCGTATTGATTCTATAACATGCATATTATGGTCAATTCTCCATTTCCAAAGATTTGTAAACAATGATCGAAACATAAAGCTATATGCTACGATAGTGGTCATAGATTCCTGTAGAACGCGAAAGCTTGTCACGACGCGCGACGTAGGCTTATACTATCAGCCTTCGGCCGGAACATTAAATAGTAAATAGGAGCAGATAATGAAAACTTAAGACTGTTTTCCATAACATGTTATTGAGTAAAATAAAGAACTGTAACAATGAATAGGAAAATATGTTATAAAACACTTGTAAGAAAGAATTCTTAGAATTCAATAGGTCAACACATTTGGAGTTGCTTCTCAGTACGGATAGAATTGAATGAATGATGGGACATATATCAAATAATAAATATTGAAAATTAGATAATTTGAAAATTTGGAAATTGTGTTTTTTACCAGAAACAATAATTGAAATAGGGAAGATCGCATCGTTAGAAGCTGTGGCTGCCAACTAAGTCTTACAAACAGGTAATTATGCGAAATCCTGGGATTCCGATACTTTGAATGCAAGTAAACTATCGAAACAATGACTTCATTACAAAATTTTAAATTAATTCTATTTGCAGAAGGCACTAGTTAAATATATAATAACGGCTAGAAACTAAGTTGTCTACATATAATTGTTTTGCCATATTATCAATAAAAATATTGTACGGATAAAGTATTTTCACTTTCCCGTTCTAAAAGTTGTGAAGTTTTCTGAGAATTCTCATGTAGTTTATGCGATAAGTTCCTATTGTTCCCTTGTTCCTATAACTTCAACTCACATATTCCAGATCTCATTACCAAAGTGATGTAAACTCATGTCGGGGGAACGTTGAGGCATTTCATGTCCCAAAGTTTAAATCTCTCTAAAATCTTTACCATTTCAAAAGTTGTTGAGTTTTCTAGAATTCCTCATGTAGTTCATGCGAAGGCATTGTTTTCTTGTTCGTAGAGTTCTATATTATATATACCGGCGCTCGTTCCTCAATGCGACTCTGCGACTGCATTCTGATAATAAAACTCGTCGAATGTTTTTATGTTTCGCAAACCGATCTGAAGAATTGCAGGGGGCAAATGGTAGGTAGGTGGATTTAATGAGAGAGTAACCTCTATAGAGAGTAATTACCATGGTTATATTCCTTTTAGTCTGGGTCTAGTAGAAGATGATTGTAGGTTTCCACTTACAGCGATAGTTTTGATAAATCTTTTATGATTTTAATTTTATTGTACAAAAGTTTTACCTATACAATTTTATTATTTATTTATAAAAATTGCTCGTAAAATATTTTGCAAGCAGGCATGTTCAGTTACCGCCAATTTTTTTTTTTTTTATTATTATTCAATATTTTTTATTCTGTGAAAAAAAGACAATGGTAACCGTTTTTTGGAACCGTTGCAGTCCACGCTGCAAAAAATGTTGAGGTAGGTACATGGTGACAGAGTCACAAAGTCAGTTTATTGACTCAGGCAACAAACTGAAAAAAAAAAAGAATTCGACTGTAATCGATTATAGTGAAGCGCGTATGCGCGCAATAACAGATGTGGCTACAGCTAGGTTGGTTTACTTTGCTTATTTACATAGTTTTATGTCATATATTCTTCTGCTGTGAGGCTCAGCTGCAGACTTTTAAACTATATTTATTCTGCAGAAAAGTGCAATTTATTGTTTGGGTCCGCGCGAATCACAGCGATGTCGATTTAAGGAATTCAAAATTTTAACGTTACCGTCACAGTACATTTATGAAAATATTATCTTTGTCTGTAAATAATAACATTTATTTGAAATTAATAGTAGCTGCCATAACTTCAATACAAGAAATAAAGATAAAATTGTGACAACTAGATTCAGGTCATCTAAAGCTAATAAAATCTTTTCTCGGGAATCGCGTTCTATTCTATAATAAAATCCCACCCGAAGAAACTAAAATGTCTTATAATAAATTCAAAGATTTTATAAAGCAGAGGTTAATTGACAAAGGTAAATAAGGTGGCTAATTACCTACGTGGAAGACAAGAATATATTTGAATGCAATTGTTGTCTCCTCAGTAGATTGAACTGCAATTTCAATTGGAATGCCTCCTCATTTGAAATAAAAAGAAAATCACTGGATGGTGAATTTTACACTCCCATCATAGATGAGCTGCGAATAATCAGAGCTTTGGCAAGCGCTACGTGACTAAGCTCCAACCATGAGCATTCTGTAGTAACTAGAAAATAAACAAGATTTAAAACCTATTGGTTTTAAAACCCAATCCCCGTTATTACGTGAGATGGTCCAGAAAAACCCAGGGTTTAAATATATCCATCACTTTTCAACGTCATATATATAACGAAAGGAGCCGGAATTACCTTAAAACCTGTGTTTACTAGACTTGGCTTAAACCATCTCATGTAATAAGGAATTTATAGGTTAAGAAAAACGTTATCGCCAATACCTTATTTTGCTCTTGGGTGCATATTGTATATAAAGGAGGAAACAGGAAACTGTTCTAGAGAAATTAAACGCAAGTGTGTGAACGGATAAGGAAGTTATACAAGGAATACGTATGACCATAGAGTAAATAATATACTACGTACGTATGACTATGATAGTCTTACATAATCTTGTGTACGAGAGACATTTTTATTTGCCTTTTTAATGTAGCATATCTGTTATAATGAAAATATTGAAAAAAAAATTTTTTGATTACTAATTTCGATGCCACTAATTTAAGAGCTATTTCAAAATTCAGTTGAAAATGCTATGAAAATGTTGATAGTATAAAAATGGAAATTTCGGTATGATCTGATTTATTTTGAAATCAACTATTAAAATTAAGTTTCAGTGTAAATAAACAAATATGTAACTATTTCGTGGTATTGAAATTTTGTACCTTTGGTGAGGAGTGATATCGAATTATTTACTTGAATTTTAGCAAACTTCAAAGCTCAAAACAAATCTAATATTAACTAATATAATTAATCGCAATTATATAATATTAAATTGAATATTCAGTATAAATATTCATATAATAAAATTGTTTAATTATTATCAATTCTCGAAACGGAGATCTCAAACGTCATACTCATTGGAAACCCGATTATCTGGATTTCATACATTTTCTTCTCAGAAAATGCATCTTCTTTCCTTGTTTATTTAGGGTTAACTCAATAGTCGACCCTAAAAATACAAGGATACATAGAGCATGTGCACTAATTGACGGCCACAATGTGTATGCGACGCCGTATTGAACACCACCGATGAATAAAAGATCTATGATTAAACCTCCATCAAAAAACACGTAGTTAATTTCAAGAATAGCCCTTGGTGTTAATTCAAATTTCCTTACACTATCTATACTAATATAATAAAACTGAAGAGTTTTTGTTTGATTGTTTGTTTAAACGTGCTAATCTCTGGAATGCTAATCGGATTCGAAAAATTCTTTCACTAATACAAAGTGACATTATCTTATCCCCGAGTGTTACGTGCTACATTTTATCCCAGAAACGCGGATGAAACCGCGGGGACCGCTATATAGAATATTGGAGAGCTGTTGGATGGATCGATAGTGTAAATAAATATTTATAGTATTGGCGACCACCATCTCTGTTTGTACTTTTCACGGTCGTCTCTATGGTTCAAACGTAAGAAAGGCGATAAGCGATTGGTGGCTGAGGTCAGTCAGTCTAGCTGTGGCATCAGTTGCAAGTGCCCGCATCCAAAGTCATGAAAAATGACATATGTAAGTTATATTTTGCTTTATTTCACACCTTATCATAATGTTACTTATGAAAGCGCTATTTATCTTATCACTTCTAATCACGTTTGACTATCGACTCACCCCAAAGGCCAAGGCCGAAGACATAAGTTGGGCAGAAAATACTTGTTCACTATAGCCTTCAAGACATAACCTTGATTATGAGTAACAAGACACAGGAACCATATAAACGGGTTGTCCTTATGGATGGAAATTTTAAGGTCAGCTTTGTGGTTTGGTTGACAAAAAGGGATAGAAGAATGACGTTGCATAACTCTTATCCATACCCCTAAAATATATCTCGTACAATCTCTCAGAATCCGTGGTGAACTGCTTTTTAGTAAAGTATTGTGAACAATCACTGGATGAATTAGTCAGTCTCCTAGCGCGACAGTCTATTGATAATATTGAGCTGGTATTTGGGGAACCATCCTAGAGGTGGCAAAAGTACTCCATGCTCACCAAGACTTATGCCATATATAATATCAACTTTCTTTAGACAGAACATACCAAGGAAATCACATCAGTTAGTATCTAGAATATTATATTTTATAAAGTAGGTGTCAGGTGTATCCCATTCCATTCATTTCATTTACATTTAGTGGTGAGCTGATACATGTAAAAGGGTGTTGAACATTAAAAGACTGACTTCTCCCCAGGCGTAGATGGCCAACTACCTGAATGTTCTATTATACGCTCAATCAACCATGGTCTTTCTGAGTCTCGTCATTGGAGTCTGTAAGTTAGAAATATTATCTTGAAGCTCCTGTTGGTGCTGTCATCTGCTTTTGTCCCTGAGGAACCCTATTATCTATCAATAGGTCTGAGGAACACCCGTCTCTCATCGCTCAAATGTTCAGTTTTTCAAATTTCAATTCCTAGTTGAACCCGTGAGAAGATGTAGTATTGGATATTTAATAAGTGATTTGGTAATGATTTTATAAGCAAAAATACAAAAAAATTACGACAGAATTTTTGTATATTTCCTTCATTTTATTTTAACTTCGCCCACAGAATCTAAACAGCCTCATCGTATAATTGGTCAATTAGTAAAATGACGCAAAAGTAACATCTTATTTTCTCTTAAGTGGATTAAGATTATAATAAATGTATTACAGTAAATGTTGGTCTAAAATATGGTACAACCAAATAATAAAAAGATACAGGTACATATTTAAGCTCATATTTATATAGACAGACTGATAGACTTTGTGATTAAATGGAATAATTAACCAGACACGTCCTTCCGCTTCTTGGCTCAAGAGATCCTCATACGTCACAAGTTAACTAAGCTGGCAGAGGACTAACATACTCTTATCTCTCTTACACAACATGTAACGGAAAGGGTATATCCATAAAACTACACGTCATTTTTGCATCCAAGTATATTGAATTATAATCATATCATAACGTGTCACCGCTCAATGTCATTTTTGCACGTCTCGCTTGCTTATATTATTATAAAATCTTCGCGACCTGTGTCTCCTACCTAGATGCTTATGCTGAAACTTTTTATAGAGAGTATATACCTGATGTAGTTGTTACACATTCTATATTCTATGTTTTTCTAAATTAAGTAGTTGAGAATTTCATGTATAATCTCATGCTTAAAATACAAAATATTTTCCTGAGGTATATGTTAAAATACTGCACACATATTTCAGCTTGTACATACGGCAACACATCAAGCTATACATTTCCAGTATAAGCTGATCTTGCATTGTAAAGGATTTCCGTATAATGAGAGGTCAGCTTATATTGGAAATGTATAGCTTGATCTGTAGCCGTGTGTACTAGTTGATAAATAGAACCGACCTATGTTAAGCAAGCAAGAATTTGAAAACCAATTTTTATTTCAAGCACGTACCAGAACAGACAAGAAAACCAATAAATTGTAAATAATGTCTTTGTACCGAAAGTCCAATCCACCAAAGGCCTCTTTCCTTCACTGTCTTTAACTATATTATATAAGCAATAGGCTAGATGAGTAAAAAAAAACTATTTAGTCCGTCTTCTTCATTATCAAAAAAAATTAGACACGATTTTTTTCTTTTGTCAATTATACAAAAGAATACGAAGAAAGCGTGTGTTGAAATTCCGCGTGACGTTAGAGTACACTTTTTACTCTAATGGTGCGTCCATGCTACGCGAATCGAGCACGAGCCAAGCCATGAACGAATCACCACGACGACGTCACGAGCCCCCACTCCTAAACTTATGACTCGCTTTATGTTTGTTAGGTTTAATGATTTGGTTAAGCAAAAAATACGTGTCCAATATATACTCAGTTGGTATATGCTCTTCGCTTTCCCAAGGGCGAACATCACTGTATTCTTCAAGAAGGGTGTAACGATTCCGCAACGTGTTCACTACATGGTTTTCCAAGCATCTATATGCAGCAGTAGCCGCCCACCGCTTACTTAGGGGTGTTTGTAAGCCACTTATTATAACGGTTTATTTACCGAGCGAGCGAAGCGTCTCCGTTTCAACTTGGACAAAAATGCTTTCATATGTCCGAAGGATGTCCCACTGTTCTCCTCTACAGGTCACATTTCAACCGATACTCGTGAAATTTTGTGAGCGAGTCGGTAAATATTGGTTTTGAGAGAGGTAGAGCAAAGCGTTCATTCACTCAAAGAGCAGCTCGACTGGGGAAGTACCTCCACCTTACAGAATACCGCAGCCAAATAACTGTATGTCGTGTAAAGTTGTGTTCCTGCGCGTGAGTAAGGTCGCCAGAGCTCATTGGGGAGGGGGAAAAGTCGGTAACGCGTGAGCGATGCTTTTTGTTTTGCAACCGTCCATATGGCTACGGTAACCGCTTACCATCAGGAGAGCCGTATGCTTGTTTACCAACTCAGTTGTATAAAAAAAAAATGGATTTTTTATTTTTTTTTGTCTACAGCTCACAGAGTCAGTAGTATCGTTTATTTAACTACATCTTAACAAAAACGAGCAGTAGACCAATCTGTTTTGTTGGAAGGCACAGTTTTGTTTACTTACGATTGTGGCATGGTCAAATTGAGTTTGTGACACTTAAACCAGTCACTAAAGTCCTTTAAACAGAGCTACCGAGCCACTCTGCATGAATAAACGTCTGCTATTCAAGAGAGTACCTGGAGTACCTGGAGCCCGCTTAGTGACGCTCACAATTTGGTTCACTTACTCGGCTGCCATTCACACACCACTTTCCCCCTTAGCTATCCGTATAAATCTATATACGTTCTAGCACTCTAAGCTTAGAATACTTGGTTTGTATTAATTTGCTTTTGTTGTTATTGATCCAGTCTCCGACAAGGATAAAAAGGCTATATGGGCCTAGTTAGGTTAGGGTATTAGAAACCTCAAATCGAAAAAATAGTTTTTCTATCTGGGGGCACGGGAGTGCCCCCGCCAAGACGAGCCAAGCGAAGCGCTAGAGCACCTACCTACCTTTTCTCGAAGCGCTTCGTCGTTTTTTTGAACCCTCAAAACTTTATGGATTATACCAGATAAACAAAATTCTCGGTATATGATACCAATAGTGAACTTATCAAACGTATTAAGTTTCAATAACATAGCTATTATACTTTAGATTTTATTGATATTTATAAACACCGATTTCGTTACTGACTCACTGATGATCATCAAAACTCTTAGGGTACTTCCTGAAGTCCTAGAAAGCTGAAATTTGGTATGTAAGCTTGTATTAGTACACAAACAATAAAATAAGTCTAAAACTTGGAACTTTTAAACCCAAAAAAAACTAAATAAAAACATATTGTCATAAGCAACTTACAAAAAGAAACGGCCAAGCCACATATTTCGACTAAGGTGTAGAGTTTGTGAATTTAGGGCTTTTAGAGTTAGGGCGTGTATTGTTTGTGAAGTTAGAGTTTGTAGAGTTAGGGCGTGTAGAGTTAGTTATAAGCTTGACTCTACATGAGATCTGATAACTTTTTGAAAATACGAGCTATATGGTCTCTTCTTGGCAACATTTTACATGAAAATGTTATTGGTGGGATACATTTTGTTAGGAAAATTAATGTGAAATGTTTTTTTTAAATCTGTAAATACCGATAGTAATAACTCAAATATTGAGGGATAGTTTCCTGAGTCGTCTAAAACTTCCACCCTGTATAAAACAATTAAGTACATAAAATGTACATTCATTCGTCGGTAGGATGCAATGAGCTATGTGATTGCGACGGGGGAATGTCATATCCAGCTGGTCGGATTTTACTGCTGTACACTACATGACATTGAAAATGGCACACGCGTTTTCTACATAAATATTATTTGTTACTACTAAGCTATGAAATAATAAACAGTATTTTTTTAACTTTTAGACCGTCAATAGTGTTTGGTAAGGTCATTAAAACTTGACATTGTAGCAGGAACTGACTAATATCTCTTAGATAGCGATTTACAAATGTAAACCAAGGAATCACGGATGAAACTCCATGGTGGAAAGCTCTTAAGCGAGCTCTAGATTTGTCTGACAGCATTGGAGATTGTAAGGAAAATTATAAAGCTGACTTTTTATAATGGTGAATTTAATATAAATTTCAATAAAGATTATTTGGACTTAACAAAAATTTCAAGTAAATACCTACAAAAAAATCTGGGGGTCTACCACAAGCTCTTAGAACAAGGTTAAAATAACGTTATTTGTCTTTTATCCCACTCTGACGACGGTTGTCAAAGAAAGACAAAAGTCAAATAAGGTTTAATAATATTGTTTTAAGAGCTTGTGGATCGCCCTCTGATCCATTTAGTTCTTATTAGATATGTGCTTTACTTCATTAATAATATTAATGGACTTCAAAATATAAATCATTGCGTCGATTATTCCTAAACTACAACGGAGGTTATATTAATTTTCTGTTTAATTCCATTTAATTATCAAAACATAAACATACTCATTTGCCAAGTAACCACTCGTTATTATTTCACGTGTGTAGGTACATATTATTCTATTTATTTATGAATAAGTTAGACATTAAGGACTACAGGGATTGACTCAATAAAAAAAAATGGAATCGTTGATAGGTTTTGTAAGATAGAGATAGATTTTGTAACAAATAAGCCTCTAGCTAGATCATGCATGATGTAATGTCATTCTTCTAGTTGCAGGCACATTTTTTATTGATTCATGATAAATAACGATCTGCCAAAAAATACATAGACTTTTTAATACTTTGACGGGGTAAAAAATAACGATTATTTGAACTTGCGTAGTTAGTGTTCCATAGTATGCTCGTTCACTGAAAAAAATGTTCTACAAAACTAGTTATGTAAGTTGACGTTTTGTTGTCGGGAAACTAACTTTAGTTACATTTAATCAAATAATTTAGTAAAGAACAAAAACTAGTTTTGTTACTGGTAAGTTTAGTTCGCAAGTCACTATGTTTAGGTCGTAAAATTTTGTGTTACCGTTAAATAAAATTTTGTAGTCACTCGTCCATTTTTTTCAGTGTTGTGGGTTACTTTTTCTTATAAAAAAGGTCTCTCTGTGCAGTAGGAAACATAAAAATAAAATGACTCGGCCTGAAGTGTATCACACATAACAATAGGAAAAATGCCACAAAAGTATCACGCCATTACATTTATCAACCGACTGAGCTTATGACAAATTCCTTTCGAATGAAAACAGTAGCCAGAGAAATTCCTTCACGTAAAAATAATACCAAGAAAGTCGGTGAAATTTCAGACTGGGTATGAACGATATGCCATAAGCCACCTGCAACTTCATAACGTTGCAATTGGTTTTCTAGAAGCAATATTTATGGGACACTCAGCTATAATATTGAGCTTCTAGATGAAATCAGCTGGAAACTTTTATGCTTTGATCCTTAGACTGACGATAATGATAATTAGATTTTAAATTTGAGGTCACAATATAAACAATATTCTTATTCTTCTTGTTTTTAGTCTTCTAATGTTGCGATTACATTAACAATAATGTATTCTCCATTATTGATAGATAAATCCTGATGAATGGACTACACGATTTGTCCTGTGCCTCTGTCTTATGTCTAGAATACTAACCCGTTGATTCTTCCGAGGGACGCGCGTCCTATTATAACAAATGATGTCATTGTTATATTTTTAACCGCGAGCCAAGCGATTATATCTCATCGCCTGCAAGTGTGAAGTTTTTTAGTACATATAAGTCGGCAAACAAGCACAAGGCCTGCCTGGTGGTAAGCGCTTACCCTAGCATATAGACACTTGCAACATCCTGGCATCACTCACGACGTGATACCGACCCTTTCCCTCTTCCTAATCAGCTCTGGCGACTCTAATCTAGTCAACAAACAAAAATAAAAATATTTTCTGGTCAGAATTCATCAGTTTATTACTGATTTTTATATAGGTACATAACTAACACTGACTTTTTACGTATTTTCTGCAGATGCAAAATTCTTTTAATGCAAAAAATGATTTCAATCAATAATGGCGAAACGTATTAATATAATATTCAGCATAAAAATACCTAGATAGATCATACCTCGGAATAAAATGCGAAGGATATATCAGAAAGACAAGTAAAATCGCGGGGCAGATAGTCAACAATAAATATATTTAGCAGTTGTTTCAAGTTACGATAAATTCAATTGTTCTAAGTCCACGGGTAAAGATTTATTCTAAAACAACGGAAACTCCAAGATGCAGCAATACAAAGATAAGTTTAACAATCATACAATATTGTTCCCTTCAAAATTGTCTCTACTACTCTTCAATAAAGTCTACATTGCGACATAGTACTGAGGGAAAATCCTCTTATAGTCCAAGCGGTCGCACGAATGTTATTGAACAAGCTGAATTGTAGAGCGTGCTTATATTGTTGAAATTCAGTACTCAGACACCATTATTTATAGAGAGTAAAATGTTTGTCCATTACGTGAACATTTTCGTGTAGCGTTTCATGTTGGGTATTCAATTTAATATTTAACTTTGATCGATAACGTTCAACCATGTTGTACACAGAGGAGAGAGGACTTGTACAAGCTGCTGGAATAACGGGAATCCACAACATACCAACACACACTTGTATTTTTATATAAAAACATTTGTATATTATAGTGCGGAACGTTATTGTGATTTTATTAACAAGAAAAAAAAATACTCTCTCTTGAGGACTCTTCTTCTCTCAAGGCATAATATAGATTTCCATTTTTTGGGTGTGATTTAATTCTTTATTAAACATTGTTACGTATGAAAATTTTCTACAAAAGTGGTATCTGCTACCAATTAGCTTATTTAAACACTGCAATTTCTAGAAAATTTTGTGTGGAATGAATTAGATATAGGCTTGTGATTTAGTGGTGTTTGGAAAGTGACAAATTTGAGTGTGTAGCCAAACTTGACTGCATTACTATAGCAATGCAATATTATTATGTATTTTTTTCTATGGCCAATGAGAAAAAAAACACTAACAGTACCTAGGTAGATAAAGATAATTACTTATGTGTAATGACTTTGCAGAATTACTCAATCATTTTCCAAATATTGTTTGGGAAATACTATTAAACATTGTATATCTATAATGTTTTGAGATCTCGAAAACGGCTTGAATGTATTTGGGGGTAAATACGCAAGAGGTGCGAATCTATGGAGCAAAAATACGCGCCAGCTCATACCGTTAGGTTAGACTATCCTATACTTAGTATGCCCAAGCACATAATTCACATGTAATATCTTCTCTCTATCTTACGGCTGCAATTTGAGTCGTGTTACTTGATTAGTAATTTGTTTTGAGATACTATGACAATATGCTGACTTTTCTAAATAGCAATGATTATAGCTGTGTTTTGGCTGTTAATTTTAAAGACCACTGCTCGGCTCCCTCATCATTCACGGTCATTTGGAAACCACATCATAGTCCATGTAATTTTGCAGTTATAAACGGACGAATGGACGAATAGACATCTTGCGTTTTATAATATTCATGCAAGGGAAACAGGAAATACGATTTGTGGCCTAAAGCTTCGGAAGGCCAAAGGTGAGTACACTGTAACCGACTAATGGATTATGTATTTAGATGTTTGGATTTTGTATCAGCGTAAAGATAACGAGTAGTGTGACAGTAAGTGGCCAGACGAGCTCAGTTTGGAAAGGCAGATATTACATAATGTATTAGCTGCCTACTACGTTACGTGAATTATACTTCAGGTTATCTACTGTAAGAGAGCGCTATAGAAATATACTGCATTTCTAAGTTGTTTGCACTGGACCTAATAAAAATGATGAGATCAAATCAATGTACAGTTAACGAAAGAGGCATTGAATAATACATGATTGATTGACAAAGTTAATTCCAGGGAACAAATTAGGCTTAAAAATTAAATATTTTTGGTACAACAAGATAGAATTGTATTGTGTGTAGCTTAGGTGCTAAAATTAATATTAATTAGAGCTTAAAAACGAGGGCTGTACTGTCAACAAATTATTCTGCGGTATGCAAGAATATTTATTTTGTAAACATTGTATATTGAGTCTTAAAAAAACAAGTGCGAATCTGATTCGCGCACCGATGGTTCCGTACAGACTTGTAAATAGTTCGTTCATCACGGGAATCGAGTCTTGAAGATTTTTCTCCTTTTTACCGACTATGCATGTTTTTGTGATATAACTACGAATTTACGGTTTTCGGATTTCTTCCTTTGCTTGTGCTATACATGACATTGCTTCCTGACATTTCTAGATCAACGGGAAGTACCCTATAGGTTCTGATTCCCTTGTGTCTTGTTCCCTTTGAATTTAACTCAGGATAATCGCGGGACTTAAGCTGAAATTCATTATTGAGAGAATGAATTCCCTTCACTGCTTAAGCTGCAAGGCTGTCTGTTTACCAGATTACAAATATAATGGCTCCATTGAAGTATATCGTCTCAGTCTTAAGAGTACAATAGTTTCAACAAGATCTAGCGTTCGTCTTTAATAACAATGAGGTATATTTTGACATAATAATACTAACTAATCCTTTAGACTACTAGGAAAAAGAACATTAGTTATGAAACTAAAAGAATGGCAACAAATTGCATTGTTTTAAGAGTAGACGTAATACATTTGACGCCATAGCTCCGCGACATTTAAACCAAATTAGCCTCCATGAAACAGAAATAATGAATTTACCACGGCGTATGCAGCTCACTATAAACAATACATTTTAACAGCGTTTTCCGATAGAAAGGTTCAGTAAAAACCCCTTTGCTTTTCCAATAAGATTGTTAAGCAATGTGCCAGTATTCAAACCTATGTAGTTGTTACTTTGTACTCTTTTGAGTCTGGACTGGCTGTATGTTATAGTTGCTTTTACGTCATTTTTATCGATAATTATCATATTATAATATGTTTCTGTTTTTTCATTCAAATCAAACATCTTGAATACATAACATAATGCACAGGTCATTTGATAAAATTCATACAATATTTAAATAACTGGGCTGGACTAATAATGTGTTTTAGTAAATATTTCAAGTTGCAACGACTTATTGTGAAGACCTCCCATTAAATAGACTGGGAAAATAAATGTATTAGGTCGATTAGGTTCAGATCCGTTCATTCTATCATGATTTTATCATGGGAACTGACAGACGTTGAAGATCATGGTAAAATCTCAAGGATAAAGGCCACAAATATTACTAGATATACATTTCCTACAAAAAAAAGTTTAAAAAAATTCCGTAACTCCTTGAACGTTATCCTATATTATAAACGCGAAAGTGAGTTTGTTTATTTGTTTGTTACGCCATCACGCCTCAACTACGCAACGGATCATCATGAAATTTGGCACGGGGATAGCCTTTGGTATGGAGAAGGACATAGGCTACTTTTTATCCCGGAAACGTGGGTGAAACCGCGGGGGACAGCTAGTTTACTAATAAAATAACTATCATATCTTTATTTTTTTTAATATCTGCTTGATTACCGATGTTATTTTCTCTTTGTTACAGCGATGCCTGTCAACGATAGACCTGACGTCTCTGGGCGTCGGCTCCTGTGTGGGAACAGGAATGTACTTGGTGGCCGGAATGGTCGCCCGTAGATTCGCTGGTCCCGGAGCCGTTTTAAGTTTCTGCATCGCAGCGTTGGCCAGCATTTTTTCTGGTAAGCCAATTGTTTACATAGCATTTATTTACCTCTTTTTACCCGACTAACCCGGAAGAAGGGTTATGTTTTTCGAGTGTATGTATGTATGTCTATTTCTTTGGCACGCTCTGCAGCCTAAACGGCTTGATGGATTTAAGCATATGAGGTGTCGTTAGATTCGTCTTACCTGTGGGAGTGTCATAGGGTATATCATTTTTATATGGAGTCTACGAATACAAAAAGAGTGTGGGGGTATTAAAAACTTTTTTTTTGTAATTATAACTGCAATATGGGTATCAAATGAAAGCATGTGAACAGCCCTTTCCATATATGTATATATTGTAATACTTTTGTGCTACCATTTTGACGTAAACTGCAAAAAAACACGTTTAATGCATGATAATAATATAAAATTCAAGTTATATTCAAAATTCTATAGATTAAAGAGCTTCTTTTTCTCTTTTCGGTTATTTTTTGTTTTACGCAGTCGGGGAGTTTTGTTTCTTTTAATAATTTAATTTATCTATAGCACGTAAGTGAGTTTTGACGTTTGTTTAGCAAAGTAGTTTTTCTACAGGTCTAAAAGTAATCAAAGTATCTTCGAGGGATAAATGTATGTGTACAAATGTAATGTGATAAATTCTAATAGCAACCAATGTAATATCTTATTAACGACGTTGCCTAAGCTGATGAAAATTGCATTCATACAGATTCTTTTTCGTTATTTTCCTATTATGAATTATTTCGCTACGCGCTGTACAGAGAGAGAATCTCATAAGGATTTTTGGACTCGGAAATGACTGGATCTTTCTACTACGACTATTTTTTCCAAGCTTTCATCTATCTTATTTCATAATATGCTTTACTAAAACAAGCAATCATTATCATTGATATCATTATCATTGATATCATTATCATTGATATCATTATCATTGATATCATTATCATTGACATCATATTTAGGTCCTAATTTCAAGACATTCTTACGCTTTGCATAGTCAACCTTAATAAGGTACATAGAAATTAATTATTATCAACGACGAAATAAAATGTAATGTGCATTTATAAGATTGTTAATAATCGGTATCATTATCATTATTATCAACGACGATAAAGATAACCTTAACCTTACTTAATGAAATCACAGAAAAGAGGCTTGCAATTGCAATCAATTATTCAGCACACACAATATAACAAACATGACTTCCTAACAATACCATGTAACTGGCCAAGGTTGGCGTTTGATTCTTGCCTGATAAATAATTGAATAGCTCTACGACATCCATTTCAATAAAGGCTCCTCACGATACATATTTTGCTTTACAGTTCTGTCGATATGGTGAACTGAATGATATGAAAAACTTAAACCGACTTCAAAGTACGCTAAAAAGTAATAAAACCCTCATAACTCGAATGAAGGCTGAGAGACATTCGTTCTAGTTTCACAAGTAGATCGACGGCGGTAACATCAAAGGTTTCTCAGATGGCCAATGAGCGTCCGTAAACCCTGGGTTTCGTATCCTAGACTACAAAAACCAGCGAAGTGCAAGTCCGTCTGTGCCATAATTGCTTTTGAAATTCTATTATTAGTTGTTCAGAGTTATTACAACATTTTCTACGATGACTATGATATACCCAAGATGTACCTATGTAACTCCATGTGATCAACAAGAAAAGACTTAGTAGTGTAGTGCCTGCTATGTTCGGAATTTCTGTATGTGCCATGAGCTGTACAAAGGACATCTGGTCTAACATTACTAGAAAAGTTGGCTTTATTATTTACTAGCGATCCGCTCACGACTTCGCGTGAGTAGTATTATACACATTGGAAAACCATCTCTAAATGATGGTAAAATCAAACCCTATCAAAATTTATTGTGTACAATATAGCGACTTCATTTCAAAGTATGTATCTAGTTCGCTTTGACATTGATATAGTACAAAACCGGCCAAATGCAAGTCGGACAATCGCACGAAGGGTTTCATAAAGTAGTTTCTTAGTATGAAGAGCCCTTTAATTTTTAATTTTAATCCATTTTTATTATCTTTTTTTATAGCGGCAAAAGAAACACACATTCTGTGAAAATATCAACTGTCTGCCTATTATAGTTCATGAGATACAACCCACTGACAGACAGACGAACGGATGGACGGATGGACAGACAGACGGACAGCAGGGGCTTAGTAATAGGGTCCCGTTGGCATCCTTTGGGTACGGAACCCTAAATATGACCTCACGAGAATATATGTGTAAATAATAGCGTTATTTATTTTAATATGTACATAATTTACTAATATTAGAACTAAAATAAGATTAAAAATATGTAAAATT
Organism: Polyploca ridens; assembly: GCA_951394255.1. Classification (NCBI taxonomy): domain Eukaryota; kingdom Metazoa; phylum Arthropoda; class Insecta; order Lepidoptera; family Drepanidae; genus Polyploca; species Polyploca ridens. The sequence continues at coordinate 4,069,085 of OX596244.1, forward strand.
GTGTAAATACTATAAAAAAGGAATTTAAAAGAATTATATCGACTTCAGGATACACTAAAAAGTATGAAATACCACTAATCTGACACTGATTTGAAGTCAGCGAAATATTTTCAATGGAATACGTCGTGCTCTTTCGCTGACTAATAGATTATCATATGTGAATATATTACAGTTCCAATAATATTACATACATACGTGTCGAATTGATAATCTCCTTTTTGTTTAAGTCGATTATTAATACGAAACCCCAGCCTCGTCTGTGGGTAAGTGCCCGACAGAAAGTAACACAAATCATATACATATCATGAATCTATAAAAATATCTTTATAGATCCATGACCTATATAATAATTATCTAAACAGTATTAAATTAGCAGAATTCATATTGAATAATATGCAGATTTTTTTTTAAATAGGAATATCGTTCATATATAATAATGCTGAGGTATTTTTAAGGGTCTTTTTATCCATCGCGTCGTTTAAATTTCACTCGACAATATTTTTATGTAAAATATGTTCAGAATTTCAAACTCTAAACATATTTTGCTAGAAATATCGGATCAACCGCGACCTTCCGTTTCCTTCTCAAATATAATTCCACTTTGCATTTAAATGCACTTATAGTTGCAATTGGTAGCATAACCTTTTAGGTTACACGTAATATGGAACTTTATTTAAGTGTTCTATGATTTATTATTCTATATGCGATGCGGGATGAGTGGATATTATATATACATACATTTCCTCGAAGCTGCCGATGCTGCCAATCGGCAAGCTGACAGCGTTTCCTCTTGGAAGGTGAAGCTAAAGCGTTGAGTATTAATAAATTTAATTTCTATTCATAAATTTCCTATGAAATGTATATATTTCCTAGGCATTATACGCAATTCCTGAATGGTGCTAGGAAGATCCGTTTTATTTTCCGTCGTATGTATTTACAAACAAAAAGTAGTATATGTATTATATCAGTTATCTGCTTTCCATAGTACAAGCTCTGCTTAGTTTGAGATCAGATGACCGTGTGTGAGGATATTTATTATTATTTTTATTTATTTATTATGCAAGAACATGAATCTAGCGCACGCCGGCCGTTGCCAAAAATTGTTCACTAATCTCGAATTTAACACATTTCCGATTGCTGCTTAGAAATTGTATAGAATTCCTAGGAAAAGTGTATGATAAAATTTATATCACACATTTACTACCAATTTTTGACATTATATATATTTCATATAACTAATAGTTCTTAAGAGAGTTTCCCCGTATTTAATACGGATTCGGATTTCCGTATACTGTCCCCGAACAGGTAATAGTTGGCGTCCTTCTTGGGTCTATTATAGTAATAATAAACTAACGGTTACGAAATCTATAGTTCACACCAACCTGTCAACATTGGCGCGGCAGAGCCTTTGTGAAATATTGTGTTAAAAATTAAGAGTGACGGGGGATAATCACATCTGAGAAACTTGTGAATAAGTTCTCGAATCGATTGAGGAACGATTCTGTTGAGTGTTGAGTTCCACGAATATCCGGACCTATTATTATTTAGTTTGACATTTGGCGTTCTTAATGGATTTTCTAAGTAACTTGGTATGCAATTTTTTTTTTCCAACTGATATATTGATCGATAATAAATCCTTACAAAGTACCGCAACTAGTAAGTGTTTTAGCACAGTGTCCTTAGCTGTGACTTGGACAAACAGAGAAAAAATATATAAAAAATACTTTTTTTTTCTGGTCCCTCAGGAACGCTCAGGGCAAAAGTTTTAAAATCATGACTAAGCGGCAATACACAAGATAGATCACGTTAAATAACACAAACTTTTTCCTTACCACCTTATAGGTACAGGTGCGTCATGCATAATGAGATTTCAGTATACTTGGTGTAACGACAAGAGTATATCCATCCGAAATGAGTGAAGACTACATCAGGTATAGACTTTCTATAAAAAGTTTCAGCTCAAAATAAATTACTCGAAAATTCAAACCAAATTTTTGCTTCGGTGGAAGTTTGCATGGTAATGTACATCATATATTTTTTTTTAGTTTTATCATTCTCTTATTTTAGAAGTTACACATTATACCACTTTGGAAGTCTCTCGCGTAAACTATTAAGTTTAGAAAAAAATTATATTAGAAACCTCAATATCATTTTTGAAGACCTATCCATAGATAACCAACACATATGGGTTTGATGAAAAAAAAAATTTGAGTTTCAGGTCTAAGTATGGGGAAACCCCAAAATTTATTGTTATTTTTTTCTATTTTTGTGTGAAAATCTTAATGCGGTTCACAGAATACATCTACTTACCAAGTTTCAACAGTGTAGTTCTTATAGTTTGGGAAAAAAGTGGCTGTTACATACGGACGGACAGACAGACAGACATGACGAATCCATAAGGGTTCCATTTTTTGCCATTTGGCTACGGAACCTTAAAAAGCGTTTGTGCGCCTTTAGTACCAAAAATGTGGATTATGTAATGGATACACCATTTCCGTTACATTGTATAATGATGATATGCAATATACTTTAAGGTACCCGGTTGAGAGCCCACAGCTCTTACCAAATTTTCCAGGTTATAAAAGCCAATTTGAGGCTAACAGGGCACTGTTACTTGTTGCAGCAAATGTAAGTAATAACTCTATTGACTTACCTTGTAGAAAATGTTATATGTACTCACAGCTCGAAAAGGGTTAACCCTTTTCTTCGAGTGTCGTAAAAGGTGACGAAGGGAGTAAATACCCTTGGGTACGAATAGAAGTGTCCACCTGCGTCTCTCTGAGGGTTACGTCACCAGCAAACAAATATGATAATGTATTATTATAACATTGGTATAACGCATTCAAAGTAGGCTGTTAGACAAACATACATAGAGAAAAATCTTTGTCTCAAAATTTTGAATCTATAAATACATACTTTTTTGACCGACTTCAAAAAAAGGAGGAGGTTTTCAATTCGAATGTATTTTTTTAATGTTTGTTACCTCATAACTCCGTCATTTATTAACCGATTTGGAAAATTCTTTTTTATTTGAAAGGGTACACTTCCCGTTTGGTCCCATTGTCATCAGATCAGGATTTGATTACTTGTTAGTGTACTTTGAAGTCTGTTTAAGTTTTTTGTAAAACAGTCCAATTATTTAGTGTTTTACATTATGTTTAAATTATATGATTATTAGGTACTAATGTGTGAATAAAGGTACATTTAGATATTCTAGTAAATTAAGATTCCTCTAACAAACTTCAAATTACACTCCGCACTCAAACAAACAACACACAAAAACTCTATTTATATTATAGTTAAGAAACCTACCTGCACTGATAAGTATTCTGTAGTTTATATACAAAGTATAAAAAAGGGTATATATATCTGAAAGGGGTGAAGACATCAGGTAAAGACTCTGTATAACAAGTTTTAACTCAAAATAAATTACTCAAAAATTAATTTTTTTTATTACAAGTTTATTGAATTAAAAATATATTGAGGGCCATTATCATTTCACGTCACTTGCGTGTGTATATAAGGTCCTAATAAATTAGTGATTTTCCGCTTGAGGGTTGAATGTATAGGTTATTAGTAATCAAAAAATAATATTAGAAAAATAATACGAGGGAAAAAAACAAAATTCCGAAATTGAACTTAATATTAGTACAAAGTATTAATTTAACAATTTATCTAAAAAAAATATCTCACGTATTATTTTTCTAATATTATATTTTCATTACTAATGACCTTTAAATTCATCCCTCGAGAGGAAATTCTCTAATTTATTAGGACTATATATAAATGTATGAATTTCGGTGACCAAAAAGCATACAAGGAAAAACTAGTATTTATAAAACCATTGGAACATGGGGTTCCGAAGCACGCTGATTTACTCGTATAATTCAAACAAATCAGGGCCTCCGGAGCCCGGCGGGCAAAGAGCTTTTCCCGGCTAAGCCGCATTAGCAAAGAGGAAACGCTGCCAGTCTGACGGGAACCTTGCCGTTAATCGGTAGCAGTGGCAGACTCGAGGAAATTTTCCAAATATAGATTGTATTTTTTAGTATTTATAACTTTTTTTATACTACTTAGGTAACAAACAAACATACGGCAGCTTGATGGTAAGCGGTTCCCGTAGCCTATAGACGCTTGCAACACCAGGGGTATAACTCGCGCGCTGCCAACCCTGCAGAAATCTCCACACCCTTTTTGAAGAACCCCATGCTGTACTTCATTGGGAAAATCATGGCGGGGAGCTCATTCCACAGTCTGAGCGTCCGGGGAAGGAAGCTCCTTTGAGACTGCATCCAATGTGTGAGGATTGACTTCCCGTCGATGGCGAGAGAATTTCAACATATTCATATAATTTTGTCTTTTCAGGTGCCTGCTATGCTGAATTTGGCGTTCGGATCCCTAATACAACTGGCTCAGCCTACACTTACTCCTACGTGAGTGTAGGCGAGTTTTTGGCGTTCGTAATAGGGTGGAATATAATATTAGAGTATCTGGTGAGTTCTAATTTTGTTGTATAGATTTAATTAGTTTTTAAAATGTAAAGGCATCGGTATATTTGTTTATTTATGGAATACTCCATAACAATGCCGATTTGGATGGGTTTTATTTTGAATCAAAATACACTTACAAAAACTAAAAACTTTGAGAAAAATCTAAAACGTTGTAGAATAAAAGATATTTTTGTTATTAATATAAATATTTACGTAAGGTATAAGTACGATTTTCATGTCGATAGTTATTTTTTTTACCGAGGATTAAAATTGACATAATGGCATTTTTTATATAGACAAACAAGCAAAAATGTAAAAATTATTCTAAACATAACTGTCGATTTAAAAGTCGGCACTAAAAGAAATATTTAATGTTGGTATTAGTATTAGATATTTTTTTTACAAAGCAGTAGATCACAATAACATCAAAACTGTATATTTAAACCTCAGATTAGGACAAAAGGACCTTTTATTCTGTAATCTGAGATTTAAACTACAATAATTATGTAATCTTGTATTTATCAACACACTCGCTCGTCAAGTGACTCTATCGCTCCATTTTTTAGTTTCATAATGCGGGTTATTACGCACTAGCGGTTTCTACTTTCCATTACCGTACAGTTTTATGATAATTATAATCCCGATTATGTTAAGATTGTACAGTAGTACCCAATTAATATGGCTTACCGATGTACCTGCGCAGAAGGTACATTTTTAAGGCGCAAGAAACGCTATTGGCCAACAGCTGCCATCATGTTAGCGCGCGCCGTGCCGAGGGGCCTGACTTGCGAGTGAGACGGAACGAACAGATGCAGTGTATTATGAACCTTATAGAAGTGATCTATGGTTGATTGTAAGTTTTAAGCATTCTTTCGTTAATCTTCGGGGCCAAACATTATTTTCTGTGTGAACGAAGATTCACGACGCGCCATATAAGTTGGGTAATACTGTACTTCATTGTAATTGATATGAGTGTAGATGTAAAATAGGTAGACAGCGCATCGCTGTCAAAAAAAAACTGCGCGCCATATTTGTTAACTTTCTCATTATGTGGGTGATTATTATCAAAAATCTACTTCAAAAAATACAAGTCTGCTTTCCCTCGCAAGTGTGTTGATAAACGTCGTTTGACATTACAACCAACATTGCACACATGTATTATAATGTATTATTATGAGACGTATGAACGTCGTACATTATATAAACGAATAGTAAATAAATTACAGCAGAGTGGACGGAATGTATCTACACTTTAGAGAAACGTTATTAATTAAATGCAATCGTGAATATTGAATCAGGTACGCTTTAGGTTATTAAATAACTATCTTTCGTAGCCAAATAGCAGCGTAGAATTTAATTTAAATTGCATTTCGTCTGTAGAATGCACTGATAGCTATATAAATGAATGTAGCGATCTTTGTTCGTACATAATGAATCTGCCTTAAACCAAGAGCAATATTTTATGAGTTTATGTTGATGAAATGAAATGGATGAATTCATAGAGACTACTTTTGTTTAATAAAAATTAATCCTATGACTGACTCCGGGCTATCTACTCTGCAAATTTTCATGATAACTGATTATATATTAGACAGATGAAACGTAGCGTAAAATCCAGACAAAGCTGTTAGTACAATTAGGAGAAAATGGAAGTTATTTATTTAAGTATATAAAAATGAATCTCTTTTTAACTTGATCACCCCATAACTTGAGAAAGACTTTACCGATATCATCCATCATTCTTTTTGAGTTTTCTAATACTCAGGAGAAGGTTCTTAGGGAAAAAATAAGAATGTTGCGTGGGAAATTAGAAAATGTAAGAAAACTTATCAGTAGGGTATGGTAGGATATCTCTCGGGTATGCGGGTGAAACCGCGGGGCGCAACTTGTAATATAATAATGTAATTGGTAGCATTAAGGATAGTCATTTGATGATTGTTTTTTTAGACAAACAATACTATTAAGACAACAACAGTTATTTATTTAGTATTTATTATTATAATTTAATTGATAATATCAAAGATATTGTCAGTTGATGTTTTTTGTTTTTTTATTATATACAAAAAACAGTATAACAGTCAGGCCGTGTGATTTTTTACCGACTTGTACCTATATAAAATACCAGTATAACGAATTTATTTTGCAAACAAAACATACTTCATTTTATTACTAAAAGCTAAAGCCTTTTGTTGACACGGCCGAAGTTCAGGCCTGCAGCACTGCAGTGTTGTTTATTTTTTAACGTAGTATCCAATAAAACTGCCCGTGGAACAAACAGTTCGGTCCAACAGGTTGCCCGAATAGCCTTCATAGCTATCAATGTACTGTGTTACACTTGCTTTCAAAACTAAGAGTTACCTCGTTTCCTAAACTGTACGAACCTGATGAAAAAAGAGATTTTTGATTTATTTAGACTTTTCACGATGAAATAGATTTCCCTATGATAAAAAAACGTTTAAGTTATTCAATCAACAACAATATACTGTCATTTTATCAGCTCTCGTTTAATAAATGTCCAATATTCATTTCCTCACTCAAAGCTTTGAACGAGCAGTCTCATCGACCGTATGTAGACTATACATACTGACTACACATACTATAGGGTACGTGCTCAATATAAAATGCAGATTATGCTCGAAATTCAAACGTTTTACTTGTGGCGCCCGTCGCATACATTCACGCATATTGGGGCACAAACCTTTATGGACGGACAGGAATTCCCGGAGCGTGTGCAACGGGCATTATGCATTTCGTTTGAGACTTGTGCTCATTGATTCTCTCTTTTGAGCAATTGGTTTCCGCAACGTCACACTTTCTGAAGAAGCAAAGGCTTAGTTAGTTTCTTATAAAACCTGAATGCTGTTGAAAGCCTTTATGTGCAAAAGCTATGACGATCTATGATCAACTCAAAATTCTGATTAGGTTAATTTATTTCTAGAACCGCATACCTATTTTTAAAGAAAAATATTTCCTTTTATATGATGGCAAAGAAGCATACGGCAAGCCTGGTGGTAAGCGGTTACCGAAGCTCAATGGACGCTTGCAACACACGAGGCGCGACTTAGTCTAAGATCCGAGTTTTACCACACAGTTTTATGATAGGTATAATCCCGATTATGTTAAGTTTGTACCTCACTGCAAGTGATATGTGTGTACACGAAGGATTCTTAATTTAAAAGGATAAAAGAATTGAATCGCGCATGGCTGTCAAAAAAACTTGCGCGCTATATTTGTTAACGTTCTCATTGTGTGGTTGATGATAATCAAAAAAATCTACGTCAAAAAATATAGTGTGTTTTTTCCTCGCAAGTGTGTTGAAAAACGTCGTATGACACGCATGTGCATTGATGATTACACTCTCGGCTCCCTTATCAAGCGCTTAATACCGCCTCGTGTGTAATGACCAACTTTGCACAATTTTTTTTGAAGGGACATGAAGGACCGGGCCCAAAATTTAGCCTTAGTACCCTTACGCGCTCTGAAGCGCTCGTGGTGTAGCATGATTAGGCGTTCTTAATCGATCGGCAAAGTTAAGCTACGCATGTCGTGGTCGGTACCTGGATGGGTGATCGCCTAGTGGTACCTATTTCAAATCGAGCGTTTCCGTGCATCGGAAGGCACGTAAAGCCGTTGGTCTCGGTTATCACTTAATTTTGATAGTCGTTAAGCTAGTTGGATGCCTCCTAGGCGGCTTGAAAAATTCTAACAGTAGGTTGACCACTAGCCTACCTCCACCGATCCGCAGTGGGCACGCGTGGTGGAGTATTGCCCATTCCCTTTCACCTTCATTTGTGAAAGGAGGCCTCTGCTCAGCAGTGGGACATTATAGGCTGATGATGATGATGACCCTTACGCGGACAAATGTACCATAATTTACTATTATAGGTATCAAATTTAGTATGTCAAAAAAAACGCGAGTGGGATTGCAAAAAAAACCTGTCCAGACAATAATTTATACTAAATGTCTTCTATCTCCATATTATGTATGTTTATTATATTTTCACTTATAACTCTGAATGTTTGCTATCTAAAATGCTTTTGGTATGGAAATGGACATGGGCTACTTTTTATATCGGGAATACGCGGAAGATCGATTGTTGAATATATATTTATTTTTATTGAAATCATTTAGGAGTTTCACACTGAATTAAGAAACATGTTCCTGAAGTATTTTTTTATAAAATCCATAATACCCTAATATAAAAAAAGATAAATAACTGAATTTCACGATATGATTTTTAACTGGCCTGTTAGCTTTTTACACACAACCATAAACAAATATATTTTTGTACACAGATCGGTTCGAGTGCCTGCGCTCGGGCCCTCAGTGCCTGTTTTGATTCCCTCTGTAACGGCGCCATCTCGAGAACCTTGGCAGATCATGTTGGCACTCTCTTTGGTAAGTTTACATGTCATCACTTGAATAGCAGTTCCTGTTTTCATTTCATATGTTTACGAGACGCCCGTCTTATCCACGAGCCTAATGGGCTAAGAAACCTTAAAATGATCTATGGTAAGTACGCGAATAAAGACGATGATGACAGTAGTACAATATTTCTAAGAATATTTGTCTGTACGATATAATAAGCAGATTCATAAAATCGGATAAAAAAAAAATTAAGATAGTAGAGCATTTTATTGACACATCAAAATAGTATTGTGCATTATATACTATTATAAACAACACACTTAATTACATATACATACAAATATTATATTACAATGCAGACCTATTAAATATCATAGGAAGTTAATAATTTTAATAATTCACAAATAGTTTATCGCAGTTATTAAAAGGAGCATGTTCATACCTTCATGGAGTGGATTACAAGTAACGGAATACAATAATGATGAAAATTTATGATTTTTCTGAAAAAGTATGTATAAAACTAAAATTTAGGCTATCGAAGCTCCAAAGAGCTGGTACAAAATAGCATCGTGGAATTATTTGATTTTGTTCAATCTATTAACATTGTCAAATTACGGGCTAATTCACAAACTAAAGATAAAGTAGGCTATGTATGTGGAGATTCTTTTAAATGTATTCGGGGTATTAGTAAGATATTGTTTGTTTTGCATAAATACTTGATATTTACCATCCTCCAATTCTACCTAACCTCCTTGTCAGTTTTATAGATTCTAGTGTTTAAAATGGGAAGTAATCACGTGATAAATCAATTCAAGAAGTATAAAACATGTTTTTTTAAACGTTAACGCTTGATTAGAAATTTAAAAGTAAAAAAGCAATGGTCTCTTAATTATTTGTAACAGACGATGAAATACGTAATAGCTTTCTATAATACGTAATAAAAAGCTCATGTATATCCCCGAGACGCGAGCATCCCTTACGTCGTGGGATATTAAGGCCATTGTCCTTTATGCGGGCTATATGGATTTGTTGGCTGCACGTGCCTGTGAATTTTAATTCTTTTAAACAATATTCCGGTCATCTTTATGTTAGTTTGAAACGGAAAATCGTTGGGGGATTATGAACTCTCATATAATATATCTCATATATTAAGTTTAACTTAAGATAAAAAAAAAACCTTAAATCTAGAAGGATTGTAGATGTTAATTTTATCTTAAATTAGACTCTTACAAATAGTCTAATTCGAGTTCAAGTTCCCTTGTCAAACATGGAATGTCTTTGTGAGGATTGTGCTAAAATATTTAGCTAAATTGGCAACTTTTATATATAACTAACTGTAGTTCTGAAAAATATGATTAAATAAACAGCGCTAAATCAATTATGGAAAACTATCACGCTTAATGAAAGCTTTCTAGTTCAAAGTCGACCGACATATTCTGCCTGTAATACACTCCGCTCCCTAAGCAAAGTATTCGGAACGTATTTATGTAATCAGATGAATCCCATATGGCTGCCTTCTAGGCCAACACATTTTTGGAATAAAAGAACTACAGCTGTTTTTTTTTTTTTGAAACAATCCACCAAGATTTGTTTATTATTATATGTTTGTTTTAATGCTTATAGTACAATTGGCCGAACATAAAATGTAATCTTGCTGACTATTTTCCCAATTGAAGGCGGACCAAACCAGTGGTAACTTCAGTAGCTTTATCTCGGGCCATCAATCAACTAATTTACAACTAATTTCTTTGCCTGTGGCTATTAAATAAATATTCTATTTTTACTTAAATAATAACACGCTTATATCGTACACGATAAATAATAATTATTTGGCTCCAACCTTAAGCTTGCAAGAATGGGCGAAGATGAGGAGCCTATAAAGCAAACATAATATTTGTATGAACAAGTGTTTATATACCTTCTACTTCATATTAAATCCCTCTTATTCGTATTTAGCGATGTAGAGCAATTTCAACTCAGCAGAGTGATGAGGTGGTCATCTGGAATGAGTAATTTGCATCCCCATCCGTAATATTTGCCATTAACTAGTGATGCGCGTAATATTAACGTACGTAGACGTCAATGCGGTTTCTTAATTGACCTCAATGTTTGCTCACTCATGCTTTCATGACATCACACATATTACCTACATATTGATGCCGACTAGTGATCGCTCATTAATGTAAAAACCGTAATTCAAGAATTAAGAGCTAAATTAAACATAAACCCCCTTATTACAAAACATGGTTTAAAGCAAAACCAGGTTTTACTATCACTCGGTTACTTTCTAACGTCATATAATAAAAACGAGGCTATTTTTAAACCTGGTTTTTTTTAAACCATGTTTTGTAATAAAGGGGAGAGAGTTAATTTATCGTCAATTTTTTCCTGTCTAAGCGGAAGACACAAAGAAATCGAAAAGTATCTAGCGCCGGCGAGCGATGAGCGAGGCGACGGGCTACGTTGTCTTGCAGTTGGAACTCGCAGTTGGAATAAAAAAAACAGGGAAAACAGATTTAGAACATTTTTATTTTCAATAACGAATTTTATTAACACATTTTATTTTTACATTAATCCAGTATATCAAATAACGCTGCAATAATCTGTAACAATAGCTCATGGAAATGAAACATATTATATACAATTGAAATACATTTTTTAAACTACAAATTACCTATATGAAAATATGGAAAAATAAGGTTGAGATTTTCGCTCACTTATATGAACCCCGTCCGAGTTAATAGAACATAGCATTTTGCTGCACAACTCTCCGGCTATTGTGGAGATATCTTTAAATTGTGACCTGAAAGACTGAGTAAATCCAATATAAACAGATAAGTACTTTCTACCCTCAGATATTATCAACCGTTCTATAAATAGGTTATTGCTATAAATCTTTCAATGGTAAATAATAGTCCATTGAAACGATATGAAATGTAATACATGTGTATTTGTCGGAAGAAAGCTTTATAAGCTATTTCGAGATAAAGATATCGATAGCTTTCAAAGTACGACTGAATACTGAATACAGCCAGGATTCGGAATAACAGACAGAACTGACAATAGATTAGTCCTAATTATCGTATTAATTGTTACTTATAGGTATTAGTCACCTAATTATTGTTACGTGTATTGTTTTAGATAACAGCTGCAATATATATAGAAATTAGATAACTATAAAGTTATGCCTATTGTAGCCTTACCAAGAAAACGGAAATAAATTAGTTTGAAGTTTTATCGTCTTTTTGATTCTGAAAATGAATTATCAAAGAACTATGGGGTCGTGCAATAATCACTGATTTTTTTAGAACTTTGCTTGTATCCTTCAAGCTGGCTATTTGTTCCAACTAGACTTCTTTGGTACAAAGCACACAGATCGCGAAAGAGAAAATGTTATAATAATACTAGCATATGGGACCCTCAGTAGGTATGAATTTTCGAGTAATTTATTTTGAGCTGAAACTTTGTATAGAGAGTACCTGATGTAGTCTTCACCGCTTTCGTATAGATATACCAAAATCAAAATCAAAGTCAATAAGTCATTTATTCAGTTTAGGCCCTGGTAAGGCACTTATGAACGTTACATACAGTTGAATATACCACCGGTTCAAAATACACTTAAACTGAGAAGACTCCGACAAGAAACTCAGCAAGGTTGTTTTTTGCCGTGGAAGGTCTTTGTGGTTTTTCTATTCCATATCATTTAGTACAAATAGCAGACAAACAAAACATAGCTAATTAGTTTCTTTTTTTGACTCTCCTTTATGCATGTGGACTATGAAGCATATTATTCAAAGCGTAATGCTTTCCGGGACCATAAATTATTGTTATTTTGCAGTACGTAATTCTGAAATGCAATAAACGGATTTGTGCATTCGTCTGCGCTCCTCTCCACTCCGCTTTAGAAATCCTTTGTTAGCAAATTATCTTCTAACAATATTATAGTTGTGCTTACATAGACTACTGGACTCTAATGGATTAAAGTTTATCTGAAAGTAATTTGTTGGAGTAAACCAGGTCGTCTCGGAAAATAAACCAGGTTAAGTTTTACTATTGAAGATTTATAAATTTTTTCAAAGAAACAATCTTGGCATTTTCGTAAGAATCCATAGTCAGATGAGATACACATTTTTTTCTGTTGTGTCGTTTTATTAAGTGAACCGAAATTATTTTTATGTAATACTAATAGCAGGGGTTAAAAAAATATAAATGAAATAAGTACTATGTTTAAAATATTGATAAGTGACTGCGACCATCTGCTTGATTGTGAATGCCGATAGTGCGATACTCCAGAAAGCTTATCTTGAGGTCGGACATAACTGTCAAGTCAATGGTATCATTGGAGACTTCTATCGACCTTATAAAATGTTCTTTGTGCATCCAATTTTATTATAAAAATTTTTGATTAATTTAGGCTTATATTCAAAGTATTTTGTATATTCATTGTAAATGAAATATATTGTTACTAAAATTCGTTAAAGCTTTTGCTAAAGTAACATCAATTTAATTAAGACGAGAACAATAAAATGCTGTCAAAGCGTAAAAAACAATAAAAAAGTTTCACGTAAAATAAATTGGAAAATCAAACAATGATAAAAAATGTCACGATAAAATATGATTAAATCGCAAATAGTTTAAATCCGATGAAGTTATAATGAATGTATGTTTTAAGGAGAGGATTTTACTACGTGTTAACTCAAAAGTTGGTTATATTGGTTCCTTTTGTAGCCAATGAAAGGATTTTTAGGAATTTCATCTAAAAGGCGCGGGTGAAATTGCGAGGCAGAAAGCCAGTTGAAAAATATAACAAAGGCAGTGCTACAGTTTCGCCAAGACAAAAGATGGATTACTTGAACAGGCATTCTAAATTAGAAAGAATAGTTTTGTTGGGCGGATGACGTGTTTGCGTGGGGAGTATCTTGCTCTGCCATTGGCTGATTAACGCTAAAGGCCGTTAAAGTTATCCTAAGCCTCTGAAAAGATGAGATGTAAGTGCTAATTCTGTTATTCAAAACTAAACTAAATTAGTCTCACTATATCTCTTTCTAACAAAAAACATAAGAAAAGGATGAAATGTAGTCCTGACAAATTCGTCCAATTGCTTGTTTTCGCCATCTTGGTTACCTCTTTTAGGTCCATTAGGCTACGTTCGTTCGAGCGATTTTTCAATCTTTCAACGCACGTTATTTTCAACGTTATGAATCCTATATGTGGCACGGCGACGCTTTATTAAAAACGTCAGTGTACGAACACGTATAGGAGAAGTCATACGTTCTATTTCATGACGTTAGAAATAACGCGCGTTGAACGATTGAAAAATCGCTCATGCGAACATAGCCTAATTCGACAGCTTTAAATAATGTTCTATCCTTTTTCAATAATGTTTGTAATGATTATTCAATTTAATTGCGATTTACAACAGAATCGGCACCATCATACAGGAAGAACGTTGTACTACAACTTGCAAATATATCAAATATTATGAATGCTCATAGAACGATAACGAGTTTATGAACGTACATACGTACGTAACAAAATAATTAAGGATTTATTGTATATTACATTGTTATTCTAAACTGTAAGACCCTGCACAGCGGTGGCGTGCTCTTATACCTGACCACTATACATCGTTGAATAGAACGTCTTATTCTTAAATTGAGGATTACTAATAAGGATTTACGAGGTGAGTCCGTAATCTTCCTAAAATGACATTGTACTTGTAAATAGCTGTTTTCAGATTTTTAGATTTTCCATCTTATAGAAACAATTTAAAATGAAATATATTTTTTTAATTCATACAATATTCATAATCGCTTTTTAACTAAATCAGTGTAATAGTGTGCCACGTCTCACTCTTTCGATCACCAAATGTCACCTGTCAGAAAGACATCCGAATTTTAGCTAATCGACGTTTGATAAATATTACAAGAATTAACACTTTCAAATATACACTTTTTCATAATAACTAACTCTTACAAAACGTTTTACAATTCAGACTTTACTAAAGTCCGAAATTGAATGCGAATACGAGCAATTGTGCCGGTTTCTCGCAAACAATGTTAAGAGCATTTCAGGAAATGACGGCTCCTAGGCTATATCGTGCACCTTTGACAGCCCAGTCGATATTACTGGTTGGTTTGACATAAATACACAGTACTAGTGTTGGAGCTCGAACCCAGCTCCAGGTAACTTGATAAGTTTAAACGCTTTCAATCAAGCCTTGAACTATGCTCTTTGAATGCTGTTTCAAACGTGTTATTCGATAAACGAGCAAATTCTATTGAGTCCAGTGTCTCTAAATGTGTTTGTTTGAAATAAACGGAATTATATAGTTATTTTTCATGTTAGCTACTTTTGAAATTCAAGTAATATTAACACGGGAAGTTTTTATATATTAATAAGTATACACAATCATTTGTAATAATACTAGTCACTAATAGAATCGATTGCAAGAGTTTTAGTCATGTTATATACGTGAAGCAAAAACTTACGCTCTTTTTTTTGCGTTTACGCGCACGGAGTAGTGTGACTTATGCATAGTTAAAGTTTATGTGGAGAAGAAGTGCACAAAATTAATATTTTTATATAATACTAGCTATTAGTGGCCGGCGTCACCCGGGTGAAATTTAGGTTACATTAATGGAGTTTAGGGAACCCTATTTTAAAAAAATTTAGCCTATGTTACTCAGTGATAATTTAGCTTTCAACTGGTAAAAGTTTTTTTTTAAATTGGGCCTGTAGTTATTAGGTTTATGCAATAAAAACAAAAAATCAAAATCTTCTCTTTTTATTATTAGTGTAGATAATGCATTATAAAAACATTATTTTTATTTAAAAAACATTACAGACACTAACCATGCGTTTGACACACATGAATATTACCTATACCTACTCTGCGCTCTATAAAAGTTATTTATATTTAATATTAATTGTCTATAGTCTTACTCATTTAAAAAAAAAATAACCTTTTCAAGCATATTACGCGTACCTCAGAGTATATAAATACTACGTAGAACGCGTACGGAGGATTGTAAGATTCCGCATAGCTTACATTTTTTTGTTTTGCTTCCCCAATTTTTTGAAAATCTTGTTGGGTTTTATAGGGTACAATTGACAACAATGCTTGAATGGAGCACTCGTTTTTTTCATAGACACTTGCACACCTTATGTAATAAATCTAGGTTTTCAATTAACCCTCTTATTCATAATAAAGTTATCATACTTAGCTAAAATTCCGAAGTCTTTATCTGACAGGTGACATTTGGTGATCGAAAGAGTGAGACGGGGCACACTATTACACTGATTTAGTTAAAAAGCGATTATGAATAAGGGGGTTATAGTTTATTGCAAGCTTTCAGTAGAATCCTTTTAAAAATCCTAACGTTATTCTAATAATACATCTGTTTGAATTAAAAATATTTCAATTAAATTTCTGAATTTTGTTATTTTCATTTTTGATTCAAGTCTCCCATTGCACCGGCTTATGAATGCATATAGTAATGATTTATACCGTGTTCATTGTATACTCCTTTTATTATTGGAATCCATAACGTCGGGACTCGAACATAACAAAAAAGGGATTAAGAACTACAGAGGGACTTTCAGTTTATTTTTACCCAATATTTGATCCATATTAATGATAACCCACCTGTACCAGCCTGATATTAAATGAAACTGGTAAATAAGGTTTTTTTTTCTATTAGAATTATCAATTTATTTAAGCCTAATAAAGTTAATACTAATAATAACAACTAAAAAAAACTAATATTAGAACTAATATAATAAGAATAAAAATATGTACAATTACGGGGCGTCAAAAAATTCGTCCACATCGCTGTCAACAGGAAAAGTGCCCAGAAGGCTGGCAGCATTGCCACGTTGTAAATAAGGTTGATTTTAACTTGACATTTTCATTTTATTCTATATAAACTGTAAAGTGATATTTTTGAAATATCAATGTAATCTTTTTTGGTTAGCATTCGCATGTTTTTTCACAAAAACGTTTGATGAAAAATTTTGGAGAAATCTGTCTACTTATAAAATACCGTTTGAGCCCATTAACATACAACTTGAATATTTTTAAAGCAAAGAGTCATATTAGATAAACGTTTTTGCAAGATACCTGGTTAAATGAGTGTGAAGAAGCGAATGGTGCAGTTTTATTCAGTTGGTTTTTGTTCAGTGACAAAAATATCGAAACCTAACAAATGAGAACAAATTCTGCTTTATTTTCATAGATTAAAAACTAAAAACATTGTGGGATACCTTTGTATAGTTACCGAATTACACTACATCCATAACACACATACCAAAACACATTCATTCATTTGTTGTATTGAAGCGCAGCGTAGGCTTTAAAAAAAGGCATACAGTATTACCCAATTAATATGGCTTACCGATGTACCTGCGCAGAAGATAAATTTTCAAAGCGCGGAAAACGCTATTGGCCGACAGCTGCCGCCATGTTAGTGCGCGCCGTGCGGAGGGGCGTAACATGCGAGTGAGACGGAAATAACAGCTGCAGTGTATTATGAACCTTATAGTAGTGATGTAAGGTTGATTGTAAGTTTTAAGCATTCTTTCGTTAATCTTCGGGGCCATACTTTCTTTTCTGTGCGAACGAAGATTCACGACGCGCCATATAACTTGGGTAATACTGTACCATGTTTTTGATATAGAACTCGCTCTGTCTAAGGTATTCATCACTACGTAGAAATCGATCCCCATCCTATACCATTCTTAATATAACCCCCTTTAACGCCAAGTCTTTCCACAGGCAAACCCCCGGATATAGTGGCATTCGGAATAACACTAGCTATGACAATGGTGCTCGTAGCTGGTGTTAAGAAGTCTTTATTCTTCAACAACGTCTTGAATGCGATAAACCTAAGTGTATGGGTGTTTATCATGGCCGCTGGACTATTCTACGTAAAGCTTTCCAACTGGACCGAGCATAAAGGATTCCTGCCCTACGGATGGACAGGGGTGAGTATTACATTGTTATACATATACCTTGAGGCCTGTATTTTATGACGTTAATCAGACTCAAGTCACAAGAATAGATTGTGTTAAAAGAAAATAAATATTATGTCAAAGGTCCAGGTTCCATATTCAATTGTTTTAAGTCAGACTCAAAACTTGATTTGCTCTTGACGTTCTTAAATACGAACCACAGGGTCAGGGTTTGATATTTTTCTTCACCGCCAACTCAAGCTTAGAAAACCGAAAACTATAACTCGTCAACAGGTTATCTTTAATATAAAGCCAGCTTTTCACTATGGGATATAATATTACGTCTTGAGATATAATATTTTATCGCTCGTAAATATATCGTAAAAATAAAATAATATCATAATGGTAAAAAAAGGAAAAATAGAGCAAACATTTTATTTTCGTCTCATAGTTTTCAAAATATTGAGCGGTAATTATCATATTTTATGTAATGATAGTAAAGGAAATTCAATCAAATAAAGAATTACCAAAAAAAAACACTAAGTCGTGCATTTATTTTTTAATTCAATTATAACCGAAAATTACTTCTATTTTGGTGGTAATTCAATTCAACTAACATCAAATACATCGCCGTTTTGAACCTTATTTGCTAGCACGATGGCTTTCGATCAATTACTTAAAAATTTGTTTCATATAGCGCCTTAATATAGCGATACAATATAGAACGTTATTTACTTTACAAAAAATACACATATCATTGAAACAATTGAAATACCGAGTGATTATCGAAGTGCAGCGTGACGCAGCGCGACGCTGCAATGCTTCGCCGGTAGATTGGCATCTTTCACACGATGCGCCTCTCGGCATGACGTCTCGGTGTTAACTGCTCATAACTATACAATACTATCATGATGTAAAAGCAGGGTAAACTACTATAGCTCTACATTAACTAATTATATTTTGAAGGTAGGTGAGGTCTTCAGAGAAACTAGAGCAAACTTACACATTCCAACTACGGAATAGCTAACAGGAGCAGGCTTCTAACTTAATGTAATGTTGAGATAATAGGATCTAAAGTTTAAATCTAATGAGATGGTTAGTGTTTCTGTCTTACCTACTTAGTAATAATATTATGTTGTACCTAGTAATGATAGTTCAATAGAATAGGAGGGACTAAACTTTTATTTGTGTATTCTCTACTTCTCTTTTATGTTTCTGCTAATTCTCGTCCTTTTCAAAACCTACTATAGTTTTTTTTGTATACAACTAAGTCGGTAAACAAACATACTGCTCGCCTGATGGTAAGCGATTACCGTAGCCATATGGACGCTTGCAACACACGAAGCATCGCTCACGCGTTACCAACCTTTCCCCCCTACTCTATGAGCACTGGCGACCTTACTCACGCGCAGGAACACAACTTTAAAGTTATTTGGCTGCGGTATTCTGTAAGATGGAGGTACTTCCCCAGTTGAACTGATCTTTGAGCGAATACATAAGCGCTCCACGTCTCTGATGATTTCTATGTGAGAAAGAATCAGGGGAACGTACTGAGGTCAGTTTGGCTAGGGAAGGTTTCTGAGATGGAAACAAGACAGATACGGCAGGGCTAGTACCTAATTGAAATAGTCATGTTTATGCAATGAAAAACCATTTATTTTCGTTTGATTATAGCGTCTTTTACTGTCTCGTCCAATTCCACTCCAGCCAAAGGTTGGCCGGTAACTATTATTGATGAGGCCGAAAAAAAGTCTGACATAAAGGCTCTCTGATCTTTAACTTCACAAATGTTTGCAAAAAAAAAGGAATTCAAATCAAATTGAGGCCCTATAGTACAAGACGGGCTGCCTGTTAAGCGCTTTTGCCTCTTCCGCGACCTGTGGTATAACAGCCTATATTATTCATATACATTTTGTCTACAGGTCTTTAGCGGGGCAGCGACCTGCTTTTATGCTTTCATTGGCTTCGACATCATCGCTACTACTGGTGAAGAAGCAAACAACCCGAAGCGCTCCATCCCGCTTGCTATCGTTTACAGTCTTGGAATCATACTCGTCGCTTACGTTACCAGCTCCACTATACTCACCTTAGTCGGTAAGTTCCTATAAGATCAAGAGTACCTATTTAATAATTGAAATCTGTTTTAAACTGTCTTCAAAGTAATCAGATCCTGACATGATGACAATGGGATCAAACGGGAAAAAAACCATATCGGTTAATAAATAACGGACTTATGTGGTAACCAACGTACAAAATAATAAGACAACCGAATTTAGCACCTCCACCTTTTTTGAAGTCGGTTCAGGAATAATCAACTAAATAAGCTCTTAGTAGAATTCGGAAACAAAAAAACTAAGAATCGAATCAAAATTCTCTCATGTTTTCGATAATGCTTTTTACCTCAAGTGATCAAAATACAGGAAAAGTGTCTAAAAACCAAACACTATCGGAAAATTGAAAAAAATAGCACAATATTGTAGTAGTCGTTTCAGCTTTAAAATAGATTTTATTTATAAAAAAGAGTTGCAATAAAGTTTTCAGCTTCAATTTTGCGTTGCTTGTTGAGTAAAAATGGACAGAATTTCTCTTTTATTATAAAGTTACTCGCTAGCCTTTGTTCCCTGCTGGGAATAAATTTGTTGTGTACCTTTAATAAATATAAGTTTAAACTATATTAAAACACCTCGATTTACCTATGAGTTCCATCGCGAAGTTAGAAAAAATATGAAACAATGGAAGATTATAAGCTTAAATTACATAATGCGTACACCAGGAGTTGAATATGAAAACCTGTTGATAATATTTTTATTGACTCTCGAATATTTCTACCTTTTTAAGATACGTCGTGATGAAAAACTTTCGAACTAAAGACTTTCGTATTAGCATACTTTCGCACTAAGCGTATTTCGAACTCAGAACATTCGCACTACAGATGACGGTGACTCCAGTTTCGAAGTTACGAATTACAGTCGTAAATTCTATACTAATTCCAAATTTATGTGATTGACTATAGGGACCAATTCTCACCCAATCGAAATTGATCGCTCGATCGAAAAAAGTACGAATTTTTATCGAGAGTAAGTATATCACGTTACGTTATTCTGGAAATTTCGAGGCCGGCTTGAATTCACTGGTTTTTCTTCTAAATATGCCGGCCACGTGATTTACACTCGATACATTCGATTCGTAGTTTTGTTCGATCGAGCGATCAATTTCGAGTGGGTGAGAATTGGCTCCCTCAAATGATATTACGGATCGTCAATCGAAACGTTTCGAGGCGAAATTAAAACAATAGGGATCCTGGTTAAAAACAAATTCTAATTAGTCCGTCAATATCGAGGCTTGACATTAAATTAAATCCTCGTTCTACGCAATAAATATGTAAGAAATAATCAAGAAGATAATTGAAAATAGCAGTGACCATAACGTTCCTCGATTTATTTCTCTTTCTCATAATTTGTCGAGTCATACTCAAACTCATTTAAATGCATACCGTATTTATGTCGACAATGAAAATGTAAATATGTTAACCAAAGTACCTACTCGTGTTAAAAACTAGCAGTGCTGCGCTTTCACAGTTTTCCATTGTCGGTGCCAGTAAGTTTTTTGTACCGAGTATACCGAAGCTACGCCAAGTCAGAAAAAAGCCTAACTCTGTAGTCAACTTTGCATAACAATAGATTTTTCCAATCTCGTTTTCCATTATTGCCTCTCCAATTGTGTTATGATTTTGCTTGGTTCAATTTCAATTTATTTTCAAGTGATTTGGCTATGTCAGTGCTAAAGAATAAGGCTGAATTTAATGTTGACAAAACCGATGTTTATAAAAAAATCTCTCGTATGGAATGAGCTAGAGGAGAGATTTATCACCATTAGCTCGTACAAATTCTACTGTTGGCATGAATCTCCCCGAAGAACGTGTGGTAACAGCCAACCCAGGCTTAATAGGTATTGGTAGGACTTGCAAGTTCCCTCATCTAATCTTTCACTAAAGACTCAACGGAGAATTCGTACCACCGTGCTTCCACACTCATGTCGTAGTTAGATGCTGACCTTTGAGTTATTATGGCTTTTACAGAAGAAAACTTTAGATTAAAATGTTTGCAAAACACCGAATGTCCCAAAGAAACTATTTCTTTACTGAGGAGGTAATTAAAAAACTCTCAAGGACTCTTGTAATATACAAAAAGGTTGGCGCTCACCGAGACGACGCGACGGCGGCACGAGAAAGAAAAATATATATTTGGCTGTTTTTTGAAATGACATCGACGTGCTGCATTAGAAACTTAGATTACCGTACCGTGTAGTGCCCTACCTTTCCTATCAGTGAGTGCCGTCCTTTTGCATTTACAAAAGTTCTGGCATCAAAAGACTCCCGTCTTTTCTACTTGTCATGAGTATACTTTATTTATTAAAACTTCGAATGAGTTTGTAACCACTTTGAACACTTCCACTTAACTTGTTAGTTGGAGACTGGTCTCACAAGTAGGCAAGGCAGTCATGTAAGCTCAAAACTGTTCATAACTGTCATAAGTCGTGTTACTTCTTAACAACTTGTTGTATTATACTGTTCAAAATTGTTTAATTGTTTGGCATTGTATATTCACTTATGCACGAGTATAATAAAAGCTTGCTTTTCAATTTGTTCGTCCGTCAGTGTTTTACGTAACTGAACTATGGCCATGCTACGAAGTAATATTTGACAAGAGGGTGTCTCTCCTTGCAGCACTATGATTGTCTCTTTTTGTCACATGGATGTATATGGGCTGTCAAAAGTGACCTGTTATGAAGGCCCTCCTATACTGAACTATCGTTCCAGTTATGACGATTAGATTTTTGGATTTTTGATTAAAATTAACTGACCAGTGACAAGAAGGTTTAAAATTACATTCGGTCAATGAATTAAACCACTATATAACAGCGGTAGCGCCCGTATGAAGCTGGGCGGCAGATATGAATAAAATATGTGCGTTGGTGGACAGGACTACATATTGGACCGCCCACGGCCAGCCCGACCAAGGAATTATGTATACCGCACCTTGGGAAAAATGTTTGAAACCGACCTCGGTAGACCTTCGTTTTGGGAAACAAATGCCAACCTTGAACCTATGTTTGTCCAATTCATTACCATAATTATGGTTACCATGGTAACCATATACATGGTTATTTAATGCCTATACTAGAAATCCGTTTGCTTAGTAGGTATTTATAGAATCGATCCCCATGCATGTAGGTAAAAAAACTGCCTTATGCAAAGTGCCAAAGTCACAAAGTCACAAAGTTATTTCTATTTACTCGTTCTTTAACACCTTAAATTTATATTTTTTGATTGATTCAATTTGGTGTTTTTTATACATTTGGATGTTGCTTTTCACTTCAAGAAGCTATCTTGTGTGGTTTCCGAAATATTTCATTATAAGTTAGTGGCTCTTTTATATTGCTCGTCAGTATGTACCTATATGCCAAAATTAATCACATACAGTTTTAACTTTTTGTATGAATTAAGTGGCGTTGTAACCACAGTTTCGTGATTAAAATTTAAATAATTTAATTTATTATTCGGCATTATCACTTAAAAATCTTGGTGAGGTGTATCGGTTCTCTAATACTTATACAAAAACAATTTCTAGACACTCATAATACGCTATTTAACTGAAATTAAGTAGGTATATATTTTTTAACACGTTCATTAATTAAGTAAGGTAAACAAAATGTCACTGCATGTAACGAATATGAATTCTCGTAAATATAGTCCACGCTGTCAGTCCCGGTAGTCAATATACATCCATCATACTTCGTCCACTGAACGGATGGAGGGAAAAAGGGCAATAAATATTTGTTTGAAAAATGTCGTCAAAACTAATATCGCGTACGCGTTTTTAATTATATCGAGTTTTATAATATTTTTCATGCAACCAACCAAAATAGCCTACTAGCTGACCGAGGATCTCATGTTTTTCTAGTAACCGATGCTCAAGTTAATCTCTTTTAAATCTCAATAATATCTTAAAAACTGTAATTTGTCTTACCAGTGCCATACGACGAAGTTGACACGGAATCGGCCCTCGTCCACATGTTCTCCTACGTGCACGCTCCAACCTGCATGTACATCGTCGCCATCGGAGCCCTATCTGGGCTAACTGTCTCCATGTTCGGCTCCATGTTCCCCATGCCGCGTGTTATCTACGCCATGGCCACCGACGGACTCATCTTCAAGTAAGTTGCAGATCATTCCTGAAAAAGAAACAGCGTGTTTATTTTTAAAAATAAATTGTTCCTTTTTCAAAAAATAATAATTAGAACTTTAAATACGAATTGAGTTTTGTCAATCTATGGCCATGCTAAGAAGTCATATTTGACAAGAGGGTGTCTCCTATTCTCCTATTATACCTCGTGTTATTTACTTACAACATGGCATCGATATACTTATTTCGATGCACCATGGCGACAGACGGACTTTTCTTCAAGTTGCTTTAAAAGTTTTGTTTAATGACATTCCTTATTTACTTAAATGATAGCGTTTAAAATTCGAATAATATCTTATAGTTATGGACGAAAAAGGTAATCGTACGAATATTTTCATCCACGAATTGACTAACAAACAATCAAGACAACAATTCAAATCATTCCATTCAGATGGTACGTGGAAATAAAATATCCAACATACATAGGGGAAAAAACAGAATACTATTTATTTGTAGCAGCGTTAATATAATGCTTATTCCTTGACTCAATTGAATCCCTTTCCTGGATTTCTAGATTACACACGCGTTCGCTTTTTCCTGCTAGCACTATGTTAGTTCATAGTTTGTTTATTCTAGTGCTCAGAGTTTAAAAGCTGATTACACTGATGTAAGGATTAACTGGAAATGTGGGAAAGGAAATTCACATGATGTAGATTATGTATTTTATGTAGGTATTTATAGACTTAATATTGCACGGTGATCGAAAATTCCACTTCACGGAAACATGTAATCTTTTTAAAGATTTATATTTATATTTGTACAAGCAGCTATAAGCCGATTAAGGTTTTACTACTACACTTTAGTCGATAAGTAGTTGCAAGTATATTTTAAAAGAGTTCACTGAATTTGTACTGAACAATATCTGAGTGCTTTTAAAGGGAGTGATTCTCTTAATTTTTGTTCTCTATTGTTTTAAAAGTTGTGATGTATTGTAGAACCACGATATCTACCTGATTGCTATAGTTCTCCTCTCTGCTCCTCTCCTCGTCGCTTCGCTCCTCTACGCTACTTTTTATTCCTCTCCGTTCTTTTTAATTCCCTTTTCGCTCCTCTTCGCTCTTCTTCGTTCCTTTTTCGCTCATGTTCGCTCCTCTTTGTACGATATTTTGGTAATTGGTTAGTAAAATTAGGTGTTCTCAGATAAATAAATAAATATCCTGGGACATTCCTCACACACGGTCATCTGGTCCCAAGCTAAAGCATTCCACCTGTTTTAAGTTTTATAAGACATCAAATAGCTGTCTCAAGTTTCCATCACTGTCTCAAATCACTTTCAAAAAGAAAGTTCTGGATAAAAATCAAGAGAGAGTTATTGCAAATGCCTTCTACATTCGTGAGTTAATATATGTAACATACAAATGCAAAATGAAACCAATGTGACTGCCAATCGAGACTCGAATGACGTAGATAGACGATTGCCATTTAATTTTGTTAGCTGGCAATATCGATAAGTTATGCTCGGTTTTAATTTGGTTGATCTGAATGCTATAAGTCAATTTCAGTTGAGTACTGGGTCGATAGTTAGAAAACCTAAATGTGGTGTATAGGTACTGATTTATGACTGTTCTTCTGAATAGCTATCTATGTAGGTAATAGCTATTTAGGACATAACAAGACTTTTATGTTAAAAATTGAGTACTATGATTTAGTCGTTACAAAATTTACGTTTAGAAATTAAATTGAAAAATAAGGCGTAAAAAATACGACTGAAGTTTAAACTCAACTATCTATAAATGGTTGTAACAGAGACTATCTCCAACCCACTTATTGAACGAGTAAGGGCGGGATGTTTCAAAGGATTAGCTAAAGTTACATAAGTTCATTAAAATTTTACAATGGCGCACGATATTTGCATTTCATCACATAAAAAAAGAATAAAAGAGAGAAAATAATTGAAAATGTGGAACAACTGGTGATTTGTGTAAGCGATTGATCGCCATCTCTCATATTTACTTGAAATTAAATAAATGGATAACTTTAGATTATACTCGTACATCATATGGATTCGAGTATAAAGCCGATGTCATTTCTACAGGGGACTGGCAACCATCTCGGAAACCACCGGTACTCCGGCGCTGGCAACCGTCGTCGGAGGCCTCGCTGCTTCACTGGTTGCCCTCGTCATACAACTGGACGTACTTGTCGAAATGATGAGTATCGGTAAGTGTCTATTACCTTTGCCCCCATATTAAATAAGATGGTTTAAATCAAGACTAGTAAAACGCAGGTTTTTGATATATTTTCCCACGAAAAATAACAAAAAGAGCCGGAACTATATAGCTATAACTACTACAACACTGTAAAATCATCTAATTTAATTAGGAAAACATTTTTCCCATTTTCTTGGGTAAAATTATTAATTAGATCCTTTTGAGTTATGTAAGGATGACCATATTATTTAGTCTTTGAATAGTGTCTATTCATCATCGATAATTTATCGATAAATATGCGAAATGTGAAAATATCGATTGTTATGTCAAATCCAATCTATTGTCTGTGTTAACGTAGATGTGATCGTTGAACGAATTCATACACCCCGCGGTTTCACCCGCATCCCCGTAATGAAAACTATTAGTGAAAGAATTTTTTGAATCAGATAAGTAGAGCTCTGGATTACCTACTACGTCCAAACTTTACCTCTTTATAATACAAGAGTGGATTTTGCACATTAATGAAACATAAAATACTTTTTATTCAAAGAAGTAGTGATTTACGGAGAAATTCTTGAAAACTTGGCAATACTTTTATGATCAGAATTTTGCCTATATTTAAATTAAGTGTTCAACTAAAGCAGGCAACATTACAATATTGAACCAAATAGAATAATATGTTGTGCGAAATGGCTAATAAATATGTATATTGCCCAACGACATCAGTTCTGCAAGGATATTTTCTAAAGGAGACAAAATTATGAATGAAAAGAGAAGTAGCTTATAGGAAGAATGTAAATACATTGCTTATTATTCGACGTAACTTAGCGCTTTGATATATTTTATAATTCTCAGTTTTAACTTTTGATCGTTTATATAACTATCGATACTATCAATTTTTGGTGGTGGTCACAGCAATTTCAGGGAGTCAACGAACTCCTTGCCGACAAAAAAAAACGAAAAATTATTTTTTTATAAAATCGTTGCTTATAATTCCATTGTGATTATCAATCCGGGGGCCCATGTCTGCTATTACAATGAATTGTGTTCCAATTAACTATAATTAGTGTAAAAAATTACAGATATAAAAGTTTTGGTGGAATGTAATAGACAACGCACGTTGGCTCAATGGCAATAGAGTTGCAATTGAGTCGTGTTAGATTTTCATTTTTTATTGAAAATAGCAGACTTGGCTCGCTGGCCTATAAATAGTAAAAAACAGAAAAAATAGCTCTTATACAAGCGACGGCGGCGTATAATTAACTGTCCTAGTTGACGCTACACTTGTATTAAGCATTTCCCTGGAGACCGCCACTGATATCGGGCTATAGATTGCCAATACGTAGTGTAACGTGAAGTACATTTTTGTAATTTATTTATTCAACTTGTCCATGTTCTCGGTAACGCTGTGGTAACGTATGTAGGATGGCAGTGATGTTGACAATATAATTACATTTGATTTTCGATAGTATTCGTGTAATCTTACCTACAGCTACGGCCATATTTTAAGTACCTATTTTTACTCATGAATTTTGTTCGACTATTATTTTACCATGGTTGTGAGGTTGAAGGTGGTAAGCATACACAGCTCATGCAGAAGGGAACTAAATAAGGGTTGTGACGATCCAGATGATTTGAGTACAATGAAGTAGCCTAACACCGTGGTACGATTTTTTCTACAGCTTTTCCTTCTTGGTCAAGCTTATTGTAGGATTATCAAACCCACGCCTCTGTCACGATCGAAATTCGACTTAGGCGCCGATCCCGTAGAGAAGAGTTCTAGAGTTCTGCGTTCCGAGTTCTGCATTCCACGTTGACTGTAAGCTATGTGGGGTCTTTGAAATATTGCAGAACTCTAGACTGCTTGCTGTGTGCACAATAGTCAACACGGAATGCAGAACTCGGAACTCTAGAACTCTCTCTGTGGGATCGGCGCCTTAATAGCACTGAATTTACTCCGATTATAAATAAATTAAAATAACAAACGATGTTAAAATAAACGGCACTTATATAAGTACTAGACTATCAAACGAGCAATATTTGTGTATGTTTTGAGATCTCGTAAACAACTCTAAGGATTTCGATGAAATGTGCTATATGAGGGCTTCTGCAAAACGCCTTTTTTCGATTTTTCACATGAGAAAATATTACAGAATTCCGTGTTTTAATTGAAAAAACTTTAACTCATATAATTTGACACGGTCAATAATATTTCCAGATAATATGAGATGTTATAACTAACAACCTTATTTTAGTCGTAGGAAAATAACTTTGTTTTATATAACCATGTTAAATAAATAACATGAAACGTTACAGTAATTAAAGCTTTACAAACAACATACATAGTTAATGGTAATCCCAAATTATCTCATTTAAATTCATCAGTGAACCGTTACATGCTGCGAAAGCACTCTCAGGGCTTACCACGAAGTGCACACGCATAGAGTAAGAATATTATAGAGTGATGGCGTTAACAACATTACCCTGTTTGAAGTGTGAGCAGTTTGCATATAAATGTATTCATATATACATCGTACACTAGTGATTTGCTGTCAGAGAAAATTACGATATGAGTTCCCGTCGTCTGTTCTCAGTAAAAGTATCGATAAGAAACCAGAATCTGGCGTCCATTATATGTAGGTATTTATTCGCTCTATTAATATTCTATCTCTATGTGCACACGTGTGTACGTAAGCTGCAAAGTGCTTGGTAATCTTTGGAAGTCCAAAACATGGGTATAATCCATTTTAGTTCACTTTTAAAGTATTTTTTTCTAAAATAGAAAATAGAATTGTTTAATAAATTAAAATAATGCGTTCAGAAGTACTTTATATTATTCGTTTTTCAAAGAATAAGGCGCCGATCCCACTGACAAGAGTTTTAGAGTTCCGAGTGCATTTCGCGTTGATTGTAAGCTATATCAGTAGCGAATATTGCAGAACTCTAGACTGCTTGCTGTGTGCACAATAGTCAACACGGAATGCAGAACTCGGAACGCGGAACTCTAGAACTCTTTCATTGGGATCGGCGCCTAATAGCTTACGATAGCTTGTGAAACCTTTAAAAGTATAATTTAGTATTATATTATTTACGTGGTTTCCATGCAATGTAATAATGTCCCATGATAATATTATTATTATAAGTATTTCTCTTGTGCAATTTTAAGGTAAGTACCGTAACTCAAGTACTTCGGAAACTCTTACTTTCAAAGAAACTTGAGCGGATAATATCAAGCTCTTAAATAATATTGACTGCAAATTTTAATTTATGCGATGCATTTTTAATGATTCGTGTTGTTTGTAATGGAGTCGGTGCACAGTGCACAGTGCATATGGCTTCGATGGAGGGAAATGCTCGCATAATATTAATTTAACAATTTAACTTTCAAAGATAAAATGGAAAAAATTTGATTCTACTGCTCATATTTCAGTAATAAATAGAACTAAAGTTATTTTTCCTTTATACTATAATATATAATAGCCTATTTATATAGGCTATTTAAAATACTTACCCCCTTATTCATCATCATTCATCGCTTTTTAACTAAATCAGTGTAATAGTTGTACGTAGTATTTATACTGGGTGTTGTTTTGGTCAGCGACAAGCGACCTAGGAGCGGTAGTACAAAATATATATTCCCCAAAAATGGACTTAATTCCATTCAATACTGTAAATATGTTGAGAAATACCTTATTCAATTTGAAATAAAATTACCGCAAAGTATGGTTACTAGGCACGTGCACAGACTAGAGCTAGGCGCAAGCCGCCATCGCCCCACCCCTTTACTCCCTCGTACTCCCGTTGAGTATTATGTCTATACTTTAGCTTATTACATGATTTTCAATTTTTTTTTTTTATTATTTTTATTATTAAAAAAAAATAAAGTATTTTTTTAATATTTTTTTAGCACCAGTATCATTTGTATAATCGACCCTGAGTCGCTCGTCGCTGACCAAAACAACGACCTGTATACTCTGAGGTAATAGTGTGCCCCATCCACAGTATTATATGTCTGTGGCCCCGTCTCACTCTTTCGATCACCAAATGTCACCTGTCAGATAGAGACTTCGGAATTATAGCTAATCAACGTTTGATAAAGGGGGATTATCTTAACCATCGGGCGTTATTAGAAAGAACATTACTTTATACTGTAATAATAATGTAATTGAATATAAGATATAAACCAAAATAACAATTGCATCGAAGCAGAAGCCTTGAGGAAACTTTCGATATACCTACATGAAGATAGTATTTTGTATAATTGTTTTTAAAAAGTATGTAATAAATAAGGTTATAAAGGTTACAAGAAAATAATAAAATGATAAGAGAAAATAAATTCCTCTTCACTGTAGAACGCCTTCTCGCCGAGCCATAAATTCAGTCTTTTTCTTGAAAAGTAATAGGCAATTATGCTTTTTTACTTAAATCTATTACAGAGCGGATCTAAATAGAAAAACGAATAATACTGTACTTATAATAAAGCCCATACAGTTGATACAGATTTAAATAAACATGTCAAGACCTTATTTAGTCATACTAATAATAATGATACTGTCCCCCATGACGAAAACCTCGTGAAGACGGAGAAAGATAAAGAAAGTAAATATCTTGATCTGGCACACGAGGTTGTCGACATGTGGGCCATTGACACGGCAACCATTGTACTAATAGTCGTTTCCGCACATGGCCTTATAGCCAAAAGCGTCGACAAAACGCATTAGGCAGTTGGATCAAGGGCCAAATTCAGAAGGCAGTGCTCCTGGAGACGGCACGCATAGTGAGGAAGTTCTCTCTGTACCCTTGACCACCGGTAACTTGGACCCTGTCCCCGATGCCGCAGGTAGCTGTTTTATATATTTTTAAATTATTATGTTTTGAAATAAATAATAATGATACTCGTTAAATATAACTTTCAATCAGAACAAAACACACCTTTATTGCAAAAGCTATAAATTCAACTTATGAACGAACCAGTTTAATATTTATCATGAAACTGTGCCACTGAAGTCATATTTTATTACTTTGTCCTTATACAAAATAAATGGCGTCTAACTACAGGCATTTCCATTCTACTAGAATATTCTCGGCTCCATTTAAACATATTATTATGTGTGACATCAAAGGATGAAAAACATGTCAAAGGATAACGGGAGCAAATTGTAATACAACGAAGTTTTAAAAGAGATAATAAACGTAATACAAATACTTCGTTATCGCGTCGCGAGCTCGTTTCTATTATAACTCCCTGGGTATTTTATCCTAGAATGCACTAAGCTGCTTTGTGAGTCAAATGAAATGAAAAGCAGGTGAACTACTCATTCAGGATGTTTACAACACCTATGAGAGTGTCAGAACACTATTTCCAGGCTTTGTATTCTAAATTGCTTGTACAAGGGAGCTTAATTGAGTTAAATTAAGCTAACTAAGAAATGATTTGTAACATTATTCAAAGCTCTAATATAATGAGGTGGAGTTAATGTATAATTTAGATTTAAAATCCTCATTACAACATGAGGTAATTATTAACTAAATAGAAGCACTTAGGTTTATATTTCCAAATTCCACTAGTAAATTCCATATTATTAATCTCTGAGCTATTCTCAACGAAAAATCCACAGGTAAAATTCGGTCTTGACATTTTACATACACAACTAGTACCTACAAGTAGTACCCAACTGATATGGCTTACCGATGTACCTGCGCAGAAGATACATTTTCAAAGCGCGGGAAATGCTATTGGTCTGCAGCTGCCGCCATGTTAGCGCGCGCCATGCGGAGGGGCGTGACTTGCTAGTGAGACGGAACTGACGGCTGCAGTGTATTATGAATCTTATAGTATTGATCTAAGGTTGATTGTAAGTTGTAAGCATTCTTTCGTTAATGTTCGGGCCATACTTTCTTTTCTGTGCGAACGAAGATTCACGACGCGCCTTATTAGTTGGGTAATACTGTACTTACAGTGCACTATCGAGAATTGGCTTAAGTTTTGAATCTCGTTCAAACACCCAGGTTTATTTTTATTTGTACAGAGCTAAAGTTAAATACTAGTGAAGTATAATTTATATAAGGACACCTGACAAATGCGTAGCGTAATTGCAATCGAATTAAATCGTTGATGAATCGGATTACGCGGCGACCCATCTCGCACCTCACTGTGGTGTGTTGCATTGACGCATTCGTTATACATTTTGTTATTATAGTACTGGTCACAGGTAAGTTAAATGCAAATGACATAATTCGTTTCAAAAAGACATTTATCAAGTAAAAAATAATAGTACATTTTATACAGCATGAGAAATAAAAAATTACCTGACATTACGACAACACGATGATATCGTTGGTCTTTTAAAATGCAGCAAGCCAATTTATTTTCAGTATAATGTTAAAGAAATTTTATACCATAATGTCAATGGCACAAAGTCTTTTCTTTAGTGGTGTTATTTTTAGTTTTCCTTTCATGTAACATAGGGGTTGGCTGCAGAAGTGCAGACATTTATCAAGTATTTTATGAATAGAGGGTACAATATTATTTACTCGGTATTATAATTGCTAGTTCCATTCATACATATTACGTTGTATTTTGTATAATTTAAGGAAAATAGAAAAGAACTTTCCACATAATGGTATATTGTGGTAAAGCGAAATGATACGGAGGTTTACTTTTATTTGTATCAAATCTCATTCCCCTTTACTACAAAAGCAGATTTAAGTCGTGTCTTACAAAATCCAGGTTTTAATATAACTCAAGCTCTTTTTGTTATATTTATTTAGAAAGTAACGAACCTGTGTTTTACTTGACTTGACTTGAACCTTCTTTTGTAATAAGGGTATTTTAGTTTACATCGTATCGGTTTAAGTTCGAAGGATAGAAGAGAACTGGCTCTCAAGTGCAACTTTCGGATACAGCAGTAGGATACTAGACAGGTAGGATACAAAGTACCCTACCACCGTGCTCCGCACAAGGTTTTCCCTCACGAGAGCTCAAGCTATTCCAAGAAGTCGGTATAAATCCGACGGCCCGCCTGATGCTAAGCGGTTACCGTAGCCATATTAACGCTAGCAACACACGGGGCATCACTCACGCGCAACCGACCCTTTCCTCCTCTCCAATGAGCTCTGGCGACCTTACTCACGCGCAGGAACACAACATAAAGTAGCTGCGGTATTCTGTAGTGGAGGTATTTTCCCAGTTGCGCTGCTCTTTGAGCGAATAAACGCTATGCTTTACCTTTCTTAAACCATGAGCCATCATCGCCATATAAGCAACCTTTTTTAGATTATTTATTTGATAGAATAGCACATAGGACTTTGATGTTTGACTATTAAATATATATTTGAAGTAGTTAAGCTAAACTATAGTGTGTACCACAAAATAGGTAACAAAGTTATGAGCTCGCGTACATTTATACGTACGGTACAATTCCCCTTACACTTTCTGTACAGAACAAACTTTTATTTAATTAAAGTTGAAAATTGCAAAACTCACTTCGTTCCTAATTCAAAGCTGTCAGCAAGGTTATCCATTTTTGACTCGCATTCTCTGCTCTATAAACGGGCTATAAAGATAGATTAATGTGCTCTAATTTTTCTCTATGCATGGCTGTCAAAGTGAGGTAGAACTGGAACACTACTGATCAGCTATCTGACACGACGAATTTGGCTATTACCTGTCTGTAAACTATTATAATTATTCTGAACCGGGAATAGGAATCTCCTAAACAGGGCCGTATTTATGCGGAAGTATTATGTCTTTGGGCCCTGCCCCTTAACACGAAAAGGATTCTTTGTTGCTCTAATGCTGTTTTAATCTGTAAATTTTAAGAAGAGTATCAACGCCTAGCTGAATCTTGAAATTTGTACAAATCTAGGCATTTGCCATAGACGTATATAAGAATCAAGACGGAGTGTTGCCTGATAAACGAGTGATGCATAGATGTACCCCAAGTAGGCCGGCCTACTTGTAAATACTTGGCCTCACGTACACATATACATATTTAGCACCACAGTAAGCCATTCGGTTGTCATTCCGCATGGAGACGTTGACTGACAGTGACAATAAGGCTCAGTATCACTTGTGGCTGAACGGGCCAGAGTAACGATAGTCCGATCATCGTTGGCAAAATATAACCAATAGGATTGAAGCAAAGCTAACTTGACGTAAATATTGTGCAATTCTATTGGCTATTCGCTTTATTACGATGAATCGTGTATCGTTTTTCGGAGTAGAGACCTCCTCCGTACTGATTTTACTCATGCGTGCCTAAGAAATATTGTGCTACATTGGTGCCGATTCTATTGTAAACTACGCACTAAACTAATATTGGGTCTTTACCTATGAAATTTCCATTTTGTATGAAAAAATTTAAACGAATTTTTTTCATGTATTTTTTATTTGTATTAATCGAAGTAATCACCCATGCTATCAATGCATCTTTGCCAACGCAGTGGCAGTTTATTGATGCCCTTCTTAAAGAAATCAGCTGGACGGGAGGCAACAAATTCTTCAAAGGCATTTTGTACTGCCTCTGGGGTATTGAATTTTTTTCCCGCCAAGAAGTTATCCAAATTCTGGAAAAAGTAGTAGTCTGTAGGCGCAAGGTCTGGTGAGTAGGGCGGATGACGGAGAACTTCCAACCCCAGTTCTTGCAACTTGGAGACCGTCTGCTGTGCAGTATGAGGTCGCGCGTTATCGTGCAGGAGCAGCGGAGACGAGCGATTGACCAATGCTGGTTGGAGATGTGCCAGCTTCTCCATCATTGTGTTCAGTTCTTCACAGTACACATCTACAGTAATGCTCACCCCGTTTGGTAAGAAGCTGTGATGAATCACACCGGCGCTAGACCACCAAACAGTGACCATTACTTTTCTAGGGGTAAGTTTTCGTTTAGGGCAGTGTTTAGGTGCTGAAACAGGATCCAACCAATTTGCTGAGCGCTTGCGGTTATCAAACAGAATCCATTTTTCATCGCAGGTAACAATGCGGTTCAAAATTCCTTCATTTGTGTGTCTGTTGAGCAGTGCAAGGCTCAGGCAGTTTCGACGCGTACTTCGCGCTGGCGATCATTGAGTTCGTGGGGCACCCATTTGTCAAGCTTTTTTACCTTGCCAATTTGACGCAAATGGACCAATATTGTTTTGACGCTAACGTTGAAAGCTGCTGCTAATTCAGCCGTCGATTGTGTATCATCAGCTTCCACAATCGCCTTTAATTCGTCATTGTCGACCAAAGTCTTCGGATGACCGCGAGGTTCATTTTTCAGGTCGAAATTCTCAGAACGGAAGCGAGCAAACCAATAACAGGTGGTGCGTTGGTTTGTAGTGTTAATATAGCTCCGTAAACGTCGTTTATGTTGCGTGCCGCTTGTGCCGCGTTGCTGCCACGACGGTACTCATATTCCATAATTACTCGAATTTTTTACGTATCCATGATGACGAAAAAGATTGAAATGCGATGAAAATGTAACACTAATCAATAAACAAATGACTACTTTTGGAAAAAGAATTCCATGTTTTTAAAATAAAATTAATTTGAAATTAGAATTCTTAGCCAAACAAAAATTATTTTGATTTGAAATGGCCAGTACCTACGGCAATTTCATAGGTAAAGACCTATTATTATTATTTTAAATTAAAAACAACTATTATTACCCGTAATAGGATTTAACCGCAAATTTAAAAGAAGCCATTAATGTCCCCATGAATGAAGCTTCCCAAAGCCAAGAATCTTCAAACACTATATGCATGATATCTTTTTAAAAGAAAGTATTATCCAAGGATAACCTTTATCAATAACGAAGAAAGGCAAGTCAAGCAATGATACAGATCAATTTCCTACAAAACAATATATTTCCAGTTGTAACACGTTTCACAAAGCATCAGGTTCAGTTACATATGTATGCATTGCGTCGTTTCTCAGCCATAAATATGTTTCAAGAAACTACCATCTTTGGAAGTCAGGCTTGAAGGATTTATCCCAGTATGAAATAATACATAGTCTTGTATCGAGTAAGGAATCAGAAGAATCAGAGGCGGTAACAAGGCACTTCCCGGCATCTTCATCAATATAGTCTGATGGGCCAAAAACTCTACCTTTCTGAGTTTCTTGCTTCTTCTCAAAGAGGGTGACATCCAAACTGGTGGTTTAGTAGCTTCGACCTTCACAGAAGCTGCTCTAGCGTCTTAGCTGAATACAATGAATGACTTTATTTTTTTATATCAATTAATTATTATTAATATAAAAATGTCTCCTTAATATCAAGATGGTTAATATAACAAATATTAGCAGCTTCATATTTATTGAGGTAAATAAAAAAATGGTTATAATTAAGCATACCTATCTATGTTGCAAATTATAGCAAGATACCCTGCATGTATGTGACAAAATCTAAACATGCCTAAACATCTTAATATTCCTCAGGCACGCTCCTGGCATACACTCTTGTCTCGACCTGCGTGCTGGTGCTACGCTACCAACCCCACACCACGAACCTGATCGAATTACTGCCCCAGAGCCTGCGAACTCCTTGCGACCCAGAAGGAACTGCATCGACCAGCCGAGACGCAGCCTTCGTGGTAAGTAGTATTATACCACTGGTTCGTTATTAATACAATCTTTTATTGAGCTTGGACATGTCGCTATGGTATGCAGTCCACAAAGCGTAAGCTGCAATAATAATGTCACTATACCTACTACTTTCCACAATATACCTAATACTATATTATGTTGAGTTGGAGGACTTACCTGTGGCACACTTCTTTCATATTTTTTATTTTTGGTCCCAACATATTTTTTCTTTCTTGTCTTTCTTTCCTTTCTTTCCTTTCCTTTCATTCTTTTCTTTTCTTTTTTTTCCTTCTTTTCCTTCTTTTCCTTCTTTGCCTTCTTTTCCTTCTTTTCCTTCTTTTCCTTCTTTTCCTTCTTTTCCTTCTTTTCCTTCCTTTCCTTCTTTTCCTTCTTTTCCTTCTTTTCCTTCTTTTCCTTCTTTTCCTTCTTTTCCTTCTTTTCCTTCTTTTCCTTCTTTTCTTTCTTTTCGTTCTTTTCTTACTCCGTCCCCATCTCCAAAAAGCTACACCTGGCAAATAGTACACATTTTTCTTGGCTTCCCAACTTGACGGCTTCAGTAATGTAATGAGTCAAGATTGTGATAGTTGAATTTAAATCCTGGGCTAAGATAAGACGTAGGATTTTAATTATAGGTACTAAAGAGTTCGGAAGCCTTTGCAAACCGACTGTGATGAAAATTACCTTCATGATCTTCAATTATTATGACGAGATCAAAGTAGTCATTTCAATATCGTGCGGTACGTGCCGAGGAAAATAAATGTATCAAGATACGTTTAAAATGTGTTTTGTATTCACGTTAAGTCAAACGCACGGATGAAAAACCGATCCTATTGACGAATTGTTGGGGCATATTCAGGTACGTCAAACTGACGGCAGTGATTTTTTCAACAGTATTCTACTATTTCGGTTAAACGTCAAAACTAGCCGCTCACAGTCGCTGAGTTTCGATTCTATTGCGTTGCCGTACTATCACTATCGAAGTGAATCAAGAATGCGAATACGTTTCGATATTGTTTTTCATGTCCCTGAATAAGTATTATTGTACTAGAAGACTACCCGTTATACGTATACGTTCTCGTACCACAAGTATAACCCTAAACATTTATTTTATATAAAGATTCGATTACGAAATATCAGCTTTAAAGCTTTGTTATATTTGCGTGTGGACCGATTAATTTTAACCCTCGTTCAGCAACTACTTTTTTATTTCTCAATGCTGACCCAATTAGGATTTAGAACATCGACCGCGTTTATGCAGATGTATGGAATTATGTATTCACAAGCCATGGTCATTACATGACTTTACTAGATAAAAAAATGCCGCATCAGTGTTGAACCGTTTAGAACGGTGGAAACTGTAAATAGCCAAATGACCTCCCACTCACCATGTTTGAGTGTGGTAGCCAGCGGGAAAAAGTACCATATTACCATGCTATCGTTTTCTTTCATTACAGGACCTCGTACCCGTGAACTTTCTCATGGTAAGATTAAACATATTTTTGGTGATATTTCAAATAATGTTCAACATACGAAAAGCAAAATGTTTCCGATTTTATTCAGTTGTCAGTTCCAACGCTCAATTCTTTAACTCTCACTTCAGTTCACTTCAGTTTTACAAAGCGAGAAATAAATAAAGAATAGAGATTCTTAGATAAAAATGTCTCGGTCGAGATAGGTTCCCAGATTGCGTATGCATCGTGAAATAAGGAATTCTTATTCGAAGATGTTCTTACTTCAAAGACATTCTTACAATTTCATTTATAATGTCCATTCTTCCCGTATGATAATATAAAAAGCAAGATACCTTCTTGACTTGTAAAATAAAATTCATATTTGCTTTGACAATTTATAATATAAAAAGATTCAGTTGAAAGCTTCAGTGCAAGCGAACTCACGGCTATTTACTTTTTAATTCCAACTTAAATTGAAAACCGACTGTTCAAAAATGTACGAAGTATTTTCCTTTTAAAAGTTGAAGTATTTATTCAGAAAGTGCCTGTTAATGGAGAGTTAGACTCTCTTCAGGTATCTTTTTTGTATATTAGAGTGACTTTCACTTGTTATTTTGCAAAAGAGAAGAGGACTGCAAAATGATTATTTGATAATTAACTGTGCATTCATTTAAAAATTAGCTAAGATATGGCTAAGATACCTAAAACCTTAATTACACCCGCATTTCCAAGCTAAAAAAATTAAGGACACTCATATTCAGTAACTCAAAAATACAGGATATTATCATAAATTTATAAATTGGTATTTATATATCACAAATAAGCCTATTTGGTTTGGTTATACCTAAGCTTGAGTTAATAGGTTTATTTTACTTGTATGCTTGGAAACTTCAAACGGATATGAATAAAATAACTGAAATAAAACACACAAAATAAGCGGATACGTAGGTATATCCGGGGATAATATTAACCTCCTCTAAAACCAAATCTTTCTGTCGTCCCGTTTCTATGGGAATGATCCAAAAATGTAGGTCAGAGTATTTGACGTCATGTGCCTACTTTTTTATTTTCGATAAATAAATAATATATTTTAAGAGAGGTAGAGCGTAGCGTTTATTCGCTCAAAGAGCAGCTCGACTGGGGAAGTACCTCCACCTTACAGAATACCGCAGCCAAATAACTTTATGTTGTATAAAGTTGTGTACCTGCGAGTGAGTAAGGTCGCCAGAGCTCATATAGGGAAAGGTCGGTAACGC
This sequence comes from Polyploca ridens, assembly GCA_951394255.1. Taxonomy (NCBI): domain Eukaryota; kingdom Metazoa; phylum Arthropoda; class Insecta; order Lepidoptera; family Drepanidae; genus Polyploca; species Polyploca ridens. The sequence continues at coordinate 4,108,562 of OX596244.1, forward strand.
GTGAGCGATGCTTCGTGTGTTGCAATCGTCAATATGGCTGCGGTAACTGCTTACCATCAGGCGGGCCGTACGCTTGTTGACCGAGTACCGAATTAGTCGTATAAAAAACTTTAAAACGCCAACTAGGAGTTCAATATTTAGGAGAAAATCTGACATACTTTCTGACTTTTGTATAGGAACGTTCCTTAAATGACGTCCCGTTTATTATAGTGCAATGATTTACTGGTGACAGCCTAACCTAAATGTAAAATCTAAATCTAGCTCGATCGAGTTCAATAAGCCCTAACCAACACGCAGAAAGAGAGGCGCGACAGAAAAATCCTTTTCAAATCAGTTGAAATATTTTGGAGCACAGACAAAAAGCAAACACACCCTTTCGTCGATATTGAAATATTGAAAAAGTGCAATAGTTTTGAAACAACGTCGAAATGAAAGGAACATGTTTGCAGTTGATGGTCGAGCCGCAAACATTTTTTTTATTTATGTTTGGCATGAAAACCAAATAGTAGCATGTAAACTATAGGCAAGGTATTTATAAAAGAGCTTATACATATTCGAAATGGACGGTTTAGGTATATGAGAAAATATGGTATAGAGCCTCAACTGTTATTAGAAGATTTAAGTAAATTATCATCAAAATATAAGTACGTATTTTGGTAGCAGCGTCTCAATTTATTTTCATAAATTGCAAGGGCATTTAACTTTATAAACCAATTTAAGTTTACCTGGGGGCCTACCACAAGCTCTTAAAACAAGGTTAAAATAACCTTATTTGTCTTTTGTCCCGTTTTGACGTCGGATTTCAAAGAAAGACAAAAGATAAGTAAGGTTATAATAATATTGTTTTAAGAGTTTGTGGTTCGTCATCTGATAAAAAATCTGATAATGATGCTGATTATGATGCTGATTATGTTGTAAATTGCATAAACATATCAGATTGTTATCTTACAAACATTGAAAATGATGGAAAATGTTTAAAGTTGTCAATTTACTGTATGCCATTAATTACGGGAAAATAGTTAAAAGAAATTAGTTGTGACCATTTTGATAGCGGCTAAAACAAGCAATAGGACTTATTTGGCAGGACAAAATTTCTTATATGCTTTTCTTATTGTTTTGTTAGAAAGAGAAAGTATATATTCTAACTATATAATTTTAATTTTACCAACGGAAGAACCATATTGCCCTTTTATTTTGTCCACTCGTATATAAGATATTATACTGGGCGTAAAGAAAGGGGTATACACATCCGAAAGGGGTGAAGACATCAGGTACAGACTCTATATAAAAAGTTTCGGCTCAAAATAAATTACTCAAAAATTAATACGAAATTTTTGCTTCCAAGTTTATTGTTTATTCATAAACAAAATGTCACCGCTCAATGAGGGTGATTATCATTCTGTGTTACTTGGTAATATTAAAAAAAAAACTCAACCGCAATCTCTGCGCCTAATACCAAAAGGAAGCCTTGCTGAGTTTCTTGCCGGAGTCTTCTCAGTTTAAGTGTATTCCGAACCGGTGGTAAATTCAACTGTATGTACCAACTTAACGTTCATAAGTGCCTTATCAGGGCCTAAACAGAATAAATGACTTTTTAATTTTGATTTTGAATATACATATATTGTGCACATACTTAGTGCACTTTATAACATATCCCACCACGTCATACGAAGCTCGAAGTCTGGGGTGTATTCACTCATGTGGTTCAATACAAACTGTAAATATTCATTTGGAAATGGAAGCTCGGCCTTTGGGCTTTCAATACGACCTGTAACAATACGTTACTAGTATTGATAGTTCCCACAGAGGTGTCTATCCTCATTTTGTTATCTATATTGTTATTTTATATGTGTAAATTCGCAAAAATAATGAACATAAAGCTGGTAATCGTGGTAGTCTTCGTTGTTAATCTATCAGTGAGGTAAATAAATAAATGACGTGAAAACTTACAATAAAAAAAACCAAGAGCATTGTGCCTAATACCTTTTTTTATATTTGTTAAACCTCAGTACTTATTTAATATTTCATTGATTTAAATACCTTAATCGCTTGGCTCGCGGTTAAAAATATAACAATGACATCAATTGTTATAATAGGACGCGCGTCCCTCTCGAGAAACAACGGGTTAAAAAACTGCATACTTTTGTCTTACATATCTGTTTATTATAAATGAGTAGGTAAACTTAGATATATAATAAGAAACTGAATTAGAAAAAAGTTTTTATTAAAAAAAAGCGAATGTGATAATAGTATCACATGAAGGTCTTAATAACTAATTATGTACAGTTGCATACAAGACTTTAGCAACACCCATGATCATTTTTGTAAACAACAAAGTAATAAATTTGTGCAATTCTAATATTGAACCAAAATGGCGGGATACGATGTGAATTCGAAAAAACTCACAAGTTTTTTTTTTATTACGGCGCTGTGATAGTGAAACACGCCTGCATGAAAATGTTCTTTTTTTGAAATTCATAAGGATACCACGGAGAATGTGGCTGTTTTATGAGGAATGAATTGACCGAAAAAGCAAAAAAAAACGAGTTGGATAATGAAATTCAGTACAACATTATACACTGCTTTGGATGATATATACCTAATGGTTACCATGACACCAGATGTTTTAATATTGGCAATAATCTAACTGTTTCTGGAACTTTAATAGAGGATTTATAGCATGGGTGTAGATAAAGTATTAAATGAATAAGATGCTGATACTCATAAACAACGGTAGTACACTACCGTTGGACTGAATTATTCCGAATGACTAAACGTTATATTCAGTTGATTAACCGATTGGACTACTCACTCAAGATGCGATGCACACTCGAGTGATTTCAACATCCTACTGCGTTGATGCGGTGGTCTTTGGATCGGCTAACAATGAATTTCGAAAATCTCAAGTAATTTACAAACTCTTTAATACGCACACATATTTTAGAGACATAAATGCCCATTTTCGCCGACTAATGCCTAACTTAGACAACTCCTAACAAATATCAAATTGATTTTGTATGAAAAGCTGTCATTTTTAGGTTCAAAAACTTGAAAAATTGTAACACCTCGAAAACTACAAAAAATTGATACCTCTAAAGACGCTACTTCTTGGACGCTACACCCTGTACAGTCAAGGTCAAAGATATGTTTACATTTGAAAGTTACAAAAATATGTTTCCATTTAAATAACTAACTATATAGTATTGTGATAAATACTTGTTCACATGATATATGATGGTTATATGTTTTCACACTATGTGCCATCTATATGTATACGCTATTCAATAAATATTATTAAAAATATTTTTTGATTTTGATTTTGACCTAAACAGTATTTTTCTAAATTAAATAAATAAAATTCAAAATACAAAAACCCTTGCAAATGCAACTTTCCCTTGTAAAACCAACCGGTAGAGTCTATTTGAATAATTTTGAATTATGAAAGACCTATGAAGTTCAATAAATCCTAAACTAAGCACATCTTTGACAGTACAGCATTAAAAAACAACAAAAATCAACGACAACAATTGTGTTATTGTCGTTAGTTACCTTTTATTGTTACATAAATTCAAAGTTCCGTGTCATGAATAAACAAAATATTTTTACATGATTTCATTTCAATGGGAATAATCAAGTTATTTTTTGTTGATGAACTTCAAAGCGTCAATGCACCTTCGTTACTTGAAATCAACTATTGTTCTGAAAATCCGCATATATTTGACTCACGTGTTTTTTTACAGCATATTTTTACTCTTGTTTCGATATGAATTGTATTCAATCCAACGTAAAATATTTTAAATGTAAATGTTGCTTCGGTCGCGTGTAATGCACTAATTATTATTGATATTGTCATTGCATGGATGCGTTGTTTTATTCTGTTTGAGTAAAAAAGGATGCAAATGCGATGCGAGTAATATTATATTTTGGGTACAATGGTGCTCTTCATTTATGTACCATTGTTACATACAACATAGAATCATGGCAAAATCTACAATTAATCGTAAAAATAATTTATACAAAGAATTGAAGTATACTTAATTAATCTTATTTGTGCAGTCGTATAGATTTTCTAGAACTTAACTACAAAAACAAAAGAATACACAAACGTACATCTCATTATACAAAATGAATAATTTTTTATAATATTAGTGAGATAAGCCCAAATAAAGTATTATTAATACAAAACCTGATCCCATCGAATTGTAATACCTACCATTTAAAAATAAAACGTTTTGGCAACACAAACAAAACTTATTCAGCAGAATGAGTTTTCCGTGGATCCTACTGTTCGCTGTTGTTTTGTTTTTTGTGATAAAAGACATATATTTTTACGTTCAATAGTATTCCACAGTAGCGTTTGGCAAATGTCAGGTGTTTGTATCATTTAAAGAACTTGAATTCATTTTGTCAAAATACCTTATTTGGTAAATCCACATTTCGAAGGGAACTTAGTGGGCTATATTGGACTTTAACATGAAATATTGAGCTTTGACATCATAATTTAACGGCAATGATTCTCAACTGGTAATTAAAAATGGAACGGTGTTTTTGTGTGTTTTAGATTTTTCACACACTGTATGATCGTTTATTTTACAGCCAGATACAATAACTGTAACGGATACCGAGATGAAGGTCCCGGGTTCGAATCCTACAATGAGTTTGAGCTTTCGGTGAGGGAAAACATCGTGAGGAAACCATAGCACGGTTGTAGGGTACTTTGTAGTACCCGCCTGGCTGGCTACCACCCTCAAGTTGAAAATCTGTCGCCAAGCACCTCACCTTCTAGGCTTTGTGTGCTTACCACCTTCGGCCGCATCATCACTTACCATGGAGATTGCGGTCAAACACAGGCCTATAAATAGTAAAAAAAAAAAACTTCGTTCCATAAGGGATCAATTCAAGATAAGCATTAATCATAAAGGATGGGACTACCTCGGGATCTATCGTGATATAATACAGTTTAAACTAACTTAAAAGCAGTTTCTAAGTAATCGGTGAAGATAGGTACATATAAAAAAACGAATAAAAAAACCTACGCATAGATTACAGTAACCTCGGAACGCAGAACTCTATACTGCTCTCTGTGGGGTCGGCAACTAATAGAGAGACACCTGTTACCCTGACCCATTTTATGGTCGGAACCGTTTATCTTCGAAACAAAACGCCCGGCTGCATTTGCGAGCGGCTTCTAACCTCTAAAACTTAAGTATTTAAGTCAAACAACATTAGCTTCACTTACGCTCTTGATTGATCTAATTTCAGGTTACACTTACTCTTATGTTATAGAAGTGGGAGAGCACTACTTAAGGTTATTTGATACAAATGTGTAGTTACAGAGTATACAGAATTATTTAGTCGATTTAGGATAGAAGTGGATGACTCCCATTTTGAGCTTTTAACTTTTAAGGTTCTTCTTGGAATTTGTCGTTCAAACTCAAACAACATTTTCAGCTTTCTTAATAATTAATTTCATATTGGCAAATAATTAATCTGCTTGTTTTAAACCCTTCAAAATATTTTACGAACGTTACATGATTTAAAAATTCTTAGCAGGAAAGAAGACGCGCTTCTAATACATTTTTCAAAGGATAAAGTAATTAGGGCGGCTTTGTTACCGCCGGGGGATTAGTTAGCCTCAATTATACCATAATTAACAGGGTAACTTTCTTGTAAAATATTAACTTTTTTCTAACGTTAACCGACTTCCTTCCTCAAGTTGAATATCTGCTGCGGTGTTTTCCGACAGCTGCACTTGAGAGCCAGTTCCTTCTAGGCTCTGTACGTTCACCACCTCCGGATAAATCATCACTTACCATAGTGAGATTGTGGCTAAACAGAAGGCACAAGGAATACAAAAAAAATATCAATTTTGTGTAAATATCAATAGCAGAATCATTATACAACAGGGCCCGTAGACAAGATGGTTATCATCCCATAAAAAGGTTGATCGTTTACTAACGATGACGATTGTCGACAACCATCTTGTCTAGGGAGGCTGAACAGCATATAAACTCCAAGTTTGAGGAATTCGCGTCCTCTTCACTGAGGATTAACGCCATAGACCATACAGGTCTAGCGTAGAGCACTATTAAATTTCCCCTTTTCATTTCAGGGTTGTACTCAAATGATGACAAACAGCCAACGCGTCATGGTCCGCCGCGTGACCCGAAGGTAACCCTTGTGCTTTGCTCTGCCTTGCGATTTGTTGCGATTATTATAGCACAAGCGAAAGACCGGTCGAACTAAAATGTGATGTACCAAATGATTTTCGAAATGCTAGTCTTGACATAAGTATGTTCACAGCTCACCAGACTCAGACGATTCCGTTGCTGGAGACGAGAGCGAAGAATATGGCGGCGAGGATACGTTTTTGGTCAACTCTAATAATGAAAACCAGTTTTACGGTGAGTGTTTTGTGGTTTTCGGTATATATCAGTGGTGGTTCAGGATTTAGGTTTGGGAGGGCTGAGGGTCTTAAACAAACTAAGGGTAGCCTTTATGAAGGTAAACACTAGCCCCCTTATTAATAAATAAGGTTTGAGTCAAGTGTAGTGCAACCTAGGATTTAAATATATCCGTCACTTTCAGATGTCATATAACAGAAAGGGCTGCTGGGTTTTGCAATGCTTGACTAAGTACTTGACTATTTATTAACAAGGGGGTAAAAAACTAAAAAACGTAGAATTATACTTATATCATGTCGGGCCTGGGTAATTTTGTATGGTACGTGACACTTCCTTATCAGGAGTGGAACTAGATGCTTTATGCCTGGATCCGCTACTGGTAGATATATAACTTTACACTGATCACCGTTTGGAGTAGACTATTTTTGGTTCACGTATGTTTTAGTCAAAGTCTTATCATTTTCCCAGAATATTATAGGCACTTCCTTTAATTATCTGGCGCAATACTACAAATAAACTGGTATATATTACTTATATAGACAGCCGAAACTTAATTACTGCTGGTAATGTTTGATCAACGTTCTGATAGGCAGCGTGGATGGTTAATATGCAGGCAAACATTTACTACAGTCAATATAATGTCATGTATTGTAATGAAGCTCAGTGAGAGACACTCCATCAAAGAGATGCAAATATATGCATGCATTCACGCTTAGCCTTTTGACGATAATCGCTTATGCGAAATTAATTACCTGTGATGAACATAGCTTCATTACACAGATGACAATATAGTTGCAGTAGCTTCTCTCAGAACTCGTATTGCAGCGAAGTTGAATAACGGAAAGGAAGCTTGTTTTAATAATGTTAATTAAACGGAATCTATGAATAGGTACGTCTCCGGATATTAATATTCTTGGACGGATAAATGGCGCTCACCTTTACGTATAAATTCATTATTAAACTGGCCAGGCAATTCAGAGTGAGCGAGTTTCTAGCACTTTGCACTTTACAATTAGTTTTCTTGCTGATGTAACTCGATGTTTATATGACACTCACACTCATTAAAGAAAACACAGGCAAGTTCGAAAGAATTTATAGATTTATCACAAATGAAAATATTTCAGTATATAAAGTTGAAAACACGAAGAAAAATCATGTAACAGAAATCGCTAAAAAAAGTATTCAATCTAAGGTTTTTTTTTTGTAATATTTGTTTATCCCCGACTACAATACTTTATACAATTCAAGTAATATTCAAAATTCCAAGATTGGATGGATTAATGAGCTTATTTTTCTCTTTTAATTTATTTTTTGTTTTACGCAGAAAGGTTTTTTTGTATCTTTTCAAATTTTCGAAAGTAATTATCGGAATACGATAATTATATATTAAATATCATCATAATTATTTCAGTTCCGGTAACAATCAGAATATCCAAACATACTCGATTACTTCGAAACATTTTGTACTGAAAATATTTAACACGTCATGAATTTTAGTAAATTATTGTCATAAACATGTTTTATCAGGAGCGGTGCCTGGTGGTTGTTCAGGGAGCACAACTCGATGTGGAAGATTCTTCAGTGCCATCTACCGACAAATGCAAACCCAATCCTACTTGTGTCCCGGACTCTTCCCCTGGGTTGATTGCGGCCCAGCGACCGAGAACAGCGGCAAGTATTTGTATTTTTAGTCTGCAGCATTTATAGTGGAGTTGATTAAATAGCTTAGTTTTGTTTAAGCACGAATATTTCTCGTGATTGTCACGCGACTTCCATTTTTGTATCGCTCGATTGGTTGAATATTCAATTTAAGATTACTTTATTGCTCTACTGTTTTAATTTTGTTGAAATACGGCTGTGGCGATACTATAATGCGAATATTGAAATATACATTTTATTCATAAGACAATAAAATTTGAAGCCCCAAACTTTTACCATTGATTATGATCATAATTTCCTATGATAAGCATCCGGCAATTGTCTTTTAATTGTTATCGTGTAAAAGTATTATAGAAAGAACCATGAATCCAATGTTGGCTAATCATAAAATGTCAAAGATGTTAATGTCAAAGGCCGAACGAATTGAATCAGTGATTTTTCCACAGGATATTTTGTCATAAAGGCAGTTGGAGTAATGTATGTGCTGATCATCATTTTCGACATGTTCGCTGCGTACGGCGACCCTGGAAATTCCACCTTCACCAACGTCGTCATGATCCTGTTATTCCTCAGCATACTTGTAATCCTGATTCTCATCACAAGGAAACCTCAGAACCGGTATGTCATCTTCCTATATAACAAACTAGCTGTTCTTCACGTTCCCGGGAATTTTCGAATCGGACTGGTAGTTCCAGAGATTAGCCCGTTTATACAAACAAAACTCGTCTGCTTTTTATATTAGTATAGATTATATAAGTATAAGAAAAGATTGTCAATTCTAATTCTGTGTAACTAGAGCGATATTGATTTCATCCATCATCCAGGAAATTGAATATCTTTCAAAATGAATCCGAGGTAAGGATTAATTTTTTCCTTACCTCTAAAGGTGCTCTAGGATGTCCTGAAGCCCCAGCGATGGATTAAAAAATCCTAATGCAGTAAATGCAGCAGAGGTATTATCCAACGTTGGGAGTTCGGAGTCTAATTAAGAACTGCAGTTTCAGCTGTATTCGATTAGCAGGGTGTACGGTAAAGAGAAACTACCTGGACCTACTACGTTAATCAAATTGTTTCTAGGTGCAGGTAATAAGTTTAACATCTAACTTTTTACTCTAGAATCGAGGGTTCATCACTGTATGGAAAATTGGACACGCTTTTAACAGAATTTACATTCACGTAACCTTGTTTTTAGTATTTTAACAAATCTGTAACACGGGTCACCTAATATTGCTAATTTGCATTTTGGAACCGATGCAGTCATTTTTGTTAATTTTATATCTCGCATAAAAGATATCTGACGTTGGATAAATCGGCACTCACAGGAATAGCTTATCTGAGCTCATTCTGAGCTTTAAATAGCGATTGCAAAATCGAGCCTTAGGGAGTTTTAATATCTTAAGTCAGTCAAACAGAGCTCATTGGGGAGGAGGGAAATGTCGGTAACGCATGAGTAATGTACTGTGTGTTGCGGGCCGTTTGCATGTTTACCGACTTGTTCGTATAAAAAAATGATATAATGACGTGGTTGGCGAGACCTGTCACGTCCCAGGTCGTGGATTAGATTCCCACTTTTGTGTGTATGAACATATCTGTTTGTTCTGAGTCTGGTTTTAATTTATTTATGAAAGTAACACTAGGGAAAAAATATTAAATCAACGGAGTTCTTTAGTTGTTGTTTGTTTGTTTTGTAGCGTGGCCCTGGTGTACACAACCCCTGGACTCCCTTTTGTGCCGACAATCGCTATCACCGTCAACATCTACCTGATCCTGAATTTATCGATCTTGACTCTTATCAGGTTCACTGTTTGGATGACTTTGGGTTAGTAGATCAATATAACGATAATATAAATGCAACCGGTATTACAGTATTAGAGTGAGACTGTGAAAGGGTGTGAAGAGATTTCTGCAGGGTCGGCAACGCCTTAGTGACATCCCTGGTGTTGCAAGCGTCCATCTTTATTTACAACAAATATATACAAAAATAGTATTTGAAGGCGATGATAGCTCAGTGGTAGTGACGTCGGATACCGAGACGAAGGTCCCAGGTTCGAATTCTACAATGACCTTGAGCTTTCGGTGAAGGAAAACATCGTGAGGAAACCATAGCACGGTGGTAGGATAATTTGTAGTAGCCGCCTGGCTGGCTACCACCCTCAAGTTGAAAATCCGTCGCCAAGCACCTTTCGGTGTGTTCCGACAGCTGCACTTGAGAGCCAGTTCCTTCTAGGCTTTGTTCATAGGCCTATAAACAGTAAAAAAAAAAAACTATAAATAGAAAATTTCCTCAAGTCTTGATTTGGTTTTACATGAGATCTCGCAACTTTTTGTGGTGGAATGACTGCGTTGCAAGGATTGGCATTTTTACATTATGTTTTTGATGGGTTACTTTTTATACGAAGCTTCAAGTAAGGGAAACAATCATAACGAAGAACGACGTTTTGAGTTAGATTTTACTTCCCCAGGTTTAATAATGTACTTCAAGTACGGCATTAAGCACTCATTGCTGGAAACGAACCCAGCAGCAATGCCAATGATTGAGCCACCACCACCGAACCCATTGGACCGTACCACGATCCCACCACCATCGCCGCGTCAAAACCGCCCCGTTGGCGACCGGAACATCTTTGAGGGAGATGGGAACAATGGACTATACGGCAACTTCGACCAGTAAGCACTGACGATGATTACACTTTTTCAGAATATCCAAACTATTAGATTTCAGTTTCATAATAAAGAATATAGCGATGATTCCTGGGTAAAAAACATCTAATTAGTCCGTCAGTCTTATTTATTAAAAAATATTGGACCAGTATTTTTTTTTTACCAAATCTTTCAAGAATTACAAAGATAAAGTGCGTCAAAGTTCAGGAGTCACTTACAAAAGAAAAAATACGTTTCTAATATTTTTTGATAATGTAAATGACGGACTAAACATAATTGTTCAGTCATCTAGCTATTATGATTTACAGAGGCTTAGATATACGATTTAAGTGTGACTTATTTGTGACTATATCAGCAAGTCGAGATAATATCTACTTTCTGTCAGCGTTGACTGTTTGCGGGAAGTTTATTTTGCATGGAAAATTACTATAATCGAGACTGCTGCATACAAAACCAACATAACATTCTGAATGTAACATTCGGAAAGTTTGGCTTTTGGTTGATATTTTACACACTCGATACTTATTTACAAATATCTTTTTTAATTATTACACCAATTTAAATATACATTCTGCGATAAAACAAGCACAACAAATTACATTAACCTGCCCTGTTCCCAATCATTTGGGGTCGGCGCAATTTATATGCTTCTTCCGTTCGTCTCTTCTATCCATCATACTAGCATTCACTCCTTTCTTACCCATATCATCTTTCACACAATCATGTTATCTTTATATCATTGTAAATGATTATTTCAGGTTTTCCGATCCTCTCCTATCTTGGCACGTAACTGAACTGGAGCCTGTACAGTCCACCAGCGCATCTAGCACATCGCAACAACGGACGACCACAAACGGAACAGCGTACAAGCAAGTGGAGACACGGTAAGTGTGACTTCGCCTTCAAAAAACTAAAATACCATACACCTAACACTTTTTTATCTCTCTTTATAACGTTGTAATCTTACGAGCAGTCATATAATACATCTTCTAGTGTCTTTGAGAAGATTTTATTTAATTTATTTTGTAAGACGGTTTAAAGAAAGCTTTATATTTAATGGGTAAAAATAGTTCAAAATAGTAAATGGTTCCATTTCCAATGAAGGACTGTTTGCATTTGCAGTTACCAAAGGAAAAAAGTTTTCATAAATCCGCTTTATTGAACAGGTTTCTATTCGAAAATGATTGAAAGTGATTGCAACAAAATTACATAATGGTGCTGATTCTGTCTCACTATGTCTCTTTCTAACAAAGAACACAAGAAAAGGATGTAAGAAATTTAGTCCTGTCAAATTAGTCCAATGCTTGTTTTCAATATAAAAGTCGCCATCTATCACGGTTACGCCTAAATACCCGCAAAATAAGACGGCAAAGATTAATTTGAGAGCTTTAAATATATTCTATCCTTTTTCAATAATGTTCGTAAGAAAGAGATGAGATGTGACTAAAATTTGTTAAGTGCGATTTACAATAGAATCGGCACCAATAGCTGATTTATTTCATGATAATATATTTCACTGGTCAGCAAAAATGCAATAGTTATCAATAGTTAATTCACACTAAAATTAAAAAGTAACTATATTTACCTACCTTTTCACGGAAAACATCTGAATCAATATTGACATTCAGGATCCAAGCTCCAAGACTTTTCATCCCAGGAACACCAGATAATTGACATAATGTAATGCAGTGTTTTTCAATGTTATTGATTTCGCGACCCCCTTACAGGTTGAAAATTTCTGGCAACCCCCTTGTCAGATAGACAAAGAATTTATAAATTAAAAGACTACGATAATGATTTTCTTTATTTTGATACCCTTTACTCATTAGTCTGCAAGAAGCCGCGAGACTAAGTTGGGCGCCCGCTTGCGCGAAGTCTACCTTGCCTTTTTCCTTCTTCCGGCGAACCCCCGACTAAGGTTTCGTGTCCCCCCTAGGGGTCGCGACCCACAGATTAAAAAACACTGATGTAATGTATAAAATCATCAAATTCTGTTTGCAGTTTCAACGAACGAACAAATAGCACGACATCGCACACTTCAAGCCGTCCTCCATGGGCGTATCCAGACTCCACATACGAAACATGGGAGATCTAAGTGCTATCTGTAACCACTCCTCTTCAAGACCATATTTTACAATTAAACATCTAAAACTGCGGTTACAAAAACATTCAATATGCAACTATGAATATAAAAATCCTGATCGGCAAATCAGCGCCGTTAATAACATACCATCTTAAAATCGTCTTGAAGGGGTGTCCATGTTTTATTTCTGTTGATTATTTTATTGTCTCGGAACTTATGATTTGAATATAAATCAAGACCTAAATCTTGCCTAAAGCTGAGTACTTATAGACTACTTTCCTTATTATTATTTAATTTATTGAGTATGAAGTTTATGACTGACCGATTGACATTTTTATTCTCTTTAGGCAACATTATTTTGATTTCAGTTATGTTGATATAAAAAAAATGTTGTATTATACTCGTTGTTATAACTTTACTATACTTCTTATAAAAAACTGTATAATTATTTATTGCTAAATGTAAGAGTCGGTGCTTATATCATTCGACACTAATATCGAATGCCGGGGTACTTGATTAAAATTCAAAATCAATCATTTTCAAAAACTTATCTAAACATATCAAAAGCATTCTAACTTCTTAATAATCCAGTCAATATTTTAACTCATACTTCTTTTAAAATAATAGAGACAACTACGATATTTTTATTCAAAGATTGCAAGATTGAAAGATTTTTTAGATGAACTTTACCTTTTTGTATGTTATTATCCATTTTATACGCGTTATTGACTGGATTTTTATTACCTTTTTCATACTTCCTGTTAGCATCAAATATATATTTTGGATCTACTTACACTATTGTAGTTTGCCTTGTGTTATACAATCATTATTATGAAAGTTCTTTATTAGATTTTGAATTATAATATCATAAAAATAACATAATTTACTGAATCAAAGTAATCGGAAATTGCAGTATTATAAAAAAAAAAGTTTTATTGTTTAAGATTTTATTGTTATGTACTTTTACAAAGGCTTTACGTTAAATAGTTTGAGTAATTTAAGTTCTAGTTGTTATTTTACTACTACGAGTCCTGCTACGGGTAGGAATAAAATTGAAATCACCAGGAGATACCAAAAACCTGTGCTCTAAGTCACATCTCAAGTCACACTTCAATCAAGAACAAGATCTTATAGTGATTGGAGTACACAGCTCACTTGATATAAACCTGAGCGTGATAAAAAAAAAACAAACCTAAAATAACTTCAGTCTACATCCTTTTATTTTCATTAAGTTGATTATTCTGTATTATTTTATATAATAATTTATAGAAAATTGTATTTTCGAAACTAACATTGTAAGGTATTCTCACAAAATGTGATATTTTAAAATAATTACTTATCTTATATCTAAATCTATCTATTTAGTAATATTGTTTGGGCTGCACTCTGATTTATTATTATTAAATAATACAGGTATATCCACATAGCAGTGTATAACAGGGACCGGCTAAAAAATATACCGATATATTTTAGTGACGAAACACGGTCATCACACGTCCCTGACAATATTGTGTGTGTATAGATCTTTAAAGGCAGTAATTTTGCTCGTATTCATAAACCAAAAACTGTTCAATACTGTAGTAACAGTGTCTAAATTCCTGTAACCGCTCTCTTTTTAGATAATTTTAAACTGTAGGCTTCAAGCAATTTTTATGGATACGAGGTTCTTAATTTATCGTTTATCTATAAGTATCATTATTTTGTACAGTTCTACATATATTTATCAGCACAATCACGGTTTTGAAAAATTAAATAATGGAACCAAATACCTACCTTAAGGCATGTCACAGTAGAGCACACATTATTTTCTAACGCCTAATCTATTTTAACGCCGTGCAATCTTCTTTGTACAAACCACTACCTAAATCTTAGATATTTTTGCATGTCCATCTACATAGATTTCACAAAATAAATTATTTAGAACGTTACTGATTTATAAATATATGATCTCATTTCGCTTGTTAGCTAATTTTGTTCAGCAGCGAAGAACTGACATTTTTGAATCAAATTATGTATCTTGTACATATCTACGGGCCTGTTTTTGTTACTACATATTTTTTAATAACGCTATAGTCGATCTTGTGAGATATGATAGAAGATATTCCGCCAAGGATAATTTGTATCTTTCTTATATTTATTATCCCCTGGCGGGGTAATTTTGGGTAATAAAAATATAATAATTACAGGATAGGCCTTATTCGTAAAATGTTGTTGTTGTTTAATAAATAACTTGTTGGATAAGGCGTGATGTCAGTCGCTCGGTACTGGACTGGTGGAATAGAATAAAGTATTATAAAATTGTTAATAACAAGGTATGCTAACAGCGTTACAAATACTTAAACATTGAATAATACGTATTATGTAATTAAAGAAACGGTAAATTTTAAATATGTAGGTTTTTAAGTTTATTTTCTTTATTTTTGTAACTCTGGTAAAATCTTATATAGTTTTTTTTAAAGCCACCTGGTATGATATCGCTTGTACCGTACCTGGCAGAGCATATACAAAAGGTATTATTATACCTACCAAAATGACAGGTCTGCTATGAAAAATCCACTTTTATCAACCATCTTGGAACCCTGGTACTGAAACAAACCACATATATCTTCAATCATTAACGTACGAAGAGAAATTATCAAAAAGATATATACCTATTGACTCCTGAGACCGTCAGTCAGTTTGAATCCACCCTTTGCTAGAATGGATCCATATCACGCAACATCTTAAAACTGCTCACTAGAATTGCATTTCAATGCAATAACAATGCACGCAATTCATCGCGAAATCGATCGCATGGAAAAGACACTGCATCGGCATCTTAATTGAAATATAATCATATTTAACCATAGCTTTTAAGACAGCCATCATAATGGTTATAGTAAGGTCGGCTAAGTTCTTCAAATGTTTCGATGCAAATGGAGTTTAAATTTCGGTCATAAAAGGCTCCGATTCGTTTGACTCTCTAGACAATTTTCTTAATTCCATCTAAGAATCTTTGTAGATTACATCCACCTGCTAGCTAAAGGTCTTTTCTGCAATTTCGGCCTTCATCAAGCTTTTGGACTGAGAATTTTAGATTAACAAAAAAATCCTACTCTTTGAACCAGCTCGTTACATGAACTTAGTCGTATGGATATCCAATTCTCATCCAGACCGATCTATTGGCTGCTTCTGCGTTATGCAGTGTTACCTTGCAAAGCCTTGCTGTAAACTACAATATCCAATCTCAGATACTATAAAGGGTTGTACATTTGGTCAGTAAGGCCAGCTACAATAAGGGTTTACGCCAAGCGAATATCGTCTTAGGAGACTATCACTTACTTTTTGAGTTATTGCTAACTTCATTTAATAAATGAATTTAGAATTAACGAATTCGAAAAAAATACATCTTGCAAGTAAACGGCGATATAAAAAAAATATATTAGCTTAGGGTGTATGGGGTCAAGTAAGGTACTAGAAATGTCACAAATACGAAAAAATCATTTCCCATACATTCATTACTATCGAGATACCAATAACTCAAAAAGATAGTCTCCTAAGACCATTATCGCTTAGCTTCAACCATTAAGGTGGCTTGCACTTACTGACCCGTATCAAATTACCACCCTGTATAGCATATCGGCTGGAATTACATTGGGCAAGATATTAGTTACGAGTTTATAATCTTTGAAGTGGTATTTACATTGTTCGTTTATGTCTATAATCTACCAAAGAAACTAAAATTATGACATTGATCGTGAAGACCAATAAATACATCATGTTCAAACTACTCCTCGCGATGTCTGAAGACATCATCGAAACTGAGGGTCTACTACGAAAGACGATACTCGATTCATCGTTGTCAATCAATTAGCCAATAGAATTACGTCTCGTCAGTTTTGCTGCAATTCTATTGGTTAATATTTATAATATTTGACAACGATCATCGGACTATCGTGTATCGTTTTTCGTAGTAGGCCCTCTGAAAGAAATGTTGTGTGTCTCATATTTCGCAGTTTCTGAAAGGTTCATAAATCACGCAAAGCAAATAACTTAGGTACCTCCATCAAACAATGAGATGGGCCACATTCAGTCTGCAGAACACTTACCATATCGATCAATGTAAATACTTCACATCTATCTAATCGATGTTAGTGTCACTAAGAACCATGTAAGATAAATTCTAAGCCAAAATTTTATTAGATACGCACAGTTTTTGTTAGTTTTTTGTTTCCATTGAAATTATTTTACAGAAGCGTTTTTAGGCAGTATTTAAATGATCTCAAAATTTCGTTTGGTGAACTAAAGTCATTTGTTTTAAAATTAGACAGTAAATTAAGTTTTTGATTACTTATTGTTATGATATCGTGTATTAAGATAATAATCTAGTCATAAATTATATACAGTGACTTATGCGACAGCGAATATAGAAATTAAGCTGTGGAATCATAGGTAAATTAATAGCTGAGAATATGAAGTACCTCCAATCAAGAACAATTAAGTAAGTATGGTACAGTGTAAAGAACAATTCGAAGTCGCATAAGTCAATTTGTCGTTATATTAAGCGTATTTATAGTTACAATATTTCAAAGATTTACATGAAAAGTATGTAGATTATGACTTTACCATAATTTTGAAACAAACTTTTACTATCCTTACAAACCTTTGGTGTAAATCTATGGAATTAAAAAATGGTGTATTTCATATGAAATTAAATGCCGATGCAAAATTTTAATTAAAAAAAGTAGTATACTGCCTTTGTCATTTTTCTCTGCGGTGAACCCTGATTTATGGATTTCTTAACTGCAGGTATTTTACAATATTTACGTTTTTAGCGAATTCACCAATTTGTTACTATAAAACCCTCATTTATAGAACTATATTTTTTATGTTTATTAGAATTTTTTCCATATTTATATTGCCACTTTTTTATCTTTAAATGCATGTTTGATAAATGGTACTAAATAGTTAACATGTCCACCCAAAACGAGATTCTCAAAAAGTATCAAACCGTATATTAAAATATTAGAATATATTTGCAGTCAAAAGCAAACAAGCAAAGCAAATAAGTTTCTAACAGATGAACAATAAAGCCTGGTTTCAAAACAAGATGGAATAGAGGACTCTTATTGTATTTAGATAAATAAATATAGGTATTATAATTACGTATAGTCTACGTACTGTACTTAACTTATAGACATGTTACTGCTCTCGCTATTCAATATTCTAAATCGCAGCAGCTGCAACCGGAATAGGAAATCTTTAGGAATAGATTGAAGGAATCCAGAGACAGTTGTATCAATTAAATTATCTAAGAACAGTTGTTTTATTTGTTCCATAAATACTATTACATAAATTAAAATTTCTACAGATTTATTTTGGAGGACTAGGTAATGATACGAGTCGTGTCATGAAAGATTTATTTGATGGTCCATGAAAGTGACTGTAAAAGTAGACTTCATTTCAATTAAGTCATTAATCCTATGACGCTAAGAGTCAGTGTCCACACAAATTGTTTTGGATAAAATGTGACGTGAATACATATTCTTAAAATTATAACAAGTGCAACAGACGCCATATCATTTGCATTAAAATACCATTAAAAGTGAAAACAGGATGCTTAGCGAATTGCATGATGCTTTGCCTACTGAATTCAGCGTGCATCGGTAAGTAATGGCATAATTATTTTTAATACCTACTAGAGATTCGGAATAACTCGAAAAAATTTAAACTAGTAGATAAAGCAGATAACTTGCTGTGCAGTTAAGCGCAGGCGCCAAATGTTTATTAATGTGTCATCATCCAGGCATCTTTCCATTGTAGAACAAGATAGAATAAGTTATATGTACTTCAGACAAGTGACAGTAGACAGAGCCATATGAAATCGTCTTATTTTAAACAGATGCACCTTATTACAAGGTTAAAGAATAGCCGTTTTGCTCACTTGTGTGCAATGGGAGACAAACATTCTATGGTACACCTGAGTAGATCAGCAGGGCTATTTTGCAATATGCTGCTATCTCTCTTTGTGCATGTGTGGGAAAGAGATAGCGAGCACCGATCTATCAATACCTTACTTCAACTTTGATTTCGAGAATATTGCCATGCAAGTGTGAAAATAAATTAGGACTATACATGGTCTATCCAGGTAGGCACAATATGACTACTCTATGGTTCACATAGGTTAGTCGAATGGACTAGAGAATTCGTCCACGCATTTGAGGTACTGATTAACGGCAAGTTTATGTTCTAAAAAAACAATAGGTATTGCATGCAAAAATAAATGTAGGTTATATTTTCAGCCCAAGTAACACGATAATACCAAATTAAAAAAAAAATGTGTGCAAATTGTTCTTTATTCTTATTTATGTAATTTGCAATCGTAAAAAAAATATCATGATATTCTGCCCAGGGATGCCATATGCTGTTGTTCTCGCTCTCCCATTGATATCTGCTATAGATTTTGGGCCGCTAGAATTCAGAGACGTCAGTCTAGCTGGTTATTTTATGTATTTAGTTTATCCAATCGTAAGTTGTTTATCTCGAATAATTTGTAAATAAACATGTCTTGAGAAATGTATTTTAAACTATTTTGGACCAATGTGGTTATTCTAAGCTGCTGCGGTTATGAATTTATTTTTGTGATATGTAAACAACTTTAGGATAAGTTTTAACCAAACTATAACAATAAAATGTTTATTAAAATGAAATGAATTTGAGTTTTATTTCACACATAGCAACACTTCCGCTGTAATTATAAACAAGTAAAACATAGATATATTGCATAGTCCTATAAACTTTATCTGACCCGGTGGTTAAAACAGGAACTAACGACGCCATTTCGTAATGTCAATCGCCATTGGTCAAAGAGAATTAAACACTACGTTCATTGGTTGTTTGCTCCACCAAATGCGATAACAGCGACTCTCACCGGGCCAGATAAGCTTGTCGCACTATATGCTATTATTTATTCATATCAATTAAAAGTCCTTCCAATATAAGCACAGCATATTTATATTAATCGTAGGTATATGATAAAAAAAAACGCTTTTGCAAAAGGGTCAGCCATAACCTACCTATAATTACCATATCGTTACGATGCACAATTTGTTGACAATCACAAAGTAAAACAGCTCCATTATGGGCTGAAGTTCTTCAAGGGAATACGTACCTTGGCAAAAGGGTATGAGACTTAAATTTCTAGTGGAATTTTAAGGGTACTTCGCTAAATGAAAACATATTTAGTGACAGAATCAAGATTTTATTTCCAGACTATAATGCCTTTTACTATGTGCGTTTCTTAGCAAACAATGTACACATGTAAAGTGAAAGTCCCTATCGTTTTGAATATGATATACATAAAATGCTCAACAAAGGCGTCTTAACGTCACCGAGTTACCGAAAAAACATCAAAACTATACAGTATCTATGATCACTACAAAACGCTAGGCTTCATTCTAGCGGGCCAGTGCGTCGAGTTGCGTTGCGTTATTACAAATTATGCGTTCAACGCGTCGCGACGCTTCACAACGCAACGCAACGCGCCGCACAGCTAAGAAGAAGGGTTAGTGATATTTTTAATACAACTTTTAATAACAGATAAACATTATTATCATACGTTACTCTACTCATAAATTAATAACACATTTAAAATACTTGCGGAACACGAGAGCGTCTATAAATATTGACATCAAGTCGTATCGCCAGAAAGGCTAACGGTGTAGAATAATAAGAGACATAAATTTTTACTCGGTAGGTATACACTTCAGCTACAAAATCGGTCAAAATGTTTATCCGACTACCTAAATATACAGTTAAGTTATACGATTGTTTAAAGTATCCATAATAAATGACCATTCGTAGTAGATTTAAATATGACGCTAAGAAATAAAAAAATGTATAGAATACCTCATTGAAAATTGTTGATTATTATGTTATGATACAATTGTAAATCAGTTCACGCATACAAATACATGATTATACCCTAGAATGACTTATTATGAAAACGGTGATGTTCTTATTCATAACAATATACAGATAATTGAAGAGAACAAGAGACTAATTTCACTCATTCAGCTCATTGTATGTTTTCCTACATAGTTATGTGAATGTATTTTAAATAGCCTTACTTGAGATTAGCTACACAACTCATTGTTCGTCTTTGCTCATTAGCCAGATGACTCACACAACCCACAAAAAAAACATATCTTTAAGTACATATGAGTAATATACCGTGTGTAACGACAGAGTGAAATATTTTACAGAACACAGAGGGTAGCTTGTGTTAATTCATAGTCAACATAAAACTCCCGGACCCTCAATAGTATTAGAGAAAAAAAAGCTTACGTGAAAAACTTTCATAGTCACCCCTGAAATCAATAAACAAACCACACGTCATAATACATTTTGAAGCCGCCATCAGCAGCCACTAGGTTCCATTCAATCAACAGGGTTCCAGATTATGGCAAAAAATTAATATTTCTACATGTGGTTCTCTACTTTTTATACATTTATATCCTTGAATATTGTTTCGGTCAGCCGTTACACGCTGTATAAATCAAGTTTGAACAAGAATGCGCGTTATTGCACACCACTTAAAGTCTAATTTCAAGGTTTTTTTTATAAAATGCGAAATACAACAAATAACAAATAGTTGAAATGCAATCAATAAAATTTCTGAAAGAAAAATGAGTGGAAAAAGTCTCTAAAGTACAGGTTTAAGGGACCGAAGTTACCATCAAATTATTAGGATTGTCGACGAGGCATCTGGTTCAGATGACTATATATTTAATCAATACAAACTTATATACGGGATGTAACGAAAAGGGTTTATCCATCCGAAACGGATGAAGAGTACATCAGCTCTATAAAAAGTTGCAGCTCAAAATATTACTCGAAAATTCATACCAAATTTTTGCTACCAAGTGTATTGAATTAAAATCATGTTACCGCATAAAGAGGATCATTATCATTTTGCGTCACTTGCTAATATGTATTAATATAAAATTTTCTCATCCGCAATTGTGCGCCTAGTGCTAAAAATGTGTTCCCTTTCCGTTACACGTTGTATAGATATTTACACCAAGACTCCGAAGAAAACAGCAAACAAATGTTTGGTCTGGGTGGGAATCGAACCCACGACCCTTTCGCGGCAGTCAGGGTTTCTAAACTCACGTTAGCCTGCCCAAGACACAGACACACATTAAACCATATTATGACAATCGCTATTGTTAATTTGTTTAGTGTAAGAGAGTGTTCAGTACGGAACATAAAACTGCTAACACATGGTCGAGTATTCTTCCGCGCTTTATTAAAACTTTTGACATCATCCACAAATAAAAAAACAAAATAAAAATGATAAAACGAATGCAATACAAAATAGGAAAAATAATAAGTATAATTATCATATTGTTCTATATTACGTTTATATTATGCAAACTAATTATTATGCTGACAAGAACCCATTCTGGGTATAGGCCTCCAGGTAACGCCAATTGGCACGGTAACAGTTACTATCCTTTGTAATATATGGTCTTCCTACTCTTATTTTCCCTTTCGGTCCATCCCATGTGGTTACTCTTACCGTCTACCTGTCATCTGTCATTCTTGACACATGTCAAGACACCACCATTGACTTGAACGTACAAGTGCATATTGTAAGACGTTTATCAGTTCTGTCTTATTTCTTATTCACTTCTTATTCTTTGTATCTTTTTAGGGTACCGAACCAAAAAGGTAAAAAGGGACCCTAATGGTGCCACTCCGTCCGTCCGTCTGTCCGTCACAGCGGTATATTTCAGGAACCACTTAAGCTATAGATTTGAAATGACTAAATATTGCTTATGTTATTATTTGTAAAATCATAAATTATATTTTCTAATTGGTCTTAACATTTGTATTGAGTTTCTGTGTCACCAAATGCGACCAACTTAATTAATTGTAACATTTTCGTTATTCCTTCCACTCTGTTTAAAATTAATACATTCTAACTTGCTTGTTTGGTAACTTAGTAGTATGTATAAAAATACTTTTTTTTGTTTTATTTCTAGGTACTTGAATCTCGAAAAAATGCTTTGACAATAATGAGATTTACTAATAAACTAATAAAGATTTACTAATAGTCTTTATGCTATTGCAATAAGGGTTACAAATAGAATGTTAATATAATAAGTTAAAAACATCGGCGTACTCCTCGCATAAATATTATTAAGATAAACATGATTATCTAAGCGTAGAAAAGTGCTCGACCGTGTGCGAACATTCGTCGGTTTGGATTGAATCGACCCTTAATAAAACGATAATCAAAAACTGCCTTTTTATCCGCCATTTTACAATATTTCATGAAGAATCCTATATTTATAAGAACATAGCAATCATTCATCGGTCCCTTAATTAATTCTGATTTACAAAACATCGATAAATATAAAGAGGATACACAATATACAACTGATCTGCAGTTACACAAAATGGAATATACAATGTTATAAATATTATTATAAAAAGTGGAATTAAAGTGAAAAAAATAAACAGAAAAAAGATATCAAAATTCATCCGTCGAACGAGCAATATGCACTCAATAAACCAGTGTAAGAAATTTTGAATTGAAATCACAACCGTGTCCTAAACATTCATCATAATCACCACGCAAGTATACCCGCATTATACTAGTTAAATGTTCGTGGAGTAATCACATTGCGTTGTTTAGTTTTGGCACTCGCTGTCCTTTGTTTGAGTGTCCCTTTCGGCCACGACTTCGGCCGAATTTTCGGCTTTAGCTTCGGCTACAACTTCTGCCACAGCTTCGCCTTTACCTTCGGCGACAGTTTCGGCTTCGGCGCCGGGAGTTTCGTCTTTCTCCTCGATAGAAGAGTTTTTACGCAGACTGGCCCCCCCGCATTCGCCCGTCGGTCGTAGTACAAGATACATCAACAAGTCAGACAGTGATATAATGCCGGTCACTTTGTCTTCCTCGTCTACCACCACAAGACGATGTACCTACAACAATACACACTCAGTTATATTGGCGATCTTAACAGCATATTGGACATCTATCTACGCTGACAAACAGCGCTGGACGTCGGAGTTGTAACCTCAGTTCGTCTCCAGCATAAAGCTGAGCTTGCGTTCCTTTGCAGCAACATTTTTTTCCGTGTTTAACTTTATCATAAAAATACGCCGTGTTAGTAGTAAATTGTAGCAACACAATCATTTCTATTTCATATTCATGTGATCAGATCAGACACCAATCAAAGTAACTTTTCATTGAAAATATTTTTCTATATTTTTATAAATTTGAGTGAGCGCGTGGGAATAACCGTGTACATTGCGTGTTTTTATTTCAGCGTCCTGTTTATAATGAAATGTATGAAATAAGATAACTTTGAATAAAATATAAAAGTGACATGATAAATAACACATGTATACAAAAAATAAGTTTATAAATGCAACTTTGAACTTCAATATCTCCGAAACCCGTAAATTCCCAGGCATGGCTCCATATAAAAAAAATATACTATTCATTTGGATAATATGTGGGTTTCGGTAATGTCGGAGAAAAAGAAACACCCGGTATAATTAAACCCAGTGTCAGGACATAACGACATGTTCATGCACACAAATGTCCTGTGTGCGAATCAAACCCACGACCTGCACCCTACAGCGCAATAGGTAGAATCTTAACCATCCTCACCAACTGGCCCATCAGTCAGATTGGAATACATATTGTATTAACTTTCCTTCAGAGAATCAGGAAGATTATTAAAGTTAGTTATTGCCACATGGAAAAAGTGTGTGTCAACCAATGGGCTCTAGCAACATTACTCACGCGCAGAAACACGAAATTAAGTGATTTGGCTGCGGTATTTAAGGGTACTTTTCGAGTCGAGCTGCTCTGAATGAATTAACACTATACTCTCTTGAATTCGACCACATACAAATATAACTCTACTCTTCTTCAAAATAATTTTTAAATGAGGACTTTTTATTGGAAACTTACCTCAGCGCGAACTATCCTCTCCATCACGTCAAAGAGTGTTTCATCAAGGTTGCACTTCTGTACGCCCTCGAACCATTCGTTCCGGTGCTCGTTGGCTTTCTTCAGCGACACGTCCAAATTATTGTACGTCTTTTCCGCGGCTAGATTCTGAAAACAGACATTACATATCGTCTGCTTACTGGTAAAACATGATAAATGCATTTTTTTACGAAATCGAGTTAAAAATGTAGTTACGTGTAATTTTTTACGCGCTATCTACTGGTAAAACCGAATAAATGCAATGTCCAATGGCTGCAGAGATAATGAGTTTGTAAAAGTGATATATACTCACATTTTGAAAAAAGATACTAGTATAACATAATAAATAATCTTATGGCAAAATTCGTTTCAGTTTATACAGGTAAAGAACAATAAATACGGTTAAAACTTTTTACATTATATATTTTAAATAGTTAAATGGCAATAATTATTCTGAGAATATGTCATAAACGTATTTATTCTATTTTACTAGTTAAATAATTCAACTTGGTTTGCTAATGTCTCTACAGCAAAAACGAAATAAATGTCATTTATACTTTTTTACCAGTAAGAACGAGAGCGATTGATCGTAGTTGTCACATTCCGTGCGCACGTGCACCGCGTAGAAATAAATTGTGCATCCTCTCATAATCTGAAAGTAGGCCTAAAAGTATCTAAGGTGCGGAATGTAAATGATATTTTACGTCCCAAGGGTAGTAAAGAAAAAAAAACTAAGTATACTATGTAACTATATTCGTCAATGGCAGAAGCTTATAAGGTACAGCCACACTTGGATAAAATGTATCAACTGTGATTTTTTTTATAATTATTATGATCAAAATGGCTGCTTTTTTATACTTCTAAGGTAAAAGACTCATCAAACCCTTGTTGAAGAACCCCATGCTGTACTCCTCTGGGAAAACCATGGCGGGGAGCTCATTCCACAGCCTGTGTCCGTAGTAGGAAGCATCTTTGAAACTGCACAGTACGAAACCATTTTGGTTCCAATATATGAGGATGAGGATGGACTCCCCGACGGTGGTGAGATTTGCAATGGTAAAAGGTAGCCGTGGGCATCAGGTCAAACAATTCTTCAGAACACTGTCCGTTGTACAGGCGGTAGAACACACCCAAGGAGGCAAAGTCTCTCCTTAGACTTAGCGGTTCTAAGCTACTTGTGAGATCGGGATCTCGGGGTAGACAATTCGAATGGCTTGCCGTTGAACCGAGTCAAAAAGCACAAGCTGGTATTTAGGCCCCTGCTCACACATGGCAGTAGTACTCCTTATGGAGCAGGACTTGCGACTTATATAGTTGCAGTCTATGCCTCGATTCACCGCTAAGAAAACCCCATTTGCTGTGGTGCTCAATAGATCGAGGCTGTACTTCACACAGCCTCGCTCTATTGAGCACACCGAGGTTTTTAGATGCCAGCTTGACCTTATGTTCCAAATAATTAGGATACAGAACGTCGCTAGAAATGTCGACGCCAAGGATTCCAATGCTCTTACCGATGTTCAAAGACGTGTTCTGGAATTGTGAAGCCACAGTAAATAGGGTTTTCTTAGCGGTGAATGCGCAGGCTTGTGGGGTTGATATGGACTAGGTTTAGTCGACCTCAATCGGAGATACTTACACACACGGTTAGTGTACTCTCGATTTCAGACAAAAGAAGTTCGCGGCTTTCCACCACCACGGTATGAGGGATATTAGCACAGCCCGAGTAATGAGCGTCCCTAGTACTGTCATCCGCATAGAATCCGTATTGAATGCCGTCAATACACAGCAAATCATTGATATGCAGCAGGAGCAGCGTCAGGGACAGCACAGAGCCTTGTGTGACAGAGTGACGGGACGGGCAACACTGTAGTGAACTTGTCAAAAGTTTGTCTCCTGTATTTTAATTAATTTATAATTCTAATTTTAGTAAAATACATTATATTTCATTGTAATTAAATAGTATTTATGATTAATGTTCCTGAAAAATAAAAACATAAAGTGTCTTTACGAAAAATAACGAAAATCAGCTGTGATATTCACCGGCGAAGTGACAGCCAACGGAAGGAATTTGAAAACCAACAATAAACCTGGGGAGTATTGTGATAATAAGCCTTATTTTATACTTATAATATCAATAGTAGCTAAATCTTTTGAATCGGAATCATATCTTTATGATTCCTTGTCAATTTGAGTTACTTATATCATACAGATGCAAATGCATCAGCAGGGATTATCACAACTTATTTTGTCTGCCAAATTGTGTTAAGAGTTAAAAACTTAACATACTGAACACTGCAGTATCCTTGATGATATATAAACTCAATATTTTGGCAATCCCCTCACTTTAAACTTTTCATTTTAATGTTTAACATTTATGGCATTCCATTAGACACCCAATCCCAAGTAGTACTTATTACAGTAATCTTGAAAGAGAAACACTAAATTAAACATTATAATTTATTATATAGATATACCAAGTTCACAAAAACATAAGTAATACTAATAATTAAATATTTACACAATCCTTAGTAGTACCTCATCTTGTATTATTTGTGAATAATTCTCTTAATTACAACTCAATTTACTGTATAGACTGTGGTGTAGGTTCTCAAATATTAATCCTTATCTTCCCACTTGCTTAAACCGTCCTGTGTGTATTCCAGGTCCACTTCAATTAAAATGACAACTCGCAGAGCCACCGCTCGTGACATGGAGGAAAAACTTAAGAAGACCTTGCAAGAACTCAAGGTCTCCCAGGATGACTGCACTAAGTTGCTGCAGGAGCGAGAGGAAAGTGAGGAGGAAATTAAGAAAATCATAGACAAAAATAGTCAGTTGAAAAGTGAAATGGCTGAACTTCACCAACATTGTACGGAGGCTAATGATCGCCAAAGTAAATTGCAGGAAAAATTATTACAGTTCCAAGAATGTAGTGACAATCATGAAATGGCCTTGACTCGCATTTCTGAACTTGAACTCAGCTTGAGCCGGGCCAATGGCATTATAACTAAGTATGAACTTGAGAAAAGTTGTCATCAGGAAAAAAGTACACTTAGCCTATTTGATGAACTTGTTGTGAGTTGTCCTGGTCATTTACCTACTTCTAGGCTTATTGAGACCATTGATTTGACAAATGATGTATCAACCACTAATGAACCGATTTTGATGAATAGTCATAATAGAATCAAAAAGTACATCAAAATAAATAAATTCATTACCAAAACCAGGAAACTCATAAAATGTAAAGAAAGTTTCTGTAAAAATATAAAACTTAGGAAAGAACGTGTAGGACTAATTACTCAATTAAAAACATGTAATAGTAGTTTGCAAAATATGAGGTTATTATATGACACTGACATGCTGCAGTTACAAACAGATCTGAAGCACAAAGAGGATTTAATTAATGGTTTAGCATGCAGATATAACAGTGCTAAGAAAGAGATCAGCGAGCACATAGTTGCAGTCACAAAACTGGTGGACATGTGCAAAAATCATGAAGAACGGTTTGATTCCCTAACATTGAAAAAGATATGTAATTGTCATGTTACTAATCCATTACCATGTGTTGATCTCTCTTCTCCGGGCGCTCCGAGTGATCCGGGCGCTCCGAGTGCTCCGGGCGTTCCGGGTGCTCCGGGCACTCCGTGTGCTCCTGGCGCTCCGAGTGCTCTGGACACTCCGAGTGCTCCGGGCGCTCCGAGTGTTCCGGGTGCTCCGGGAGTTCCGAGTGCTCCGGGCGTTCCGAGTGCTCCGGGCGCTCCGTGTGCTCTGAGTGCTCTGGACGCTCCGAGTGCTCCGGGTGCTCCGAGTGCTCCGGGCGCTCCGGGCGTTCCGAGTGCTCCGGGCGTTCCGAGTGCTCCGGGCGCTCCGTGTGCTCTTGACGCTCCGAGTGCTCCGGGTGCTCCGAGTGCTCCGGGTGCTCCGGGCGTTCCGAGTGCTCCGGGCGTTCCGAGTGCTCCGGGCGCTCCGTGTGCTCCTGGCGCTCCGAGTGCTCTGGACGCTCCGAGTGCTCCGGGCGCTCCGAGTGTTCCGGGTGCTCCGGGCGTTCCGAGTGCTCCGGGCGTTCCGAGTGCTCCGGGCGCTCCGTGTGCTCTGAGTGCTCTGGACGCTCCGAGTGCTCCGGGTGCTCCGAGTGCTCCGGGCGCTCCGGGTGCTCCGGGCGTTCCGAGTGCTCCGGGCGTTCCGAGTGCTCCGGGCGCTCCGTGTGCTTCGAGTGCTCTGGACGCTCCGAGTGCTCCGGGCGCTCCGAGTGCTCCGAGTGTTCCGGGTGCTCCGGGTGCTCCGGGCGCTCCGAGTGCTCCGGGCGCTCCGGGTGCTCCAAGCACTGAACCACATGTCAGTGTCAATATTTCTGTGGGGAGCTCTGAGGCATCAATCATGAAAACTGTTGTGTTTTCTGACCACATTGGGGTCAATTTTGGACCAATTTTAAATAATCGTGTGGATCAGCCAGTTATTAATTATTGTATGCCGGGAGCTTCCTATACTGATATAATGAATAAAATTGTAAGTACTAAGTTTGACAAACAAACCACTGTTGTGATACTTATAGGAAATGGTTTGAACGTGAAATTCAAAGAATTAATTAATAGTTTTGAAACATTCCTCAAACTAAAGGTGATGAATGTTTTTCTATGTGCTTTGCCATACTCCGTCAACTATACGGATAAACAAAATAGGTATATATTGTTTTTGAACAATTTTATATATAGTTTGACATGTCGTCATAGTGACGTTTTTTCTTACTTCGACACTAATAAATTTGTTAGTGGACTAAAATTTACTGGGGACTCATTGTTTATGCCCAAAAAATGTAAAAACTTGATTGCTACACTGATAGCTTACAATATTAACACGGTTATAGCTAATATAACTAAATGTAGCCTTAGTGACAAAACGGTATTGTCTAGTAGTACTAATAATACTGTGATTAGTTGTTTAAACTTGTAACTCCGACAACAGAGAAGCATACTCATGGCATTACTTTACTACATCAGAATATTAATCGCTTCTCTGGCAAAATACTTGACGTTGAATTATTATGTGATGAAATCAGAATCGATATATTATGTTTTACAGAAACGTGGCTAAAACCAGACAGAATGCTTTTTAATGTAAATAACTTCACTGTTGCCAGTGCGTACAACAGAGTGACTGCTCAGGGTGGCGGCACCCTCATTTTGCTAAATAGTAATATTAAATATAAGAATCGTACTGATATTACTTGTCATTCTGTGGAACGCGTATGCGAGGTGGCATGTGCAGAGATTGAAAGCTCCATTATTTTATGTGTGTATAGACCTCCTGCGTCAAATTTTACTTTGTTTTGTTCCATAATGGAACAAATACTTAGTAAATTATCAAAGTGTAATAAGTCAGTAATTATTTGTGGTGATTTTAATATTGACATCCTAATACCCTCATTAGATAGAAATAACTTTATTACGTTATTTAAATCATTTAATATGTCTCATCTATTTAATGAGCCCACGAGAGTGACGGCTACTACTTCCTCTTGTATTGATAACATAATAACCAACAGTAACGTTTTAGAGAAGTCAATAATAAGTGGCGTCCGTTCGGATCATTTGGCCCAATTAGTAAAGTTTCCGTATAAAAAACTTAGTTCATCCGTAACGAAAACATTTAGGTCAGTTAATAAAACGAGATTAAATAATTTCAGCGTCAATATAGATTATAAAATTAGTAACACTACATATAATTCTGATGATCCAAATGTAAACTATGGAAAAATATTTAAAGATATTTGCAACGAATTTAATGTATCTTGTCCAATCAAAACTAAGAAGGTAAATAATAATAAACTTCAATTCTGTAACTGGGCAACTAAAGGAATCAGGAAGAGTAGGGATAACATGTATGATCTTTACCATCAGAGATCTTACAATAGTAATGAAAACTTTCATATATATGTTAGAAACTACTCCAAGATATTTAAACAGGTTTGTATTCGAGCAAAGGCCATCTACATAGGCAATAGGGTAAATAGTTCTAATAATAAAATTAAAACAGTGTGGCAGATTATTAATACAGAGACTGGTAAAAATAAAATCAAAGATAATACTTTTTCTCTTAAAATTAATGATAAATTAATCTCAGGTAAATTAGAAGTAGCATCTGCTTTTGAAACTTTTTTCTCAAATATACCTATGGAGGCTACTAAAAATCTTGCTTCGTCTTCCACGTTAGCAGAATCGATTTTACAGAATAATTTTCAACAAAACATTCCAGACTTCGCATTCACCCAGGTTAATGACTATGACATTATCACGGCTTTTAAGTCACTAAATATGAAAAATACAGAAGACTTATGGGGTTTGTCAGTTAAGGTTATACAGTCAATTATTTTCAATATTGCCCCTATTTTAGCCCTCATTTTTAACCAATGTCTCGAACAGGGCAACTTTCCTGACTTAATGAAATACAGCAAAATTGTTCCAATCTTTAAATCGGGATGTAAAAACAATCCCTCAGATTACAGACCTGTTTCAGTACTTCCTGCATTAAGTAAGATTTTTGAAAAGATTGTGCTAAACCAAATGTTAAGGCATTTTAATAACCACAAGATACTCCATGATGATCAGTTCGGTTTTACAAGAGGTAAGTCCACTACGGATGCGGGAGCTAAACTTATTAAGCATATTTTTCAGGCCTGGGAATGCTCACACGATGCTATTGGTATCTTTTGTGATCTCTCCAAGGCATTTGATTGCGTAGATCACCAAACGCTAGCTCTTAAACTTAAGTTATATGGAATTCGTGGAGTGGCCCTCGATCTTGTGGTTTCCTATCTTTCAGGGCGCCAACAAAAAGTAGGAATCAATGGTAGTGTGTCATCGGGCTCCTTAGTCAAATTAGGCGTACCTCAAGGCTCGATTTTAGGCCCATTTCTGTTTCTAGTTTATATAAATGACCTACCTTACATGGTGAAAGAACTATCAGATGTCGTTTTGTTTGCAGATGATACGTCTCTGATATTTAAAGTAGATAGAAAAGACAAAGACCTTTTAAAAGTTAACCACGCTCTGGAAACTGTGTCTCAATGGTTTGCTACCAACAATCTAATGCTAAATTCTAAAAAAACTAAATGTATAAGATTTTCATTACCAAATGTACCAAAAGTTGATACCAATGTTATTGTGGACGGTACTAAACTTAATGTAGTAGATAAGACTGTTTTTCTTGGTCTGACCATAGACTGTAGATTGCAGTGGGGTGCTCACCTGGAAGCCTTAGGTGGTAAACTGAGCTCCGCTGCTTTTGCAGTCAGCAAAATAAGGCAACTGACGGACATTAATACAGCCAGATTAATTTATTTTGCATATTTTCATAGCCTTATGTCTTACGGTATTTTGCTGTGGGGCTCTGCCGCAGACTTGGAATCAATTTTTGTATTGCAAAAAAGAGCAATTCGCGCCATCTACTGTTTGGGTTCTCGCGAATCTCTGCGAAAGGTATTTCCGGAAATTAATATATTAACTTTGCCCTCTCAGTACATTTTTGAAAATATTATGTATGTTCGTAAAAACATTAATTTGTTTCCAGTCAATAGTGATTATCACGATAGAAACACTAGAAACAAAGACAAAATAACTGTGCCTAGATTTAGATTAGCTAAAGTAAATAAGTCCTTTCTTGGGAATTGTATCCAATTTTACAATAAAATTCCTCATAGCGTGACCAGTATGTCCTTTTTTAAATTTAAGGAACATATCAAAAAGCGGTTATTGAGTAGGGCGTATTATAAAGTGTCTCATTATATTGACGACAAGGATGTATGGAAGTAGCTTCTCTCTGCACTTGCTTCACTTAGCAGCTAGTTCAAGGTCCATTTTAATTCAGAGTATGCTATTATTATTATATGTTATCTTTTTTTTTTGTTTAATTTACAGATTATTACTTATAGTAATTAATTCAATTTAATGTTTTTCATTTATTTCTAAATTCATCGATATATTATGTCTGTCTAATAAATTGTTATATTTTCTATATACCTAAATGATATTTAGTATAAACTTGTCAATAGTCATAGTGATAACAAATTGCGTGTTCAGTAGTTTCCTTTTAGTTTTTTTTTTTTTATTTCTAAGGCAGACTTAAATAAGTCATGCTCACTTTAAGGCCTTTGCTTGCGGCGGCGTCGTGTGACGGGTCGCTCACTTCCCTCCAATATGGCGAGGAGGGCGATGGCTGCCACACGCGTCATACTTGTGAACAGGTGCTGCTTGTGGGGGTTGGTCTGCTTAAGTTTGCCATTTATTTATTTACTTATTAAATATAGATTCAGTCTACTTTGTAGTTTTGCCGCCGCGCCGGGGCACGCAATTGTTGTCAGTGCGATTAGAATGTAAATATTATGTAATGAATCTAAGCTTGTTTTGAAAAGAGTAATTGCTGAGTTTATTGCCGGCTCTTCTCAGCAAATGCAACCTTCCGAACCGGTATTAGAGTATTAGAGTCAGACTTTTCATAAGTGCCTGCGAAGGTCTATTTGAATAAATGATTTTGAATTTGAATTTTGAATTTTGTGGAACGCTGGAATTTATGACCATGCTATTGGAGCAACAACCGTCAATGACGGCTTTAATGCATCTGCTGGACAAAAAACTAGCGACACATTTGCATAGCCCCTTGGGAAGCCCGTACGCTGGTTACTTTGTTAAAAGACCCTGTTGCCAGTCCCGATCGAACGCCTTCGCCACATTTAGGCTCACTGCCAATGCCTTACCTTGACTCTCGATGGCGAGTGACCAACGCTGTGTGAGATATACTAGAAGGTCACCAGCCAAGCAACTGTGCGATCTAATCAGGACCCAAACATCTCTTATGCATAACGCTAAAAAAGCTACATCGAGGTTCAGTAACAAGCTTTCCCTCTCGAGTCGAGCTGACTGGTCTCTTGCCAAAGCTGCTGAAGGGAACTTTTGCCAGTCGTGCTTGCCTCGTAAAAAATAATTTATTTTTATTTAATTGATAATTTTTGTATGAAGTTAGCACCTAATAAGTGACATACTTACACTAAACTCTACAGGTAAAACAGGTTAAATGTATCAAAAATATCATTATTTCAGCGAATTTTGTCCAAAAAAAACTTTCCAATCAAGCAATTGGTGTAAAATATAATAAGCCATTACATAAAACTGAAATTAGCTTATGAAATCATTGAATTCAGAAGATATATCACTTTTGTTAAGTACAGGTAAAACATCATAAATGCAGTCCGCTTTCGATCTAATTTAATTTTATACAGTTTTTACTAATACCAAATATTATATAAGAGTAAATATTAAAAGAAGGTTAGTCAATGCAATATTTCGCTTTAACAGGTTTTTAATTAACGTGTTTGAAATAGATCAAATTAAAACTTAAACTTTGAAAAGTCATTTACTCGAAATGACACTAACTGCACTTATCACGTTTTACCCGTAAGCAGACGATATCATCATGCCTATCTTCCAGAGCAATCAGAAATCAGATAAGACTTCTGATGGGAAACAAAAAGACCACAAACTGAAAAGCAGCCTTAAGCATGATTAAATAAAGTATATTATAAGAGCGTTTCCCACCACCGACAATGCACTCTGATTGGCTAAGATGCATACATAATTAGACGCAGTGATTATTCGATACTTTAATGTATCAGTGCAAAATCACTTATTAGTTGCAGAACTGGATCCCCCAGTATTATTCTCACTCCAACTAGTTGCGACTTTGTGATTCAAAGGGTAGGTAAGTGCCCAAACATAGACAAAAAAAATAAACTTACAATAACATCAAACTTGGCGTAAATATCCTTGAGCCGACCGTCGGCGTCGATCAATGGCAACGCAGAGACTCGGCGATTGACGAATTTCCTCAAAGCTTCAATTATTGAAGTTTCCTCTGTTGCAGTCTCGATGTCGCTTAGCGTGCCTATACGTAAGTCACGCAGCTTGTTCTTTAGGTACGAAGGCTTTGGCAACTCGTTTATCTGTGAAAATAACGTAAGCATTTTGTTTTAAAATATTGATGTTCAAACGTGCAGTATTATATACATAGTTTTAGATCTAAATATATATATATATATATAATTTATATTTATATAGTTGTCTCCAAAAATAAGTATTTAATAGTACATTATGATACATGCGTGCAAAGTTGGTTATTAACACTCCAGGCGGTATTAAGCCGATAAGTCAGCCGAGAGTGTAATAGTCAATGCATACGACGTTTTTCAACACACTTGCGAGTAAAAAATAGACTTGTATTTTGCAATAAATGACACTTTACGAGCAAATGCGTTGAAAAAATATTAAATATTCAGCATACAAAAATAAATAAATGAAATTATAAGAGGAATGCTGTTCTTTGAAACGGTTTAGATTTGGGAAGATTTTTGAGAATTGGACAATTCTGAATAAAAACTAAATATAAATACCGATAGTGAACATGTCATCTAAAGCAATTGCACGTTACCTACATAATCTAAGACTTAACCAGAAACCTTATTCGGATTCAAACCCTAGTAAACAATTCAATACTTACGTATAGGAAGAGGAAACGCAGTATCCTCTTATGAGTGAGTATGTATAGAACGTTCCCAGTTTCTGGGTCTATCACCGGCAGCCGATGAATGCGGTTGGTGATCAGGATCCTAATGGCCTCGAAAAGTGATGAATCCGGCCCGATTGATACTAGCGGCACCACGGAACCTTTGAGGACCTCTGGGACACACAAACAACCATGATTGTTATTAATCATGAGATTATAAAGAAAATCTAAATCTATACTAATATTATAAAGAGGAAAGATTTGATTGTTTGTTTGTCATTGAATAGGCTCCGAATCTACTGAACCGATTTTAAAAATTCTTTCACTGTTGGGATGCTACACTATCCCCGGGTGACATAGGCTACTTTTTATGACGGGAACGCGGGTGAAACCGCGCGAGACAGCTAGTATAATAATAATAGTATTTTGACTTATGTAAGGCATATAAAGCGTATCTAATAGTCATCAGACTTTTTTGTTTTCAATAGGTATATTGGGTTAGCTATAATTTGATAAATTCTCAATCAGGAGGGAATGATTAAAAATATTTATTTTTTGTCCGGTTTTGGGAGGTTACCGCTCCTCAGTACCACAGAACCGCAGCTAACGTTCACAATATCATATTTTTTTAACATTAAATTGGTCTCACTATATCTCTTTCTAACAAAGAACAAAAGAAAATTCAGTAATGTTTGAAAGAAAGAGATGTTATGTGATTAACATTAGTTTTACAACAAAATCGGCGCCATTGAGTTATCTCGTACTTACAAGACACACCTAATCTCAATGTTCTCAGATTTTCGTTTACGTTTCAAAGCTCAACGCTCTGGCAAATCTACAAATTATTTATAACTTTCCAGTATCATACAACATTGTGCACTCACTGGCATACCAATCAATGAAGTATTTATACATGCTACATTACGAATTTATTCTCAAATAAAACTATTGTTATGTTTAATCACAGATTACAGAATAAAAGGCAGATGGAGCGCATGGAACATGAAAGTGAAGACAAAAAAGCAAATACAAATTCAAAATCAGATACCTGGTATTCGTTTCCAAGTTTGCTTTGTTTAGCCACAGTTTATTAATAAAGAAGTATTTTTGGTAAATAAAGTTAAACTAAGTAAATACACATTCAAAAGCGAATACTAGGTATGTGTTTTTCAATTTGTATTCGCTTTTTTGGCGTCACTCCCGTGTTCCACGCGCTTCATCTGCATTATTCTGTAATCTGTGTGTTTAATCTACAGCGAATTTAATTTCGTGTGTAAAAATACTGTTTGATATCTTTATTTGATTGCCTGTTTTCTCTAACCTTTTGGTACAAAAATATAAACTAGATCATTAAATACCTTTATTTCAGCTAAAATAATAAGCCGCAATTAAGTAACAATAGAGTTTACAATGAAATAAAACGTTGTGACGAAACAGCATGACAGAGAAAAATTAAAAGTTAATGTTTCGTTTAAAACGCGTCATGTCCGATAATCCGTCTGCGCTGCGAACGAGATGTATCGATATATAAATGTAGCTATATCTGTCGATAAATCTAACATACTCTATGAGAAAGACATGTGCTAGCTAAAAAAAAAACAAAATAGATTTATTTTCTTTCTTTCGTAACAAAACCTAGTTAGACTAGACATGCATCATGCATTAGAATTTCAAACTTGCGAATCTTACGTTTTCCTAGGATAATGTATCCTGCGTTTTAATCCGAGATAAGATGTATAATTGTATATGGTATAATTCAAATCCGTTTACCCATTACGACGCTATAGAGTACCAAATATACACAAAAACACTTACACATACTTTAATATTTAAAATGATAAAATGTAACTTACGACGCCAAGTCTCCAGCCTATGCTCTTCTAACTCGTCCATAGCGACGTTGGGACTGGTGTAGTACATCTGTAGTATCTTTATGAAGTCAGTGATCGTCAGCATACCGACGAACTGCTGACGCTGTGAGTCCCAAAGAGGGGCGGCACGAACACCTGTATTAAATATCGTTTAAGTTGGAATTAATCAATGGAAAGCAGGGTTAGAGCCATTGGCAGATGAGTTTCATTTGTAAAGGCGGGTCAAATAGGAAGCGCCCACAGAGTAAGAATATTATAGAGAGATAGCGTTAAACACATTAAGTGCTTTGTGCGAAGCGTGAGCAGTTTCTATATAGATGCATTGACATAAAATATCGATGTGTATTACTTGTCATTTGTTCCCATAAAAATCAGAAATTTGCATTATGTATTAATCTTTAAACTATGAACGCTTAGTTTATTTTAAGGCATTTTGCACGTACCCGTGCTCACGGTACGAACTCTATACAGTCGGTCTATTAATATTCTAACTCTATGGAAGCGCAGTAGTGTACTAGCGCCCGCACTCTGTTCGACGGGTTGTACTGGTCTCAGTAGAATACACCTCGACCTTGACACCATGCTATATCGCGTCCTATTTGACCAGGTCTTAAGGCGCGGACTGACTACGATTTTGACAGGACTCGTTCTTCACTGGAATAGGGTTGAAAATGGTAAATCATAAATGTGTCGACTCTATGAAATGGGCTGTTATTTACGGGTTTTCTTTAGATTATACAGAATATACGCATTAAATTGAATAAGTGTCCGGTTAACATTCTAATATAATCCTGTATCTTATATATTCTTAAAAATAAAATTGTTGTCATCGCTGAAAATACGGAGAATTTCGAGGCGAAAGATTTTTTTAGACGTAACTTAGGATTTTTTTATTGGGAATATCAAAGCACTTTTTAATATTCTATTCGGTTAACATTTTTCTCAAAACCCTCTTCTATCCACAGTATTTTTTTGTGTTAGGTATTTCATTGCGTTACGTCATACTCGACTCTCAAAAAAACCCATTTTTGAGATTTGAGCTTAGACCCGGCCTTAACACTGAATAGACCTGTCTCATGACGTAGTCATGACCGGTAAGGTCATGCCTCGTAAGTGCAAATGTCTGAACACATAAGAAGGTGTTTGGCGTGATATCCAGAGGGATACCACGAAATCACGGAAGATAATAAAATAATCAAAGCATTCGATATTTTACAAGTTTAACTATCAATTTCTGAAAGCTAATACGATAATTAAAGCTACACTTTAGCAACAGATTAACTTTGATTTGGCTTTCAGAAATTAGCAGTCAGTTTATTAATATTACATACAACTAGATTTCTTCAGTGAGTAGTGGTAATCGATGGAAATATTCGTCATCTTCTCATTTCTCAGCGACACGTATAGGGGTTATTATAAGTTAAATCATTAGAAGTTGAATATTTATATTCTTTGGTATGAATAGTATCATTGCCAATAGATAATTAGAATTGGAGACGGATTTACTCAATAAAATATTAAAACTATTGTAGTGGAGTATGTATTGAATGTCAAGTATTATTTTAAGATATGTGAGTTGACTTCCGAGCTTTTAAACAATCTTGCCTGCTTCTACAATTACCTATAAAAATAAAAAAATAACTTAACCTTGTTTCTATTCAAAATAAATGATATTAGCATTATTTAAAATTATGTTTAATAATACGACGTTCACAAATATTCTTTGAAAAATAAATCCGATCCTCTTTGTTACTGAACAAAATCACGGAACTCAATATAGTTATCGGAAAAACCAAAACGGAAAGAAAACTATTTTTTATTTTAAGGAATTCAGATTTTTATGCACCTGCGTATAATTTTACAGCTCAGATAACTATGTCGTAACGTTATCGTGTTCCCTGAATTGAATTATAAATCGACCACGTTATAATTTGTTTATAGTTTTAAATACAGATAAAGTCGCAGGTCAGTGAAAAAAAAAAGTTTCGAAAATACTCGTGCTGACGTTCAGGCCGTTCGAAATAGGAATGCGCGTGGTCAAAATTGCTGCCATGTTACAAAACGCCAAGGTTCAAAGGTATTTTCTACTTTTCTGGGAGAATCGCTACAAACCAAGACCACATGCATGAAGGACGGAATGCAAAAATAATCAGGATATGAATCTAAACTGCATCGGGTTCTTCAAGTAAGGTATGAATAATTTTTTGCATGGGTCTGTTGGCTACAATAACCGAATACCATCAAATTGGTGGCATGCTTGTTTACCTAAGACGACCTAAGTGGTAAACAAGCCATCTTTATGGTTAGCATACGGAAGTTGCAGAATTAATGTAATCTTAAACAGGCAGCTTTAAAATCTAACCTGAAAAATTGTTGCCAAATAAAATCCATTACCATTCATATTGGCGTTATCTTCTGGCAGGCTGTTTTATAAACGAATAGGGCGGTTTGTAAACAGGCCGAGTTCAACAATGGGCCTGCGACACATACATATTTACAATCTCCACTGAATGTATAAGCTGTAGACATTTTCAGAGCGACACTGAACTTAGACTTGGAAACTACGCACGAAGTCAAAAACGCTATTAAGCGCGTATCAATAATTTCACTGAAAATATCAATTAAGTTTCAACCTCCTTAAGAAACAATACAACCACGAATGCAGTGGAGACTGTAATTTTTGCAGGATCTTTTTTAATCGTTTAATTAGCCTTCATACTAAATTGGACTTTACTACACATACCAATTTCCATATATTTGTATGAACATACGTATGATTATAGAACAATTGGAATATATTTTTTTAGTTTCAAAATGGAACGATATACACCTTGGTTTCCATGGCAACGCGGCCGTATTATTTCTTATAGAGGATTCCGTCGTATCGTTGCGATCATACCCAAAGCTGTATTAACATAAACGAAAATATTATATCACAAAGTATTTTTAAATGTGGCCCAGCAACAACTGTACAAATGAAGACTAATACGTAATCCACTGTAAAGTGAATAAAAACAATCGCTGCGCAATAAATACAATCGCTTTATAGTCAGTTATAAATAATTATGAAACGCAAATGTAAATGTACAAATAATTGTAGAAGAACAAAAATTTATTCTATAAAAAAAACACGCGTCAGTATGATGCCGCTGTTCCGTTTTAACTATATGTCACTGAAACAGAGTCGCCACGTCGACATGACAAAATCACCTGCGTATCATCACAAACAGTCGCAAATGCAAATATTATCTTAAACTAGGAAATTAAATACGGATATGTGTTAAGAAAATAATAATAAAACATCCATCTTATATAATAAACTCGCCAGTTCTGCATTCGAAAGTAACTTTGTTGCAATTAGTTTTTATTTTACTAACTTGTTGCTAGCAGCTGCAAATTTCTTGATTGCAACCGGACTTTTGATATTGTAAAATTTCAATCTAATATTCTAGTTTCAAAACTGACTGCAACAAAAGTACCTTATCTACATACTAATTCACTGACCATTGTAAACGAGAGCGAAGAACGCCTTCTTCACAAGGAGCTGAGTGTCGAAGACTACCAGTTTCGCCGACGTCGGGATCAGGTCATAGCACTTGTGGAACTTGAAGAACTTCACGAATATCTGGGACTCATCCTCCTCTGAAAAGTTAACAATATATCATATAAGATCACGGTTACAAGAGTTACATATTTATATTATTATAAAAGTTAATGTTTATTGTCCAATCGCGCACCGACAGTTGAACGGATTTTCATGAACTTTGGCACACACATAGAACATGTTCTGGATATTTTTTTTATCCCGGGAAAACAACAGGTGAATAATAGGAATGATAGACAAAACCGCAGGGCGGGATCTAGTAATATTATAAAGTTATTGAGTTTGTATGTTTTAGCATGTCTGGTCAATCACATACATTTTATAATTAGTGTAGAATTTACACGTATAGATGTCGCTACAAACATCGATTGGACTGATTGAGAATTAATTCTTAGTCAAAACGCTACTAAATGATGAAACTTTTGATTTTTCACTTTTGATGAAACTTTGTTGCCAGGGAATATAATTTGAGGTTTAATAATTTATTAAATTCATATGTAAAACTCGTATCTTAAATATTTGCAATTTATGTAATTTTGCTTAAATCTTACGACCTTACATAGATGGCCTACGCGTCGCGCGTCAATTTACGAAATTTTTTAAAGGATAATGGGCGGTGTCGTACTTTGTGTTGTAAACCTTATCATATCAAATGAAATCTATGTCATATGAAAGGTCTCCATGAGTATTACATTTGTTAGTATGGGCATATTTAAGTATGTATCGCGTGCAAGGAAAAAGTTATAGTGGTTTTATTTATTCAACAAAATAGCTTAGATTACAATTACAGATATTAAGATACTTTTCAGTAAATAGACAGCTTTTACTCGGCGAATTTGCTCTAATATAGTAATGTAGAGTATTGAGTATTGAGTACAGCTATATAGTAGCTTCTTAAACATGAAACTTGGGAATCGACAACTCTATTACTGCACTCATGTGTGGTATAAACGAGAAATGGTAGCTACTATACGACTATTGAATAAATGTACTATAAGAATATCGAGTAAACGTTTACACAACACGGTTAAAGCACTTAAAGCAAAAAATGCTAAAAAGTCGTAATAAAAGCTTTTACACTACATTGTGGGTACTACGTAGCAACTACTCAAAATTTATTCCATCTGTAGCCGAATAACTCATTCATTATTCGACTGTTTGCTAGTTGGGGAGCTTACCCAGCAACTACATTGACGACAAGGATGTATTGAAGTAGCCTGTCTGCACTTGCTTCCCTTGGCAGTTAATTCAAGGCTCAATTCTAATTAATAATTATGCCTATAACAGGTGGAGATTTCGAGATGGCATATTAATTTATTACGAAAATTAGATTTATTATGGCATACAGAGTCAATCAGGATGTGATAGAATAGTAGATTGTTATTTAAGGAGCTAAAATTACCCATCATACACGAGGTA
The DNA here is from genome assembly GCA_951394255.1 of Polyploca ridens. Classification (NCBI taxonomy): domain Eukaryota; kingdom Metazoa; phylum Arthropoda; class Insecta; order Lepidoptera; family Drepanidae; genus Polyploca; species Polyploca ridens. The sequence goes on from OX596244.1 coordinate 4,150,806, forward strand.
GTTCTACTTCCGAGCTTTAGAGAGGAGTAAATAGAAACAGAGTAATAATGGGATTTTAGCACCGTGTGTAACATTCTATTTTTCACTACGATTGTGAGAAAATAAAATCAACCAATACAATTTTTTTTTTCTCTTTCTCTTCCATCTGTACATTATGTTCCTTCTCACTATACGATGACATGTTCACTATTGTAAAATAAATTACGGTCACCAACTCAATTTGCACTTATTCTAAAGATTTCACGCCAATGCCTTTTATTTAATTTCTTCTATAGCCGTAACGCAATGCATTAGGTCTGTTTTCCGTAGTCATTTGTTGAATCGATATAAATAAAAGAAACTGAAAAGAAAGCGGATAAATTTATTTTGGATGACGAGGATTATTTTTCAGTGGGTCCAATGGAAGAAACAACTTTTATTGGACTTGCTGAACGATAAGTAATAGTGCTAAGTTTCAAATTTATAAACCCAAGGAATGAGATTTTTCAAGAGAAAAAGAGCGCGACGGACTGAGCGAGCTTTAGAACATGACGTCACACGCATCGAGTACCGAGCGGTTGAATCGCGCGTCGCACGCTCTTTTAAAAATTCTATATCTCGGAATGTAATTGTCGTATTGAAATAATTCTTTCACATATATTTTTTATTTTCTACAGAAAATACGATGAACTAACATTCAGAATTAGTGAAAATTCTTCATTGTTGATGAACAATAGCTAGAGTATTTTGGGAATTGTCTCAATTAACCGTGGGGTAAGATGCAACTTAAAATCAGTATTTTTAGAATTGAATAACATAATAATAATTCTTTGGATTAGTTTAGGACTTAATGTATGGAATTCTTATCTTATTTGAACAAAAGTATATAGTAAATGCTACGCTCTACCTCTCTTACACAAAAACAAAAAAAAAATTACAAATGTGCTCATTGTTCTTTAAAATTAAATTCTTTCAACAGTGTCATCTGTTGTCATTTACTGAAAAACAAACATTGCTGTAGTCACTTACAAACCCAGAATAGGAATTAGTACCCCAATCTCGCCACCGGCGCTGTACTTGCGCGAGTTATGGTGGTAACTTTTGAAGTATGGGCGCTGTCTCTCTGTTGTACGTAGTATTTATATACTCTGAGGTTTTAGAGAACAAAGGGAAAATTTATTTTTGGATAACTAGAGGGTTTATTACAGTTTTTAGCCTACATAATGTACTAAAAAATATTTTAACGCTGTAGAAACTGCGGGAACATATTGTTAATGCTGGCACATCTTGTGAAAGACAGACCAGTGTGCGTGATAACTGGTTTGTAGGTGGTTTTCAAGTTTGTAAGATAATATCACGTTCAGGGCGACGGTTTCATGTTCCCATTCGTACAGCCTTTGAGTTAACACTTATTGAGGGTTAACATGTACGGTATAATCCGGTTTAATAACATAAGAATACCATGTAGTTGAATTTAAATGAGATTGAGACTTATACCTTTGGAACAGAACAACTTTATGTTTACCTCATCATTTCTCTTTGATGACGGCCCTACCTGATATTATTATAGCATTATTATCCTTTTAAACAAATAAAAATAATACGAAGAAACAGTAAAAACGTTTTTATTAGTATTAGGGGAGGGTGAAGCAAGACAGGGTAGCTAAGGTTTAAAGCGCAATAAAACTAAACCTTTCCATTAAATATAATCAGTTTAAGTAAACTTATCATCTTTCGTAATCAGTCTTTAGTAGGTAATTGAACAATAACAGGAACATAGGATTCATTGTTTTTTGGAAAACGTAAAAAATACAAAAATCGCCTACTTCCCCGTCTTACCTAGGTGGGGTAAGATGGGGAATGGGATGAATTACAACATGGCGGCGCGTCGTTCCAAGTTAAAACGGCTGGGATTGGTCAATTCTAAGACCATGAAAGGCTAGGTACCCCGTCTTGGCCATAAATTACCGTCTTTTCAAATGTTCATAATATACCGATAAGGTTTTTATAAAAAAAAATATGAAAAGTTGTCCAGAAAGGTAGACTCGAGACTAAATAAATAAACCCGACTGCGTAAAACAACAAATAACTGAAAAGAGAAAAACAAGCTCTGTAATCTATAGAATTTTGAATATAATTTGAATTTTATAAGGCATTGCAGTCGGGGATAAACCAATAACTTAAGTAAGTATTTTTTTTTGTAATATTTGTTTATCCCCGACTGCAATATCAATGTTAAATACATAAAAGTATCTCGAAATTGGCGAGATCTCGCAGTATTGTTATTCATAAACTCGCGAGATCTCGCCTGAGCCCAAACCTCGCGAGATAGCATTCCCTAGTAGATACTCTTTATCACTCGAGGAATGGCGCTGAATAGAAACTAACTAGGTCACCAGAAGAATAGGGCTAATTATCATCCAGACGGAGATGTAACAACTGTTGAAAAAAAGTTTGAAATTTCACTTGAATGAAGCTTGGTACTTGAATAAACATATTTTTTCACTGAAAACTATATTTGATCGAAGCTGAAAATAGATTTATGTTTAACCATAACCTCACCATGGTTCATAATTATATGGATAAAGGTGGCAACACACATATACAACCAATCAATGGTCACGTAAATAATGTTTTATTGTTTAACATTTACAGTAAAGTGGTCAATAAATATTTAACTATTTAAACAGTGTTTTAGTTTTAATTTTATGAGTAAGTTTTTGGATATTCTGTATTAAGTGACGGTAAATAGAACGAAACTTCTGAAAATTATTTATTCCCGTTATGATATGATAAAAACAACGCGGAAAAGTAAAGTCTAAAATCTAAGTTTGAGATCGAAAAACATTAATTACGTAAGTATAAAGTAATTCTACCTTTACCAGCGTGTGTAATAGTAACAAATAACCTTGAATCATAAAGATAAGTCACCTATTACGTAAAAAATCATTTTGTTTCACTTAACTTTACCAAGGCAAACAACATTAAATGCAAGGCAAACATTATCACGTGTTTAATTTGACAGATCGAAAATCAAATAACATAATGTTCTTTGCGATTTAAAAGTGCATATTTTATGCATTCAATAGGAAATCATGATTGATCATTTTTGAGTGCAAACGGGACCCTATTACTAAGCCTCCGCTGTCCGTCCGTCCATCCGTCTGTCTGTCAGTGGGCTGTAGCTGTATCTCATGCACCGTAATAGGTAGAAAGTTGAAATTTTCACAGAATGTGTATTTCTATTATACAGGGTGTTGTTTTGGTCGGCGACAAGCGACCCAGGAGCGGTAGTACAAAATATATATTCCCCAAAAATGGACTTAATTCTATTAAATACTGTAAATATGTTGAGAAATACCTTATTCAATTTGAAATAAAATTACTGCAAAGCATGGTTACTAGGCACGTGCACAGACTAGAGCTAGGCGCAAGCCGCCATCGCCCCACCCCTTTACTCCCTCGTACTCCCGTTGAGTATTATGTCTACACTTTAGCTTATTACATGATTTTCAAAATTTTAATTTTTATTATTAAAAGAAATAAAGTATTTTCTTTATATTTTTTTAGCACCAGTATCATTTGTATTATCGACCCTGAGTCGCTCGTCGCTAACCAAAACAACGACCTGTATAGTATAACAATAAATAATAAAAATTAAATAAAATTAAAGAGGGGCACATACAAGAAGCGACTTTTTTGGGCTAATTATTAATTTGACAGTTAATAGGTACGATAACATTATAGAGCACATTTTTAAATATCTCATTTACTCAAGAATACTAAGTCCGCTGTAGATTTTGTAATTGAATGTCAGGCGTAATTCAGTAAAAAAATGTCATGCTGCAAACCATATAAAAAGTACCTCCAAGTTAAGAAGCGATGATTTAATAAAAAAAAGTCTGCAAACATAAACAATCTTCGAAATCTGATTACATAGTTAAATTATTATCATCACTGTGATTATCATAAACATACATGGGTTTATCCTTATACATATTACATCACGATTAAAGCAGGTATGATAATAGACGGAATGGGAAGGAGTTACAAAATTGAAAATCACACCAGAAGGTTTTTTATGACAATAATAAAAAATTTAAACATATACTATTTCGCAAATCGACGATTCGCAATGATGCTATTTCTTTCAATACGGGAAGTGGAGGCAGATAGAAAGAGAAAGACAACCTTGAAATGCAAATACGAGGGTCTTATAATTTCTAGACATACGGCAGCGTGCCAGCCCAAGTTTATAGTTATACGCATCATTATACTTTATGCATGGTCGATATGTCAGTCACCCACCACTGAAACGCGCAACTTTGGAACCGAAAATTTAGAATATGAAATACCCTATTTCAAGTCTTTCCTTAGTACTTATTACTTTTGTATTTATATTTCCCGAAAAGCTAAAACCTGTTTTGACAGATTTCGTTAATTTCACACTAACATTTTTCACCATATTTCGAGGTTTCACCAAATTACAAATCTTGCCGCGAGAATGGGAGCACCCTAGAGAATCCGAAATCATCCTATACCTATATTACCATATGCCTGTGTTTGACCGCAATCTCACCAGTGATGATGTGGCCGAACGTGGTAAGCAAACATCATGGCTCACTATTTGAAACCGAGCTCAAGTTTAGGTTCGTAGTACCATTATGTATTCCGTGCTTTAGGGGTAATCATCTACCATTGCTACTCCTTTGGTCAGACAGATCGATAGGAAGACATAACTCTACCCATAGCCACTACAGCTCGACACGACGCCTTTGATTAAGGCGCAAATAAATTCAAACGTGCTTCCGCTATGATCTCGGTTAAATACTCACCCGCTTACTCATAGATATTTAAATAATATACTGTTTAAAGGGTCACGTAAATAACGTCAATCTATTGTCATTGTCAAATAATGTGACATTATTTACGTGACCATTTAAACAGTATATTATTTAAATAGCGCTTTATGAGTAAGGGGGTCAGTGACAGTGAAAATATTACAAATGTTCATTGTGAAAAATCTACGGACAAAAGTCACAACCGCGTAACTAATAAAAGGTTTTTTGTATATTACGAATAAACCGGAACATCTCGTGTAAATGACATTGGTAAACATGGTATCTGCAATACTTGGACATCATAAGATGCTATTATTTGTTTTTAGTATCTACATGACGCTATCTCAAGTTAGTTCACATTATAGAGTCGAATTAGTTTCATCAAAAAGTAATAATCTACTTCAAGTTAGAATATGTGCAAATACCTGAAGAATTAGCAACTTATCTTACAGCTTCAGAAAATCAGATTTCATAATCAGGAGAAACTTATAAGCGAGTAAATGAGACGTTGAAATGAATTACACGAGTTCTTTACATAAGTTACGGATTTTAAAACAATTTGTGCTCAGTATTCAATAAGTACATTAATATAATTAGGACTCTTTACTATTTATTTAGTGGCGAGCTGCGACACGATTTCTAGCATCAATTAATATTTTTATAGGCATTTAGTATGAGTCAATCTAGAAAAGAAATCTATACCTACATAATATTATTACCTACTTGTCCTGACTGATTCATCAACGCATATATAGCACAAACCGCTGGGGTTAGTGAGTGGGGTAACTTGAAATTTTGCAAACAGGTTCCTTTTATAGTTATTCAGATATCTAGTAATTTTGGAAATTCTACCCCTAAGGGGGTATAAAGTAGGATTTTGTTTGAATGAAAAAGGGAGTTTACGGGGGTTTAAGTTTGTATGGAAGAAACACCGCGCGGTCCGATTAACTTTGAAATACTGGTAAACTTGGAATATTGATAATTCGGATGGAAAATAAAGAAACTTTTTAGGGTTTATCGAAAATCAGCGCCTAACTGGATATAAAGGGGGATAAAATAATGTATAAGAGGATTTTACTGCGTATCTCGATTAACTTAAAAGTTGGTATACATTGGTGCCGATTCTGTTGTAAATCGCACTGAACTAATTTTAGTCACATCACATCTCTTTCTTACAAACATTATTGAAAAAGGATAGAACATATTAAAAGCCGTCAAATTAGTCTTTGCCGTCTACATTTGCGGGTATTTAAACGTAACAGCGATAGAGTGCGACTTTTATATTGAAAACAAGCATTAGACTAATTTGACAGGACTAAATTTCTTACATCCTTTTCTTATGTTCTTTGTTAGAAAGAGACATAGCGAGACTAAAACTAGTTTAGAATCAGGGCCATTAGTTGTTTCTATAACCAATCAAGGATTTTTATTTATTTATTTTAATTTGTTTGTCTTCACATTGAATATTAAACTGATGTGACTGTTTTAAAAAAAAAAGGACACTCGTTATGTTTATTTGTATGGAACCTGGAACGAAATCTATCTCTCACTGAAGAGCGAAGGGCCTTTGTTTACTGGTTTCTAGTTACAGCGCAGTCTAGACCTAAAAAATGGGTTTTGTCAGCAACAAAACACGAAAACGCGACTAATAAATTCAAGTCCTATTTGAAATTATGTAGCTTGCTTTTTTAACTACTAATAACGAACTTGTAAATATGAATTATCAGTTAAGTGCGTAATTATAATTATCCTACCAAAATTGCCATCAAGCTTTAGTATCAATTATGGCATAGCAACAAACGCAATCATACATTATAATCACATGCAGGTGTAAACGACACCACACCGGTTATATGTTTGGATAGGAATCCACTTTAGATGATGACTGCAACAAAAATATTTTAGATGATTAACATGTCATTTGAAAATTGATACATTTATGTTACAATAAAATCGTACCTAACAATATTATGAATGCGATATTGGTTATATATTTCTGTCTATTTTGCTACATTTCCACGGCGAACAAGTGATTAAAAATGTATTGAAATTGGAACCCGGTAATTATGAACACGGAATACCCTCCTACCGTACTGTAATAACTTCGGCCACATCATTATTTTACTACCAATGATGAAATTGTAATTATTTTACAAAAAAGCGAAGACAAACGGTATGAAATTTGTATTAAACAAAATGGTTTGGATTTCGACATTTATAACATTATTATTGTTATTTATAAACAAGTAGGTACCTTATTAAAATGGACTCATTTCAATCAATCATCATGTCGAGTTTTTCTTACAATACCGAAACAAATGTAGACATAACGAGATAATTAATTTATCCGGTAAACACGGTAGCGTTGGCATCTCATATTGTGATCCATTATCGGCGTAGTTATATACCTATTTGTTTATTTACGTTCGGTGCCGGTGCGTTGCGCAAGCGCTGCTAAGGCCATGACGTCATAAGAAACCTCGGATGATGATAGAACGGCAGTCAGCCTAGTCGGTTAAACTTCATGTTATTTTAAAAATAAATATACATATTATTTTAAACAGCTGCTTTGATGTAACGAGCATTCAGAAGCAGAGCATTATCGCTATGTTCTCAAGTACGTGTAGGATAAATTCAACGGGAAGTAGAACTAAATAGAAAATCTGGATACACGTAACTGCTGTTGGCATTGACTATTTGAGATGGCTTCTGATGAAAATACTGTGCAAAGACACTTCACGCTGTTTCGGATCGAATTAGAAATTAGCAATTGCCATCTGGACTAAACGACCTCAATGAGTCAGGAAGCGACACCACAGTCGGAAGCACCTCTAATAAAATCATCCATGTTACACAAACCTCAACATACACGGAGCACAACAAATAAAAAAAAGAAAACATCGACAGGCAGCATGCTAGCATGCGCTCACGCGGCGTGGGTGACATAAACAAGCCGGCACCTTTGAGGAGCCAGTCAGCGAGGAACGCCTTCCAAGCGCGGCCGACCGCCTCGAACTCCTTGATGAGGTCGATGGAATAGACGGTCTCTTCGTCGTCGCCGACGACGGCGAGCGCGGGGTTGTCCGAAAAGTAGTGTAAGCGCAGCATGCGCGGGGCCCGGGTGGCGCATCGCCCGCCGCCTCTCGGTGCGGCTCGGCGCGCCTCCCACGGCTCACTGCTAATTATACGCGCCGCGCCTGCCGACCGACGCCCGCGCAGCCGCCGCCGCCACCGCCGCCGCAGCGTCGGGACTCACTCCACGAACTTGACACCGACACCGCACCGCAGCGCAAGCCGCTCGCTTGGCCGCCTGCCCCGTACCAGCCCACGCCCAGTGGCGCAGTGTATCAGGGGAAACGCACGCGAGTCGGAACTATTCGGATATTCTACAATGTTTTGACTACTTCGTAACCTCTGCTCTTTATAATCTGAGAGCACTAATGATAACGTTGTGTACAATGCATGTATGCTCGATTCTTAAACGACCTAAACAATGTGTTTATCGGGTGTAAAGGCTCTCACCATCAGCTGGTCGGTCTGCCTGGTTGTTGACTATCTTTTTGTGGCTGCCTGCGTCGACTTCGCATATTAAAACTGCAAGTCACTTTTCTGTTTACTTGTAGTAATAAGTTACCAAGGTTAGTTCCTCGTCCTTAGTAAGAAGTAAGTCATAAATGTATCGGATTGATCAAAAAGATCGACAATAAAATTGACAACAGTAATTCGCGGTTGACATCTAATACGCTAATCATTTCTAAATACGCCGAAACCTTTGTCACGCCTAAAATCAACTGATTCTAAACACCCTACCGCATAAATACAAAGTCATAAAATGTCAATGAAAAACATGCAAATCAGAAAAACCAACGTTATACCAAACCTAGTCACCAACCAACAATGAGAATCGAAAACAAAGATCAAACACAATACAATAATTTTATTTCGCACGAATGGTCCAGTATGGCCCATTTCCCCCGTATACTATGTTTAGAAGACTAAATACGAGCACGCCTGTCATTATGCGGAAGAGTCTGTCGTCCATTGATCTCCATTACCATTTCTAGGACAACGGTTAAACCATAAAGATTTAACTCAAATAAATACAAAATACAAAAAAATGCATGCAGAATTTAATTTTTCTTTACTGATATTAAATGAGGGGAAATAATTACGTCGTAGCTTTTTACATTTGCCAAAAACAAACATAAAAAACCGGCGTGCGAGTTGGACTGGCGTACGAAGGGTTCCGTACAATTGATATAAACAGCTTTAATTTTATGGTCCTTTAACTCTACTATACTATGCAGCTATAACCTATGTTTCACGGTTATTAGTAATTTGGATATGAGTAGTAGAGATTCAAATTACAGATTTACGAGACTGAGTAAGGCGATGATAGTTCAGTGGTAGAGACGTCGGATACCGAGACGAAGGTCCCGGGTTCGATTCCTACAATGAGCTTGAGCTTTCGGTGAAGGAAAACATCGTGAGGAAACCATAGCACGGTGGTAGGGTACTTTGTAGTACCCACCTGGCTGGCTACTACCCTCAAGTTGAAAATCTGTCGCCAAGCACCTTTCGGTGTGTTCCGACAGCTGCACTTGAGAGCCAGTTCCTTCTAGGCTTTGTGTGCTTACCACCTTCGGCCGCATCATCACTTACCATGGTGAGATTGCGGTCAAACACAGGCCTATAAAAAGTAAAAAAAAAAAAAAAAAAAATTTACGAGACTGAGCCCGAAATATAAATTGCCCTTTTTCTGGATTTTAATTAGTTGTATTATTATTCATGTCTAGCTGCCCGGCGCGACTTCTTTTGCGTGGTGTGCCTACCCTACCCTATTCTACCCTGTGCAACTTACCAAATTTTTTTTTCCGTAAGAACCTTCTATATAATATTAGAAAACTTAAAATAAATATGGATGAAATCGGTTCACAAGTTATGGCGTGACCAAGGGAAATAGGGATTAATTTATATATATATATATATATAGATAGAGTGTAGGTACCTACATGTCTATTACAGTTAGGGTCAGTACACACCGAGACGCGACGCGACGCGGCAAGCTAAGATAGCAATAGAATATAGAACTTTATTTACCACACAAAAAGGTGCATATCCCAGTGAGAGAACAAGTTACTTGTGCCCTTTTTACAAGATTTTTATTAACTTGCAATGTATGCATGTTCGGGTCAAATCTTGCAAGTCAAATATCACCCACTTCCAGTGGTCGGTTTGACTTGACGGTTTGACTTGATATTTGGTATACATTAGTATATTGGACGACAATGAAAGTACTATCAATAAAAAGTTCAGTCACCAAAAATGGAATTTCCCGCCTTGGTTTTCCCAATAGAGTAAAGCATGGGGTTCTTCAAAAAGGGTGAAAGATTCTACACGGTCGGCAACGCGCGAGTGATACCCCTGGTTTTGCAAGTGCCCATAGGCTACGGCAACCGCTTACCATCAGGCGGGCCGTATGCTTCATTGCATCCTAAGCTGTATAAAAAAAAACTTATTGGTTACTAAATAAAAGTTTCATATTATGTTGTTATTTTTAAAAGTGCGCGCCGCGTCGCCTTTGTATCGGTGTGAACTGACCCTTAAACAGACGGACGACGTAGGCTTGGTAATGTCTCATTTCACCCTCTGTGTCCGGAATCCTAAAAACTACTTTTTCATTATCACTATTTAACACCTACCTCGAAATTATATAAAGAAACAAAATTGATGAACATAAAACAACTATATATTTACAATACATGCATTCTTGTAAGGAAAATACTAAATAACTCAGTCCATACTGATGTATCTTTTATGAAATTGAAAGAAATAACAACACGGATCACACGTCGAGCTAGTTATTTGGAACTCCCTAACAGAAGGACAAACTATGGCAAAACTAATTTTACTTTTGAAGGTGCACAGCTATACAATAACTTACCATCAATCATAAAAAATGTAAACTCATTTAATGTGTTCAAAAGTAAACTTTCGCAATATGTTTCAGAAAAATACTTATGAACAAAATAAAATGCGGGATGCATTAGATGAGTACAAAACAAACGTTATAGACGAATGACAAATTGTTAAAAATATTTTACATGTAAGCTTGTTCTCATGTAAGTGACTGTGTAGTCTTTTTTGAGAATAAATATCTTTAAACCTAAACTAGAAAAAATTTTGAAAACTCAGAGAAGTTTTCTAAATTTTTTTAAAAAATACCCGCGAAATAAATGTGTTCTACATTATGAAAACATAAAAACATCTGAAGACATCATATTTTCATCTCGTCTAAACTTCCGTAATATCCATCACTTCTGCATAGTTCAATGCATTCAAGTGTTCATGTTTTTCAAAGAAATATAAAAATAGCCTCGTAATATATGTAAATACAGACTGTTTACAAGAATACGCATTCAGTTCACCGAATGTTTCAAAATATTGCAACTGTAAATAATATTTTTCATTCGAATGTTGACGTCAGTATATTTATTTGGCATTAAAGAGTCTAAACCTCTGCAGTTATTTATACTTTCCACTTTGCTCTGGACCGTTTGCAATGTGCATCGTCCTTTAGCTTCTACAACACTAGTATTCTTTCCAATAAAAAATACAAGGTATTTTATGGTTGAATAAATTACCTTTTGTATATAACCTCCAACTGACCTCCTCCATCTGAATAAACATCCTCGAAATTTCAAGTGGGTCAAACTTAACAACCGAGATCATAACATAATACCAACAAAATTGCACAAAAACAAGAAACCTATTTTTTTACTTATTAGTCTTATAAAAGAGCCATAGTCCAAGCAATGTCAACAAAAAACTGGCGTGTCAAAGATAAAGGCAATTTTATCGCTATCACAACAATCGTAAAATGTTATACGACCAAAACTGATGGTTTATGATAAAAAAACCCGGCCAAGTGCGAGTTGGGCTCGCACACCGAGGTTTCCGCACAAACCAGCCCCCCTAGACAAGATGATTGTCGACAATCGTCATCGTTAGTAAACGATCAACCTTTGTATGGGATTGACATAAGAGATTGTTAAAAATCACGTGATATTTCGACTTGAAATGACAATCTCATAAAGGTTGATCGTTTACTAACGATGACGATTGTCGACAACCATCTTGTCTAGGCACCCTTTAGGTATATAAGTAAAATGTATTATAGACCTGATTATTTGATATGAACATCAATTTAATACCTCTACGCGTTTATGAGGAAAGGGGTAGTAAGTTTAAAATTATTAAAAATATTTTTATTATATGATGTAACTAAAAGGTTATGCTTCTCGCAATTTTTCCTTTATCTGTGCTATAAGACGTTCGTACCAAATTTCAAGATACTGATTGCACGGGAAGTACCCTGTAGGTTTTGATTGTCGAAAATTTGCAGCATAAACGGCTGTATCTTTTGTTGCGTTAGCTTAGAAGTTTGATTTTTTCAAAGCTTCAAGGGACAGTAGACCTGAGTATTTGATATGAATTTTAGCTTGATACCTCCACGCGTTCTTGAGAAAAAGGGTCTTGACAGACTGACAGACGGACAACAAATTGATCCTATAAGGCTTCCGTTTTTTCCTTTTGAGGTGCGGAACCCTAAAAATAAACAGCATTCATGTACTTAAACGCCTTGGTCCTTGTGATATCGTTTTAATCGACATTTAAATAGATAAGTACTATGTAAGTAGTATGTATTTTATTTAATTATTATTTTGTAAACTATAGATTAGCTAATAACAATGTAGGTACTACAACCAAAAGTTCAGTCAGTATGTTGAAGACAAACTGTTGCATGATGTTTGCAACTCACTACATAATGCAGAAGACTAAAGTTACAACATCAAAATGACCTGAACAATCCGATCGGAGCATTCCGAGCAAGCTTGTTATGTTTTGCGAAGCGTAAAACAATATACATTACATTCCTTGCCCCAGAGTGAGTTGAGTTGTTGGCCAATAATTGAAATTCTCGTTTTGAACTCTGTTCTCAGCCATGCTCCAATTTTTATTCAGTTTTAATTTTTTGTTTATTTCAAATAGAAATGTCTAGGTGCGCGAACCGAGTACGAGCACACGCGAAGTACCAATTTGCGTAGCGTAGACGAGCCAAATCTGGTAGGAGTCTGGGAGGAGTCTGGTATTTTTTAGAAATTTTTCATCATCTTAGTCAAAAACTACGCAACATAAAAGAAAATAAAAACCTGTTTTGGAATACAAAAATTAAACCTTTCATATCAAGGTACCTTACCTTATTGTATATATTACAATACTATTATGCCACCATTTTGATATAAACTACAAAAAAGTACGTTTTATCCAAGAAAAATACTAATTAGGTACCATGCATAACTCATAGAAGCTTGCAACATCAGGGATAACTTTAGCGATCCTATAAAAATGTCTTTTTGGTTCTTCAAGAAGGGTGTGAAGAGACTTTATCAGGGTGCTGGGTACCATGATGTACTTTGTTGTACACATCTGTATGATCTACGCGGTGTCCCCTAGGCTCCGATATAATGCCGCTAAGAGTGAGCTAATCGTTTTTAAAACTGGTACAAATGCTATCAAAGTGTATCCTCTGCGGATCTTTTCAGTACCCCTATAAAAAGAGTCTATCAGGTTAAATAACTGGGCCACTGGGTCACTGAAAACTTGTCAGACAATGTAGATATTGAGCGGGAGCGCCGGGCGCTGTGTTCGCTGCAACATTTTGGCTCTCAGATTTGCACGTTATAGTAAGCAAGCTAAATTTACGCTATTAAAACCTACTGTCAGACCTTTTACACGACAGCTTACTCCGCTTTCAATATAATAATGCATTCAGAGTGCTGTTTAGGCTGACACGATTTTGTAGCGCATCAGCGGAGTTGCACCGGCTGCAATCATAATAGTGCGCCCCGCTGATGTACGCATGCGTGCCAGCCCAAATAGCATCATACGTACGCTACTCGAGAGATGAGACTGCTGGAACGGTACGATGGCTACAAACGAACCTGCCATAAGCCCCTGATACCTAATGTGTACTATTAACGTTTTTACTAACACAAATATTATTATTATATGTTTCTATTAACAAATATGGATTCGCATTTTCTGAAATAAATGGAAATTATTACTCCATCGGGAAAAGCACTGTGGGGAGGTAATTCCACAACCACAGTCTGCGGTAGGATGTTCCTTCGACACCGCACGGTGCGAAACCATTGGAGAATGGACTCCCGTCGGTAGCGATAGGTGCGATTGTTGTTAGCCTTACTTTACCCTAGCGCTCATTTATTTACTAAAACTTCACTGACTAACTCGTTCATTAATCAAAATTATAATTCTGAAATAAATAAATTATCAAAAGAAACAAAAGTAAATCTGGGGGCACGGGAGTGCCCCCCGCCAAGACAGCCAAGCGAAGCGAAAGGGCACTACCTACCTTTTCTCGAAGCGCTTCGTCGATTTTTTGAACCTTCATAACTTGGGTTTGGATTATACTAGATAAACAAAATTCTCAGGACATGATGTCAATAGTGAACTTATTAAACATATTAAGTTTCAATAATGTAGCTCTTATACTTTAGATTTTATTGATATCTAAAAAACCCCGATTTCGTCACTGACTCACTGATGATCATCAAAACTCATAGGGTACTTCCTGAAGTCCTAGAAAGCTGAAATTTGGTATGTAAGCTTGTATTAGTATACAAACAACAAAAAAATTATAAAACTTGGAAATTTCAAAAAAAAAAATTTTTATCAACTTACAAAAAGAAGTGAAATCCCACCAAAAACATTTTTATGTAAAATGTTGCCAAGACATATGGCTCGCACTGTCAAAAAGTTTTCAGATCTCATGTAGAGCCAAGCTTACAGCTCTACATGCACTTACTCTACAAGCCCTAACTTCACAAACTACACACCGTAGTCAAAATATGTGGCTTGGCCGTTTCACTAATACAAAAACTATTGAATAACAAAAAAATTATGAATAGTGAATACATTTTTCACCGTACTCCCATGTAACGGTAGCGAAACGGCCAAGCCACATATGTTGACTAAGGTGTAGAGTTTGTGAAATTAGGGCTTGTAGAGTAAGTGCATGTAGAGTTATAAGCTTGGCTCTACATGAGATCTGAAAACTTTTTCACAGTGCGAGCCATATGTCTTGGCAACATTTTACATAAAAATGTTTTTGGTGGGATTGTACTTTACGCAGTGGGGTGCATAAATTAAAATTAACTGAAAAGAGAAAAACACTGTCAGGTTTTTTGTTTCTTTTAATAAAATTTTATACAGTGAACTTTTGTTACAAAAACTCTTCAGTTTTTGTCTAAAGCTAACTTTTAATTCAACATAAAAAGGCCTAAGTTGGCGAAGTTGCCAAGTACACAATACAAACTCAACAAATTATAAAAAAATACTTTTAAATATATAATAATAATATAATATCCTGGGACATTCCTCACACGCGGCTATCTGATAAATGGTTATACTCGTACACGTGAAGACTTTATTAAAAAAAAATTGTTCTTACCCAAGTCTGAAAGGCTGACCTTTTCCAGGAATGGATCTGCCACTGGCAACTGCGGAAGGAAACAAGAATAGTCATTATAGATACTGTCGGGAAGCGTATTGCAAACTAGTTAGGAAGTTATCGTTCTAGTTTAAGATTGAGTTTTAATATAGGTGCATTCGTTTCTAACAATCTTTGCTTTGCGATTGGTGTAATACTTAGTAACACTTCATTTCCTTGATGTGCGGCTACTGTAGCGGAAAAGTAAGTAAGTAAATATTTATTGGTAAAAACTTATTGGTCAACTTTCACCCTGCAAATTCTCAGATTCATATGAAGCTGCAGACACTAGCTAGTCCGTATCAGTAATGCCACTCAAGAATTTTCAAAATAAACTTCATGATCTAATACTATCGCATTCTTTTTTAATGACTTTCAGGGTAAAACATTGTTCGAGTTTTTATGTTATAGGTTTTTTAATTTTACTTTTAAAACTAGATTACCTCATCCCCATCTCCCTGTCTCCCTACATCCCCCTGAAAGCCTCTAGCTGTAAAAGTATCCGTTCCCGTAAACAGCCTATGAATAAATCAGAACCGTTTCTGTGGCCACCATTTGGCGCTACTAGCACTGTCGTTAATAAAGTATTTTTTAGCGCGGCAGGTACGACTATGTCTACCAATCTGCCAATTAATCTGGAATGGCACAGTTTTACAACAATCATGAATAATTAGTGAAAAATCGCGATGAATAGCTCGCAAACAGTATACGTTCAGTAACATAATACATTTCTATAGACCAACTATACTAGCGTCTCTCGCGGATAATTTGCGTTCAAATTTAAAATACTGGATTGAAATTTTATAGCTATGATGCTTCAGACAGACTGACAAAGGCTTCAAACCCGTTCTTTACGAGTCGGGAGTTGCATTAAACAATGCACAGTGCACTACAAAACATTTCAATGATATTGAGATCTGTTTTCAAACACAGAAATAATCAAATTGTAAAAGCGTTGCATTTTTCGACTTCAATATCATGGTCTATGGAATCCTCATCTTGTTTTTTTTAATTTTATTTATTATTATATAAATGTATAGGTACCTACCCAATGGTTCTGATTCTGTTGTTTACAACTAAACTTATTTAGCCTCACTACATCTCTTTATAACGAACATAAGAAAAGGATGTAAAAAATTTGGTCCCGTCAAAGTAGTCCAATTGCTTGTTTTCTACATAAATTTAATCGCCATCAAAATTGGTTCAAATAAGTTTGAGGGACTATACCTACGTCTATTTACCCGCAAATGAAAACGGCAAAGAAAATAATCAAGAAAGAGTTGTGATATAATTAAAATTAGCTTAGTGCGATTTACAACAGAATCAGCACATATAATATATTATTTAAATGATTCTACAAAGACGACGTTTAACTATATTTTCTCAATAGGTAAGTGTAACATTTTTCAATAATCTTCTTGAATTCCTTTGATGGCTTTATGATGGTTAGATAAAATCTGTATTATAAATCGGACTTCATCGAAACACTTCCATTTCAATAAAAGGTATAAAAGAGAGGTGATAGACGAAATATTAAAAGTATAAAAGGCCTTTCCGAGGGTTCAGGAGCCCCCTCAATGTGAAAGATGACTTAAGGTGCTAAGGAGAAGACTTCAAATACTTTAATTCAATTTGATTGAATTTTGTCCACGTAAAAGGTGGTTTTATATTTTAACGAAACTTACAAACTGGGGCCCAAGTCTGCTATTACAATTGTTTTCCAATGAACTATCATTGGTGTCAAAATTGACACATTTTACAGTTTTAGTAGTCTACTAACACAATAGCGTCATAATGGTGCCATAATAGCTTTCCGATGATTCCACTGAAACTACAATCGTGCCACAATGATGTTTTAGTTGTCAGTTTTGACAGTTTTTATACTAAAATTCTATTCATTCTTTATAAGACCATTATGATTAGTAGACTGCACACATCGGCTCAATGATAATTGAATTGCAATAGTATCGTGTCAGTATGACATTTTAGCAGACTTTGCCTCCTGGTGATGCCCTACTAGGGCCTACATTTAATAGATGGCTTTGACTTACGTGTAGGTATCCCTTGCGATTATATGATAGGAAGGTACTAAGAGCACATAACATTGAGTAGTTGTAAATTAAGCTCTATTTGAGAAGCACTGTTGAATCAACGACGGTTCATCATGAAAATCAATTCCAATACCATTGAAATTGTGACATTCGCGCTCCTAAATGGCTTTTTGAGTGAAACGAATACGATTGGATTGAAATTGAATAAATTATATAATACTTTAGACCCTCTCCCGACTCTTATGTGAATCTTATTGGGTTGACCTACTAGATAAACCATATCCAACTTATTACGTGAGATGGTTTAAAGCAAGTCTAGTAAAACCCATGTTTTAAATATATCCGTCACTTTTAACGTCATTATACAATACAAATTAAATTATTAAAAGAAACAAAAAACCCGACCGAGTAAAACAAAAAATAACAGAAAAGAAAAAACAAGCTCTTTAATCTATAGAATTTTGAATATAACTTGAATGCTATTATTGCATTATATTGCGTATATTGTTTGTCGGGGGACAAACCAAAAACCTAAGTATGTATTTTTTTTTAAATATTTGTATAACCCCGACTGCAATACCTACCTTATAGTATTGTAGCTTGTTTTTTTCTATTCTGCTATTTTTCATTTTACTAGACTGCAGAGTTGTTGAATGAATTGATTTTTATATGCAGGGTTACTGATTTATAGGTCACGATCCCGTTTGGGGGTTGTAGGAGGGCTCATTCACTATTAAATGATCCCATGACATGATGGGTAAATATGAACCAGCCCCAAGATATACAGGGTGTTGTTTTGGTCGGCGACAAGCGACCCAGGAGCGGTAGTACAAAATATATATACCCCAAAAATGGACTTAATTCCATTAAATACTGTAAATATGTTGAGAAATACCTTATTCAATTTGAAATAAAATTAACGCAAAGTATGGTTACTAGACACGTGCACAGACTAGAGTTAGGCACAAGCCGCCATCGCCCCACCCCTTTACTCCCTCGTACTCCCGTTGAGTATTATGTCTACACTTTAGCTTATTACATGATTTTCAAAATTTTTATTTTTTTATTTTTATAATTTAAAAAAAATAAAGTATTTTTTTTATATTTTTTTAGCATCAGTATCATTTGTATTATCGACCCTGAGTCGCTCGTCGCTGACCAAAACAACAACCTGTATATATAGATTTTGTATATTTAATAAAAAGGAGGCATGTTAAAAAAAATCTAAACACTAAACAGTGTGATCGAATCTCAACAAATTAATTTCAGTTTGTTTTTATTATGTTACATGTTGTAGGTGTATCTTGTGCTCGGAGAATTTCGATAGTGCGATGTAGATTTGTAGAAACTATCGTTTAACGCCATCTATACATTGGTAGTGTGAACATTCTTTGATTTGTTGACAGATTTCGCTACATGGTGGGCAATTCGGGTAAGGGATTTTGGGTAAAAAAAGATGCTGGTCAGCCAATATCAGAGTATAATATAAGAAAATACGTGAACGAGGATGAGCGCAACTCTATAATTAACGATCAAGGAAAAATGTGGATTAGCTATATTTTACGATACAAACAAGGTAAAATATGTACGTTTGTAGAAATCGTTAACGGATGTTATATACGTAAGTATATAATACTCTAATCTATAATATATATTATAATATGTAATCCTTGCCTCACTCAACACTGTAGAACAAACAACAAAATAAGTAAATATTACAAAATACTACGAAATACTTAATCTTTTCTCACAGTCTGTACATAGGATAAGCATCATCTGCTTCTGAGCGACTCTCAAAACAGTTTATCAAGTTCATACTGAAAATGTTTACTAAGTACACGTAGTCATGGATACTGTTTGAAATAGGTTTATAAAGTAAAGGTTCCTACAGATTACACAAATTGATTATTCATATGACGCTACGATAGCCGCTATTTAGTCATTATTTATTTAATCCTGACCCGGTCGCTTTGGCATTCGTCACGAGTCTACTAAATTCCAGTTCCGAATTACACGGGTAAAGGTCGTTCATGTCTCATGAATGAATGGCATGCGATAGGACTTCTACACGGATTACAAGACAGGCAATCACGTCCATCAGATTACACCAATTCTCAAAAAAATACTTATGAAGTTTTATTAAATAAATAAGATAATTATATGAAACTCACCCCCCTTGAATCTCGGAACAGCATAGCGGCATGGTGTGGGTCCAGGAATGCATCTGATGCGCGATGCCGCAGGGTCGTGACGTGGCCGAGAGACGAGCGACGTTTCTCCGCTTCTTGAGATGCCGCACGCCGTAGATGAGCTCCTGGGGACCAAATAAATAGGTATAAGCAACAAATAAGTACCTAGATATACTATCTTCGAATGACGATAGATTACAAGATACATACAAAATTACGATAGGAAAATCAGCTGCCAGACTGGCTGCCAGCAATACAAATAAGGTTCATACTACCATATTGTAGATGGAGCCACAATGTATGATAGTAACATATGATAATAACATGATGGCACAACAATATGACATCACAGAAACCTATTGCATTATCGATGTTTCCTGAGCACTCGGCGAAGGCACTTCATAGACAAACTAATTACTTGCACATTGAATCATAAGGTCTAGACCGAGCAGAGTTGATAGGGGCGCGGCAATACTATTAGAAGTACTATCACGCCATTACGTCCCAACACGGGAATCAAACTCTGGCCAGTATTACTCACTTATTACTCCTACCTCTGAACACACAGTCAATCGTCAAATTAATGACTACAATTACTATTACAACGCTTCATTTACCGCAAATCTACCACGTACCTATTTCCAAACTTTGTAATATCTGTGGTAAAAAATTGATTTCCGTATTATAGTATCGCACTCACAATTTAGCACAGTTTATTATTTCGAGAAAGGAATTAAATTACAAAGAAAAGTAAAAATAATTGATGTTATATATAACTTTTCACATAGATGTATAAAACATCAGGACGGAGCATTCAAAGTCAAAGTCAAAGACACAGCCATTTATTCAATGTAGGCCCCAGAAGGGCACTTATGAAGGTCACATTTACTGAAGTTACCACCGGTTCGGAATCGGCCTTCAAGTGAGAAGAATCCGGCAAGAGGAGAGGAGCATTGGTTTATAAGAAAGTGAAGCACAATATTTCCTGCGTATACGTGAGTAAAAACAGTCTAGCCCAAGCAGGCACAAGTGATTCTGAGCCTTGTTGTCACTGTCGACGTATTAATGCGGAATGACAACCGATCGGCATACTATTGTGTAAGTACATGTATGCGTGAGGCTTGTATTTACAAGACGGCCCAGCACACCTGGGGTGCTTCATATCGGATAAGGCAACTCCGTCCTGTATTTTTTTATGTCCATGGCTTTTCATTTCAATCAATTGGTACTCGTTTCCACTCAAATAATAAATGCGTAGTAACGCATTATAACCTAGGTGCGGACGGAGAGGGATATATGCAATATTTTTACCCTTTTTATACCGAGAACGCGGGTTTAAACGTTTATGAAGCAGCACCAAAGAATGATAGGCATTTGCAATTGAAAAAATAACAGTAGCTTTTTTCATATTTACAACGATAAAAACTAAATATGAGCCATTACACTAACGGTTAATTTGTTCGTGTCCCAGCTGCGTTATATTTACTTTTAATATATCTTCAGTCCTTTTGTACCCCGCCCACCATTTATTTCTACCGTAATGACTTAAGTTATGAATAAAAAATACTAACAAATGGCCCTTTGCTAATGCGAGTGCAACATGCACTTGGGTATTTTTCACTTAAATGATTATTCAAACGAAAAATATCATCATTCATTTCCTTATACATGGTGTCCGTACGTATACCTACATTAATCAAAAAGAAAATCATAGAGAACAAAGGAAAAACAAAAGGGACGTCATAACCGAACATTTTCCCCCATTTTAGTCAACTTTTCATAATTTATTACTTCAAATTCAAACTCTGCTTGATTAGCAAAAATATAATTGGACTGTTTTACAAAAAACTTAAACCGACTTCAAAGTACACTGAGTAATCAAATCCTGATCTGATGACAATGGGACCAAACGGGAAGTGTACCCTTTCAAATACAAAAAAAAACCAAATCGGTTAATAAATGACGGAGTTATGAGGTAACAAATATAAAAAAAGCCCGAATTGAGAACCTCCTCCATTTTTTGAAGTCGGTTAAAAAATAAACTAGTTTCAAAGCATCAAAAAATATAAAAAAAACGAGAAAAAATATTGTGTTACCTTCCCCGTGTAACTGTTAGATATATCTATGTATTGATGGCTATGTATCTATATTTCCGGGGACACAGATATATTATGCTCAATACCAATTTGTTTGTGATGTTATAATACAAAAAGTACATTTACAAATAATATAATGTGTATAATAGCTATGTAAAGCTTTTATATACCTTTATAAATAAACCCTAAAAACGATGCCCATCGGGTTATTCAAGTTGTTGACAGTTAGCTACTCTTGCAAATCGTTAAAAAGTTGGAATACAGTTCTTGGTCCAACCCTCTAAATGTCTGAGTTTTTATTTTACAAAATTACTAGACCAAATTAAAATGTTGTCTTTTATAGCTTTTTTGAAGCTATTTTCATCATGGTACTGAATATGATAACAATCAAAATACATTCTATAATAAGTACTTTTTTTATTAATAATAATTATATGTGGATCGCGTAACTTTATTGCCATTAGTTTGTGTTTGAAAAAACATAAACTAATGACAAACAATTCAAAGTCGATAATATTTCCGTACGCAATCAAGCCACATGTAAAAATGCAAATATCAGAACGTACATACATCATAGCAAAATCACTACCTAAACTGATTTCAATTTGAAAAACATTGCAAAAAAAAACGTGATAGGTAGAGTTCAAAGACCAAGCTTTAATATTATTAAGGTTAATCTAGTTATTCATCATGAGGTGAACAATGGATCTAATTAATATGGCTCTTCTAATGACCAAAATGACGCGATACTTAATCCCCTCGTCTCGTGAACGTCCCCTGTTCACTTAATTGCGTTAAATTGATAGAAACAGAATATCGGCGTTAGTTGCAGTGATCAATGAAAACTGTAAAGGAAATGGTATCCCAAGATTAATTAACTTTTGCTATCAAGAAACTTATAAAATGTATGTTAGCATACCGATCATACTGAGATTTATGTTAAAATCATTTTTAATCAGGATGAGCAAGATGAGCAACCTCAGGTTGTGAATTTCATAAATAATTGGCTTTTCTCGTCAATGTCCCAAATAACTACCGTCCCTGAGGATGAAATACCGATTATTGCTAAGTTGTAACCGAAAAAGGTATTTTATAATAAAATCGAACCCAATTTTAAATACGTTATGAAAACTTAAGCTAGTCTAAAAGGGTTGAAAAAATTATGTATTTTCCTTGCATTGATATTATGGACATTACATTTTATATGTATATTGAAGGTAAAAGTAACTAAATATAATTATTTTAATTATTCTAATTATATAGATACATTAATAGCTTTTTTGATATTATCAAAATAGTTTCAATATATGATGCACCACCCTATAATAAAATCACTAACCCCCTTATTAATAAATAAGGTGTAAGTCAATCTTATAATAACCAGGCATTAAGATAGCCTCATCCCTTTTTGTTTATATGACATTAGAAAGTGACGGTTATATTTTAATCATAGGTTTAACTATACTTGACTTACACCTTATTTATTAAAAAGAAGTATAAAAATATGCAAAATAAACTAAAGTTTGGCCGTCTCAAAATTCTCAATTGTTGACATTTATTTGATTTTCCTTTAGCAAATGGAACAGAATTAAATTTCCAATTTGATATCTCATGACTTTTATATTTCAATGTATCTCATGTTAATCCCAAAAATACGATTCCAAACTTTACTGTTCAAAACATCTTCTACAACTTGGCTGTTTACGTACTATAAGTTTACTTAGAGCTTTGTAACAAATTGTTTACAGCTAACCATTGGAGCCTATTGATAAAGTATCTACCGTTTTATAAGTTCTACGTCGTTTCTATCGTCTTTAATAAACAATGAAGTATCGTCAACAAACAAGACTATTATGAGAGACTACTTTCGACGGAGAGGGTAAGTCATTACCGATAAAGATATTGGACAAACAAAATTTGGTCGTTCGGTGACCCGTTAAAAGAATTGATTTCGCCGTCGTAGATTTGAAAGAACTTCCTTGATTTATGGCATCGCTGCGTGTAAGTCTTGGTCCTAAAATCAATCATTATTTACTAGCTCATCTATCCAAGTGTATCTTTTGGAACAGCCAATCTTTTTTTTTGTTTGGCCACTGACCCCCCCATAAGGGGCGATGACGAAGCCTAAGATGGAACACGCTTACCCAGAAGAAACCTATTCACTCTGGCCTTGAAAGTACCTAGATTTTAGGCGTCAGGAAACACCCTTGCTGTCCACTTTATAAATGAGGATGCAAAACGCTGTGTCCGTATTTTCGGTATGTCAACAACGTACGGGTGAAAATTTTCCCGGCGTCTTGTGTCGTCGTGTTGAAACTATGTCCAAAGTTACGCGAGATAAAAAAAAACATTAGATGATATCATTTATCGTAATCCTGAATTGTATCTGTCGTGTATGAAAGTGACAGAAAAGATAGAGGATCCAATTTAGTTTAAAAGTATTTTCAATTTAGTATTCTTTAAATAAAACCTGTGTTTCATTATTGAGATGGACTCGATTTGATTACATATACATGGTGTTATTTCAGATCTCTCAGGTTTATGACACTATTATTACAATAACAAATATACACAAAAGGTTGATCACAGTATTATCTCATATCAATAGTTGCACCAGATATCGGTGAAAGAATTTGCATAGCGACACACATGAAAAATATATTAGTGATATCTTTTTCATGCATGCATAATATCATATTACCCATTTGCACCAGCCAATATTTAACATGTGCTAATACACGTCAAAGTGATAAAATATCCATCCATAAATTATGGTACATCCATTTAACACGTAAAATTAAACATAGGTAACCGTAATGTAAAAATAAATGTTAAAGTTATAAGCGTAAATCTGTCTTGTGATGATATAGGCATAGAGTAATAGAGGCTAGATACCCGGACCGCCTAGCTACAGGTGGTGGGTTCGATTCCTAGCCAGAATAAAAAAATCTGTATATGAAAAACATGTTTGTTCCGTATCTGGAATTCTGGATGTATATCTATAGAATAAGTACATTATAATACATGTGTGCAAATTTGATTATTAACACTCCAGGCGGTATTAAGCCGAAAAGGGAGCCGAGAGTCTAATAAATCAATGCACACGAGTGTCATACGACAATTTTCAACACACTTGCGAGGAAGAATACTTGTATTTTGCAATAACTGACACTTTACGATCGAGTGTGTTGAAAATAAAGTTATCTGTTCCCCTTTGTGTAATTATGGTAGCTATGCTTACTTTGGCATCGTCGTACATGAAGTACGTCCCAGGAGTTATTGATATAGGCCATTAATTGATTAGGGCAAAGTGCCAATAGTGTTTAACCGCCCTTGACCGATCGCTAAAGACGTAGATAAACAAAGGCGCAACGAAGTAATGTATAAAAAGATGTAACATTCCTCTGTATGCCTATAACAATTCATTAAGGTTTAAAATTGTATGCAACATTTCATGATTTGTTTTACGGATGTTAAGTGGCGCTGCCCCTGGTCATTAAGCTTTCTGTTGTCAATTTATTGATAAATCAAGATGTGTTGACTGATAAAATTACGATCTATTGAAATAGTACAAAATAATAGGCTTGTTCAAGAAGGATGTGAAGAGTGGGCCATCGACAGGCTATAGGCCACGGTAACCGATTATCACCAAGCTTAGTTACCATTTTTGGCTTAGTTTTTTAATTACTTTAAGATTTATTTGGGGATATGAAATTATTAAAGAGCCAGGGCTACTAAACGAGAATCAAAACTGTTGTCTAGTCTTAAGAGAACTCAATTCGTCATACTTTTCATACAAAACCTCTGTACTTATTATGGCGTTGTTAAACATTTTTCTTTAGATATTTTGAACAAATTAGTATCTTGTGCGCTATATCTAGCCGTGTATCTAGGCGTAATTTAAAAAAGTGTGAAACAAATTCAGTCAAAGCCTCCGAAAAACAGCGTTTTTGCCTGAACTTTGGCCATATCTAATGTACCTATAAATTGTAAACGTAAAATAAAACATTTAGATACCAGGCTTGCAAATATATTGGAGATTCTAAATAACTAACTTTTTTTTCAAAAACTTGTAAGATTTTTTCACAAGAAGTATACTCCTGGAACAAGTTTTATGAATGCGAAATCATGAATGACGACCTAGCGAAGCGGCCGCGAGTGATCAGCGGAATTTACCGACTGATAACCGACGGCCCTGATGCTGTCTCTCTTTTTTCGCAGTCAAACATTACGTTGGATGAAACAACAAGCTTTTAGACTATGCTTGCGTTGAAGTTGCGCCGGCCACAGAGGGCCACCTTAATATAATGAGTTAATTGAAAATAAACTTTATGTTCAGGTTTCTAATTCGATCTTGGCTCAAGTTTTCATCGACGTTCTAAAATACGGAACTCGGACGGAACGTCGAGCGAAAGTCGAGCATGCAATTACTACTCGGTAATTGAAGTCAATTTAGTTGTTTGTACACCGTAATGGTTGCACCGCAGCGCAGATGAGACCTGAAGACCATCCTGAAAATGTTTGAAATTAGTCCAACCTCATTTGATTAAAAAACGTGATGGTAATGTATACGGTGGATGAGCTAAAACTTAATTGGATAATTCCAAGGCTAGATGACTAAAAAAAATCTATTTAGTCCGTCTTTTATATTATCAGAAAATATCAGACACATATTTTTTCTGTTGTCAATTAAACAAAAAAAAAATACGATGATGTGTGTTGAAGTTCCGCGTGACGTCACGTTAGAGTACACTTTTTACTCTAAAACGACGTCACGAGCCCTAACTCGCGAACTTTATCTTTGTAAATTTGTATTGATTTGGTAAAGCAAAAAATACGTGTCCAATATTTTTTGATAATCTAACTGACGGACTAATTAGAATCATCTCTATTTTATCCTTTACCACAGCATAGATAACAGTACTAACGTACCCTTTACGGTAAAAGACTGTCGTACGTAGCTGTACTACTCAAAGGGTACAATTGGAATATTAGACTAGGCTTGGAGTCCAAAACAACACATCTGTTGTGCTAGTTCTAATCAACCAACAATGTATGTTAATATAAAAGCATTACTTCGTGTGTTTATAAATAAACTAGCCGTTCCCGGGGTTTCATCCGCGTTCCCAGTATATAAAATAGCCTATTACACCACGGGGATAATGTAGCTTCCTATATGTCAGATTTTTTACAATCAGATATGAGCCTAAAATTTAGACAAAAATACAGAAGTTACTTATACAGGTTTTGGTTAGCGACGAGCGACTCAGGGTCGATAATACAAATGATACTGGTGCTAAAAAAAATATAAAAATAATACTTTATTTTTTTTTTAAATAAAAATAAGAAAAAAAAATTGAAAATCATATAATAAGCTAAAGTGTAGACATAATACTCAACGGGAGTACGAGGGAGTAAAGGGGTGGGGCGATGGCGGCTTGCGCCTAGCTCTAATCTGTGCACGTGCCTAGTAACCATACTTTGCGGTAATTTTATTTCAAATTGAATAAGGTATTTCTCAACATATTTACAGTATTTAATGGAATTAAGTCCATTTTTGGGGAATATATATTTTGTACTACCGCTCCTGGGTCGCTTGTCGCCGACCAAAACAACACCCTGTATATTACGAACGAATACCAATAAGAAGTCTTTATCTTAAAATAACATGATAAAACTCTCAATATTGTGCGTACAAAGTACAAACTAACATTTGTAGTTGGAATGTATGGGTGAACATGTTTTTCAACTACAATGTCAAGTTTATACGGAACTATCTCCACACGATTTCCAGTTCAACTCTCACTTGTGTCTTTTAGGGTTCGTACTCAAAGAGTGCAAAACGGGACCCTATTCATAAGACTCCGCTGTCCTTCGTCCGTCCGTCCATCCGTCTGTCAATGGTCTGTATTTCAAGAACCGTAATAGGTAGACAGTTGAAATTTACACAGAATGTGTATTTCTATTGCTGCAATAACAACAAATAATAAAAATAAAATAAAATAATAAATTAAACATACAAGAAACGATTGTTTACCTACTTGATTGCTGGTTTTCTTTTAATAAGTAATGTATACTCAGTATTCCTGGAAATAAACGCAAAGTACGCTGCCTGTACCAGAATAACCAAACATAATATTACAAGTACTCCAATTAAATGCGCAGAATTAGTCTACAAAGTCTTCTAAACGTACGAAACCTGGGAAAAGTAAATTTATCAATGTGGTTTGTATTCCCTCCATATCTACGATGGTCGAAATATGAAATATTTCAAATTAAGCAAAAGCAGAAATTTGTGAAAAAATATGTGAATGTTTTTTTTTTTTTTATTTCAATCTATGTACCGAGCGAAATATTTTCAATGGAATACGTCGTTCTCTTTCGCTGACTTCAATTCAGTGTCAGATTAGAGTTATTTCATACTTTTTAGTGTAATTACTATTTTGAAGACGATAATTTTTTTCAAATAACTTTATTTATTTTTTACATTTGTCAGTAGGCCGAAACAAAAAATGTAAAAGCATAGCGAGTTTCGGTTCACAGTCCTGACGGAGAGTAGTCCGAATTGTCTCACATTCGAATATAGATTCACAAAAGCACTGTTACCTCCTGAGTGAAACAAAAAAACCGGCCAATTGCGGCAAACGGAGGGTTCCGTACAATATTAACTAACTTATTGGAAACTGTGGAAACAAAATAAAAATAAAAAAGACGTTTGTTGTACGGGCGCCCCCTTTAATTTTTAATATTATTTCATTTTTATTATTTGTTGTTATAGTGGCAATAGAAATACATTTTCTCTGAAAATTTCAGCTGTCTACTTATTACCGTTCATGAGATACCGCCCACTGACAGACAGACGGACGGACGGACAAAACTAACAACTTCTGAAAAATCACGCTCTACAAAATAAGAAGCAAGAAAATATGCTCATCTGAAATTGTTATGTACCTAAAAACTATTCAGTATTTATTATCTAGTAAATAAACAACTTAAACACGTAATATCTAATTTAATGTATTTAATGCATTTATAGAGATTAATTTTCCGTTCCGTTCCGATAATCCTCTGAACACTATTATGATTTTTTTATTAAATACATTTTATAATATTTACATGTTTCATACTTTTTAGAGCGTCGGGTTTTAGTTTTTACTTTTCTATTTAAATTATTTTGAGGTAATTATCTTCAAAAAATTAATACGTATTTATTATACATGTATATTGTTTAGTTTGGAGAGTATTATGTTTGGCCCATATCCAGGCTGAGCCGTGATTTTAGAATTTTTCCCAATTATCGGGTGCATGCAAGCAAAGCCGCGAGCAACAGCTAACAACATATATGTATTATTGAAATGTGCGCAGTGTGCACTTTTATTTAAAACCAAACAAGGAAT
The DNA here is from genome assembly GCA_951394255.1 of Polyploca ridens. Classification (NCBI taxonomy): domain Eukaryota; kingdom Metazoa; phylum Arthropoda; class Insecta; order Lepidoptera; family Drepanidae; genus Polyploca; species Polyploca ridens. Next base: position 4,179,932 of record OX596244.1, read on the forward strand.
CATTAAAAAAGAAGACATGATTGTATATCCTCTAGAATGCGCCATATTCAATTTAATGTGACGTCACATAGCCCATATATAAACAGCGGACGATCAACCTCATTTGTAAAATTATGATAAGTGGTTCAGAAGTAATGAACCCTCCTTTTAGCTTCGCCGTAGTCGGGTAATAAATAATAAATGAGAATCGTATTTAACTCGCGTGCCTAAAATAGATGGCGTCATATTGGAATCGATCGGTAAACTGCAAATTTTCCGATTAATATTGCTTGTTTATATTTTACTGACCTTTTACTTTCATTAATAATAATAAATTTATGAAACGACAAATATACAAGTCCAACAATGCTGGGTGGATATTCCCAGGGTTCAGGGTTCAGGTACAAAAAGGTCAAATTCGCATAACAATTGGTATATCATCGTGACGCGCAGTCATTTCAGCAAAAAGATCGCATAAAGTCTAGTACGCAAAGGTCAAACTTTTAGTTGTTAACAGTAAAAAAAACTACTTCAAACATTAAATCACATAAGTTAATTTTAACAGATTGTTCAACTTTACAACTCGCCTCATCAAAGGTGTAAAGCGATAATATTGAAGCAATCTGGTTAAACTGGTGGAAAGTCACCGTGCAAGTACTCGCATTTAAATTAATGATTACTAGATTTTGTTTTTTTATTCTAACGCGGGTTATCGCAAAACTAATCTTCAGCAGCGCGGCCTATTTTGTACCATTACTAATACTTTGTCAGTCTTATTACAAAAAATGCGTTAAACCAGGCTTTAGGCCAGCGATAGCAAAGCCAGATCTAAAACTTAACCTTCGGTTACTTCATTCCAGTCAAACAATTCCATTATGTGCGATGTTTTATATAAATTTGATATTACGAAATGAGGTTTAAGGAATAAACCTCATCATATCGGTGGCGTAACGTCAAACCAGGCACCCCCCTAGTTTTTTTAAAGTTTATGGTGAAATGACAGACACGTTTGATGTAATTTCGTTGTTTTTTTCTTGATTTATGTAATCGAAAAAGCTATTCTGGATTCAGTTCGATAAATTTGCTTTTTTGACGACGGATGATCCGAAAATCAATGGAATCAAGCTGGCAACGAATCAAGTTGGTTGGATACTGATGAACTTCGGCTCCAATACAATTTCACCAACGAATTGCTGCTAGAATTGTCGATCTAGTAAAAAATTGTCTTCCACAGCCCCCAAGATGATCATCTTTGGAACCAAATCATATCAGCCCGGTAGATGGCGCTGCAGTCGATAATATAACCTAGATACCGACTTCAGCGTCATCTGCCGAGCTGATTTGTGAATCTAAACCATCCAGAGCGTCCCCCAAATGCTTTAAAAAAAAACATTCAAATCGGCCTAGCCGTTTAGGAGGAGTTCAGTGACATACACACGTACAGTAGAATTAACTCCCTGGATGGTTTAGATAGGGTAGGGTAGGTTTGGATAGCACCACAGGGTAGGGTAGTATTGTTATAAAATGTTTGATTGCAAATCCTATCACAACTTGCTGGCGCCTAGGTACCTCAAATGTCCTTCTACTCTTAATTACTTTTCATATTTGCTACAAATATGTTCAAAATATAATATAGAAAATTTCCTCGAGCTTATAATTATCTATATTCTTGTGAACTTTCTATTATGACAATAATTTTTAGTGAGTCTGAAATAGTGTATCTGATTAGATCGAGAAGTATAAGATATAGTCATAGAATATGGATTTTCATAGGAGTTTCAAAACGCAAACTTTATACTTATATCTGTCTCGATAATTTTAATACGATTACTCCATAAGATAAAAAAGGAAAGTGATAGTTGCGTGTTTCTGTTTATACCGCCTGTATCTCAGGAATAGTCTATGTTATCGTTTGATGATTTAATGACTTAATACTAATTTATTCGGCTCATACCTAGCTATAGACTTGTAATAATAATATCTTTATTTCTAAAATAATAATATTTTATTTTTATTTATAACGTTCGTAAGAACTCTGAATGAAACGAAACATATTCATGTCCACTATTTTGTCTATGACAGGTAGAGGTGTGTAACTCATCAAAAATTCGCGAGCTGCATCACAGCTCACGGCTCAGGTGTGTGAGCTGGTTCAATGACTCAGCTCGCAGATCAGCTCAATTTGTACCTATAGTCCACGATGCGCGCACACGCTCACTACGTACCGCGCATCGAATTGAGCCGGCTGAGCTGCCGCGATTCGTTCGACTCTGCCGAGCGGCTCTTTTCATACTTCAGAGTTGGAATTATTTGTCTTTTTTTTTATATTATCTATGTTACATATTTATTTATTGAATTAATTATTATTTATATGTTTTAGAACGAAATAATAATTCATAGATTAGAATCACAAGAATAATCTATGGAGGGAGTCGCAGATACAATAGGTGTTGGATTGAGCCGTGAGCTAGTCATTTTGTTGTTGAGCTGTAGCTCAACGGCTCAAACCCGTGTGATTTGAGCTGATTCATTGAGCTGGTTCAGAGCTGAGTTACACACCTCTAATGACAGGCAGTTTCACTAGACTACGGAAAAAAATGTTTTTGTAATAAAGTCAATTTAGACCCAAAGGCTAAGATATCGACCTGGTATTGTTAGCTCTAGTCTCAAGTCAGGTATAACACCTTTTTTTATAATGAGAACGGAAATGTTTCGTTTCATTCATATTTTATTACGAAATATTTTAAATATAGGTAAGTATATACCTCATAAATTTAGATCAATAAGGTAGATGGATAAATAAAACATTATACTGATTTAATTTAGATATTTTTGATAAAAAGAGCGTTATTAAAAATTACAGAAAAAAATAATTCGTTTCATAAAAATAGACCTAACGTTTGCTTAAAACGAAACTGTCCATGATGTCTATGGTGTTTAAAATTTTTTTATAAAAAAAATATTATGTCATTGATTATGATTTATTTACTTCGTAAAAGCGAATAAAGAAATGGTATTAGATATGTTATTCCTGTATTAAAATACAATACAATAATACTAAATAGGAATTAAATATAATTTCTCAATCATTCACAGAAGTTCACAGACAATAATCGCAAAGGTACCCTGCCGAGGCTCTCAGCACATTGTGAACGGATTTGCAATCAAACATTTTAATATGATTAAGATTTCATGTGACGCTATTGAACTCGTAAATAAAATAAAATGGAAGTGGGCAGGAGACATAGCCCGATCACCTATGTGATGAAGGCAGCTGGTCACGGATGGTGAAAGAGTGTCGAGGAGCACAGTACTACACAGTATACTCCTTAAAGCGTTCTGATAGCGCTACGCGTTTCTACTGTCTGCTTAGACGACTAATTTATTGTTTGAGCGCTAAAGATAACTTTAGTTGACTCTAAAAAATGGGACATCACCTTTGCTTATGATAGCTTTTCTATATACGTAGTAATAAAAGCTCAATGTATAATTGATGAAAGGAAAATTTAAAAATATACAGATAAATAATTTATTATAATAAATTGTTTTGATTATAATATCACATTATTTTATTTCCACTGTCAGTGTTATGAGAAGCCTTGCTTTTGGTTGCTTTCTTCTTTAGGAAGGATGTACTCATTAATTGCAAGGATAATATTTGAATTATGCTGGGCTGAGAAACACCATGTAGGTCAGCTGTATAATCTTGTATCTGAAATCAAAATATATATCTATAAGTATATAAAAGAAAGTCGTGTTAGTTACACTATTTATAACTCAAGAACGGCTGAACCAATTTGGCAGAAAACTGGTGGGATACTTTTATAGGGTAGGGTATGGTAAGGTAGGGTAAGTAAGGGGTAAAGAAGGGGGCGCGGGTGAAACCGCAGGCGAAAAGCTAGTTATATATATTACTACTATGATATTTACCTCACATTTAAGATTGTTGGTTCAACTATGGGAACTGACCTCTTTTTGGAGCCCAACAGCGTACTGCGTAAAGCACAAGCAACTTGTCCTGCGGAAGACGATCTTTCTCTAACTCGACAATTCAAGCAGCAAATCGTTTAGTGAACTTGTATTGATTGGAACCGAAATCCATAATCATGCAACGAATTGGTTGCCGCGTCGGTTCTCAAGAAGTTCCCACTGACTCCAGAATATCCGTTGTCAAAATCCATATCGCCGAGGAAGTCCATTTCAGTAGCAAATTAATACAAAATAGAATTGAAACCAAGAAATTCAATAAAATAACTTCGAACGAGTCTGTCATATGCATATCAACTATCTGTCACCTTAGATAAACTACGTGGCTGCCAGGCTTAGTGGTTGAAGTCCTTAAACCTTCTTTCGTAATATAAATTTTCTTAAACTACCCAGGTTTAGGCTGGCTTTCTCTTAAATATGGCTAAAACCATCTTTCGTAATAAGACGGTGTGGGTTTGAGCGATTATTACTGAAAATTTAAACGTAGAAAAATAGTCGAGCATGCGCAGATTACCGACATGGAAGGGTAATTTGGCTAAACGTGGACAAATTGTATGTAATGCCAATTAAGAGGAAAGGATGACTGCAAGAAATTTGAAAAATAGGTTTAAACATATCTATTGCTGTCACGCTGTGTCCGAGCTATCCCGCCCGAGGGCGATAGAGACAACTTGGACCGATTATACCTATTTAAATTAGACGAAATCGATATTTCGTAAACTCCGGTTTTCTCCTTCAAAACTGGATCGATTTAAAAAATATTTCAAGATTCATACTAAGAAGGGCTTTGGCTATGTCTGTCGGTTTTCCTTTGTTTTTTTATATTCTTCAAATTTGTTCTCTGGTCGTCTGATAAAGGCGTTAAAAATGGTAAGTTTTTGTGATTTTAGAAGGCTCCTAATTCTTATAATAATTAATTTATAAAGAAAAACACAACCGAGGGACATACAGTAGTACCTACAGATTGCATGGTAAAATAATCATTGCTAGTGTCATTATCCAGAGAAAAAACTGAGGATTACGTTTGTATGGAACAAACGCCACCAGCAAAACCTCTTAATGGCCTATTTCTTTAACCTTTCCGGGGTGAGTCGTTGACAAAATGTAAGCCCATGTTGTATAAAAGATACACCTATGAGATTTGGTAAATATTTACTGAATAGTGATTCGATTCCAGGCTAAAAGTTTTGTAATATTTGAATTATTGGTTCGATTCGACGGTTCATTTTACGAATGCCCGATTAATAAATCAATATCAGCGCCCAGCGTGTGTGTTATTAAATTATAACTTAGTGACGGTTGTTATTAACCGTGGAGTTCCCAAAGATTTAGGGTTCCGTATGTATCTTTAGATGGGTCTTAAAATGTTATCAAGGTTTCCAATTTACCCATTTTTTATTTAATATTTCTTTTTGATGTGAATAATTTAATGACGTAAAAGGTGTAAAACAATCTATGGTGAAATCTATTTTTTACCATGAATAGGCTTAATGTTATTGACTACAATCTCAACATAGTTATACCGTAGCTGAACGTGGTAAGTACACAAAGCCTAAAAGGAACTGGCTTTCGAGTACAACTGTCGGGACACACCGACAGATGCTTGTCGATAGATTTTCGACTTGAGGGTGGTAGCCAGCGAGGTGGGTACTACAAAGTACCATGCTATGGTTTCCTCACAATGTTTTCCTTCACCGAAAGCTCAATTCAATCTCGAGCTCAAAGTAGGATTCGAAACCAGGACTTTCGTCTCGGCATCCGACGTCAGTGCCACTGAGCTATCATCCTAACAATTTATGTAAAATGAAACTTAAATACTACGTTTTCAGCGAAACAATACCACAGCTGCATCGAATAGTAAATAATCAGTATTCAGACGTAAACCAAACAGTATAAATGTCGATATTGACCGTCGAGGTTATCTTTATTGCACAATGTGAATGTACTTTACTATATTATACGATATTGGAAATAACGACATTGAACACTCGAAAATTAATCAACAATTGCATAGTTTGCATGAACATTGAACTGTACTAAGGACGGGCGAGACGACCAAGTTTGAAGACCTTTTGGTTTCAATCCCAGACCATTTTAGTGTTAACTGAATATTGCATCGTCGCCTGACTAATATAATATATCTTGATTAAGGAATGGGTCAAATAAAAGTTTGCAGCAACCTTCTAAAAAAACAAAACAAAGCTGAAGAGTTTTCTGAGAGTTTTGAAAATTGCTGATTTTATAGATTTCGAAGTGCTCTTTCCGAACAATAGCACCCTCGGGAAGGCGAGTGAAATCGCGGGCGATAACCAGCCAATTTATAACATAATCACCGACAAATGCGTAACATTGAAACGTAAGTACACGTATAATCTGTGAAATGTGCGAGGGTCGGAGGATTATGATTGGCAGCGCGGGACCAACAGGGATGATTGGTTCAGCAATTGATGACTGCAGAGATTTATTAAGGGAGCCAGCAGCGAGCTACTTTAATAAAATATGGTGTTTATGAGCGACTTTCTGTATCCCATTTCAGTATTGAACTCTGTTTTATATTCGGCGAAAAATAATCGCTTAGAGATTGCCGCTCGTGGGCGGGCTCCTTGAATTTGAGGAATTTGGAATATTCGTTCATAACAAACCTGCATAACCTTTGTTACTTTGTTTTATAAAGATAGTAAATTTTTACTGGACCGATATGGAAAATTCTTTCAATATTAGAATGATTTAGTGCTTTCAATATGGGCGTAGGATTATTTATATCCTGGAAATATCAGGCCTATGTTCAGATAATATCATCTTATATCACAAAAAATTGTTTTATAAAACTTTTGCCCGTGTCAAATTGTAAAAACACTTTGTAAATAAAACTCCATAACACTGACAATGTAAATATTAAAAAACGAGTTTTTGATATAACATTTATGGAGGTGCAAGGTATATAATTGTCCTAAATTGTGCTCTTGGTATATGTATAATATCTGTTTACGAGTATTATATGAACCCAGGTATTTGTTTACTGTTTGTTTTGTTAAAAAAACTATCTTAATGTAATAATATAAAATATCGGTGAGCACGAACATAAAATCCTTTCTTTCACCTTCTCCTTCAACTTTATATTTCGGCATTGACAGCTGAAGCAAGCGGAATAAGGATATTACACACGTTCGCATATTACACTCAGTGGGTTGGGTTGGTCATCCAACCGACAGATGTGTCGCAGTGGACACTCGTGCTCCGATTTCAAAATAAACACATAACTATGCAGGCGCATTAGTTACACATTACTCACCGATATAGACCGATACCTGTTTTGGAAAATGGTAATCAGATTAGTTCGCGGCATTTTTAATCAAATTAAATTACCGCACCAACATTGCATCTCGAAATCAGATAGCCGTTAGAATAGCACAAAATTTACGTCTCGTCAGTTTTGCTGCAATTCAATTGGTTGATATTTGACAATGATGATCGGACCATCGTCATGTTATAGGTAAATTGCCATGACAAGAAAGACAGCCGTCCAATGTTAATATTCCCGCGCGTGTATTGTTCATTGTTTCCACAAATATAACTAAAAATACTAAAGACTCATCATAATTTTTTTTAGATAAGTACCCATTTTTTTGCCGAATACAAAAAGCGCAGTACGAAATAAAATGTGGACTTTTTTTCCCACACTGAAACAAAAAAACTTTAATTTGCACCTGACTTTCAGAATTCATCATCAATTGGTTCTTGCAAATCATTGAGCTATTATTACTACGTATAGAGAAGCTATCATAAACAAAGGTTATGTCCCATTTTTTTTAGTCAACTAAAGGTATCTTTAGCGTTTAAACAATAAATTTGTCGTCTAAGCAGACAGTAGGAACACGTAGCGCTATCAGAAGGCTTTTAGAAGTATTTTTCTCGCAAACACTAACGCGTTTCGTTCATCGTTCTGCAACAAAAAGTGTGGCTGGATGGCCTCACTTGTTCGGAACATAGTTGTGATATGTGGCGTCTTCTCTATACGTAGTAATAATAGCTCAATGTTGCAAATAAAGAATTTAGGTTCGAAAGATTATCTCATCCCAGATATACCTGAAAGTATAGTTTATAAAATGCCGCGAGTCCCAATTCTACGAATTATAACAAAAACAACATAGTATGAATAAACTGTCCGATATACAAAGTATTTCTCATAATATGAGACAAACGAATTCAATGAGGAAATCATGTATAGTTTATTAATTTGACGCACGTATGTACCTATAGCTAAGAGGTTTATTAAGTAATCCTTAATATTGACGCTTGATACCTCTTCATTATTCAATGATACCATCCTGATAATATTAGATACAAAATCAAATGTTTGTGTGTATGATTGAGTGGATGTTTATTACTCAACCACACTGATAGATCATATCTTCGAATAAATACAACTCAAAGGATAAAACGCGAAGCAGAAACAAATTTTCCTTAATAATGTAAATATTATTTAAATAAATTTGCGCTAATGGGCATTTCAATGCAGGCAGGTGACGGTGACAAATAACGTGCGAAATCTCTCGTCGTGTCAATCTCAGCCGCGTAATAATCTGTCAGCAAATCCATAAAAAATATTAACACGCGATGCAACACTTACCTTCTTTTAGGATCGCATCAAAAATCTGATACGTAGCTTCACAGTCTTCGAGAAGTGGTCTTCTCACAACTTTGTGCATGTGATCACAGTCCAAGGATTTTGAACGCGAGCGAAATTCTTCCGACTCCAATTCTTTCGGCTCTGTACTTGTAGTAGGAATCGCCACAGAACCCCGTCGACCTTCACTGGAGTCGTGCCTCCAATGTCCCACCTTCTTGCTAAAAGTCCGGATCAACTCTTGTATCGAGTGATGCTTATGTCGGTGACCGCTAGTGCTCGACCCTGAGTTTCTTCGTTCACTTACATGTTCTTTTGAAGCACTTATCGCACTCTCAGATAATTTTTGAGCAAAGCTTTTGTTGTCAAATCGGTTCTTAAAAGATCCATGATTAATTTTAGTGTTGGTAATCTCACCGTAACGTTCACATTTGCTGTACTCATTTTCCTGTATATCGTCCATAACATCGTTGTACAGTGGAGAAACGAATTGGCGGTAGTCACTTCTAGGCGCTTGATATGTATTCACACCAATTTGGTATCTCTCTCCTTCGTTCCGCTGCCTTCTATAATCGTGGTGGTGTGTGTGGTGTTGTTGATTCGGAGAGCCTTTTCCCTCCATGACCTCGCGAAAGTAGCTAGCGAAGTTTGGATACCGATCTCTTGGACTAGAAGCGCATTCGAATGGACTTCCTCGCAGGCTACGTTGAGCGTAGGATCCTCTTTGGTTAGGTACGGGAATGGGTCTGCCATCACTTTCGTTGGGAACACTGCGCGAATCAGTAGAGCTGCATGAAGAGTACCAGCTGTCAGAGCTCCCTTCTTTCTCTAGTGGTGGCGTGGATTCCCGTGATTGGTGCTTGTGCAGGAAATGAGTGAGCCCGTGCATTTTGACTTAGTTTCACAGCCTCATACAAATTTAACAATCGATAATATCGAAGGTCTACATTTTTGTTTCACTTAAATATCACCGTGCTATTAGGTATTTACTAGTGATCGAATCTCGGAGAAGCCTTTGTGCATTAATAAAAGTTGACATATTTAAGAGTGCATGAGTACCTATACCTTGTATGGTATAACCTCAAAAGATGACCAGGATTACGTCGTCGGTAAGGTGTGCATTTGGGTATGACGGGAAAGCATAATTTTTCAATAAAATGTATACCGAATATTGAATGAAGAATTCATGTCATGTCTACATACTTCAATTAATTAAACAAGTCTTGGTTCATAATTGTTAACGATGCGCAGCTGGATTTCGAATGAGAGAAAACGGGTTTTGATATTCAAGGTCGCATAGCCCCATTTGGGAGGGCGGTTGATACGGTAAAGATGCGGCTATATGTATGTATAGCAAAGGGGCATGGTGCTTGTCGCGGATACAAAAACTTTAGTACACACCACGCAGGCGCAAATGGGGTCACCTTCATTTCACAGCTGTTCAGTAATTCTAGATTTTTTGTGACCCATAATACTTTTTGCCTAAGGGTTGGTAAGTTTGCCACTAGGTATATAAAATCTAAATAGTCTTAAAGGGGGGCGACTGTAAATTGAAACACGGAACACGTACGTAATCGCTTCCGTATATCTCTGTATAACAGTCCAATTTCCGCAATCATTTAGGTGTATGGACCAATTTCAGCGACTAATTTAGCAGCTAACAGTTTGCGTATAAAAGAGTTTTATAGGCTGGATTTTTTTATAATGATCATCCCCCTGGAAGCAGGGCAGGTGGTCGCTTGATAAATAAAATATGTCATGCATTTGTTGAATTGTCAAATTGTTATAAGAAGAATTTTGAGATTGTTTTAACGTTTCATCGTTAAATTGGACGTATTTTTACCCGACTGACCCGGAAGGAGGGTTATGTTTTTCTAGTGTATGTATGTATGTATGACTATTTCTTTGGCACGCTCTGCAGCCTAAACGGCTTGATGGATTTAAACATATGAGGTGTCGTTAGATTCGTCTTAGCTGTGGGAGTGACATAGGGTATATTATTTTTATATGGCATCTACAAGTGTGAAGGCGTAACAAACAAACAAACTCACTTTCGCATTTATAATAGTTAGACAAACAAATATTACAAAAAAAAAACATACTTAGGTTATTGGTTTGAAACTTATAGATTTTATTATAATATTTAGTAGGTTGTTATTGTAAACTAAGGTGAGCTCACAAAATGAGACGTCGACGTAGCAAATATGGGAACTCATCCAAAGTAATCATCACATTACTGAAAAATTAAACGATTCGCATTATTATCTTGCGAAATTTATTAGTTTGACCTCTTTTCGTCAACAACTCCATAGTTTCACTGTACTTTAATTCTTCAATGTTTAAAACTTTAGTGTCGTTGTTTTGGTCAGCGACGAGCGACTCAGGGTCGATAATACAAATGAAACTGGTGCTAAAAAAAACTTTTTGCGAGTGAATAAAGGGATGGGGCGACGGCGGCTTGCACCTAGCTCTAGTCTGCACACGAGCCTAGTAATCACACGTTGCGGTAATTTTAGTTCAAATTGATTAAGGTATTTCTCACTGTATTTACAGTATTTAATGGAATTAAGGCCATTTTTGGAAATGTATTTTTTGTACTACCGCCCCTGGATCGCTTGTCCCCTACCAAAAAAACACCCTGTATATTCGAACTACACTACTTACGAGGTTTGGTCACAGAATATTTCTTGATTGTATTGATGTTAAATATCGATTTTTATAAAAGTTATCTGCTGATTTGGAAAAAAAAAAAAAAACAAAAAAATGGCGGAGGAGATGAATGCCAAAATCTTCCAACCTCTGAACCCCCAACATCCATTAAAACTCAGTTGGTATCTTTTCTTTGTTAGATACATTTCAGGATTATGACAAATGATATAGTGGACTTTTGAAGTTCAGAACTTCCTCATACTGGCTAGAATAAAAAAAAGTAAGTAAAATAATTTTATATTATGTTCTATTAATTAGAAGAAGCCTATAAACGATTATTCCAAGTCATCAAAACTAAATTGCCAAACCACCCATCGAACTTTTATTATTGATTAATTTATGTATTTTTATTTACATTCATACTGTTTTTTTGTTATAAGTAACTTCATTTGTTTTTAAAAATTAGATATTAAGAAAATCAGTTTCACAAAACAATATACCTACATACATACTTATTTCTACTCTATATGCCGTGATCAGTTTCGAAATATATACCTACTTTATTTCTTGTAGCCTTGTGAGTAAATAGCACTCTTATAGTGAATACAATTAACTTTTTAGAGGGGTCATGGTATAAACATATTTTCATTTTTTGCGGGAAACGGATCACGGTTTCAGTCACTTTCAGTAATACAACTCGCTGTGATCCGTGGCTAATTCAATCTGATACCGAAATCGGTGCAGATAAACCTTCAATTTAATAATTGTTTCAAATTCAACATGAAATTCAAAAAAAATATCTGTTATTTTGTCAACATACTGCCATATTGAAAAACTATATCTCATCACTGATAGTGAATGAGCATCTGATAACATACATTATGTAGGTTACGCATAATGAGGGGAATCTAAATTGGTGAAGAAACACCTGTTGTTTACTCACACATAAAACTGCTCAATGTTTTGATCTCAGAAACTATGGTTTTAGTTCTCACCATACATGCAGCGTGGGTGCTAGTTGGCAGAGATATCATAGTGTTCATTATTTATGATATTCGATTGAAGATACTTTGCCAATCGGAGCAAAGCTCAAAAAATAATTATTATCACAATAATCTAAAAAATATAGTTATAAAAAGCATCTAGATCCAATGAAGGCTAATTAATGTATTCAATAGAAGACATTGTTGGGTTCCAGTACAAAAAAAGCAAATCAGCGAATTGTAAAAGTAAGCAATTTTAAATTAATGGAATTATATAATTCGATTCTTTTGTGAACTGAAGACCAAATTGAAGTGATTTCGTTTCGATTCTAAGTATTTGCATCGCCTGCGCAGTGATTGGCATCGTTTCACATGCCTATACCTAGTTAGTATGAAACGCATAATCTACCCGTCTATTCGTTCGTAGTTTACTCAATAACTACCTACCTACAAATATTGATATGGGCTAAATCTTGTAACTTTTTCAAAGAATACTACTAAATATTACGTATTATTGTTGGAGGTTGTTAAAAATAATTCTACAAAATGAATATTTGAACCTATTTCATAAATAAAAATGTTTTACCTACTTAATTTTCTAGACTACACAAATAGAAGTGATAAGTAGTACTTTTTTAATGTCTGTACTTTTCAACTATTAGTTAGGACAATTTAAGAATTATTAAAATGTATCCCATTGAAATGTGTACAAACCTGTGCGGAGACGGCTCTGGTATCCATAACACAAGTTAATTCTTACTTTGGATACCAGAGGTTTCAACAAACACTTATATTATTATATGTAAACGGATAAGTCCCTAACTCTTCTAATGTAATATTGAGTGTTTTTGTGTACATTTATATTGCGAAAATAAAATTTATTATTATTTATTTATTTAACTCAATCGGATGATCGATACACGAACGCATAGAAGACGCAAGCAGATTTTTATCAAAATTAGTCAAGCGGTCGAGTTTTCTTAGTTATGTATGACTCAAACTGTGCTCAAACCAAGAAATATACGTCCAATGAACGTTTTTTATTTTATAAAATATATTTCTAGTAAGACAAAGGTTGTCGATAATTCTATATTAAACTTTGTTATCATATTGTTTGAATGGCAATTATCTGTACAGGGTGTCTCTATTTTTATACGTGTAAATAAATGATTATATAGATTCCTTCTACTACACAAGAAATTCAACAAGATGGGTAATTAATTAATGATGACGGAACCGGACATTGCATGTATTCCTAAGTTCAATATCTTTAGATATGTAGGCAAGTACTTGGTAGCTATATACTACTTAGGCGATTTAGTTTGCATTTTTGTTTTACCTAATAGAAAGAAAAAATTGGTTATTTTATTACATTCTCTGTTAATTTTATTACAATAAACACGGCATGAGTATCTTATCTGTATGTACCTAGTTAGGTACTTTCTGATAAGTTCAACATACTTGCCACGATGTCCTTCACCAGATTGACCTCCTGTTATTATGGAATAAGGATATTAATTTGCGTAAAAACCGAATTATTCATCTTTACAAAGCCACACAGTGGTGTTACTATAAATTTGCGCGATGCAAATTGAAAGCTAATTGTATTTTTTTTAGATTTTGATGCATATTACTAGATAATATTAGATAGTGCACATTATTTGTTGCTATTGCTTATTTGTAGATATTAAGATGCGAAAAACAACGTGGTAAAAAATAATTGAATTAAAAATTGTTTCTCCAATTTACTTATAATTCCCAAAACTAAAGTAAAATGTTAAACTTATTAAATTTTAAGGGTACCGAACCAAAAATGTAAAAAGGGTACCCTTTTGGATCCGTCATCTACCACAGCGGTATATTTCAGCAACTACTAACGCTATTGATTTTAAATATGGTATCGTTTTAAATATTGCCCACCCAATAACCAAAGAAAAAAAAATTTTTTTTTTTCAAAATGGGTACCAAAATCCAAAGTAGTTTAAATTGGGTAGTTATATGAAAGGGCTCATTTATAAATATGGAAAAGTTAGAAAAAATACCACCCCCTATTTCCGAAGTTTGCAAAGAAGAATCTAAAATAATTACAGTTGATGAACATTGATTTATAAATATTACAGAAAGAACTTAACTAAGTATTTCGGTCCATTAAGTTCCATTACAAGCACAGTTTTTTTCAGAATCATCAAAGTTTACAAACAAACTCACTTATGCGGTCAGGGTTTTTACAATAGATATGGCACAAACCAAGAAATATACGTCCAACGAAGATCGGAACCCTCGTTGGGTGAGTCAGACTCATCGTACGTAGCACTTAGTAAGCCGGGTTTACTTTTCGAATTTGATTTTTTTTTTAATAATCACTCTTTTGCTATCAGCATAGTAACTAGAATCTATCATTATCGTCCATTTTCATCCTATCGCGATTGGTATGAATACACAGAGAACCTACCTAATCTACGTTCCTATTAAATAAATATTAGCGGCCAAATAGTAGCGGAGGTAAAGATTAATCCCACTAAGTACAGTTTATTCATTACGAGTAACTAATTTTTTTGGGGTTCCGAACCATAATGGTAAAAGGGAACACTTGTAATGGTGCCACTTCGTCCATCTGTCAGAGAGCTATATTTCAGCAACCACTGATGCAATTGATTTGAAATAGTTATAAATATTAAAGGACATAATGGCGAAATCAACAATCCATGTTAAATTTTATTCCAGAAAAAATTACACGCCATATCAATGGGTGTGTACCTAAGTGAGGGAGTTTATTTTTGTCATGATTCCTTATCATATAATAGTAGTAGATTATGAATCTAGGAGATATAGCAGTATCTTACGTCACGGACGGCATATTGAACCCTGAGCGTAACGAGGGATTCTAGAGTTAACTCCCAAGCGTAGCGAGGGATTTTAAACTTAAATCCCCAGCGAAGCGAGGGAGTTATGTAGAGTCATGTGTGAAACGAGGGGGTTCAAGCCGCCCAAGACGAAGACAGGCTTAAAAACCTTTCGTGAATACTCTACTTATTTATACCCTCTGCGAGACAACCAAACACCGGCTCTTATTTTACATTCTTTACAATCGCGCCTTTTCGCCGCGATTTCGGAACAATTTATATTTTTGTTCGTCAACAGCAACTAAAACCTATGAAGTAAGAACTCTTTGCTCGAGCTGTATTTGATAATAATAGAAAAAAAACGGTAAATGGGTTCACACGAACTAGGTATTTAGTTGACGTTCCATATTCAATTCAGCGGGTCATAATGAAATTCAGTAAAATATTATTGTCCGGCTAGACCCCAGGGCTCTAATATGACTTACTTTAGGTTGGGTTTTGCATGACATATAATTTAACGTTGTCGAGGAAGGCCCCGATTCTCGCATACCTATATTCGATATTTAGTCCTATGAAATTTGGCAAGAAATGTCCTACAACACAAGTAAAGGGAAAAATCTGAAATCGATTTCCGTGATGGACGAACTATTTACATACCAACAAGTATGGACGGAACTCTCTGCGCACGAGTACGACTCGCACTTGACATTGTTTTTTTTTTGTTTGGTTGTTTTTATTTTTTTCAAAAAAATTTTTTTATTTTTAAGCGAATGTTATACTTATAAAAATGGTTTATCGCATGCATTTAACACATTACTATTAATAATACATTAGAATTCAAGACACCTCTGTCAAAATAATGAATTGTTGACATCTCATAACAATTAACTAACTACGTAATCGTATGTGGTAGGTATGATGAGTGCAAAGTAGGTTAATTGTTAATAGTCATTCCAGACCAAGAAAAATTAAACACGAAAAATTAAGGCAACCTACTTACTCTTAGAACAATTTTTATCGTCAACCGCAATGTACAATTCAAGCAATGTAAGTACCTTATAAGTTTTAAATAATTCGACAGCAGAGCATGTTTCAATCACGCATCAATAGCCAGATGAAAATGAAAATTATTAATGAAATTCTGACACAGAGATTTATTGAAACCGCGCCATAAAAATAATCGTAAGCGTTTACGTATGTATGGTGTCAGTCAGACAGTGCAAATTATAAATAAGCCTTTATTTATATAGGTGCTCAAACCTGTTCGCTTTGGTAACCTAATCAAAAGTGTTGATAGTTCCTGTATGCTTTGACACGTAAGGTGCCAAAATAGTTTCTAGTATTGTGGTCCTTCACACGATGATGTTTCAATTGTGTACAATCCTGGTTCATTGTGATCTAAACAACTTTATTTACTACGTGCCGCATTGCGCTACCGGCAGTCTTACGAGCACGTAAGTATAGCATGTGCTATGCCATGCCATGCCATAACAAACAGAACGTAAACACCATTGTTGCACCGGCTACACCGAGATTCGATCAAAGTAATCAATCGTATCTTACGATAACCTACAAATTGTCCCAGATACAGTTAATGCAAGAGAGGACACGTGTGCATTGTAAATAAATATTCACAGTTCATCGTATCGCTACTATCGTATGAAAGTTGCGCGCGACACGCACGTCACTCACTCGCGGCAGACGTGGGAGCACTAAGTTACTCAGTGAACGAGTGAAATAAGCAAGCAAAGCGAGCGTAAATGAGAAGGCATTAGGAAGAGACGCGGAGTCGGAGCAGCACGGAGCATACATTGGCACGACCGCGTGGCCAGCCAGCACACTACTCGTGGTGTGGTGCCGCGGCGCGACCGCGACTACCGCGAGTCACGTTCGCCTCTCCTTGCGATCGCAGCTAGACGACCCTCCCCACATATTATATGCCATTGTACGATGCAAGCCAACTTACAATACTGGCCTTGAACATTGGCTATATCGGTCAGTCAGTCTCAGCTCAGTACTTACATGGTGACTTCATAAACAGGTTCCCAAGTTCGTCATCATTTGTAACTTATTTCCAATCAAAAGATCCTCGCTATTAGTAAGTTGACATTGACCTTATTGGATGCCCAAAACATATGACGACTAGTATAATATCTCATTGCAACAAAACATAAATAAGAACCACATATGTATGTTATATTTATAGCCGGTGTAGGCGTAATATCCACGACAAAATTGTATCTATGTGATGCATACCTATACTAATATAATAAAGCTGAAGAGTTTTCTGTTTCATGGTTTGTTTGTTTAAACACGCTAATCTCTAAAACTACCAGTCCGATTCGAAAAATTATTTTACTAAAGTAAGCTACATTATCCCTGAGTGTTATATGTATAGGCTACTTTTTATCCGGTGACGCGGGTGAAACGGCGGGGAACATCTAGTATTTTCATGAAGATCTAAATAAAGGCTCGGAAGAAGAACTCGTGGAGAAATACCTAACTACTCAGGTTCAAGTACCGGAATTCTTCTCAGACTTCCTTTTGTTAGATACAATAATGTATATTTTCTTATCAAAAGCGAACGTCGACGTCCCAACATTCACACGTAGCCGGAAAATAGTGAAAAACTATCATAGTTGCCGCGAGTATGTCATAGGTGCCCAACAGATTGACCTAATAAGCTAAGAAAGAACTTTATGATACAAAGAACACTTCACGTGAATTCAACATTGTTTTTTTTTTTGTCAAGATTAGTTTCCTGTTAAAAGAATGCTGTTAAAGACACAGAATGCCTGAGAAGGTGTCTACAATGATAAGGCGGACATATATCATCTAACGATGAGGAAAACCAAAGTACGATAACGCTAAAAAAAGAGATATTTTTTTCATATTGTAGCATGGAGCATTCAAACTGGACCCGGACAAAATGTCTGAATCTAACATTTTTGGGACCAAAAAGAGCATGTAAGGCAACAAAAAAGTTTATAATTATAATTTTTCAAACAAAAGTGATAAAACGACATAAACCGGCTATGTTTATGGTATGTCAGGTACCTACCTAATCATGGTATTTCTTATAACTATAAGTTTAGTTATAAACACTGCAATAAACATTGTCTGAAATGAGGAAGTTACAAGGTTCTGACGTGTATTGGTATGAAGCTAAAGTAAACTTGTCGAATTATCAAAAGTGATGTTGGCTATGCTAATTTAGACAATACGATTTAAAGCCTACTTACAAAAGGCTATAATGAGTAACCTAATATTTATCGCATGCTAGTAGCAAACAAGATATCGCCAAATTGAGAAGCTATTCCTAACTATCCGATCTAACATCGATCGGAATCGATTGATTCGCACACCGTGTCGCCAATACATAAAAATATCTCGTATATCTCCCGGAGAATAATGAGATCATGGATGTCATGTTTATGAAATAAATATTACGAGTGCATTAGTAATAAATTGAGTTGATGAATCATTTAAGAGGACATTAGCACCAGGCTGTACGATATTAATTATTTATTTGACATTGCTATGTTAATTGATCTTGATTATACTACAATGTTAGTTAGCACACAATCATATGGCCCGCCTCATATTCAGCGGTTACCATTGCTCATGGACGAGTCGCCGTCACTGTAGAAATCTTCACATCCCATTCCACAAACTGAGCGTCTGCAATAGTAAGCTTCATCGATTTGAAATCGTACAGTACGAGACCATTTTGGTTCCAATGTGTGAGACTAAACTCCTCGTCAGCTGAGAGAAGTGCGATGGTAAAAGAATGGTAATTCCTCAGAACACTTTCCGTTGTACAAGCAGTAGAACACGCATAAGAAAGCAAAGTCCCTTCTCAGACAAAGGGGCTCTAGACCGCTTATGAGCGTCGACAATTCTAATGGCACGTCCATTAACCGAGTCAAAAGGCCTAATAAGCTGGTATCGAAGTGTCCTCGCCCAGAGATGATATCCATATATAGCCAGACCTGTTCTTAAATATTATAAAGTTGCAGTCTCTGCATCGTTGTGAAGTACTGCTTCGCTCTGATTACGCCGAGTTTTTTGGATGCCAGCTCAATCTTGTCTTCCAGGTGACTACGGAACAGAACGTCGCTAGACATGTCAACGCCAAGGATCCCGATGCTCTCCGTGAGGTTGAGGAACGTATTAGAGCACAGCATATAGGGCTTTTTTAAAGTAAACGAGTGTCATAGTTATGTTAGTTTCAAAAATTGCGAGTTTTTAGCCTGTGAAGGTGTCTAGCTTTCCATAGGTATTAGTAATCAGTTAATGGATGCTGTGATTTATTTTTTATCTCCAAATATACTTCGTTTTTGTATGTAGCTGTCACGCGGTAGTGTCCCCTTAAATGTCTCTTTGACCTTAATATAAAACTGGAATCAGTGGAATTTCCCCTGGGCGTATCGAATGCATACATCAATTCTGATTTAATTCATTCATACATATAAAGAGCATTTTCAGCTGCGGTCAAATGTTCCATTTTCAAAATTCAGATCGTCATTTTGCTACCTCCATTGAAATTTCAGTATTTTCTGATATTACTTTATACTTCATGACCTAGTCCATAAATCTTCTCGAAGCGATTTATACAGTTTTATTCAGCAATGCATCTTCTTTCATTATACCTATTCCTAAAGTAAATCTCCATAGCTTACTATTCCCATTTTTTAACACCAGTACTATATCAAATTGAGATAGAACGTTGACAACATGGCCCAATTAAAAGGCATTTTCAGAAATGTTTCTTTCTTCACACCACGCTTAAAGCAACTTAGGTTTAAGAGATTGTATTCAAGCAAAACTATCCGAAACAACCAACCAAACGAAACCGGACCCGGCTCCTTGCCTTGCGGTCCTTTAGGTAAACGGAAATTACCCTATACGTTTAGGTGAGAGTTTGCGAGTATCATATCAAATCAAATCAAATCAAAAAGTCATTTATTCAGTTTAGGCCCTAGTAAGGCACTTATGAACGTTACATTGGTACATACAGTTGAATTTACCACCGGTTCGGAATACACTTAAACTGAGAACACTCCGGCAAGAAACTCAGCAAGGTTTTTCTTTTTGTGGAAGATCTTTTAATATTACTTACAGCTTTTTTTTTCCAAATACTTATACAATATAATATATGACATCAATATCAGTATATTTTGATTGCGTTCATTTAGAAACTTGTTCCGAGTGAAATAGTTTTGCCCGAAGGACAGGTGGACGGACGGACAACTAAGTAATTCTATAAGGCTTCCGTTTTTCTTTTCGTTTTGGGTACAGAATCTACGGAACCCTAAAAATGGGCAAAAGTACCTAGTTCACAGTAAAATCTTTACACTACTCACATTTTATTATCAAAGAAATATTTTTTCACTCAAAATTAAATTGGCACTTAGTACATCAACGGTAACATGAATTATATTTTCATGACGTTTGATAAAGAATTGGGATGTTGTTGTAGAGAAATATTTATATGAAATCCATGGAACTGCATAATTATGAAACGAACGTTATTTTTTTTGTAAATGATAAATGTTTATAACTTAGTGTAATATGTAATTGTAATAAATATTATTGTTTATTGTGGTCGCTAATGACCTTAGATGTTAAAAAGCGACCTAAAATAAATAAATAAAAAAAAAAAAAATATGAAACGTGTGGCATACCTGAGTGCAATTTCATCTTACAACACTATTAGACACACAGGATTGCAATAAACAAGATAAGCTTCATATCATACATGCGCTACAACTAGGGCTTGCAATGAACACGTTCGAATAATCGAATACAACATATTCGACTTTCTTCTTTTGACTTTTTCCTCAGAATTGTGAAGTACACAAAATACAACATACAAATATAACATAGATTGCAGTTGATTTTGATGGAGTGGACGGCTTGCAGCGACTCTGATTGGTAACCATCAGCACAACTTAATAGGATTTGATGGCCAGTCGAAAAAATCCGACAATTTACACTCAGATGACGTTACTGACATTGTAGTTCGGTTTTCCTTGTGAGCGGTAACAAGAGCCTGTGAATATTATTGTGCGAAGCGGAATCAATAAGTATGTATGTAAAAATCATTTTATTTCATTAACGTATATCCAATATAAGTTAAAGGGATAACAATTATGTGGTCACAAAAATTTTGCTTATACTATCTAGTAACTTAATATTTCATCATAGGACTGGAACGATTAGAAAACAGAAAGATTGTTCCTATTTCTGTGAAAAAATATGAGATTATTTTTACTATTCCCCAGATTAAGAAAAAATACCTAAACAACTACTTTATTTTTAATCCCATAATAGTATTTGAGTTTATCTAACTAATTAATAACATTTTAATGATCGTAAATATAAAATGATGTAAATAAAAAGATTATTAGTTTTTTAAATGTAATATTATTTGGGTAATGCTTTTTAAGGTTCCTATTACAAGACCCCGCTGTCCGTCCGTCTGTCTGTCAGTGGGCTGTATCTCATGAACGGTAAGTGGTAGGTAATTGGTCAGCAATAAAAATATTTAAAATTAGTTACTACAAATTAATTGCAATATTATTTATATGGCTAATTTTGTATTTTTGTAATTGGTAGTTAGAGTAAATGGCATTTTTATTTAATATTTTTTTTTTATTTATAACTAATGATACTGAAATGTTGACCATAACTTAAAGCGATCACAGTTAGGAGCCTCGACTTGCGTTAAGACCAACGCATGTATGCCGTAAAGAAGGGAAGTTAATAAAAAAAAAAAATTAACCACTCATATGAGATTTTTTATCGATAAACTTAGATGTATTATTTGGTATTAAAGTCTTAGAAGTCGGATCCCAATCACATTTTATACGAAAAACATTAGAAATAAGACTGATATTATTGATTTAATTATATCTGAAAGTGGAAATGAAGACAAAGAGGAAGACAACTGCAGAGGGTGAAGTGAAAATTTTTATAGAAAAATATTCATAGAAGACTACAATGTCAGATGTGATGGGAGTACGAAGATAATGTTCGAACAATGTTCGAAAAGTTCTAACAGTGTCAGTAGCAAAAAAAAGTAGCTAAAAAGAAGGAGTGGCCATCTCCCGCGAACCCTATGGCCACCAATCCGGAACACTCCGGGATAGATAGCCAATCGTGATTTCTGTAAGTCCATTTTATACTGATTATGATTCAGATTTACCTGTTATCTGAAACTTCAGTCGTTTTGACTTTATGTAGTAATAACGTTCAAGACAAATGAAAAAATATATTGTGTTTATGTTCTCTACTTTTTGAAAGTCAATTAATTCAGAACAGTTTCCAACAAAATAAAACAAGATAGTCCAAGACTTAAATCCTGTGCTCCTAACGGAACTTCAAGAAATGTCTTTGTGAAACATTGCTCACATTTTCCATGTAAAAATATATCGTTGTCATGAAATATTAGATACCAATATTCCTTTTCCCAAGCCATAACATTCCCTTTGAAGGGTTCTGTGGCCAAATCGAAAAACTACTTGGTATTATCTAATCCCAAAACAAAATCCTAGATAGCTAATATTCTTTTTTTCCAATACCAAAGACGAAGTTGGGTCCATGGTCCATATTATGGTAAGATATTTTCAGTTAGGACTAATTTCTGCCAGCGTCGAGATATATTGTAATTTCCAGTCACAATTATTATCACTTTCACAGTCCTCAGTCATTCACCGTCCATAAAAGTCATGTTTTAGTACAATGGTGGTCATTGTACTAAAACTCTTCACGGAGTTTTTGAAACAACTTGAGAAGTCACGATACACATAATTCATTTCATATCACTTCACTCGATCTTTGTCAGATATAATTGGAATGTTTTACAAAAAACTTAAACCGACTTCAAAGTACACTAAGAAGTAATCAAATCCTGATCTGATCGGACCAAACGGGACCCCTTTGAAATAAAAAAATAATTTTCCAAATCGGTTAATAAATGACGGAGTTATGCGGTAACAAACATAAAAAAAAACATTCGAATTGAGAACCTCCTCCTTTTTTTTGAAGTCGGTTAAAAAATACCACCGATAATATGCAATAATACTCAAAATAACCGAATTTATGAAAATAAAAATTAAAACACAACGTCACTCTGCAAGTTCCCGGAAAAAAGTCCCAACCACTATTCAGTCTTATAGAAAAAATAGGGACAGACATTTTTTATTACTTTCCCACCCTTAAATCCGATCTTTTATGTATTTATGTTATTTACCCTTAATCTTCGATTAGAATAAATATTAGATATCCACGCTATTTATTGAGGAGGATTAAACACAGGTGAAACCGCGTGGCACACCCAGTGTAAAGATATAAAGGAAACAAGTAGGTTATGTGTTCTCGTTGACATTGCAAACGCATTCAGTTGGCTGATGTTCAAGTTCATAATAATATCTACTACTACCTATCACCTCGACTAGAGATTTTAAATTAGGAGGAAATACTGGGTTGTTTGAGACGACCCGTCTCAAGTAAGGCCAAACTACCTTAAGGGTTGAAGCCACGCGAATATCTATAACTATCTATAATAACTTTTATAAATACTAATATAACTTTTTGAGTTATTGCTATCGGCATTCACAGATTTTGAAAACAAGCAAGGGGTGTACTAACAAAATTCAACAACTACGGAGTAAAATAGGACACCGCGGGTGTAACTGCAGGGCGCAAAACTGGTTTCTAATTGTTTGTTACTCGGATGAAGTGGGCATAGCTTCTAAACAAATAATTCAACAACACGCTCTGTCTTGCATTCACTGGACGGCAAGACAGTAGCCCTTGCATGCCCCGAAGCGCGGCCCGTGCAATCTTCTTCTTCTTCTTATTTTTAAGTTTGGCAACCAAGCCCAAATTAGGGCTCATTTCTGCCAGTGTCGAGTTATATTATAGTTTCCAGTCACAATAAATCCCTTTCACATAAAGTCCTCAGTCAGTCACCGTCCATAAAAGTCATGTTTTACTACAATGGTGGTCATTGTACTAAAACTCTTCACGGTCTTTTTGAGACAACTTGAAAAGTCACGATACACATAAGTCATTTAATTTCACTTCACAGGTGCACATGGATGATCTTTATTAGGTAAAATACCACCGAAAATACACAATAAAACTCAAAATACACGAATTTATGAAAATAAAAACGAAAATGCTACGTCACTCTGCAAGTTCCCGCCAAAAAGTCCGCCCGTGCAATCGTTGACATGCTTGATAGTGTGGACGGTCATACAATTGATATGGACGACATACGTTTAAAAAATTGTGATGTGAGTATGAACTCTCAAAACACTATGACCGGTTTGCATAGTCCAGTATTCCCGTGCTTACTTGCACGTGTGGCCACTGTACGGTGTTTCGTCTTTTTTACAGTTTTGTACTGCGCATGCATGACGGAGCGTGTAGCTGGGCCATAACATAAAACAGGTAAAATTTAACACATTGCAAATTATATTTGTGTGCCAACGATGAGGTGGCCAAACCAATATGGAATCGTTCAAATTGTCAACGTTGGTATTTAGGTACAATGTTGGTTGCGTGTCAAGTATCATGTTACCTACGTTAGAAATTGATCGTGAATTAATCAGATGAATTAGATTAATTTGTTGATTAGTACTGCTTTTGTGACTTGACAATGGTTACACTAAGTATTATACTAGCTCGGAAGCAAAACTTGTCGCCCGGATTGGATGTAATGAGGCGTTGTTATTCAGAATTCAAAAATCAGTAACATTTAGGCGCCGATCCCACAGAGAGAGTTCTAGAGTTCCGAGTTCTGAGTTCCGCGTTCACTGTAATCTATGCGGCGCGGGCGCCTTGGATCATTGCACACAGAGTGCAATGTCTGTCGAAGTTCCATTTTCTAAAGCTGGCAGTTGAGGCGACACGTCTGATCTATCACTGGTGCCGATTCTGTTGTAAATCGCACTAAACTAATTTTAGTCACATCTCATCTCTTTCTTACGAACATTATTGAAAAAGGATAGAACATATTTTATGTTGTAAAATTAATCTTTGCCGTCTAATTTTGCGTGTATTTAGGCGTAACCACACAGACAGGCGACTAAATTTATATTGAAAACAAGAATTGGACTAATTTGACAGGACTAAATTTCTTACATCCTTTTCTTATGTTCTTTGTAGAAAGAGACATAGTGAGATTAAAATTAATTTAGTTGTGAACAACAGAATCAGGGCCACTGTCTCATTTACTGAGTGAAACAAGGCAGAAAGGACAATGGGCATTCTGGCCCATGAGCGGCCACTAATGAAACTTAAGTAAGGCCAATGAGACAAGATAAAGAATGTAAACAAATTTTTGCTTGATGTATGTATATAATTACAAATAGCAAGCACCTTTTGGTACGGGATACTAATTACATTGCAATTTCATAATACATATCTCCAATTATTTCTTCAATATTCAATACTCTATTTTTTTAAATACACCACAGTAATAATCTGTCATTTTTTTGTTAGTATATTATTGCCTAATAGAAATCATAGAAATTACTGTTGGCCGCCAATGGGACAAGCTCCACACAAATTTGCCCATTTACCTTTAGAACTCTAGACTGCTCGCTCGCTGTGTGTACAGTAGTGAACGCGGAACTCTTTTCTGTTGCATCGGCGCCTTACATTCTAAGTTCACTGCGAACAATTGCGTGCCCCGGGTAATTGATTAATAAACGACGGAGTACTGAGGTAACAAAAAAAAATACAACCGAATTAAGAACCTACTCCTATTTTTGAATTCGATTAAAATGTATAAATTAAACCTTAACCTTCTTCGTGTCGTGAATCAGTCTGTCTATAGGGAAAACTGAATGTAAATCCCCAAAGCAGATTCTGAGATTGACGAGACTGAGGTATGCGGCGAAATGAGGCCTTTGAGATGCTTTTACTATGCGTTATTATTGTAGGATCAATAACTCTTCCATGTGGATAAGGATTAGGGCTCCGTTTTGCCCTTTGGGTGTGAAACTCTATACATTGTTGTTATGGAGTTAGTTAACGATTCTGTAAGTAATTTCTGCGTTTCGCAATTTAGTCGAATAATAATTCGACTAAATTGCATGTGTCAGTTTCTGAAATCTTCTGAATGTTATTCTACAATCAAAATTGTGCCATCTTTGTGATTTCAGACTTAATTGACAATGATAGGTGGGTATACTCTCAATAAGAGATTAACTTTGATTTGCCTTTGAGACACTGGCGGTATGTCATTTAAAGGTAATACGCGTATAAACAATTTGTCATTGCAATGCATAGCGCACTAAAGGAAATATAAACATAAATTTATATTATTTCCTCAATAAAGAATGGTTAACAAGAATTTAGATATTAACAAGCGTAATTATTTCTTAGATAAATGCAGTATCAAACACTCTTACGGAAGATTTATTTTCCATCTATCTTTCTATTTCAATACTGAAGTTCATGTAAAGGCCATCACACATGATGTAAAGACAGGTGTAGCGTTTTCATCTGTATGACTATGGCGGTTAATACACTGCCACGCAACACGCAGCGTAGCGCGTGAATGCGTGTTTTAACGTTGCTTGTAAGTATCTCCGTTTGTACAGAAAAAGACGCATAGTCCAACACACAGAAAATGAATCAATATCGACATTTTATCTGATTGTAAATCAACTTGTGTACGATATATCTGTGAATGTATTTATATGGAAATTGCTAACGCTTCGCACAAGGTAACGTTGTTAACGCTATGCTATTACTCTATAATACTCTATGATTAATTCCATCCCTCTCCACGACGTCTAAATGTATTTGAAGATAATATAAAAGTCTTACCTGACGCGTAATGTTGTTGCTGAGCTATCGCCCTCTGAAATAATAGAAAAGCTACATTAAAGCAACAGAAAATGTAAAATAAAAAAACATTATGGGCAATGAGTAGTTTGATGAAAACGGTACGTTAGTTCCGTATAAAGACTATTGATAACCACATCTAAAGATAGGTCTACGCTACGCGAATCAAGCACGAGCCAAGCACACGCGGAGCATGAACTCGAACGAACGTTCGGCTCGCGCTCGACTACGCTCCTCCAAGTATCAGTTTTTTGACGAACACGGGGATTCGCTTCGCGGTCGTGTCGTAGGCTCGTTGTACGTCCACACTTGACATCGCGAGCGACAACAGATATATATATATAGTTAGATAACGCAAGAGCACCTACTTCGCGTGCCAGATTGAATGCCCAACTTAAGCATAAAATGCTTAACGTGGCCACTATCGCACCCACATTGCATCGGTGTACTTGAATTGATTTGGTATTTTCTATCACTAAATAGTGTTTATGACGTGACAGTAGGTAGTCAAAAAATGCCACGTTTGTTGAGTTTGTTTTTCGTCACTAAATAGTGCTTGTGACGAAATATTAGGTAGTAAAAAAATTACACGCTTGGTTTTAATAAATACAGATCGTGATACTTGCGTTATCTAACTATATCTATATCTGTGCGAGCGACGAACGATGGGCGGCTCGGCTCGTTCTCGGTTCGCGTAGCGTAGACACAACATAAGATTAGGTGATTAGGTATGTATATGAATGAGATGATAATGATAAGCTTTGCCTTTAGAACACTAAGAGTACATGCATATCACATATAATAAGCAGTTATTTGAGCCTGAAAAGGAACTCTATATAACCTGTTCTTAAATACTAAAAAAATCCTGAGTGACCAAGCTTTGCTCGGATTTTTAGTCATAATACTAAAACAATACTTTAAAAAACCGACCAAGTCTGAGTCCACGCATGAAAGGTTCCGCAAAACTGTTACTTGTAATTTTTATTCGATAATTTTTGTTTATTATTTGTTGTTATAGCGGCGATAGAAAACACACTCTGTGAAAATTTCAACGGTCTCCCTATTACGGTTCATGATACAGCCCACTGACAGACAGGCGAACAGTGGAGGGTTAGTAATAGGGGTCCATTGATAACCTTTGCGTGCCGAACACTAAAAAAAAAGAAAAAATAATTAAAAGGTCAAAAACATAAAGATTCAACCGAATCGGGGAACGACCCCACGACCTACGAGACGGAATTCTAACGCTGTGCCCACTGGACTATTGCTTATCATTATGTAATGCTGCAGTGAAATTACCAATTTCATCATCTGCGTGAAAACTCGCAGCGCGAAATCTCGGAAAATCGAGGTTTCCCAGAAATGACACCTAGCTAGATCGACTTTTCGACATACTCCCATAGGTATATCTAAATACATCGAAATCATTAGAGCCGTTTTCAAGATCTCAAAACATACATACCTATTGCTCGTATAGTATAGGATATAAAATTGTTTTATTACTCGATGATACAGGTGACACTTTGAAAATCTTATAGAAAAAAGATAAAAGAAACATTATACTCGTTATATCTGACTAATGGAGGCTATCTATCTATGCCATCAATATTGCCTGACACCTTTAACCATGTCTCCAAGGTCAGAACTTATATCTTATGAGTAAAAATATTGTTTACAAGCTGCTACGTCCAGTTCAGTTGCAGGTTGCCCTCCGCAGCTGTCTTGCCGGGATCGCGGAGCTAGTACAAGGATATCCGTAATAACGCGTTACACGATATTTGTTTCGCAAAAACAAACTCTTTATGCTGAGAAGAGGCTATACTTCGGCTCCAAAATCAGTTTACTATAAGCCTGCCCAGTGCGAGTTGGACTCGCAAACGAAGGGTTCCGTACCAGCTTACTATAAATTATTATTTGTTTTTATAGCGACTTAAATTTAATAATAACGCTTATTGAGTAAAACAATAGACAGAGCATGCATCGTTGGTTCCCAAACTAGGTAAAACCTGTATCTTGGAAACCACCTTCCTTATTGATACAGTTCATTCATTTAAAATAATTACGTTATAATTTATAAATACACTCTTCGAACGTTCCAAGCGGCTACCTAATACCATTATTAAAATCGAGTAAAAAACGTCAAAAAAGACGTTTATTTTACGATTTTCTATATGTTATCCCTTTTGTCTAATGACAGACAGATAGACGGACGGACAGCGGAGGCTTAGTAATAGTGTTCTATTGGTTGTTCCATATTATAGGAACTCTAATGCAGTGTTTTTCAATCTGTGGGTCGCGACCTCTAGGGGGGTCGCGAAACCTTAGTCGGGGGGTCGCCGGCAGAAGGAAAAAGGCAAAGTTGACTTCGCGCAAGCGGGCGTCCAACTTACCTCTTACGTAGTTGCAAACCTCTCGCGGCTTCTTGCAGACTAATAAGTAAAGGTATCAAAATAAAGAAAATCATTATCGTAGTCTTTTAATTTATAAATTCTTCGTCTGTCTGACAAGGGGGTCACCAGAATTTTTCAACCTGTAAGGGGGTCGCGAAATCAATCAGATTGAAAAACACTGCTCTAATGTAACTTGAGTAATTCGGTACTGTTTTGAAATAAGTAATAATAAGCCAGCCCAAGAGATCCCACTAGGGACTTTGTTTTATTTAAAATTTTCGAATACCATACATATAAAACTGAACTTTATTTTCAGGTTCATGAGTTTGTATTTCTCAATTTTAGGAGGGAATAGACTCCCGGACCCCGGATCGAAATTAAGAAGCAGATTGAACTTAGATTAGGATATGTCCTTGGAATCATAAGTCTATCGTCATCTTCAAACACGGTATTCAAATGACTTGTCAATGTACTTACGACATAGTCGTATGACACCTAATGATTGGTAGGTATTGTACATTGTTTTCATGCGACTCCTGAAGGGCCCCGCGCATGATAAAAGCAAACAATATGGTTTTGAACCAACATACATCTGAAATACAGTTTAAAATATCATGGCATAATGTCGCCCGCGACTCGTCTACTTGAGATACAGCTTATCCTACTAATATTTGTTTTTCAAAATAAATAAATAAAATTTTAGTTATCTGTTTTAATATCTAAATAACAGTTTTTTTAGCAAACGCATAAATAGTATTACTTTGCCAAAAAAACATTTATTTACATTGTCTGCAGAGCAAGAAGTGTACGCGGGTAAAACCGAGGTGGTGAGCTAGTTATAAATAAATAGTGAAAGTCTATATGCATGTGAAGATGTTTGTTACTCTTTCACGCCAAACTACTGAAACTTAACGCAAATAGAATGTTATGGATCTTTATCCCTCGGGAACGCGAGATGTAAGCTAGTGTATCTTCGGGATTTGTAGTGATCTAAAGGAAAATATTCTACAAAGCATAATTCTTTAGTGCTAAATCGATTCATATAAAAGTAATTTCCTAGCAATTGAATTGATGACGTCACACGGAAACGGATAATAACGACCTATCTCACGTTGAGGCGAGTGACAACTTTGAAAGTGATTGCTTGCTGACCCATGAACCGCCATGGAGGCGGAAGGCGGAAAATTATTGTAAATAATCCATTTATTACATAAATCAACATCTTAATTCACCATTAGGCCATTTACACGTATGTATTCAAATGATACTTGACTATTGAGATAATTTTCATCTATACCAGGCTATGTTACGCTAAACAAATCAGGTTGACTTAGTCGCTGGAGGAAGTTTGAATCGCATCTAGCGTGGTGTACCGCATCTAACCTGCCGCTTATTTCTTTTATATTTTTAACCGACCTCAACAAAAGGAGAAGGTTCTATGTTCGACGCCGTTACTTTTCTCTCCTTGTAATAGGGTTTCT
The DNA here is from genome assembly GCA_951394255.1 of Polyploca ridens. NCBI lineage: Eukaryota > Metazoa > Arthropoda > Insecta > Lepidoptera > Drepanidae > Polyploca > Polyploca ridens. The sequence goes on from OX596244.1 coordinate 4,210,739, forward strand.
TTAGCACATTTTGGGTGTATTTGATAAATGAAGCATAAAAAATATGGAAGATGATATTGAGCTGAATATCTTATTTTGATCCGAGTCAAACAATTATCATTATAAAATTAACTGATTTAAATAAAAATGCAATAAGTATGCTTGATCATATATCCCCACACAATACCTATACCAGCAACAAAAGTGAATTCCAAACAATCGGTACATTGACCCAACCGCAACGTTAAGTAATATCGACATGACAAAGCACATAAGTGCAGGAAATATTAAACGCGATATATACGTAGAATGCTGCGCCTTGCACTCTTAGGTTATTGCAATACAATGAGCTCAATCTTGTTGCCATGTCAGTGTAACCTTAGAATACCATAATGGTAACATGCCGAAGCTCAGATTTTACATTCACATCTACATGCCGGTGTGGATGGGCGTCGGATGTCTCATAGCGTCACGAATACCACACAGGTAGGGGACGCAAGTCGCGGACACGAGTGGCCAGAAATGTCATGCCTGAGATCACTATTTCAATGGCATGTGAAGTACGCCAATCCTTATACGGCCCACGTGGTGGAATATAGCCTAAATCCCTAAAAAACAGGTTTGTGCTGTGAGGACGTGTATGTGATGTTAATGACACGTGATTTGCTCATATACTTTTTATAATAACTTTGTAGTCTTATAAGTACTCACATAATTCTTAGAATCGCGTGTAATTTGAGTTTGTATATTATGCTTATGTATTTTTCTATTTTTGTGTGAGTACACAATAAATATCTTTTCTTTTTTTATTTTCTTGACTGTAAAGTTTAACCTAAAGGTCGGTACCCAATACGACTTTTTAGAGGATACATTTTATGGTACTGAAACTGGCGACTATAGGTTGAAGGAATGTATGTGGTATGTAGGGAGAACGTTTACCCACGTCTAATAGAATGTATTATACGGAAAAAACCTCATAAACTTATGATTGACATTGTCATCGCAAAAGAAAAACTAGTATTAGCAACACTGTGCCACTATGGGGTTATATGCTATGGAGATCTTATTTTTTTGAATTATAGGTAGGATGCATTAATGTACTTCGGTAGTTGAATCTTATATTATACTTTGATGCTGAATGTATTGAGATTAAAAGAAATTAGCTCCTATGTTGCGACGGTGGCTCAATAAAGACAGCTTGCCTCTGCTGCCATTATATCACTATATGCCATTATATCACTACTAGCTGTCCCCCGCGGTGTCACCCTCCATACCATAGGCTATCTGCATGCCAAATTTCATGATGATCCGTTGAGTAGTTGAGGCGTAACAAACAAATAAACATACTCACTTTCACATTTATAATAGGATATATGCCATTATAAACACGTTAAACTGGGCATACTGTGAACGAAGACAAAGGGTCTTTTCAATCGGGAATACCATTCGATCCGTTGATGTATGAATGTCCTATAAATAGTATATATGCGTAAATAAACATAAACAACAACTAGGATAAATTAAAACTTAAGAAAACATCAAGTAGCACACATGGGAAATTATACGAGCAGAATAAGCAACAATTGAATTAGTGTCGCCTAGTGTCGTATAAATTCAATTAGTTCCGGCGATAGAAAAGAAAACATAGCATTACTATCCCAGTACCCTGAGTGCAATAAATTTACATTAGTAAACACTTAACTATAGGTATTGCGTATGCGTTTACTACGCTATAATGCTAGGCTAGGGCCAGTGGCGTAACTATACCATCTGGGGCCCGTGAAAAAATCTTTTGATGGGGCCCTATCAGTAAAAATCGTCACGTTGTACTCAGTTTAATTTTAATAAACTTCGATATTTTCAGCGTACTCAATTACACGTTGTATATGTCCCACTAATGGCCATAGGCCTCCTTTCTTAGGCTTTTAAGCAGAACTTATAAAAATATACTTTTCAAATAAAATAAAATAATCAGGTACAATGTCAAAAAATATTTTTGAGCTCGCGGCCTTTTGGGCCGCGGCCCTCTTGGGTCGGGGGCCCGTGGCATTTTGCCAGCCGTGCCACCCTATTGTTACGCCACTGGCTAGGGCTTCACCTGCCATTAATTAGCGTGTTATTTGATATAGTATGCAGATATGGCAGGATGTTAGCGCGCTAATTTGCTAATGGCATTATTAATGTCGTTAGGCCGCCCAATTTAGTACCTACATAGTTTAGTGCAGTGTTTTTCAATCTTATTGATTTCGCGACCCCCTTACAGGTTGAAATATTCTGGCGACCCCCTTGTCAGACAGACAAAGAATTTATAAAATGAAAAAGACTACGATAATGATTTTCTTTATTTTGATACCTTAACTTATTAGTCTGCAAGAAGCCGCGAGAGGTTTGCAACTAAGGTAAAAGGTAAGTTGGACGCCCGCTTGCGCGCAGTCTACCTTGCCTTTTTCCTTCTGCCGGCGACCCCCCGACTAAGGTTTCGCGACCCCCCTAGGGGTAGCGACCCACAGATTGAAAAACACTGGTTTAGTGCATCATTTATTGCACGTTAATTGTTCCAATAATTGTACATAAAGCGTCATGCAGGTGAAGCCCTAGCATTAGAATTGGCACAGCGCCTCTCCCGAAATACTCATTGAACTAATTTTTCCCATACAAAGACTGGACACAAACAAATAGGTAAGCGTTTACTAATGTCAATTTGTTTACACTCAGGGCACAGAACGAAAATATACGGTTCTGGTAGTTCAAACACACGTATTTATGGAAAAATATTGCCTATTTTCCCATGAAGTTATGTGGAAACGCAAGGCCGAACCGAAGAGGGCTCCCGGTGCTATGTAAACTATTTAAATATTGTTTACGTTCTAAATGTACTGGACACTCGATTAAATTACTAATATCTACATTTGCTAAACGTTCTCGTTAAGCTAAAATGTGTCAAAATTACTAGTGCTCAATGACTCAAAACATTATCAAAAAAAAATTAGTTTATTTATGGATAAGTATGAAATTTCTGTGGATTTTTATTTGAAAAGAACCCGATATAGTAGCTCTGAGGGGAACACCGAAATGTGGAGCTCATTCCACATCCTCATGGTCCGCAGTAGGAAAGTGCAACTGAATCGTTGTGAGATAGATCGAGGCGGCTCGCGTATGTGAGGATGAACTTCACATCGCCGGCGAGCAGTGCGATGGTAGAAAGGTGATGATGGCACCAACTTAAAAAAGGTCTGATGAACACTCCCCTTTATAGGTAAAGCCGGTAGAACACACAAAGCGAGCCTGTATGTCTCCGAAGACTGAGAGGTTTTAAACCGCCAGTTGGGTTTAGCTTTCCAAATGACCTCGGAACTGGGCATCACTCGATAATATACTATTGTATGGCTCTTTTAAATACTACATCTCTTTGTGTTACATCCTGTATAACACTGCAATAATGGCAAGAACTGTAAACAAAAGCACTAGTCACGCTTCATGCCGGTACACGATACTTTGTCATAGAGCAGGGCTGCCGGTCCCGCATGCAGTGGTAAATGCTGGGACATTTCCCGTTGTTTCGGGACTTTAGACCTACTAAGTTATGTGTCCCCCCTTGTCCCGGTCAGTAAGTAAATTTTCCCGATGTGTGAACTAATCGGTTTTGCGATGCCCATTACCGTAGGAATGTGTTATCCGGCTTTGGCTTTCCTTTGCATGGACTAAATAGCTAATTTTGATGATAAAACTTTTTTAATATGAAACATATTTTCAAATACTTGGTGGTAATTTATAGCAACCCTATCATTAAGGTGTGCAACGCAATATCATTAGACCGTTGACTAACGCATGATACATACTGTTCTGTGTACAAATAAAAGGTCTCTAGAGGCCTTTTATTTATATGTACACAGTTGTTTGATCCAGATCAAAAACGATCACTTGCATAACAAAAGGTGCATTCAAGCATCTCAGCAACGAACCGAGTGGTGGCGACTGAACTGTTTTCCTGCAATACCACAAAACTGCTTTTTGCAATAGTATTATGGTACTTGGTGAAGGTATGGGATCCTACAGCGGCTACAGCTAGTTACAAAAGGTTCGGAAAATGTTATACCTGATTGAGTTGTTTATAAAATAAATATTTCCTTATAGCCTGATGAGATGACAGATATTGTTTAGGCTTAGGAAATAAACCCTTAATCTCATTATGGGTAAGATAGCCGGAAAGCGGCAAGTGGTGGTGAGAAAATCATGACGTCAACAACCGGTAGTTGACTGGTACCGCATCAGTACATTATTTTTTATTAGCATGGGGAAATCCTCATAGGATACCCGACCGCCCTGAGGAAGCGGCAAATTTATGCCGTACTTGTACCGGTTAAAACCCCACGGTGGTCACCCCCTGCGCTAGGGGCGGGTTCACGTGCAGATCGTGTGCCTGCACTTCCACGCGCGGCGCTGAGATAGCCCGTCCCGGGGAAGTGTGATACCTCCCCCAGCGCCCTCGCAGTGCTATCGCAAGATGAGTCGTGACCACAACGACCCATCGTCCTCCTCGAGACCGCATAAATACTGGAGTAACGCAGTACTGTCCGTAAGTAAGTCCGTACCCTATCACTCCTTGAAAGAGACAGAAGGCACAGAAGAAAATGATGGAGTAAAACCGACAAAACATATATTGCTACTCTCTTTTCCGCTTTATTCATACGCGAGATGATTCAAGCGACCTTCGGGTACGTCTCAGTTTCAACAGCCCTTATGCTTCTAACTAAATATACAGGGCGAATTTTTATTGCTAGCCAGTGTGGGCAACTTCTGAACTACAAGTCTTAGAGAAAAACGATGAAAGGAACCCCGAGCTGAATTTTGAAGAAAATTAAAATGCCATTAAAATTTATTTAAAAAAATAGTATTTTCGAAGATATTAAATTTTAAAAAAAAATTTTTTTTCCAATTTCTGCTTCTACTTCCCAATACGAACAAAATTATGTACGATAATCTTGCTCTCAAGTTGCTAGAAGTTATCTAAAATATTATTTTATATTTTCCTTGACCATGGTTTTATGCTGCGTAAAGTTTGACGAGGTGGAGCAGATCTCGCAGGGACCTCACTATGTTTAGCCATAAAGAATTGGCTCTTAGCATTCTGACAAAAAATTGGAGGTCAATTTTGATAACTTCTAGCAACTTCAGATCAAGATTGTCATACATAATTTTATTCGTATTGTGAAGTAGAAGCAGAAAAAGAAAAAAAAATTTGAAAAAAATTAGAAACACATTTTTATTTTCATTTTTTTTAATGGCATTTTATTTTCTTCAAAATTTAGCTCGGAGTTCCCTTCAGCGTTTTTCTCTAAGACCTGTAGTTCAGAAGTTGCCCTCACTGGCTAGAAAAAAAAATTCAAGACTACTTAAAGCAGTGATAAGTAATATATAAGTCAATGAATAAAAGACTATAAGCATTCACAGTATTTAGCGCATGAAAACATATTGTTTTTTAAAGTATCAAGAAGACAAGATTTTTCTGATATTTTCATAAAAAAAATAACAAAAGGCAATTGTTGTCGAAATCATATGAGGTGTGAAAACATGCCATTGTTAGGGCTTACTTTTGTGCCCTGCGTCGATATCCAATAAGAACTTTTTTATTACGTGCGTCTTTCTACGTAGGAAAATTTTTCAGAGGGGTTATGTGTTAACCTTATAATAGTATCTTCTGAGTGATTTAAACAGATATAAGTTTTGATTCGCAGATACTGGAACTTAATTTAATCTACGCCGTGTTTATACTTTTTGTCAGATAAAGATTACCACGGGTCCGTTGGAGCGGTTGGTTAAGACTGGTTAATATTCTACCTATCGCGCCGCAGGTCGTAGGTTGGATTTCCCACACGGGATATGCATTTGTGTACATTTATTTCCTGAGTCTGGGTGTAATTATGTATATTAAGTAGGTATTTACAAAAAATAGGTAATATATGTATTATATCAGTTATCTGGTTTCCATAGTAAAAGCTCTGCTTAGTTTGGAATCTGTAAGCCGTGTGTGAGGAATGTCCCAGGTTATTTATTTATTTATCATAGGTAACTGAAACTAATTTATATGGGAAATTGAGTATTAGGTTCACGGAAAGGTGCATACCCAACTGTTTTATTTATGGACTATGTTTGAGAATCGGTGATTCCCTGTTACACACAATATTATCTATCAATCATGATAACACAGTACAGCCGATAAGTCGCGTAGCTATAACGTAATGTAGTTTTGACAATCTTCAATATAATGATAATTAAAAATAAATTAATGACATACTCGTACCAAGTAAAATGCAAAACAATTGGACGAGTTAGCGAGCGTTGCTCGACTTGTCCTTTGATTATTTTTGTTAGTTTCGTTCGTTAGTTCTTTTTTAAGTAGGCTTGAGGTCGTGCGTGGTTTCGAAATAATTATATTCTATACTAATATTATAACTTAAAGATTTTTTGTTAATTTGGATTTATGTATGTGTGTAGGACGTAATAACAGGAACGACTGACCAGATTCTGAATATTCTTTCAGTAATAGAAAGCTACATTATCCCTGAGAACTATATAGGAATTCCGGGAAGACGTAAAACCGCGAGGGAAAGCTAGCTTTCCCTCGCTTTCCCTTACTAAATAAAACCTTGGAAGACTCAAGAATGGCATTGTCGTACGAAACAAAAGAAGACCATGGTAATCAATATAACCCCCATAACGGGCGTAGTATCAAATATCGCACGAACGGAAATTAGGTTGGCAGTCAATGTAGTCTGGCTGATCGGCCAAGTAGAATGCCTGTATTTTATTTTGGGGCCTTTCAGAAATATATGTTATACACCACTACAAGTTAATAAGCCGCAAGAAAGCCGTCTCCTTTCGACGAATGTTTAAGCAACTTTAAACTCGAATAAAGCCTTCCAGATTACTGTCAATCTAAATGTATAGAATAGATATTATGGATTAAGGCGCGGACTGACTACGATTTTGACAGCACTCGTTCTTCAATGGAATAGGGTTGAAAATGGTAAATAAATGTGTCGACTCTATGAAATGGACTGTTATTTACGGGTTTTCTTTAGATTATACAGAATATATACATTAAATTGAATAAGTGTCCGGTTAACATTCTAATATAATTCTGTATCTTATATATTCTTAAAAATAAAATTGTTGTCATCTCTGAAAATAAAGAGAATTTCGACGCGAAAGGTTTTTTTAGACGTAACTTACGTTTTTTTTATTGGGAACATCAAAGCACTTTTTAATATTCTATTCGGTTAACATTTTTCTCAAAGCCCTCTTCTATCCACAGTATTTTTTTGTGTTAGGTATTTCATTGCGTTACGTCATACTCGACTCTCAAAGAAAACCATTTTTGAGATTTGAGCTTAGACCTGGCCTTAAATAAATCGATGAGATTGCTAACTCGTTGAACGAGACATATGGGACTAAATGATATCTATGGATGATAACTACACTTGTCAGCTACTATCTATTGATATATTATCACCTATTTCTAGCCAATTCGGAGGCTTAGGCAAGTCGACCCACTGGACGTCAATGGTCTCTAAAATATATCCAATAACTTAAGACATATAATTATTACCATACGGTGGCAAATCAAAAAAGGGATATTTTAATGTATACAAACTATTTACGTATAATATACCTGTTCAATGTAAAAACATACTTTGTTCATAGGCTACGGTAACCGCTTTCCACCAGGCGGATGCTTGATTGCCAACATGAGGAAACCTAAATAAACAAAGAGGTCAATAAAAAATATATACGAGCAATTCACGTCTCAATCGTTTCATTGCATTGTTTGAAATTTTAAACCGAACAATGGAGTTTCGTTTCGTTCAGACGAGATTTTTCTTTGTATATGTTAAACGCTCGTGAATTGCTCGTAGTGTAGCATGATTATCCGTTCTTAATCGATCGGCAAAGTTAAGCTACGCCTGTCGTGGTCGGTACCTGGATGGGTGACCGCCTAGTGGTATTTCAAATCGAGCGTGTCCGTGCTTCGGAAGGCACGTAAAGCCGTTGGTCCCGGTTATCACTTAATTGTGATAGTCGTTAAGCTAGGTGGTATTATGGTATTCCTCCACCGATCCGCAGTGGGCACACGCCCATTCCCTTTCACCCTCATTTGTGAAAGGAGGCCTGTGCTCAGCAGTGGGACATTATAGGCTGATGATGATGATATGTTAAACATTTATGAAAATATACAAAATAGTATTAAGTCAAACCTCTCGAAATTAGAATTGAAGCCGATTAATTAAGTTAGAGACGAGCCACATACCACGTTATGACTCAAATCTCTTCAGTAAAATTAAGTCTTCTTTTGTACTGTGGAAAATTAATTCCTGCCTACCCATTAGCGGGGATAATCCGCTTAAGGGTTCGTTCACACAGACCGGCTCGAAGAGAAGAGTATATTTTGATACTCGATTGAAAATAGAGTTTAGGATCATTGAAATAAGGTTTATATTTACATTGAATGCTGGGCTCCCCTCACGCGCTAACAAAAGAAGTTAAATGTAAAAATAAACAATATTTCAATTATCTAAAGCTATATTTTAATCGCGGTAATTTGCTCTCCTCTCCGAGCCGGTCTGTGCGAACGGACCCTTAAGGCATGCAAGGTTTTTGTTATTTTTGTATACTAGATAACCATACAACACGACTTAAATGTGACAATGCTGTAAAATTTTAATTACTTGTCCCCTACTACTAACTAATTTAAACTGATTAAATGGTGACGTAAATAATGTCATATTGTTTGACAATGACAGTAAGGTGACATGGGGTGTATCTATATATTTATTTACGCATCTATTTCGTCGGCTGTGTGTAACGTATGCGTTCCTATACCATTCATCTATGAATCTGTGGGGAGTTGTGATACACAAAAAAAAATACTTTTTTAAATTTAAAAAGTGGAAGTAGATAGATAAAGATATATAACTCTTTATTGTACACCAACAAGTTTAAAACAAAAATAAATTCTTAATATTAAAAATACAGTACAATGGGCGGTCTTATCGCTAAGAAGCGATTTCTTCCAGAAAACCATAGTAAATACCAGAAGTAATACTATTATGCGTTTTTAATCAGTTACTGGTGATAACTTCAGTACCTTCATAAGTACCCTCCCAGGGCTTCAAAAGAATAAATTCGGACTTTGACCGTCGTTTTTACACAAAAATAGCATAAGATTTTGTTTTAAGATGGTTCTATGTGGTAGACTAAGTGGCAATGTACGGAAATTCACACTATAATAACAGTTTGTTATTGTCTATTTCGTCATTAAACATAATACATTAATTTCTACAAACGTTTGACTTATATTGCGTGTATATATAGCATTCTTATCAAAACAATTATTATATTATCAGAAAGTATCATTATCACTAAGCGCACTGATTGTATTCGTACCATACATAAATTCCATATTAAATCCCCTAACACTTCCACCGGACGAAAATGTTTTCGTTAGACAAACGTTTGATGTAAAGATCATAATATTATCAATTTCATGATAAAAGAGGCACTGCACGTAGGTTGGTTATACGAGACATTTCAATGATGAAAAAATTGGCTTTCCTTATTATCTCAAGTCAGTAGCCTCGACTGCTGTATTGTATGACACTGCGACTTACTCAGTGGCTGTAGCAAAACAAATATTGAGTACTCAAACATGCGTCGACAAGCAAAAGAGCCCACTGTCGTTTATTAGGTAATAGTTTTAGTGATAAGACTGACCTAATGCCATATTTTATGATTGCACCGTGTGGGCTTCAATTGCGGACTGTAGTAACATTGTATGCCCATTTCTATTTTCGAAGAAACATTCACCTGAAGATTTTCGGACACCAATGTATTGTACCGATAGGTCCTTATTTGTTTTTCTTTTTTAATGTGTAGCTAATCGTTCACATAAAAGTTACCTGTTGCTGTTGTTGATGCAACTGAGCCACGAGCCTGATGCCGCTCATTTCCAACGACCTAGGGTCCAAGGACCTACTGCGCGGCTTCTCCGAATGAAAGACATCCTCGTCTCTCTTGCCCTTTTTCCACTTGAAGTAGTTCGCCATAATGGCAACTGAACAATAGCCACACTGACACTAATACATTTTAAGAGGTGTCGTATCACAAATGCCGGCAGAACTACGCATCCTCGTTAGCACCGCGAGGTTAGGCCGCGGAGGCATCTCTGAAAGTACTGAGAGATAACGGAGTTGTCACGAGACGTCTTTATTGTTATGCAACTCGACAGTGTATAAACGGCCGATATCGGATGGTGCTACTTGCTCGATTCCGGTGCGGAAATGGGAAGAAGTCGCAGGAGATGCGCCGGCGCGGGCGCCACGATCATACAACCACCAATTGCCACTGTCAGAATAACAACTGGTCTATTCGACGTGTAATTTCTTGATGGGTTGTTTGTCAACGAAATCATGTCTAGTCAATTACTACAGGTACTACAAACGGTTATTTTCAGTGTATAACACACACGAACGTAACGTAATATTTTCCGTATTCATTTAACCTCGATTTATAACACAAACGATTACAGTGTGTCAATGGTCATACCGCTCGGTGTTTGTTTCCGTAAATGAACGTGCATTATCTCAGTCAGTGCATACTGCGTAGGTACTTATTGTTTATCGAGGGGTCTGTAAATATTTAGATACCTCGTGTTATTGTATTTACATCAGTTTAACATTCGGATGGATATATTAAAACTATCGGCGCTTAAACAATTGATTGTACAAATGTTTTGATTGAAAACACCCACGGATTCATAAAAACGACTTAGGGTTTAAATCTTTGACGTTCGATAGATTATTTTTAGCCAGACTTTATAATACCTGCGCAGAGTAAAAACAACTGAAATAGAATAGAATAAAATAGAACTTGATTGTACCCATGTCGGGCATACAATAGGATACAAAATAATACAAATACGTGGATTTAATTGTTTTTTAACTCTATGTACCTACATGATTACCACAAACAGAATATCAGGGTTCCGTAGCCAAATAGCAGAAATCGGAACCCTTATAATTTCGTCATGTCTATGTCACTCACAGCTATTTACATTACAATATATCTAGATGAAATGAAATGTAGTTTATCAACAAATAATAATAAAATATTAGGGGTGGCAGTGTTGGCACTCCATATCTGAGACTGAGGGATGAAATACAAGAATTCCAAGTGGTGTTCAAAGGCTTAAAATGGGTGAATCAGTCCCAATGACCCATTTGAGTACAAAGCTCCGTCAAATATTGCCTTCTGATATATTGTTTTCACGTAGCCGCGATGACGCACTGTTAACATTATAGATGACAACTAGCGTGCTTGTCTGAGGTAATGGGAAATAAATCGATTTATATTGATCGAGCATCTTTACCTATGATTTTATTCATTAAGAGTGCGTACCAAGCCAGATAAATATCGCAATGTCAGATGAAACAAACTTATGTCTAATCTTCGCGTGGAGATGAGATGGAGATAGCGTGTTTCGCGGCACAAAAATGAACGAAGCGCTTCTTATCTAAATAACTCGTAAAGTATAGAATATTTTAAAAAATCGTTAGTAGCAGCCCTAGGTCATATGTTAGTGATATTATTTATCGAATTTTTGTCTTAATTAGATACACCATGAACGAATAAAACCGAAAATTCATTATTATTAGAGGTAGCTTTGTGATTTTTTTCTATCGAGGAAATTTCATTCCATTATGTTTTTGCTCAGGCAGAACCCTCGCGTATATAATGAAAATACCCATATAAAAATATTTTTTCATTTAAATACTATTTACTTGGGTAAATTTCAATTCTAAGATTGTTATTTTGCTTTATACGCAGCCTTAAATGACTGCTTAATCAGCATCTATCTTATTCCGTAGACAGAACGATCATGATAATAGCGGCATTATAGCTAGCTAGGTCTTTTATAACTTGTATAGCACCAAATAGAATTACTATAGGAATTGGTGATATAGTTGAAGTAAAATCGGGCATACATGGTTAAACGTCTTCAAAGGTTGAGATAGACTACAAATATTCTAGAGTATTCTATGAAAGTGAATTACAATATGCATAAAACATTTAAGCCTTTGTCATTGTAAGCGGTTGTGCTACATCGTCTGAACAATAAAATATTATAAATAACCATATTATCAGTTGGTGTTCTACAACGGCGGATCAGAAATGTTATTGTGAAAAACGAAGTAAGTATGCAAATATATCTAGTGGTGACTTCATACAAGAGCTGAGATAATTGGTGAGTTCAAAAGGACTTCGAAAATTTTGGCATACTTACCAGCCACCATTTTTTTTAATGGCGCTGCTTGTAAAACCTACGTACATCGAATGGGGACACTCATACAAACAAAAAAGTACGAGTTTATGTTCTAAAACACCACGTTACAGAGTTACTTGCAAGAAAATATCGATGTATGAGAATAATTACTCATTATGTTTGTAAAATGCGTACAAACATTTAATAAGTAATTATTTCATGGTTATGGGGCTAGAATAGCTAGACTGATTTATTATACAGGGTGTTGTTTTGGTCGGCGACAAGCGACCCAGGAGCGGTAGTACAAAATATATATTCCCCAAAAATGGACTTAATTCCATTAAATACTGTAAATATGTTGAGAAATACCTTATTTAATTTGAAATAAAATTACCGGAAAGTATGGTTACTAGGCACGTGCACTGACTAGAGCTAGGCACAAGCCGCCATCGCCCCACCCCTTTACTCCCTCGCACTATCCTCCTCTGAGTATTATGTCTATACTTTAGCTTATTACATGGTTTTCAAATTTTTTATTTTTTTAATTTTATGATTAAAAAAAATTAAAGTATTTTTTTTCATATTTTTTTTAGCACCAGTATCTATTGAATTATCGACCCTGAGTCGCTCGTCGCTGACCAAAACAACAACCTGTATACTATATACCTATACTACAAGTATGTGTTTAAAAACAAAGCGCACCCCTTTGAAAAAATCCCCTGATGATGCCAGGCTTTGAACAAAAAACTTCGAACCCCTTTCTGTGAACACCTATCTCATTTATAACCATGGCTTTTTATTAAAGTCGTTAATTGTTGTGTGTGTATGTGTGCCTGTGTCCCGATAAGCGCTAACTACTCAACAGTGTCATCAAAAATCAAACTATTAGCACCTAATAACTAATTTGTATGGCATAATATCATTGTGAAATATTATACAATAGGTACTAACTTAATAAAAAAAATGATTTTTGTACGAAAAAAATACATATTTATAATTTATATTTTGCGATCAGTAATATTGTTACGAACTGTAACAATTGTTTTGTTAATCAATCAAAACCTTTTCAAATCCCATTTATTATAATAATTAAATCATTTCTCCTAAGGTGATAGGTGTCCACAAAAAACACTCCACTTATAATATTATAGTACAAGTATTAAAAACAAACGAAATTTTCCAGATACTTACACTATATTTTCTTCGATCATAGTCTATTTTTATTCTATTCACCTAACTACCAATACCAAGAAAAATGTTACCGATGTGAATGGCCTTTCTACCATAACACAATGAACGATAAGAGAATCGTTGCATGCGATGTGTCGCCACAAAGCAATGACAAGGGGTGACTAACGGTGCATCATGGTACCGGGAGTATTGTTGCAACAATACGTACTCCGAGACACTTGGTTTACATCGTGTCGTCAATCAATATATCAATATAGTACTAAGGTATATTATATCTAGTAACCATAGAAATAGATATACATAGAAAGAGTGTCGCCATAGTATAAGATATGAAACAGGTCAGGCCGTCCATCCTCACAGATTAAAAGCAAAATAATCTTGCACCATGCGGTTTCGAAACTGCTTCCTACCGCGTACGCTTAGTTTGTGGAATGTAGTTTTCCCATAGGATCAGCATGCGGTTCTTCAAGAGTTCTACATGCGTTGATACCCGTGGTGTTACAGGTGTCCATAGGCTACGGTATTTTGGAAAACTACGTAGTAAATCTCAAAGTAAAAGCTTCTGAATGAAATTCTTAGCAAATAAATGCTTTATGCTCCGTAATATTGAGAGATGAACATGACCCAGAAAAAACTTTGTCCTTGTTAAAATCTATCCGGTACAGTTGATGAGGCAAAACGCTACGTAGTCTTCGCCAACTATTATACATATTATATAGACAGGTATAAAAAGTTTTGCCGATAAATCCTATTAATTATTTATTTATTCATAACTAAAAATATAAAGGTGCAGGTAAAATGTACATTCAAATACAGGGATACAGAATGCCAATTAAATCAGTGTTTAATATTAACTCCAGTAGGAAGTATAATAACCGTAAAACTGAAAACAATATATGGGCATTACAAACTTATGCATCCGAATATACACTAGGGCCAATAGGGATATTTCCTGGGTAAAAAAATAATAATTCTAATTAGTCCGTCAGTTAGATTATCAAAAAATATTGGACACGTATTTTTTGCTTTACCAAATCATTAACAATTGACGAAGATAAAGAGCGACTAAGTTCGGGAGTGGGGGTCGTGACGTCACTTGTTCCTAAAATATGTACCACACCGTGATGTCACGCGGAACTTCAACAAACCATATCCTCGTATTTTTTTGTTTAATTGACAAAAGAAAATACTACTAGAATACGTGTCTTATATTTTTTGATATTGTATATGACGGACTAAATAGTTTTTTTCAGGAAAGAAGCCTATTTTGGCTAAAGCATAGACTAAGGATTTCGCTCCGCTAACTAGACCTACATAGCATGGAAACGACATATGACAATCGTTATGACACTTTGCGAAGAGAAAGAGACGTCTTATAACTGGCTATGTTTTTCTTGTACATACATTTTCTTTGGGCTAAAGAGCATTAAAAGTCAGAGGATAGCCGTGGTCACATGCCACTTTGTCCTAAAGCTTATGATCGCTTAAGTACTACTGTTAGAATGAATTTTTTAGTTAGGTTTGTTTTGTTCTTCCACGAGCGCTTCTGTTGCGCGTTTTAAGCTTATATTGTTATGAATTAAAAAAATAAACTTACCAATCGAATGGTAAGCCAACGAGGCGAGATAAAGAATGTAAACAAACTATATATTATTTTTATTTAAAGAAATTGTGTTGACAGCTGCTTTATCGACCGCTTTCCTGTACCACGAATCAAACAACATTCAAATTCAAAAATCATTTATTCAAATAGACCTTCGCAGGCACTTATGAAAAGTCTGACTCTAAGACTAGTACCGGTTCGGAAGGTTGTATTTGCTGAGAAAAGCCGGCAATAAACTCAGCAAATACTCTTTTCAGAACAAGCTTAGATTCATTACATAATATTTACATTCTAATCGCACTGACAACAATTGCGTGCCTCGGCGCGGCGGCAAAACTACAAAGTAGACTGACTCGATATTTAATAAGTAATAATTAATAAATAAATAAATATCAAACTTAAGCAGACCGACTTAAGCAAACGACAGCTGTTGTCGACCAACTGACGTCAATCAAATTCAAAATCATTTATTCAAATAGACCTTCGCAGGCACTTATGAAAAGTCTGACTCTAATACTCTAATACCGGTTCGGAAGGTTGCATTTGCTGAGAAGAGCCGGCAATAAACTCAGCAATTACTCTTTTCAAAACAAGCTTAGATTCATTACATAATATTTGCATTCTAATCATTATTGCATGCGAAAGATAATGATCGCTCGCTATCGTAATGTAACTCAGTAGCTGTCGGTTGTTTACATATTTTATCTGCTCTCGATGGCTTACCTTTAATCAGATAGTCCAAAAAGAATAATATTAGCCCAGTAACATTTCTGAGTTTCTTGCCGATCCCTCCCAGTTGAAATTTCGACCTTCATAATAACCTTCTAAGGGTCAAAACTGAACTGAATATTACCTCAGGCTACTCGTCAGTAATCGCAGTAAAAAGAGATGCGCATGATAAAGGGTTAAATGTAGATACCATAGAGTTAGAATATTAATAGAGCGACTTTACTGGAGTACGGCCCGTGAGCACAGGTACGGTCTAAATGCCAATTTCTCGATTTTTATTAATGTGCTACAGATGCCGTGCTAACCAGGAAAACTGTTACTATGCATTATTATAAAAGCATCGTAAATAAATGACAGATACATAGATGGAACAAATCCATAGACTGTCCATTTTCCTTTATTCATGTTCAAGGCTTACTATATATAAATCGAATGGCAATTCCGACGTTAGACAATTCTTGGGCTTTTTCGTGCGTTTCCATGTAAATACTTAGGTATTTTATCATCGTTTGACACAAACGGAGCACAAAAAGCGTAAACAAATGCTTCTTACCTTTGATATACATATATGAAATACAGGATACATTATATTTTAACAGACTTCACTTCAAAATAGTATGAATATCTATAATAACTATATAATATATATCTTTATAATACTAATATCATAATAAGGAAAAGTTTATCTGTTAGTTTTGATGTAGGTAAATCTCCGGAACCACTGACCCGACCTCTTTTCATACTAAACGGAAACTGCATCGTCCCAAGTGCAACAGGCTACGTTTTATTCTAAGAACGCGGGCGAAGTATCGGGATACAGCTAGTAATAATAAGTGTACTTACAGCTTTCCGCCTCTCAGCGGGATCTGTCGGAACGCTCTGTCCGGGGACAGAAGCTCTCCCGCGGAATATATCCATAACTTTAGCCATAGCACTTGGTCGCCTGTTTGTAGATGCAGTCACTGTATGGTAGTACTGAAACAAACAAATATGGTAAGTACCTGACCCATTTTAGCTCACAGTGTTGTCGTTAGATGGCGTTTTAATAGCAGTTTTTTTTTTCAGTTTTCCCTATATGAGCATACCTGCCCTAAAATTTAAGTACAGGCTACCTACACATGCTTTTATAATATAAGGTAAACCATAGAGTTGTACGCGAATGTACTAGAGTACGGACCATGAGCACGACTACGGGCAATATGCCTTGAAACGAAGTATGCGTACAGTATCACCCAACTGATATGGCGTGTCGTGAATGTTCGTTCGCACATAAAAGAAAGTATGGCCCCGAAGATTAACGAAAGAATGCTTAAAACTTACAATCAACCTTAGATCACTACTATAAGGTTCATAATACACTGCAGCTGTTAGTTCCGTCTCACTCACGTCTCACTAAGCCATATTAATTGGGTACTACTGTACATAGTTTGAACGACTAATATGCATATAATGAATGCCAAAAGAAAAAACGGAACCCTTATAGGATCACTTTGTTGTCCACCTGTCAAAGACCCTTTTTCTCAGGAACGCGTGGAGGTATCAAGCTGAAATTAATATCAAATACTCAGGTCCACAGTCCCTTGGAGCTGTGAAAAAATCAAACTTCTAGACCAACGCAATCAAAAGATACGGCCGTTTATGCCGCATATTTTGACGTTCGCAAGGGAATCAATATGGGGTACTTCCCGTTGACTTAGAATTATGAAATTTGGCTAGTAGCAAGGCCATGTGGCACACGTAAAGGAAAAAATCCGAAAACCGTATTTTTTGTTGTTATGTCGCAAAATAAATTAACTTTTTAACAAAAAATAAACCGCCTTCAAAGTACATTAAAAAGTATGTAATAACTCTTATCTGACACTGTTTTGAAGTGAGCGAAATCGCATAACGTCTTCTATAGAAAATATTTCATAGCGCTTTGTGGCTTTTCTGAACGACTATAAATCACATATATTATTTTGTTTGCGTTTTTCATACTAATAAGGCTAGATCGGACGAGTCTTAGATAACTTTAATCTGTTTGTACGATACATATTATAAAAACATGTATGTTTATTCTTTTGTTCCTTACGTAGTTAATAAATAAATACCATGGGAAATTCTTCAGCCATATCTGCTCCCAAACTAAGCAGAGCATGTACTATGGAAACCAGATGACTGACAGTTATAACATTAGTTCACAAATAATTTGCTTTACTAACATCCATTGATCCCAATTGGTCCAAAATAAAGATTATTTTATAGATAGATAGATAGATAACTCTTTATTGTACACCAGAAAATCAATTAACAAAACAGAAGGAAAAAAACATAATATTAATAACTGTAAAATGGGCGGTCTTATCGCTAAAGAGTGAGTAATTTATTTAATTTTTTAAGTCAACTTCCATTTAATTTCAAGACGAGAGAAGTCTTTCCGCATCACATTGCTATTTCTCGAGATTTTATCCATCAATTCCTAAGTGAGAAGTTAATTAGTTTATTTTAATATATCTGACTTAACATACCTTCGTATCGCTACCCGGGTGAGGATGAGCCGATCCATCCCTCGCTTTCACAACCGGAGTTCCAGGCGTGATCTCTTCGGGTTTCGCTGCTTCAGTCTTTGGTGCCTCTTTGGTGGCCGGGTGCGATTTTGTCATGCTCTGAAAACACAAATTTAAGGTTAACCACTGACATATTAACATTATTACTAACCAGTATTAGACAAATCGATTATCTAGTCCATTGATGTGATAAATTAATTTTTCAATTCAAAACATTCATAATAAGGCTGTCGGTAAACGATCGTGGTTTATGAAAATTGTGTCATGTTAGGCCCGGTTTCGGTTAAGATTAAAAAAAAAAAAAACGATTAGCTAGTCCACCGATGTGATACATTAATTTTACCATTCAAATTTCCATTCATAATAAGGCTGTGCTGGTAAACGATCGTGGTTTATGAAAATTTTTTCATGTTAGTTGTTGTTGCGTTCAAAATCACAATCGAATAAAATTAACTACGATGATAAGTTCTTGTCGGAATAGCGAATAGGTTTTAAGGCTATGATAGCTCAGTGGTAATGACGTCGGATACCGAGACGAAGGTCCCGGGTTCGAATCCTACAATGAGCTTGAGCTTCCGGTGAAGGAAAACCGTGAGGAAACCATAGCACGATGGTAGGGTACTTTGTAAAACCCATCTGGCTGGCTACCACCCTCAAGTTGAAAATCTGTCGCCAAGCACCTATCGATGTGTTCCGATCCGACAGCTGCACTTGAGAGCCAGTTCTAAATGGCTGAAGAACCGAAATCCCATATCCCTCAATTTCATCATGATTTATATAGGGATTGGACCTTCGACTTAAGTTGCAGTTTAAACTAATTTGAGAGAGGTAGAGTATAGTATTTATTCAGTCAAAGAGCAGCTCGCCAGGGGAAGTACCTCCACCTTACAGAATACCGCAGCCAAATGACTTTGTTGTATTCCTGCGCGTGAGTAAGATCGTCAGAGCTAATTGGGGGGGGGAAAGGTCGGTAACACGTGTGCGATCTTCGTGTTTTGCAAACGTCCATATGGCTACGGTAACCACTTACCATCAGGCGGGCCGTCTAATCGTTTACCGACTTAGTCGTATAAAAAAAGTATTTGCCCCGATGAGAACTACAGCCTCATTCTATTGAGGACGCCCGATCTTTTTGGATGCCAGTTTAACATAACGTCGCTAGAGAAGTCGACGCCAAGGATCCCGATGCTCTTACTGATTAAGGCACGTGTTCTGGAATTTTGGAGCCTCAGCAAATGGGGTTTTCTTAGCGGTGAACGCTCAGGCTTGTCTCAGTGGGGTTGAAATGGACTAGGTTTAGTCGACCCCAGTCGGAGATACTACTTAGTATACTCTCGATTTCAGACACAAGTAGTTCGCGTCATTCCTCCACCACGTAACGGGGGATATTTACAAGGCCCTTGCTATGAGGATACTATCTACTAATTTTGACTACAACCACAGATGTACATAAGAACTAGTTAGTCCATACAGTAGTTTTTGCGTGAAAGAGTTACAAACAGCTTCACATCGTATAGATTTGTAGGAAACTTGTATAATATTAACCTGCACGGCAGCTTTGACTTGTTGCATGATGGAAGGCTGTTTCTTAGCTTCACCACGCGGTCGGGACTTGAATATATCGAAGAGCGCCGGCCTCCGACTAACCCCCGATGTTCCTGCGAAAATAAATACATATGTATTTATAATTAAGAATATTAGAACAGTATACGAATGCTCCTTAATGTGGCCAGATGTTATTATTTCAGGGTATCTGGTAATTAAGCCTTTCAGAGCCAAAGGTCCTTCCACAGCATTTCTAATCAACTCAAGAATAGCAAACCGAAATTCCGGCCTACATTGGTGCCGATTCTGTTGTAAATCACACTAAACTAATTTTAGTCACATCACATCTCTCTTTCTTGCAAACATTATTGAAAAAGGATAGAACATATTAAAAGCCGTCAAATTAGTCTTTGGCGGGTATTTAGACGTAACCGCGATAGATGGCGACAAAATTTTTACTGAAAACAAGCATTGGACTAATTTGACAGGACTAAATTTCTTACATCGTTTTCTTATGTTCTTTGTTAGAGATATAGTGACACAACTAAACTAATTTTAATGTCACTATGTCTCTTTCTAACAAAGAACATAAGAAAAGGATGTAAGAAATTTAGTCCTGTCAAATTAGTCCAATGCATGTTTTCAATATAATTTTAGTCGCCATCTATCGCGGTTACGCCTAAATACACGCAAAATAAGACGGCAAAGATTAATTTGACAACTTAAAATATGTTCTATCCTTTTTCAATCATGTTCGTAAGAAAGAGATGAGATGTGACTAAAATTAGTTTAGTGCGATTTACAACAGAATCGGCACCATTATCAGTCGACGACTTAGGTCTCGATGACGTCAAATAATCCAGAATCAAACCGCGATTTGTGGTGATACTATCATTATCTTTCAAACAGTTACTCTTAAAGAGGTCACCCTAAGTTATAACATCAAGGTTTTTTTATGTCAATAATTTGACAAACAGGCAGATGGGTCCACCTGATGGTAAGTGGTCACAGTTGCCTATGCACATTTGCAATACCAGGGGTATTGCCGATGTGTTGCCGACCTTGAAGAGCTCTTTTTACGCCCCTTTTGAAGAACCTCTTATCGTAGCGCTGAGGGAAAACCGTAATGGGGAGCTCATTCCACATCGTAATGTAGTGTGCTTGATTTGGGATCATAGGTTTAAAATACCGACAAGCTATGACGGGTATGTTTTGACAGCCCACATCACATCACCTGAGCCAAAAAGCCTCTAGTTTTATTAAAGACATAGCATACCATGTATTGTCTGTTGGTACATCTGCTCGCTTGAGCCTTCATCGGAGCCACGGCGCTTGCGCTCTCCGACCGACTGCGTGCTGCGCGTGATTGCATCAAGTCGAACATCTGAAAAAAAATAACATATATTCTTAAAATGGGTTCTCATTGTGGACAAGTAAATTAATTTAGAAGATATCGATAACGTAATGGTTTCTTAATGGCATGGTCTTCATATTGACAGTACGCATTAGCTGACTTACCATGCCTTTAAATTTGACTTCTCTAAAGCCTCGTGTTTATTGCTTTCTTTCAATGTTTAGAAAGTAGTATAGGAGATAATATAGATAATGGTGCCGATTCTGTTGTAAATCGCACCAAACTAATTTTAGTCACATCTCATCTCTTTCTTACGAACATGATTGAAAAAGGATAGACCATATTTTAAGTTGTCAAATTAATCTTTGCCGTCTTATTTTGCGTGTATTTAGGCGTGACCGCGATAGATGGCGACTAAATTTATATTGAAAACAAGCATTGGACTAATTTGACAGGACTAAATTTCTAACATCCTTTTCTTATGTTTTTTGTTAGAAAGAGACATAGTGACATTAAAATTAGTTTAGTTGTGAACAACAGAATCAGGGCCAGTATCTTCTATCTTTACAAATAAACTAGCTGCCCGGCAGCGGTGCTACCCTACCCTACCCTAAAAATTCAACTGTACTTGTGTTTGTCAGTGAACTCCTAAACGGCTGGACCGATTTGAATGATTTTTTTTGTATGCGTTTGGATGGCGCCCTAGATTGTTTAGATTCACAAATCAATCCGGCAGATGGCGCTGCAGTCGGTATCTATCTACAAAAAATTCATTCAAATCGGTCCAGCCGTTTAGGAGGAATTCAGTGACATACACACGTGCAGTAGAATTTTATATATAAAGATAGACTTGTCCTGACTTACTGACTGACTGACCTATCAACACACTTGAAATTTTAAAAGATTCATTAGGTATATGCCGTTGGCATCCACTAAGAAAGGTTTTTTTTTTGTATTAACTACCTTATGGGGGTAAAATAGAGGATTGCAATTGAAACCGTGAGACTAAAAGTTAGTTATTGATATAATGTAAACATGCAGGCCTTGCAGGACGAGACTGCTACGATAAGTGCTATTATATCTGTGCTATACATAAAGATCCTGTTTACAATAAATTATAATAATATATTCATTTCATAGCATAGATTATTTAGTATGCAAGTGTAAACGTTAACGTAATTTAAAAGGTAAAGTAAAGAGTGTATAAACTATTTTTCCCCACAGCGAGTATCTATGCCAGAATGAGCCACCGGTCGCGGTCAGGCGGTTCTATTACAATAGTTTACATCGCACGGCAATCATTAAATGAAATTGTGTTCGCTTATATTAATGGACTTCATGTCATATGCTCTTTGAAACAATGACGAAAATCATTAATAATAAATAACCATAGTTTACATAAGTAATAGAAAATGCTCGAGCATTTCTTCCACGAGAAATGTTTGCCAAGATTTTTTTAGGATTTATTTGTTCTGAGCTAGTTTGTATGTTTTGTTACTTTAGAGAAACTAATAAAACGTAAATCATGCCGAAAAGCAATTTATAGGTACTTCTTGCAGAAATTATGATTCACGCCTCATTTGGCTTGTTTAATGCCCGTCTAGTTGTTAGTACATAAATTTCACAAACAACATTCCCGGATTCTTATTTTAGCATATTCATATGCCTAGCTGAATTTTCCGACTTGAAAATATTACTTTACAGATTCATTCAGTTTCTGCGCGTTGATTGAGAGCAACAAAACAGATTAATGCCGTTTCGTAATGAAGCTGTTGTAATGAAGTGTGCGTAGAAACGTAATTTATAATAGCACGCGTAAGGTCGCCTGCGCATCGGGACTCCGTCATTCACAACACATTGCAGATTAATTTATAGGTAATGATAACACCTGTGAACTATTCTCAACATTTCTATCAGCTATTATCATTATTAACCGAGTGCTAAAGAAATAGATAACGTCTAACTCTTCCTTATCAATAGTAGATACAAACAACAATGATCACAATAAACATGAACAATTATATCAAGGCCGAATGTACGCTGGCCGTTTCTCATATAAATGAAAATATTAAAATTATGTAACTAGGTAAGGTTATGCTAGACGTTTACTACAAACCTGAACGAGTACCTATTGGGGCAATAAATATTACATACATTACACTATCGAATTTAGTGATAGTAATTATTTTTTGCAGGAAAGGAAAATATAGGGTGACTGGTAATTAGTAAACGATACTTAGACAAATGATTGTACTCATGATAACAAATAACTTTCCCATAGAAACAAATAAGGATAAATAACTAAATTAAATAAAAGCTGATGGTGTATTCTTATTCTTGTTAGGTGCTAAATATTATGGGCCCATGTCCTAAGTAAATTCTTTGAGAAATTTGTTTGTTATCATGAGTACAATCATGTGTCTATGTATCGTTTACTAATTACCAGTCACCCTATATAGATAGGCCATTAGTCATAACTTCTAGCCGACATTTTCAGTTGTGTAAACGCAGAAATATAATTTGCGTTAATTGATTGTTAACCGATAACACTACCTACATGAGACATTCTTTCAAGGCTGCAATGAAAAAGCAGTTTTTGGGAAAGTTTTCGACGTCTACTGTCTCGCCATACATTATGGAGCCAGAAAATAAAACAGAATATCAAAACCCTATCGAAATTGGAATGAAGACGAAAATGTTCTATATCCCCGAAGAGAGTAGCTAAAATCTGGCAAACCATATTAAACATTGATAAGCAAAAGAGTCTAGTTAGCACGGGCCCTTAGGCAAGACGATTGGCTAACCGCCAAGTCGAGCGAAACTAAAGTATGTCGGCGCATGCTGGCAAACATTGTCGGGATCTACTACACTCTCCGACTATAATAAATCTATATTTACTAGCTGAGAACTATGCAACACTAACTTTGGGTTTGATTGACAAAACATTCGACGCAACTGTTTACACATCTACCAAGTAAGCATCTATTGTGGCTTAATCAGATATAGCGCCAGTTCCTTCTAGGTATGGCACTTTGCCCATCCTGGGTCACATCATCACTTACAAATACAAGATCGTGAATAGACACAAGCCTGCCAAGCTATTTTGTATCTTTGGTGGTAATCGTAACGAACACCATTAATTATTTCATCCAATGACGCGCACGCGATATGACGCGACGATGACCATTCGCGGGCTCTGATTGGATGAAATTTATTAATGGTGTTCGTTACGATTACCACCAAAGTTACGCGGTAGAGCCCCTGCTCAAAGTGACGAAAAAGGTCCTTGACGAGGCTTACACCTTAAATTATGTCATCTCATGACTAATTGCTAGAGTTGAACGTTTGCCCGATAACATAAAAAATAGATCAACAAAATTGCTCACCTCGTTTCGTTCGCTTTTCATCGCTGTGCCGACGCACTTCCTTTACATCCTTACGAACTTGGGGTTTTTTCACAGGCAAATCCTTGCGAGTTGTTTGCGAATCCCAAGTTCCGGACCGTGCTCGCACTTGATCGGGTTTTTCTTTAACTTTAACTGAATTCTCGTCTTGTTTTTGTTCAACGGAATCAGTATTGCCTGGTGGAAGCTCTACTTTAGAAGGTATCTGCTGAAACACATAAAAGTTAAATATTAATTAGAAACATATTCAAATAAACTGTGAGTATTAAGAATCTTCCCATTATTAAACTAACTTTTTTGTCCTCAGTACGCTTCACCCAGATGTCTTCGGAGCTCGTCTGGATTCCGTCTACAGTAGATCTGATCTCTATTAAACTACTGTCGAAATAATTTTTATCACGATGGAGATTCTGTCCTGCAAAAATTGTCCGAACGCTCGGCCGAAGCTCTTCGGCCCCTTTGGTTCCAAAATGAACTGTATGCGCATTGTGGACATGAGAACGCAACGCGCGCTCAACGTGCGTTATCGGTGGTGCAGGCGGTTCCGTGGTTGTCACGAGAAACTTGTGTCGGGCGCCCATGACGGTACGCTTTGAACTTTCTTGGTCGTCTTTTTCTTCATCGACATCTTCGCACTTGGGCTCGTTATTATTAACTGCACTCTGCTCGTCCCCGCCGTCGCCAAAAAAGCGATCTCTAATTAGAGCTCCGATACTGCCCTGTGACGCCACATCCGAGCAAGTCTCCGATGATATAGTCGATGGTGGTGGCACGCTCTCTTTCTTCTCGTCATCTTCATCTTCCTCGCGGCATTGTGATAAGCGACGACGTTCAGGGAATGGAAAAGGTGCATTTGAAGTTGAATTGCGACTAGATAGATTGTTACAGTGATTCATGAAGTAATGTTGAAAGAAACTGTCCGTTTCTGGTGTATCATTATTGCCGCCCTGTATAATATCTTTGAGAGCGGCGAGTGATGTAATGGTGTTGTAATTGATTGCATTAACAAAATCTTCATCAGTATCTGTGGAGCTCCCGGAGGCGGTTTCGATTGGCTCCTTGTCCGCTAATTTGGCCTCTGCAAGCTTGTTCATCTGCCGACACACTTCATCCAACGTGATATCCGTGTCTCGCGAATCCATTTTTTTCTTTTTCTCATTTTTACGTCCACTCTTCTTAACTTTAGCATTGGTGGTCTGTTTAGTTTCGTTATCCATCGATCAGCATGTGCCTTTATTGCTTTAGCCAACACTAATACGTTTTAAAGCGGCAAATATGATAAGGCACTAATTTATTTTTCACAGTTATTTATCACATAAAGTCACATGTTAATAATTTAAATTTATATCAACAGTTAAGTAATATCATTATTTATTTCGAAGCTCCCGTCACCGCATACATGCCATATTGATATTGTTGGATCGCAAACTATTTTCAGGGAACATTTTACGAATCTGAAACAACATAGCTTTAATAGTCACATTTCCTTCCTTCAAGTTTTACACATTATAAGGTCCATTTTCATTAGGTACAATCAGCGTCTAAAGTAGCTAATCACTTTAGTACCGTGTCACATTAAACAATTCAGTTTTCATACAAACTGTCAAGATAATGTCAACAGATTTGGTATTATGAATGGGTGCTAAAATGCCAATCTACTTTTGACGCTGACCGTACTATAAATCAGAATCTAAGAGGTATTTATTATAACTACACATAGTCTTGGATTAGTCTAGAACTTACATTGGCTACACTAAGTAGACATTTATTTTTATTGAAAGCTTTTTTTTTGTTTTGTTTATTGCAATTCGTGTAATTTATAGTATGGGACCACGGGAATCATTTAAGGAAATAATTGTCATGACTTTACCTTCACTTTACATTTATGAAAATACCTATTATAAGTAAGTAATCATACGTAAAATCATAGAAATGTTATAACAATAAAAACTGGCCAAGAGTCTGAGTTTGAATCAAGCAACGAGGGATCCGACCAATTCCTAAGTAGTATAATTTCTTAGTTTGGGATTTTACTATGCATAAAAAAGTAAAATAAAAAAAAATTATTGACTTCAAAATACACTAAAATGTATGAAATAACTCTAATCTGACACTGGGAAAACTAGGAAATATATAACACAATACCATTTTCAGTAACCAAAATAACTCTTTTTAAAATTCAAATCTCACATAAAGAAAATCTAGAAATCCGCTGGCTTATTACAAGGTAGGCCATTATATTGAAGGTAAAGATGTCTGGAAGTAGCTGCACTCTGCACAAGTGCACATTGTACAGACGCCAGTTGAGAACTTGAGATAATATTATAAGTAATTATGATCTTGTTGAGGTTATATTTTACATGTTTATTTATGCTTGCGTATTCTACTTTGTAACTATAAATAAGAACCTTGCAGAGTTTCTTGCCAGTTCTTGTCAGTTGAAGACCGATCTCCGAACCGGTGGTAACTTCAGTAGCTTTGACCTTCATAAGTGCCCTATTAAGGCCAAAATTTAATAGATAGCTTTGACTTTGAGTTATTCGGGGTGGATACGACAATACACTTTTACTGAGGAGACATGTACTTTTTATATGAAAATATATTGTTTTTTGCAATTTCGATGTTAGTCCCATAGTAAAAGATGTTCGTATTTATGAGTACTTTACGTGATTTCATTTATTGTCGTATCCACACCGTATAATCAGTGGAAATTATGTAGTTATAACTTATAGAGTACCGATTGTTGTTGGATAGACATTTACGTAGACTCGAGATAAAATGTTATGACCTAAATATTGCAAATTCATACATATTATTATTGTTGTTGTACCACACAACCCATATTGTGTAAGCATTCACAATTTATCATAATTTTATGTCTACATAACAACTGTATTATGTAAATATTTTCAAACTGTGAATAAATGTTTAACTAATTATTTGCATTTTTATTTATGTACATTGATAGGATGCTTGACTTCACATGTGATGGAAACATAGCTGTTTTCTCATATAATTGATATTTTCATCGAGTTTGTACTACAGGAGCTGCAGCGCAATATTATTTTTATATGCCCTTACACACTTGGAGATGGTAATACCTACTGTGCTCTTGGCTCGCGAATGGATCACAAAACGCATAACTAAATTATGAAGAAAAAAAATCACTGCTATTCATGTGGTTTATTAGTAGAAATTAATTATGGAAAGAAGGAGAAATGCGCTACGCTTAGGTAGGTAGGCTTACTCACTCCGAATTCTCCGGAAACGGTTACATTTAAATGAAAATCTCGATTACTTGTGTACACGTTTATACAAACGTTTGATTTCTTCTGCGGTTCGAATTGTAACCGAGAGTATACGGTTGTTAATTTCTAATAGCCCTACAAGGTCATTTTAGTAATATTTCGCCTTTGGTCCCGGTTTATATAACAGAAGGCAGCAGCCATTTAATCTCTAACATCAATATGACCTCCAATATAAGGAACTAAAACAAACGGTAATATTCTAAAGAGGTACCTATCTGATGTTCTAGGCAACATGGACGTGTCTAAGACCTACGACAAAACGTGAGACATAACAAAACTAAATTATAATGTCGAGATAGCAACAATAACTTGGGGCAAGAAAATAGTCGATCGACAATTTTGTCTAATCTCTCAAACCAACACAAATCGAATATAGAAACTACATCTGTTATCTAGTAACGAATGAACACAGTAATGTTCATCTCTACGATAGCAAAAGAGCTATCAATAAATACATTATCCTAAAAAGTCTAAGGCAATGGTGCTGATTCTGTTGTAAATCGCACTAAACTAATTTTAGTCACATCTCATATCTTTCTTACGAACATGATTGAAAAAGTTTAAAACATATTTTAAGTTGTCAAATTAATCTTTGCCGTCTTATTTTGCGTGTATTTAGGCGTAACCGCGATAGATGGCGACTAAAATTATATTGAAAACAAGCATTGGACTAATTTGACAGAACTAAATTTCTTACATCCTTTTCTTATGTTCTTTGTTAGAAAGAGACATAGTGACATTAAAATTAGTTTAGTTGTGAACAACAGAAACAGGGCAAATGAATGAAACAAAACCGACGTACGAGCACTATCATACAAACATCCAAACGATCAAGTCATCATGTCACATCACATGATGTTCAATAAAATCATGATGAATAGGCTGGAATCATGGCTAGAATAAAAATAGACTAATTGACAAGTGGAAATGATTGATCGAGATAGATTGATGATTGTAAACTATCTAATTGTATATTTTCCATTTTCCTACTGTCTGTCTACTTTACTAGAAGAAAACGCTTTAGTTATTCACACGGTTTGTTTGTTTGTGTATTTTAGTTGCGTGTGTGCTTCCCTTAAGCTATTCTTATCAAGGATAATCTTCCCAATAATATAATCATGAAATCTCAGAGAGAGTAAAGCTTACAAAACTGAAATTTAGGCAGATATATTCTATACTAGCTGTCTCCCGCAGTTTCAGTTTTTAGAATCGGTCTGGTAGTTCCTATGTTTAGTGCGTTCAAACAAACAAACTCTTGAGCTTTATTATATTTGTAGTATAGATAGGGTGTAGACATTAGTTTTTAGGGACAGATACACTTTGTTTTTGACACAAAAGTACTTAGGACAATGTTTAACAAACAATATTGTGCCAATAATATGATAAACACATAAACAATAGATAGAAACATAACTAGCCGAGGTGGCTGTCGTTGATTGCATCACACGTATTTACATATCATCAATCATCCGAGCTTAATACTCCCTGACATGAACAATTCATTGTTTCAATTAAAATAGACAACACAAAATATTTTATCAGCCTGTGGCGGACTTAGGATGTAGGAACTCCAACAAATCTGCTGGAACTATTAAAAATTGTTACCTACATTCCAAAAAAATTTTGAGTAACAACCTTACGGAGAGTGAAGTCCAGGAGCGAGCAGAGAACTTTGAAATCATGGGTAATTTTGTTCAATTATCCGCACTCCGGTTGAGAGCTTGCTCGTCGCACTTTCCGTGTAAGGGTGACAAGGTTCCCAGAACCAACACCTTGTCAGTTCAAAAAAAAAAACAAGTAGATCCGTAATGTGTTGCGCCAAATGTCTAATGCGTCATCAATGCCAGACGCGCGAGAATTGGCCCCAGACACGACGAATACGTGACTCCATACTTTACCCGAGCCCTTTTATACAAGTGAAAAACGATAAATGTAAACATTGGAATTTTTCTATTCACTTGTAATTCGTCTCAGTATTATTTGACTTCATCAACTTGATAATTCACTATACGTATCTTGACCTAAGACAATTTGAGTCACACGAATTTACACGACTGGATTTGCGTAGGTAGCTAGTTTCTAGCAAAACAACCAATGCTCAAAGATTTAATTTGACCGTTTTACCGAGTTTGTTTCCATGACGTCACGTTGAATAATAATCATTATTGTAATTTTTGATAACGTTTACCATATTTTCAGTTCTATTACTATGTAAACAATAACAATGTCATCAAATACTTGCCACACAAAAAAAATACACTTTGCCGTCGATTACTTGCCGTTCGTCAGTAAAACGACTACTACCTACTACTGCGACAAAGATATCGCATTGACGTTTGTTACTGGACATAATAATTTAATTATGTATTGAGTTGCTGACGATGCCGATCATTAGAATAAAACTTCTTAGAACGGTGCATTGAAAACTCGATCTTATGTATGACACTTTAAAACCTAAATACTTTTATCTGTAATTATCAAAGTGCTTTGTTTTGCTTGTTGAAATAACATTGAGGCTCGAATCTCAACTCTATGATCGATAGATCAGAAAGATGTAAAATTAAAAAAAAATGCTATTATTTCGCATAAGTAGTAGCTGCCTTTATCGCCTCATTCCTAAGAATGTACTTACATATTGACTTATGATTACGTAACTACTGTCTACGTGATATTTATGGTTTCAATATATCCCATTTGGAAGTCAGTAACATTTTGATTATATACAAATGTCCGGCGTATATTCTATTTCTCTATTTATTTATTCGGTACTACGTTCTGTACGATACTTTCTAAATCTTTATGTAGTGTCCAAATATTTTGATTATTTAAAATTTTGCCTTTTTCCCATACCTTTGTGCATAATAATACGTAAGTTGTGTTCCTTTACACAGTATGGTAACACGTTATTGCTTGTCCAATGCAAACAGCTGTCCTGATATATATAAAACGAAGATTACTATACTAATTTGCATATCCTGAATTAAAGTATTCATTTTAGCGAATAAACCGGCCAGCATTCGAACACAGCATTAAATTAACGAAAGCCCTAGAAATATAATGAATGAATTTAAAAAGAACCAGGCCAAATAAAACATTTATTGAAATGGTGTACACTATAGTAGATTTCAAATAGCATGAGTTCGGTGACACATGGTATTTTATTAGATTTCTCGATGGTTAATGTTTATTTCGATATAATAAAGGAATACTATGATAGAGAGAAGTTTCATGAAATATTGTTAGTACTATTTCAAAGTAATCAAATGGAATTTCACTAGATATTGGTAAAAAACCCCTTGACCTTGACGAGTCATCCTATGTGAAATAGAGTATAGTTATGACAAGGACCCTTTCTTTGAAATATTATTTGCGAGAATTGCTGTTAAGGATTTCTCACTATAAGATGTTTTTTGGTACGATGATGATCGGCAGAGAGGACATGTGTACGTATTGCCAAACACATATGACATCACACTTCTATTAATAGTTTCGACAATTCGTACTTTAACTGCTTTTGCTAGCGAACATTATCTAGCCAACGATATAGATCTTTGATCCAACCTATATTTTTAGCCTTACCAACAATCAATCGCATAGTTTTTATGATGTCTACTAGTTTGAAGATATTCTCAAAAATATGAAATACTCAAATACTAGTTTAAACGTATGAAGCTAAGACGAAAAATATTGAGGTAGGTTCACTATTTTTTTTTTTATTAGAAGCACTTTGTACCATAGGACCATTATCACTGAATACAAAGATACATATGGTATAAAAGCAGCTGAATATATTGGAAGCTACGATGCAACAATTATTATGTTTATATTAACTGTTACACACATGAACATACACTCGGGCATTCAATTTGGCCCAAGCTCGAAATTTCATACCAAAGAGGTGTTTTCAGCAAAGATTTTCTCGGCTTGTATATTGATTAAGGCACGGTATCATTTAAAAGATGTTTAAGGTCAGGCTTTAGAAACTTCAATTGAATTTATTTGAGCCAAATTCGATGCCGGTGACTTTATAGTGACCAATGCAAAGGACCGACAGGTATCCGGTAACAAATAAATTTTAAAATGCAGACAAAGTTGTTTCAGATGTGGATTGTAAAAATGAATTTACTGTCTTTAGGAATATTTCATCTAGAATCAATCAGAATCCGTCATAAAGGGTTTTGTGATTGATACAATGATCCATCTATGATTCCAGATTTAACTGGCTAAGACTATACAGGGTGTTTTTATGGTCGGCGACAAGCGACCCAGGAGTGGTAGTAAAAAAAAATACATTTCCCAAAAATGGACTTAATTCCATTAAATACTGTAAATGCGTTGAGAAATACCTTATTCAATTTGAAATAAAATTACCGCAAAGTATGGTCACTCGGCACGTGCACAGACTAGAGCTAGGCGCAAGCCGCCATCCCCTTTACTCCCTCGCACTCCCGTTGAGTATTACCTCTACACTTTAGCTTATTACATGATTTTCCAAATAATAATTTTTTTATTTTTATTATTATAAAAATTAAAGTATTTTTTTAGCACCAGTGTCATTTGTATTATTGACCCTGAGTCACTCGTCGCTGACCAAAACAACAACTGTATATCGTTTTTTATGTAAATTCTAGCAAATGTTATACTAATTTCGGCTTTCGAGTGATATCATAATATCATTTTACTTTGTGTGTTTACATTATTATGCATATTTCTGTGTAGCCTTGTATCTTGTGTACCTGTTTTGCTTTTGCATTTATGGCAGAAATCAGTAAAAAATCATCAATCTCTGTTGTGCAAACTACAGCAAAATTAATAACAAAAAGGGCAAACAGGCCTTTATTTACCATCATGTGTCAGAATCTGCGGACAAGAGTCCGTATCAATGCGGAAATACTAATGATTTAAAACGATATGCCCTCACAATTTTAACTGCTAGTTGTTTGTTACTAATTTGTTAGTGGAATCCTGTCAACTGATGTCTGCACTGCCACTGAGGAGATTATCGCTTAGCCGTCCTCGCGAGTTTGGTTTATTATTATTGTTGCTATCTCTTTCGTCAGTGAGGGAAGTGAAGTCTGACAGCAATAGTTTGGAACATTTGATTTTGTTTCGTAATACATTTTTAATATAGAAACATGATAGAAAAATCTATGTAATATAAGCAAATTCATTAATCCTTAGGTAGTGCAATCAATTTTATTGTTCAAAAATTGATTGCCTCTTGATTTCGGACGGTGTTTACAAAACATTGGAGTTTTATTCATGACCATCCCGCGGTTTTACCCGCGCCCCATTCTTAGCCTCTTAAGAATGGAATTTCCAAAAATCCTTTCTTAGGCTATAAAAGCAGTACAATCCCCCCTTAAAATATAAAACCCCTATTTACCCCGTAAGTGGTTGATTTTCGGGAATTCCAAAAACACGTGTTTCTTTATTTCCTATCCAAAGTATTTTTACCGAGTTCTAAGTTATTCGGACCGCGAGGTAGGTTTCTGCCATACAAAGTTTAACAACCCCTTAACCCCCTTGTAAGGTTAGTTTAGAAAAACTATATAATAATGAGAAAGTTTATTATATAGGAGGGTGGAATCCATTCCATAAACTCTTTCTTAGTTGTAAAAGGAAACTGTTTGCAAAATTTCAAGTTTTAACCCCAGCGGTTTGAGCTCTGCGTTGATGAATCAGTCAGGACAAGTAATTATATTTGTATAGACAGATAGATATCCAAAATAGAAACGATATTTTTTTCGTTTTAATTTATTACATTAATTTCAAACGCCTTTATGTATAACGATAATGTTAAAGGATATTCCTTGTGTGTCATTGCCTGAGCTAAACAAAGATGTAAGCCTTAAAGTTTAAAGAACACCTATTACTGTTCAGCCAATTACTGTAGTATATAATAATATGTAGGTATTTTATATAGCGATATCCGAGCGAGACAAATCCAATGCCGCGCTTAGGCATTCGTGTTTAGTTTCTGATTAAAAATCAACTACAAATATGCAAGTATAATAATCAACCTAAAAGATTGAAGTAACAGAGGTACTAGGTATAACGTAGTATTTAGAATCCAAAAGTAGAGTTTAAAAATAAAAGTTTCTCTAGGGTAGTATGTTACGATTATTATAGGTACTTACATAATCCATAACTTTAAGATGGATGCTGAGCAAGAGGCGGAAAATTTGATATTTTTTCAAGTTTTTATTGATTTTTACTTCTGTAGAACAATATGGCTAAATATTTCAGTGATTACCGACCGTGGTAGTTCATTTGGCATATTGTACAAAGAACAAAGAAAATAAAATTATAGGTATTAGGTACTTCCCGCTAATTATAGGTAACGGACGCACTGATGGCCGATGGCCTATAATTTACGGACCGTTATCAGTTAAAATTAAGACTTAGGTATATCTTTACTAATAATGAAGCAAAGACCTCAAAACTTTGCATAGCAGACCCTCCCTTATGGAAGTAGGTACCTAGGTAACTATCACAGGTAATATAAGCTTACTAAATGATCTATATGTCCAGTTTGGCAATAAAAAAAACCTACCATTGGTAAGCAAAACGATTCGTTATAGACATATAATAGAAGGGTTCTCAATAATTTTATTATTTAAAAAAATATGAATCATATCATCAGTTTTCCTCTATGCATATTGAAGTACTTATTCAAATATATCTGCTTTCAAACAAAATGTGGGTGAGACGACGGAAGGTATGTTTTATATTTTATAGTTTTGTTATTTTATTCTATGGACATTTCTTGTAATTTAAAGATCATGATTTTAATTTATCCAAAAATATTGTTGTAATCGTTGTAATCAGAGATTTAAATATCATTGGTTGTATTTTAGTAAGTAGTAGTTTAGTAATAATTTTAAATCTATTTCAATATAAATAAAATCTTGTCTTTACAACTACGAAACATGTCTTGTGCTTACTTATATAAAACACCTTTATGTTCACCATGTCCTAGCAAATAATCTTATTCTTATTATAGTATTCATTTTATGTACACATCGAAATAACCCAATTAGAAAATTAGCGCAATAACGGTAATTTTGTTTGAAATCTATTCAGCCAAATTCCCACCACCGACAATGAGCTCTGATTTTCGAGAGAATAAGGGTTTCTCGTGAATTTTCTCAGGCGTATTACTACTCTTAAGGTATTTTTCCTCGATGTATCTTCAATAATACCACTATAGGTAAAATAAGAGAAAATCTGCTGCTAAGCCTTAGGCTCTATTCACACGTACCACAACCACACTACAACCGCAACCAAATCAAACCACCAGCGACACCGTGAACTAGCGGTACAAACATTGTAGGTAGTTACCACAACGCAACCGCAAAAAGACGCAGCGACACTATTCACACTTAACCACATCTTGACCATATTTTGGTGTTTCTAATTTTCATTCAAATTAGCGCCCGCCTACGTGGTGTGGTTTTGACGTGGTTGCGGTTGTAGTGTGGTTGTGTCACGTGTGAATAAAGCCTAAATTCAGGTTACATAATTTTCCACCAGCGACGGATTCGTTATGATTGGAAACTACAAAAGCCATTAAATTACTATCAAGTTTGACATTTGGACTAAAATAGCCGCCATTCATTGCATGCTCCATTTCAGTGACAGCCAGCTATGAGTAATTCATAGTGATTATCGCAATGACATAGCTGGATTGGCGTGCAGGTGTAGTAAATAATTGAAATCTTACCCCCTTATTCATAATAAAGTTATCAAACGTTGATTAGAAATTCCGAAGTCTTTATCTGATAGGTGACATTTGGTGATCGAAAGAGTGAGACGGGGCACACTATTACACTGATTTAGTTAAAAAGCGATTATGAATAAGGGGGTAAGTGTTTACTTAGCATACCTCCACCGATCCGCAGTGGCCACGCGTGGTAGAGTAATGCCCATTCCTTTTCACCCATTTGTGAAAAGAGGCCTGTGCTCAGCAGTGGGACATTATAGGCTGATGATGATGATGATGAAGTGTTTACTTAGTGGTTAATAAAATGTGTCTAACCTCGCACTGCGTAAGTACCTATTCTTAAATACGTGGATTTTTGTAAGGAATGTTGTAATGCGCACGTTAGAAAGTGCTTCTTACTTAAATGAGCGTGTACACATCAATCACACGAAGGGAAACTAGGTAAACAACGCGATTCCGTGGAAATGAATGTGTTAAGTGCTCAAAATTAAATATGAAATGCAATTAGGCAAACGTAAAAAATATTAAATATTTCACATTTCATAAAATACCTAAAACCTTAGTACAAAAGATGATTTAAAGTTTAGTAAACCCAGTCACTCTGTCACTTTCTAACGTCATATAACAAAAAGAGATGAGGCTATTTTAAAACGTGGGTTTGCTCCAAACCATATATTTATAATAAGGGGGTTTGGGTTTGCTTTTGTTATATGAGACATTGGTGCCGATTCTGTTGTAAATCGCACTAAACTAATTTTAGTCACATCTCATCTCTTTCTTACGAACATTATTGAAAAAGGATAGAACATTTTTAAGTTGGCAAATTAATCTTTGCCGTCTTATTTTGCGTGTATTTAGGCGTAACCGCGATAGATGGCGACTAAATTTATATTGAAAACAAGCATTGGACTAATTTGACAGGACTAAATTTCTTACATCCTTTTCTTATGTTCTTTGTTAGAAAGAGACATAGTGACATTAAAATTAGTTTAGTTGTGAACAACAGAATCAGGGCCATAAGTCTTATTTTTAAACGCAACGACACCAGTGGATCCACTTGAATGATCGGATTTCGTTACGACTACTTTAACAAAATATATACCTACTTCCCTAATGCAAATAGCTATTGCTCAATCTAAGGGTAATAAAATCCATTTTCAGATATTTTTACTGTTTCAAGATTTCGACGTAAACGGCCGTCCTCTGAAAGGAAACGGATATTATGGAAAGTACACCCAGAAAGATGGCGTTCCGATTCGCATGAAGAATTTTTTAATGTCTTCATCATGTTTTCCTCCTTACATAAGATCGGCATGTTATTGCCTTTAAACTTTTTCCGAACGCCTGTCAAATCCTCATGTCTCAACGAGGTACCTAATTCTGAGAGTGCTATGATTTATTTATTTTTCTTTAATAGACCTTCTAGTTAG
This sequence comes from Polyploca ridens, assembly GCA_951394255.1. Classification (NCBI taxonomy): domain Eukaryota; kingdom Metazoa; phylum Arthropoda; class Insecta; order Lepidoptera; family Drepanidae; genus Polyploca; species Polyploca ridens. The sequence continues at coordinate 4,247,873 of OX596244.1, forward strand.
AACTCTGGGATCTAGCATTAAGATAGCGGGGTCCGCGACCATAAGTTTCAATCATGGCGTAGGTACTTAGAATTTTAGTAAGGACAATTTATGTTTCCTAAATAACAAATTAGAAGGTAACCTCTAGCAATTTCCAAAATATATTTTTACGTAATACCTCTCGAAATACAAATCCCACCAAAAACATTTTTATGTAAAATGTTGCCAAGACATATAGCTTGCACTGTCAAAAAGTTATCAGATCTCATGTAGAGCCAAGCTTATAACTCTACTTGCCCTTACTCTACAAGCCCTAACTTCACAATCTCTACACACCGTAGTCAAAATATGTGGCTTGTACTTTGAATATGGTCCAAGGCGAGTTTTTAGCACGACCTAGATCTAAGTCCCCTAATCATATGCCGGTCTATTATCGCAAGTATACGCCCGGCGCTATGACGACACGTCACACGGGCCTTCACAAGGATACAAATAAGGTAATTGTAGTGTTACTGCCGCAAATTGACTGGATAACGCTATATTGTTGACACAATATGTAAGCGTAAAATCTGCCGTAATCGCCCGCAAATCCAAAGATAGCAAGCATTCAGCTCGCACAGTAAGATAACACCCTGTTGTAAAGATCAAGGTACCTATCTGTCTATTTACATTTTTAACTGACTATCATTATGTACATGTGTATTTTGTCCACTGATAAGTAAGTCTTGCGCCGATTTTAGTATTTTTTGCACTTTTGAAATCGAGCATATAAAACGTGAGTCGTCGAAATATTAGAATATCTAATATAAAATAAAATTAGGATTGTTAGCAAGTTTATCACCAAATATGTTAGTAGCGAATCAGCAACTTTTGAAAAATATTAGGTACATTTATTATTCTTGTACGAATCATGGTAGGTGTTTTTTCTTGTTAGAGAAAACACATACCGTGTTGGCATTTATAAAATAATTAGTTTCAGTATGTATTATATTGTTGTTGTTTAATAAAGTACGTACTCATAAGAAACTGTTAAAAAAAGTGTTTTAAAAGACAATTGCTCCTTCGTGACCTATTGAAAGTACTACTTACGTAGTAACTATTACTTGAGCTACGGCAATACGCCTACATGAACACCACTATTTTATAACACTTGAACAGACTTTTGGAAGGAAATCGTATCGCTATTTTTCAGTATTAATAAAAGTAGAAACTGAAAGACAGATAGATTCACGCACGAACTGTAAGGGGTCTAGAACAGGGGTGCTCAGACTTACAAGGTCGGCGATCTATACAAAAAAATTAAGCAGCAAGTGATCGACTGCTATTATCAAAATCTAATATAGCTGTACTGATAAAAAAAAACAATTTGGGTTTAGATGTCCTGACTTTGAGATGTATATTAGGAAATTATCTGCAATAAGTTCTCTCATTTCTCTTCATCTCATTTTGTAGGAGACATGTCCATATTGAACATGTTTGATATAAAAGTAGCAGATTGTTCCACGTCTTCACAAGTAATGGATGTATTTTATACTTTACGGAGATTCCCGCGACCGATTGTTTGAGTACCCCTGGTCTAGAAGTTCCTTATAAAGCATATGCATCCACAAAGTTCAGCCCCTAAGAGGTAAAATAGGGAAATGCGGGTGAAACCGCGAAAAGCTGGGATCTTTTAATGAACCTATTTCACTTAAGGAAAGAGGGGGCAAGTTGGAGCATTTGCAAGGTAATCCAAGAGTTACCTTCCAGCCTCACTGCCAGTTTTAAGAAGTACAAAAATAAGCTATTTGGAATTGTATTCGTTTTCTTTTAAAAGCACTAAACATTTAAAAATCTGTTTCCTACATATTCGCACCTTTTACCCTCTTTTTACATTCTGGTTTTTGCTTTGATTTTTATATTTCTTGTACCTACTCGCCGATGTTCGTGACTCACACGTCACAAGGTGCCGGCAGAATACCAGTGTTGTGGGTAGCTCCCACAACTTTATACTGAGTCGGGGCCTTTTTTACTTCGCGACGCACAGATTATTATTGTTGCTACTGTTTTATTTTTCATTATTATTTTTTATGTACCTACCTATTTTTATTCTGTGCGTACTGGTGGAAATAAACAAATTTTTCTTTCTTCTTTCTATACTATATTTTAGAACAATATGATATAGTTGTCTGAAGGCCATCCAGGCCAACTACTTTACAACACTTTATCTAGTTACTACTACTTCCCGGAAACGTGGATGAAACCAGGGCGTAAGCACAGAGTATTACTAGTGTAATAAATAAGATTGTACCTATGTAATTTTGAAGGCAACAACAAACCGCGTTTGTGACCCACGACCTATAACTACAAATGAAAAAAAATGAATTCCAGGAACTGCCCGTCAACTGATAGAATTGTGCGAAAAAAGAAAAACATTAAAATGTCCTACTCAGCCTGTCACCAAATGCAGTACCAAGCTGAGTAATTTATTTTTAAGTCAATTAATAAAAATGACACATTTTTATAACCAAGGTTTATTAACATGCTAGCAGCATTTGATATCCATTCCAAGAATAATGTATAGGGAAATCAACAAAAAAAAATGCTTACTGTTCCATCTATCCCTAATTAGTTGACCACAACACAACTGTATGTTAATAATAATTTGAGTTTCGGGCAAAAAAAAAGTTTGTTGTAAATGCAGGGTTCAACTACTACCTACATAAATTATAACTACAATAGGTCATTTAATATATTATTCACTAATAGGCATCTTACATACAACTAGGCATCACCAGTATTTTGTCTGCCAGTCCAGTATTTTGTATAATTTAATTTTGTGATTTTATTTTGTACGCCTATTTAGGCAAGTCTCAGTGAAACTATCCATTAGATTTACACCATTATTTTATTTTACCTGTGACTTACAAATAAAGAATTTTGAATTTGAATTTGAATTTGAATCACATCAAATTGATTTAATTTTGTTATGTGTGGCAATGAACACTCCAAATCCTGTTTATGTTACGGATAAATGAATAAGATGGAATAAATATATGATTATACTATGGCTTTTGTCTCAGTTTCATCAAGGGATATATTACTTTCCCAGGATAAAAAAGTAGTGTGGTTTAAGCATACTCTTGCTTCTACCATGCTAACTATTGTGTTTTATACCTAGCATAAATTTATTGTGAATTATCCATTAATTTGTCCCCGGCAGTTTCACCCTTGTTTCCGAGATAAGTAGCCTATCGCCCTCTCCATACCATACAGACTAAATTTGCTTTCCAATTAGTGAGGACATTAGAACATGATGACATATAAGTATATATTGGTATGTATTGTAAAAACAATATAAAGAGGCAGCAAAAATCTGGATACTAAGGGCAGTAATGTGTTTGAAGTTTCCACTGTATTAAGAATTTGAATAAGTACTCAAAAGATCCAGTACAACTGCAGGTAATATGTAACTCATCTGTCTTCAGGGGACCTATTGAATAGGGGAAGCCCTGTAGGCCTATATTTAGATATTATGTTAATTTAATCAAAGGTATATAGTATTATTTGTACTCACTAAAGATAAGCCAACGATACTAGATAAATAATGTAAACAAGCTTTCAATTTTTATTTAAAGAAATTATGTTGACAGTTGCATCACCAACTGCTTTCCTGTACCACGAATGACAGAACAACAGCTGTCGTCGACCAACTAACGTCATTATTGCATGCAAAACATTATGATCGCTCCCTATCGTAAAGTAACTCAGTAGAGGTTGGTTTTTTACATTCAATCACCTCTCCTTGTCTTACCTTTCACTACTATATTAATAAATTTGTTTTATATTTTATTGTATAATGTGTTTTTGTACTGAATAAATAAATAAAAAAAAAAATAGAAAATAATAGTGCCCATACACAACTCGAGCACTGTCATTTTGTGCAAAATTCAACTGCTGCATATGCTGATGCATGTACCTAGGCAACCGAGAAAACTTAGAAAAACGCATATTCTCAGAGATGACACCTAGACAGATTGATTCTTTGCCCCTAAATACATTACAGCCGTTTTTGAGATCTCAAAACATATAGATATACAAATATTGCTTGTTTAATAGTATTTTCTCCAAAATTTTACGAGCATAATAATATCACTATCCCCAAACAATATTTGGAAAATCATTAATTCTACTTAGACATCACATTAATTATTTTTATCTAAGGAGTTAACTGATAGTTACTTAAGATTCCACATTAAATTTTCTAGAATCTGTAGCATTAAATAAGCTGATTGGTAGCAGATACCACTTTTGTAGTAAATTTTCATAAGTAACATTTTTTTTCAATCAATAATGTCTAGCTGATTATAACACATAAAGAATTAAATCACATACAAAAAAAATGGAAAACTGTCATGCCTTAAGAGAGAAAAAGAGTACTTAAGACCAGACCAGACAACAATAGCTGAATATGACCTGATGATGATTGTGACAACAAGACATCATGTACCTAAGTAGTAAAACATGTAATTATCCCATATTCCTCAATATAATTTTATTTAGTTCATATACCTCACACACATGGTCAGTAGAGAAATGCACTCAATAAATAAGCATCGTACATCATTCATAAGGTTAGTTTGGTATATCCGTTAATGATAGAATTCCATATTTCCAAGCGTATCGTTAGACCGTGAAGTACCTACCTATAAAATAATCTATTGGAAATCGTACTATGTAGGTACCTAATAAATACACAAATTGCTTGCGAATAGCTATCAAGGCAGCAAGAGTATTTTAAGTCGTTAATAGATTATTTAATCCAAGACTATACAGGAGAGGACATAAAAGAAATTAAAGGGAAGGAGACGTGACCAAAATTAACCAAATAGCTGTACTTAGTTCCACAAACCGTAAACACATCAAAGACATCCACTACGCACGGTGGAAAACACGAACTGTCTCATCACAAAATTGTTCTCGTCAATAAAATCACAATTACGTTCCGCACTATAATTTAAAAATGTTTTTATATAAAAATACAAAATTAATAACACTAATCCTCGAAACACTTCCTTCACCTTTTAATTGACAGACAGACAGCATCAGTTGTCTGACAAATACGACCACAGATTAAACATTACGTCTATAACCATAGATTTAGAATTTACTACTACCGTAGTTTATAGAATAACTGACTTATGAATAATAACAAACAGTACGTGGATTACGTAACTTTATTTCAATGAAATTCAGATTGAAATAACCTCTGAATCGGTAGAAATATTACAAAATCGGAAATGGTTCCATTTCTAATGAATCACTGTTTGTATTTTCAGTTATCAGACCGTAAAAAAGTTATCAGAAAACCACTATATTGGATCGATTAGAATTCGAAAATGATTGAAATTTAGTTACGTAATCGCCCACTGAACTGCAAGATATGTGCAAGATATACGAGTCATGATACTTTGTTTCACCAACATTAAAATATGTAGGCATTAGGAGTCAGAACCAAAGATAATATAGGTAAATAAAATTGAAATAAAACTAATACATATCTTTGGTCCGAAGAAGTCCGAATAGATAGACGAGACATTGGAATAATAAGAAAAGAAGAGTAAGAGAGATGTGATTATGTGACACATCCTTAGATTAAGGTTAGTCCAATTTCTTTGGACACATCCTCATATTTTTTTTTCAATTTGTATTATTGCCATACTTGTTCCGCTACTTGTGATTGAGAATGGTTTGTGGATTCCAGATGAAAATAAATAAATATATTATTTTATTTTATAATTCTATGCATGGTGAATCCAGATTTTGAGAGAGGTAGAGCATAGCGTTTATTCGCTCATAGAGCAGCTCGACGGGGGTTACCTCCACCTTACAGAATACCGCAGCCAAATAACTTTATGCTATGTAAAGTAGCACACCTTTAAAAAAAAGACTTTTGTGCGAGGCTGTTTTTTATAAGCTGTGGCAACACAGTGTGCTAGCACGATTGAGGCGAGGCATTAAGTACATAGCTTGGAGGCCGCAAACACAGGCGACCCCCTCTGCCAAAGTACATTGACCATATGGCCATATGCGTTTATAAAAACTAGTTCGAACGACATCCGCTACCATTTGGTATCGTTCCGTGTCGTAAGATTGTGCTCCGAAAAAAATGGTAAATTGTGCTGTTTACTCATGCAAAAGGCGATCTGCCACGTCAAATCTGCGAGAACATGGCGTTTCCTATCATTTGTGAGTATTATACCGAACCAATATGTTTGTATTTTAGTGTTATCTCGAAATAAAATAACATAAATTACGACAAGTAAACGACTGAAAATACGGTGGTACGATGGTTGCTAACACGTAGTACAAGGAGCGATTTGCGTAGTGCGGGGACATAGCTGAGACCATTTGAGTGAATGATTGAGATCATAGAGTAATGAGTAGTACCTACTTCATGTGTACGTAGATACCCCAACTAATTAAAACAAATTATTTTTTTGTTCATATTAATATTAAAATAAATTACTTGTATAACAGATAAAAATAGACATAGAATAAAAAAATAGTCACAATTCGATTAATAGTTTCGGATATATGCGTCAACAAACATACAGACATACACCTACAAAATGTTGTATATTTGTGTATAAAGCCCTAAAAGATTATCAAATGTGACCCTTTAATTTTATTTCATTTTTATTATTTGTGGTTATAGCGGCAATAGAAATACACATTCTGTGAAAATGTCAACGGTGTGCCTATAACAGTTCATGAGACACAGTCCACTGACAGACAGACAGACTGACGGACGGACCGTACAATTTGGTAGAATAGGTATTGTTTATGAAACACGTGCTCTTCTGCTGATTTAACTTTTTCATTTAGTCATTTTTAGTTTTTAGAAGTATAAACTGGAATATTTGTTGGTAATTAATAATTTTGTTGTAATTATTTAAAGATTTCGTTGCAAGCATTTATTGACTTAATTTTAGTTAAAACTAATATATTTTTAACCGACTTCAAAAAAAGGCGGAGGTTCTCAATTCGCTTGTATTTTTTTTTAAATGACAAACATTTTAAAAAAAATACAAGCGAATTGATTTTACTTCATAACTTCGTCATTTATTAACCGATTTGGAAAATTCTTCTTTTGTTTGGAAGGGTACATTTCCCGTTTGGTCTCATTGTCAGTGCTGCAAACTCTCCTTCTTTTCCAGGAGATTCCATGATTTTTGGACAGGTCTCCTTATCTCCTTATTTATTTTTCAATTCAATGAAAATCTCCTGGATTTTCACGATATGAGTAAAGTGTACGACATTTTATATTTTAATAAAAATAACACCTGATATTGACATAAAATAACCCAGTCAATGCTCTGTATAATCTGCATCTCTGTGTAAAAGTAGTGTTTTACCCAATAAAGATCAATGCATGTAAAGTTGAAGTGAAATGAATTACGTGTATCGTGATTTTACAAGTTGTTTAAAAAATCCGTGAAAAGTTTTACTACGATTACCACCTTTTTACTGAAACATTTGTATGTCTAGGTCTTATCGAAACCGTCAATTTTATTACTGACAGAGCCTCGATAACTCGACACTGGCCCTGATTCTGTTGTTCACAACTAAACTAATTTTAATCTCACTATGTCTCTTTCTAACAAAGAACATAAGAAAAGGATGTATGAAATGTTGTCCTGTCAAATTAGTCCAATGCTTGTTTTCAAAATAAATTTAGTCGCCATCTATCGCGGTTACGCCTAAATACACGCAAAATAAGACGGCAAAGATTAATTTGACAACATAAAATATGTTCTATCCTTTTTCAATAATGTTCGTAAGAAAGAGATGAGATGTGACTAAAGTTAGTTTAGTGCGATTTACAACAGAATCGGCACCACTGGTAAAAATAAGTCCTAATAAAAAGGATTTGCTTGTTAAAATTAAAACTAAGGTATGTAAAATCCTATTAATCTAAATACAGCAAAAAGGGTATTTTTTTATTTCTCCTTCTTTTTGACCCTGTCTCCTGGATTTTTGGCATAAATATACTTCTTTTTTGCATGTTGGGGTTTGCAGCACTGCTCATTATCATCAGATCGGGATTTGATTACTTCTTAGTGTACTATGAAGTCCGTTTAAGTTTTTTATATGACAGTTTTCAATTATTGTTGTTGTAATACTTGTTTGCCATCAAAGTGGTATGTACTTACTACTCCAAAACATTACATACACTACTCCTACCATATTCATGTAAATAAATTTATTTTATTTTCATTTATTTCATTAAAAAAAGTAATATTTTTTTCTAATAAGTATATGTTGTGTACCGCTGTTGGTTTTCTTAATAAATAAATATTTAGAGAATTTGTATTTTTCTTGATTGATAAGTGTAGTGTAGACTCCATCCAGTTTACCATTGAGTAATCATAGTCCACTGCAGTAGCTCGTATCGAATTTACATGCACTAGAATTTGTCCAAGGTAGTGACATGGTTTCCTTTTGACACCACACCCATAGCTCATATCAATACGCCAGGCAGTAATACTTACATATTAGTCCATATTTTGAAAACTACTGAACTGATTTTAATGAAACTTGCACTGTTCCCTAAGTTGAAGTCACAATCCGATAAACAGTTTCAGAGAAATGCGTGGTATAACCTCTGGACCGATCGCGATTTAATTTGGCAAGCAGATAGCTTATGGTGTGGAGAAGTACATATGCTACTTTTTACACCGGGAATGAGAGTGAGAGCTAAGGTTTCACCCGCGTTCCCGGGATAACGTATATAACAATCGGGGATAATGTAGCTTCCTAGTATTGAAAGAATTTTTCGAATCCGACTGCTAGTTCCAGAGATAGCGCGTTTAAACAAACATAAAAATAATAATCCTGCTTTCGTATATTAGTATAGGATTATAAGCTATTAATGTAGGGAGATATAAATAACATTGTACAATCTCCATTCCATTAATTTAGTATCATTCATTTTATCGGTCCTTAACAACACCCCATCACTAGCTTTTTTGAGCTAGTGTGCATCTAAACAAAGGCGTAACCATAGCGCAACACAGTGATTCTTTATTTGTGTGCTTGTTTTGTGTTTGTGTGTCAGCTTTTATTTGTGTGTGCGTTTATAGAGATGGCTCAACTTTCTGCATGAGTGTGCGTGAGTAAGTAAATGTGTGCTGTGCGTGTTTACCTCGCCTCCCGCTAAAACTGGCAGAAAGAATTCAGTACTAGAAATGGCGCTTGCGTACTCCAAGCTATATACTCAAAGAGGCGAGGCCCGAGCGAGGCTGCCGCCATAGATTAAAGATATGCGAAGATGGAACGTCAAAAAGGCAAACTTTATACTTATATCTGTCTCGATATTTTTCATACGATTACTCCATAAGATAAAAAAGGAAAGAGATATAGTTGCGTGTTTCTGTTTATACCGCCCTGTACAACATTTGAGTTGTCAGTGGTTACTTTTCCTTCCATTATGCTACCAAATTGAATAGGTCTAAAAGTGAACTATGGTGTTAGGCCTTAGATGTTGTTTTCATTTTAGTTGTATTTTGTTGTCATACAGCAGACGGACGACGACGCCGCGAAGATTCAAAATATTTATTGTTTATTTAGCTTCAAAATTGTGAAAAGCTACTAAATTGTGATCTGTGATAAACATAAATATGGTGTGTGTTGTAATCGTGTGCAAATCTCATTCCTACCGAAAGGAAAATGAATCTGAAATTATTAGCTTTCATCGGTAAGACGGCATTTTGAACACATTTCGGATTTTATTCGTAAGATTGCTTTGATAATTAGTAGAATTGTAGACTAACATTAAGGTATTATACGTGTTGTATGTTTAAAACAAATTAGATTACCAAAATATTGCTATATTTTAAATATTTTGGTATAGGTTAAAATAGTGCCGTACATTTCTTATCGACAAATCAATGAGGATAAACTTTCCTTGACGAGACGTTGGTCTGGGATTTCGTATTTTTTTGACAGAAAGAAGATGATGTAAGAAGTCTTTCAGTGATGTTTTTTTTTAAGCAACAATATTTTTTTTATAATTTTCGATAGTTAAATAATAGAAGATTGTTAATAAAATCACTACTTTGCGTCTTTGTGTTATGAAATGGCTGGCGAGAGCTAGGCTGCGGTAATTTCTGCAGAGCCAGAGTCGGCGCATTAATGAATTTATATAAAAAAAACTCATACAAAACCATGAATATCTCGGAAACCATAAGTTATAATCACAATCACAATATTTTCAAGAACAAGAAAATTAACTAATTACTATCACAAAGAATATTTCTCTCATACAGTAGTCTCAAATGATCAGCAAACTTCGCTCCATGTCGGTTTCATTCGGTTTTCAAACTCGAGTCAGAGAGAATACAACTTTCAAAGTTGGTTCGAGTTAAGCCCAACTATTTAATTCCAAAAGAATAAAGAAAAACCCCTTATATATCAAATAATTGATTGAGAACGTATGCTGGATTTTTTTCTTTTCAATTTTGATTTTGGCGCCCCACTATAAATACCATCCACACTTGTGAATTTAGACAATTAAAATAAATTTAGAATAATATATATCTGTAAATGCATCTATATGGATCTATTGCTCACGCTTCGTTCAAGGTAACGTTGTTATGTTAACGCCAAGCATCTTATATAAGATTCTTGGTTAACGCTATCAAAAATTCACAGTTTTACTCAAAATCTCTATCTAGTATAGTGTATTATCTATGACTCAGACTTCTGCAGGGCTATTTTAAAACGCTCGGATTCGATATCGGAAACGGATTCAAAAACTACCGAGGCGATATTCCGCAATTGCTTTTTAAATTTCCGAATTGGAATATTTTTGATGTTTCTTTACGGAAATATCAATTCGATTCATCGAAAACTTTTCGAAAATTAAAATAGCAATTGCTGAAATTCGCCTGGGATTTTTTTAAATCCGTTTCGGATATCGAATCCGACGTTTTAAAATAGCCCTGCTGGAGTTTTAGGTACTCATAGACTTGGGATTTCGCTACGCTCACGTTTTACTGGTTTTTACTGTTTTTAGAGGAACGTGAATAATGGAATATGGCTCATATTATAAAAAAAAATATACAACACAATGTGTCAAACAAATGAATGAACTACTACGTCCGATAATCACTGAAATATTGTTCTGCAAAGTTAAAAAACATAGCAAATAAAAAATAATACATAATACAATGCATTTATTAGACAAAAAAATATGGTAGAGCAGTTTACATTTTAATCTTAAGGTGGTATCTTTCAAATCATAGCAAATAAAAAATAATACATAATACAATGCATTTATTAGACAAAAAAATATGGTAGAGCAGTTTACATTTTAATCTTAAGGTGGTATCTTTCAAATCATAGCAAATAAAAAATATAATTGTAGGGCAGCTTACATTTTAATCATAAGGTGGATGCTCAGCATGAGGCGGGAAATTTGATTTTTTTCAAGCATTTATTGGTTTTTCCATCGTAGAATAATATGGCTAAATATTTCAGTGATTCGCCGACCGCATAGTTTAATTTGAGATTTTGTGTTATTAATATTTTTTGTATAATATTAGCCATAATTGAACTTTCCTCTAAAACCATAAAACTGACTATTTTACTGAAAGTACAAAAACAGTTCATTATAAACAAAAAGTATCAATTCCTCAATATGCCAAATAAACTACTTTGGTCTCTAATCACTGAAATATTTAACCATATTGTTCCACGAAGGTAAAAATCAATAAAAACTTGAAAAAATTCAAAGTTCCCGCCTCATGCTGAGCATCCACCTTAGTTATAAAGATTGGTGCTGATTCTGTTGTATGCAAATAATTTAGTCACACTATATCTCTTTCTAACAAAAAACATCAGAAAAGGATGTAAGAAATTTAGTCCTGTCAAATTAGTCCAATTGATTGTTTTCAACATAGTCGCCAAAATGATCAAAATGAGACGTTTTCTTTCCATACGGTTTTGGTTGAAAATACTTGTCAAACTGTTGATAATTCGAACTAATTTGAACCTTAAGGACACGATTTGACAGGTATTTTCAACCAACTCTATAAAACTCATATAAAACTGGAAGGAAAACGTCTCATTGGTTACTCGGAAATGCAAAGGGCATAGACATTGAATTATTACACATAGAATCAAAGTACACGCGCGAAACATAATCCATTCAATTGGAGCCATAATGGCTCCAAATGACCGTCGCGCTGTCAGTGTACTGACTGGCGTTTTAGTGAGTGGAGCTCTCAGAAAAATAATAAATATGACCGTTTGTGCAGTAAAATTGTGTCATAATTCATCAGGGAAGAAAGATAAGAATTCTGATGTAATATTCCACAGATGAGCCACTAATTTTATTGCGTAATTCATCTAAAATAACAAAATTCAAAAATAAAAATATTTCACTCAGATTTCGAGCAAAGTGTTGCCAGCTGTTTGTGTGCGAATTTGTGTTGTTTTACGTAATTGATACTGATTTTGTTAGAGTAGGAAGTAGAGTAAATAATTTAGTCCGATAAGTTGTTTCTTTTACATATAGCTATTATAACTGACTAGCTGTCCCCGCGGTTTCACCCGCGTTCTTGGGATAAGTAGCCTATAATACTCGGGATAATGTAGCTTCATATTAGTGAAATAAATTTCGAAAGACAGGTAGCTTTTTTTTACAGAGATTGACCCGTTTAAACAAACAAACAGAAAACTCTTCCGGTTTCTTGTATTATAAATATTAATTAGTATAGATTCACTTAGATATTATAAGAATGTATAGCTATTCGTCTTTTATACGATAATGATAATTAAATACCTACATACTTCTTAATCTTCTTTTTCTATACAACCTATCTTATATGCAGTGGCGTGCATTGGTTTTCGGAGGAGGTAGGCAATCAAGTACTAGGAGAGTTTTATTGTATATTATCGGTGGTATTTTATCCAATAAAGATCAATCCACGTGCACTAGTGAAATGAAATGAATTATGTGTATCGTGATTTTACAAGTTGTCTCAAAAAGTTCGTGAAAAGTTTTAGTACAGTGACCACCATTTTACTAAAACACGACTGCACGGTGCCTGATAATGCGGACTATGTAAAAGTTAATGTGCGGACTATATGAAAGTGATATTATAAATAAAATGTATGCGACTGAAGGACTTTGTGTCCATGGTCATGAACAAATATTTAAAAAAAAACTAGGGTTTCCAACCTTGGTTGAATCGATCGATTCGATCTTTTAAATCGTCTTTGGAGATACGGATCGATCTTAAGATCGCCACGAAATTAAAAGATAGGAAATCGATTTTAACAAGACCATAATATTCCATTTCGTATTTTCGAATCGATTATTTTTATGTTAAATATTAAAGTTTTTTTGAATAAATTAGCACAAGTTACTCTCTTTCTCTCTCATCAATGCCGAAATCGATGGGAGGGCGTCTAAATCGTTGTTTTTCTAAAAATCTCGACAGTGTAAGTTTAATCGAATAACGATATTCGTGTAATTATTATTAGTAACCTAATAAACAGTGCATTTTTAAAAATATTTTTTGCTACTAATTAACTAAGAAATATATTTTATATCATAATAAAATATAAATATTGATTTTCTAAGGATCGATTTTGTATATATATTTTTTTAATCGATATCAGTCACTTCGATTTGAATCTATCGATAATAATTTTTGTCAAAGTACGGTAACCCTATGCAATGCCAGCCAAACCATAAACAAAACAATACAAATAAATTGCGAAGTTATATTTGAGTTGCTCTAACGTTGGTAAACTGTAGTTTTTTTAATTTGGCTGGGTTACTAGTGTCACAACAGAGTAGGTATGGTTACTTTTGGTCCATAAATCGCGAATGTCAAATGTCAGTGTGCTACGCATAGTAAACACGTGATTTATGTTTTCGTCGTATTATCCTAAAGAAGTGTGTGTGCGTGTATGCATATGCCGAAATCGTTTTAGTGTGCGTGAATTTGTTACACGAACTCGCGAGTGCCTGCGCGACAAAGTTTGAAATTTTGTATTGAATGTTAGGTTAGAATTTGTATTTAAAATGATTATGTAGTTTAATTGAGTTTAATTGAATCAATATATCATATTATTGAATCTTATGAGGTAAGCATTGCTTATTTGCCTATATGGAATGCACGCCACTGCTTATATGAAACCTATCATTACCAACAATACCTACTACAAATTGTACGATCGTTCATAGCTTTGCACATTGTTTTGGTTTACTATGTTAAAATAATAACGTTTAAGCGTTTTTTCCATCTTTACATAGCTATAACTCGGTCATTTCATGACATAGGCGCTTGTTGTTTTTTTCAATAATACCTTAAATCCTTATTAATTGAAGGATTAAAGTAATTATATCCTACATCTTCATATATTTTTTTAAAAATTGTAAATGTAAGAAAATTTAGGTTTCACCCCTATAGTTGAACACTGAGCCCTAATTATGAACGTTTTGTACCCAAAAGTTGAACTAACATTTTAATAGGAGTAGATTCCATAGTAGTTCGTTCATTTAATGGATTAATGAACCATAAAATGAACGAATAAAATTCTAAGTGAATATTATTCGTTCAGCTTGAGGCAAATATACCCAAAGGTTGAACGAATAAAATGTGAACCGTCCAAATTACGACCACCGATCTTAATGGTGATTCTATAGGAAAGTTAGGTTTAAAATAATCAAAAACACTAAAATAATTTGTTCAACTTTTGGTAAATAAGTTCATAAATTTAATAAAATTCATTTGATTATTTTTGTTTTAGTGTTTAATCGTTAACTTATTGGTTTTAATGGGTATAAAAATTAGACCTTTTTCCATTAGTTGAACGCCGTTCATCTATTGGATCAAGTGAACAAAATTGAATCCATTACTTGAACAGTAAATTTCTATAAAAAACGGTAAATAATGTAATAATATATATTAAGTTATTGAAAGCAGAATATATCAAGATTTTATTCCAACCAAAACTGCTCTAATATGACATTAATTCTTTCTATACGCTGACAATGTTCTTAAATTTGGAGGGACTTATCGTTATAAGGTTTCCATATAAAACCGATTTTTGGCGGGTAACGTAACATATAAAAATTCACCGCAAGCGCGTCTGGGCTTTCATTGTCAATGTTGTTAAGGAATATGGAAGAAAAAATATTGCCTTATGGGGAAAAAAATATTGCAATCATGTAAATTTAGGGATTATATTATATTTTTTGAATTTTCGGTCGATCGTTCATCTATTGGGGGTCGGTCATCTTTTGGTGCCACTACCCTAAGTACTATGAAACATAACCATTAAACTAGTGATAAATAAATAACAGGCCTGTGTGTATGATAAATGATAAATTATCTAAGACGCAGAACATTTTAAACTATTTAATTAATTTTATGAATACTTACTTCCAATTTCATTCACTAGTATCGGAAGGTTAATTTTACCGAAAAATTTCGTTTAGCTTGCAACATTACTCGTGCGCTTGTGTGCGTGTCAGCGAGTGTAATTATATGGTACTCACGCACACATTGGTTGTCAAGTGGCCTACGAGTCGCGAGGATGTTTGTTCGATACTTCGCTTCTAAGCGTAATAATTCAATGGGCATAGACTAATTTGACAACTTTAAATATGATCTATCTTTTTTTTCAATAATGTTTGTCAGTAAGAGATGTGATGTGATTGAAATTAGTTTAGTTTACATTTAGTATAATGCGATTTACAACAAAATCGGTACCTGAGTTTTTCTTACTTACTAATCGGAACATACAGCTTTAAAAAATACTAATCCTAAATGAAACCCACATCGTTGACCGATGAATGTCCTACTTTATGATAAATTGCTGTACCCACATAATTTTTTTTTAATCAAAAATAGCTTCCATTCCACCCTAATAATATAATAATAATTTGAATCTGAACAACAATTAGATATTTAATGGTAACACTGATAAAATACACAGTACCTCTATCATGAGGTTCTACACTAACGTAATCTACACTCGCTAACGACTATGGTGTAACATTTTGTATGAAATGCTTCCAAAAGTATCCACTAGAGGCGGTGCTCATCATACAATATATTCACCGTAGTCGCTAGCGAGTGTAGATTACGTTAGTGTAGAAAACTCATGGTAGAGGTACCGAGTTCATTATTGTAGATAGATACATTCACAAAACTTGGCACAACGGGGGGTAGTACACAAATCAGAAAATAATCATCATAATAAAAAAAAACTAATCCTACATGTTCACCTACATACGGATGAATTTCCTACTTTCAGATAGATTTCTGTAAGAAGGTAAGTACTTAACCTAATATTTAAAAAAAATAAGTTCAGAAATTGCTGCCATTCCCGACTCTAATTCTATTTTTCATTTGAATCCGGACAACAATTAGATATTTAATAATAACAAACACTGATAAAATACACAGATTTCATATTGTAGATACAACAAGAAGCTTATTGAGATACAATCACACGACTTGGCACAACGGGAGGTAATACACAAGTCATAAAAAATCATCATAATGAAATACTAAATTAAAAATATATACTAATACCATTAAAAAAGGTAAACAAACAAATTAAATGCAAATGTGAGGTCTTAATACTAAATTATACAGTACGTTCGATATTTACTTTAATAAGTACCTACAGTGTTGTTTTGAGCAATCACATTTTATAACAGTCCAAAATTCCGTAAAATTACGTCGACACCCCTGTAGCACCGAAAATATAATTATTTATCTAGACCTATGCTATAAAATCCTTTTTAGCTTATTGCCAACATTAAAACATCCGGTGTCATGGTTACCATTATATCATCCAAAACAGTGTATAATGTTGTACTGAATTGCATTATGCAACTTCTTTTTTTTTGCTTTTTCGGTCCATTCCTTACTCATCAAACAGCCACATTCTCCGTGGTATCCTTATGAATTTCAAAAAAAGAACATTTTCACGCACGCGCGTTTCCCAATCACAGCGCCGTAATAAAAAAAAATAACTATTACGTATAGTGATTATAATAATAATAAGTCAACTGTAAATTGTTTATAAAAATGTAACCTAAATAAGTATTTAAGTAAGAGTATAATAGGAGTACCAACCATACATCGTTTACTCATAAAATGAGACGTTTTCTTTTCATAGGGTTATACAGTTTGGTTATAAGTACCTGTCAAACTGTTCATAATTCGAACTAATTTGAACCAGTACACGATTTGACAGGTATTTTCAACCAAGTCTATAAAACTATGGAAAGAAAATGTCTCATTATTGTCCTACATTTACGTACATTTATAAGTAAATTAAATTTATTTCATTTGTTAAATACGTACTGCTTGGCATAAAAGTATAGAAAATAATTAGCTAAGCTGTAGTAATGAATGAGGAGCTTTCTTCTTGTATATAGAGAGTGTTTATATGTTATTGTATGATTGTAGATGTAATTATACAGAGTGGATACGACAATAAATGAAACCACGTAAAGTACTCATAAATACGATCAACTTTTACTATGGGAACAACTTCAAAATCGCAAAAAAAATCAGCTTTTCATACATTTTTGCGGAGGAGACATGTACCTTTGGAAAGCTGTAATATTTTTTGCGATTTCGAGATTGGACCCATTGTAAAAGTTGACCGTATTGATGATTACTCTACGTGGTTTTATTTATTATCCAACCCGTATAACATAATTTTATAATGCGCTTCAAAGAAAAGTTTTGAAAATGGCGGCTTGTACTTGTATGTGTTTTCTCTAATGGAACACGTTATACTTTGGCATTTACATTACATTTGACTGTTATAGAAAAAAAACTACAATTAAATATAGTACCTACGGTACGTATGAAAGAAACGAACGGTGCGCTGTAAATTTTTGTTCCTATTTATTCAACAACCTCAAAAGTTTCACTGTAGACCACTTCGTCGACAGCAATTTCTCCCACAACCACTCTGAAATGAAAACATATCTTAATTAATTTTTAATTATTATTGAAAGTTACCTAATAGTCATGTTTGTACTGAAATTTGGCTGAAACTACATAATAATCTTTGTTATCATTCCTAATATCATCATCATATCAGCCTATAATGTCCCACTGCTGAGCACAGGCCTCCTTTCACAAATGAGGGTGAAAGGGAATGGGCAATACTCCACCACGCGTGCCCACTGCGGATCGGTGGAGGTAGGCTAGTGGTCAACCTACTGTTGGAATTTTTCAAGCCGCCTAGGAGGCATCCAACTAGCTTAACGATTACCAAAATTAAGTGATAACCGGGACCAACGGCTTTACGTGCTTTCCGAAGCACGGAAACGCTCGATTTGAAATACCACTAGGCGATAACCCATCCAGGTACCGACCACGACGGTGTTAGCTTAACTTACATATATGTAATATTTACAGAAAAATAAAAAGCCAACTATGCTATATTATAAATAAACTATACTATATTTACAACACTCAAATAATAATTCAAAGAGAATCAAAATCAAAATATTTACAAGAAAAAAAAGTTGTGCCAGATCATTGCCTTGAGTGAACGCGCATGCCAAGAAGGCTGGCGGCATTGCCACGTTGCATGGCAATGCTGATCCGTTGTCCACCACCAGCCTTCCTGTCACGTGAGGTCTCAATAAAACACCGTGAGACCAAACAGAAGAAGGGCATTCGGGCTCCACGATAATGAGAAAAATATTATAATTATCTAAGAAAGTTGTAAGGCGCCGATCTCACAGAGAAGAGTTCTGCATTCCGCGTTGACTGTAAGCTATGTGGGGCCTTTGAAAGTAAAAAAGTGTATGATGTGCGATCAGTAGCGAATATTGCAGAACTCTAGACTGCTTGCTGTGTGCACAATAGTCAACACGGAATGCAGAACTCGGAACTCTAGAACTCTCTCTGTGGGATCGGCGCCTAAATATTGAAATATAGTGTGGTAATTTGAGACGGGTCAGTTAGGGGAAAATACCATAAGGGTTAAAGCCACTTGATTAGGTCTTAGGAGACTCTAACTTTATGAATTAGGTAAGTAGGTACTTAAATTTTTTTTTCATATTTTTTACTTTTAAAAATAAACTGACCTGATGTTGCGGGCTGCGAGGTACGTAGAAACAACCTTAATCATGATAACTATGATTATAAAACTGCAGATTGCCACGACGATGTTTGCAATAACAGGGCTTATCTGTAAGAGAGAATTTATAAGTAAGTATCCAATTCCATAATTAAAACGTGATTTAAGTAGCATTTCTTTTTGCTTGCAGATTCCTAATATGAAAGCTGTGTGACATGATAAGTAATGATGGAAATGAAATATAAAATAGAAATAAAAAGATATTTTTAATAAATAAACCATTTATTTGGGTATAAAAAGAACTACAAAGATTGTTAGAAGTACTTTTTCAATATTAATTCGTACCCTGAAATGTAAGATAAAGGTATTAAAATTACATTTGTACCTGCCTAATTAATAACCGTCGCCCGCAATTTAATGTTGATAGTATTACCCCACCGATTGATCAATGGGCTCACCTCTCTTATGGTGAGTTTAAAATCAGTTCAGCAAGCAATATAATTACACTGATACAAGAATCCATATCCAGCGCATATAATCCTAGCTAACTAATATTATAAAACGAATTTAAGTTTCTTTTTTTGTTTGTTACGCCTTCACGCCTTAACTACTCAACCGATCATCATGAAATTTGGCATGCAGATAACCTACGGTATAGAGCAGTGTTTTTCAATCTTATTGATTTCGCGACCCCCTTACTGGTTAAAAAATTCTGGCGACCCCCTTGTCAGACAGACAAAGAATTTATACATTAAAAGACTACGATAATGATTTTCTTTATTTTGATATCTTTACTTATGAGTCTGCAAGAAGCCGCGAGAGTTTTGCAACTAAGTAAGAGGTAAGTTGGACGCCCGCTTGCGTGAAGTCTATCTTGCCTTTTTCCTTCTGCCGGCGGCCCCCCGACTAAGGTTTCGTGGGGGTCGCGGACCCACAGATTGAAAAACACTGGTATAGAGGACATAGGCTACTTTTTATCTCGGGAACGCTGGTGAAACAGCTTGTGGCATTAAAATTGAGCTGCTTACCCCTGTGTTGCATTCACCAGCCCAATCTTTAATCAGAAGATTCGAGTACAGATCGATAAATTCGGATAATTCGCATTCGGTTCCACAGCCTGGTATTTTCAAAACGGTTGGTTCTTCACTATCAATCGTATCTCTGTATGAGATCCTTACGTAATGTGTCGAATTTACTTGATCTGAAATATACAATGAAAAATGTTAAACTTTTTTATTTTCTGTAATAATGATATCATTTTTTAAATTGAGTGTAAATTAGTATCAGCAGGGCGTTTTTAATTTAAACTAAAATAAAACCACATATAAAGTTCTAAAGTCTTGGCGTATATTTTGAGGGATGAACGTGGTATAGGTAATTATTAGTAATCAAAAAAAAATATTAGAAAAAAAAGTTGCAATTTTTGTTGACTAATTTTATTTGTGAGACCATATTCCAAATAAACCATTTGAACCTCTTTTTTCAAGATAGTGGCCGTGGGATAAGGTTTGCAACCCTACAAACTTGGATTTGACTTTAAACTGACTACCTCTTGATATCTCAAAAATAAAATTGCGTCCTCTGACAAATGCAACCCCAAATGTAACTTTTCAATGGACGAACACCGAGGGACCTTCCTTGGAAGTATATTTCTTGGTATGGACCATAAATATTGTTAAAACACCGGAGCACATAACTAAGTTTGTTTGTTAACGAAAATAGATAATTTAGAAAAACTGTGCTAGTTCTATTTTTCCTGGAATATTTACATAAACTTTAATTAATTAAGATTTTTCGCACTGTGAACTTCGGAGGGGATGTTATTTTTCATCATATACCTAATTCTAAAACTACGCAACGTTACAACCTGTTTTGGGATGTACAAATGAAGCTTTTTCAAATGATACTCCAATTAAATATGTAGTTCCACTTTGAAATTTCAGTTCCCCATTTTACAAAGATTTTTTTTAATTTAAATGATTTGAATGGAGCGGCCCTATAAGGATTCCTTTTTGGTTCGTAACCCTAATTATTATGGATATTTCCCGACACAAAGTGCATATTGTACTCAAGCGGCTGATTTAGAGTGATTCAAAAATGCCCAATATTCGGAAAAAAGGTTGAAATGATGAAGGGGTATTGGGCATCGCTATTAAACCTAATTGCATTGTACATAAATGTGCTTAACTTACTTTGAAGAAGCTCGAAGAAAACAGCAGATGTATAAACGGGGCAATTTCCATCGAAGATACCCATTGCGTTGAGAATACTGGCAACATTAAGATCGTGGGCACTATAAATGGACATTTTCAATTTGGATGTGCTGTCTTTAGTAATTTTAAGCATCTGTTTCGTTATTTTTGTAAATAATGGGCCCACTTTCAAACGAGCTAACGTTGGCGTCAGTGTAGGTACACGGAAGCTGAAACAATAATAATGCATGTTACAGTACATTTGTTACTTATGGCTCCATCTTGATGATTCTGCTAGTATCATGGTTAGAGAGCACAGGAAAAACAAAAAGGTACTCAATATTATAATAATTTATTTATTTATATTATCAATAGTTATACAGGGCGTCTCACAGCAATGCCACATGAAGGGAAAGTACTTTAAATATTGTAGATGGATCATTTTACTGAAGGAAAACCAGAGGAGAAATTCATGGTCTTCCTTTTATTTCTGAGACTATGTTATTTAGCAAAAAATAAGCTTTATGGTGAAGCCTTTCGATCGGTATGATAAAGCTACAGAGTAATTATTTTTCTCATGTAACGGGCTCCATTCCCGGTTCAACCATGTAACTATTTACAAATCTATGAATGCTGTTTAAATTGTTTTTTAAATTAAAATAATGTCTTCTTTCAGTTCTTTCAGTAAAATGTACAATATTTAAGGTACTCTACAATATTTAAGGTACTTTCCCTCCATGTTCGCATAGCCGTGGGACGCCCTGTATAATGATGGTAGTAAAAATAGCCGGGTCTACAGATTGACAATTACATATTTTATTGAATTTATATTAATTTACCCGTAACACGCCGGCTTCCTTATAACTTCTGGGAAAACAGTCAATGTCCAAGGAGGCAATTGTAGCTTATATAAATTTTCAATGAACAGCGTGTTATATATATCATTTATGTCTATATAATCAACGACATTTGTTCCAGTATAAGTAGTCAATAGCCTGTAACAAAAGTAAATGCACATTATTTCTTTGCCAAATATCTTACGGATAAATATCAAACTGTCGCTGTGCAAAGTGCATACTTAAAATACACATAATCAGGAGATTTAAGCTTAATTAAGCAATTATACTTTTATTCCACGCTTATTGTCTGAATGCTGAAAATTAACAATACCAGGAGGCTTTCCAAAATAGCATAAAAATTTCAAACAAAGCATAACATTTATAATTCGCATCATTTATGAGTTAATAACCCATAAATGATGCATTAAACCAATTTCACACTGATTACTACAAAATATTCGCTACCGCTTTGGATTTAAAAATTATGAATGTATTTATTCAAATAAAAACCTAAACAGAGTAAAAAAAAACCGGTAAAAGAATGCTGACGATACTCTAAGGACCAGACATTAAAAATAGTTGTTGCAACATTCAAATACAATCGCAATTGCTTTATCTATACAGTGTACACAAATTAAAAATAAATCAGGCCAATCACTCGCTTAAACTGCTCACTGACCACGCTTGGATCCTGGACTGGACTACGTAGCTACTGGATATACTACCATCTTTTGTTATTAAGTTCCCGCCTATGAATATTTTCAGTTGCAGAATTACCAATGTGTTCTTTTTAGTTCTTTTTACGCCCCTGGTAGAACCCCATTTCGTATCGTAGTGTATGTCAGATAAGGGGTTCTTATACCTATTATACTCACCTCATCAAATTCCTAAATCTTGCGAGATTTGCTTTGTATTTTTCGGAGTCTTTTAATTTCTTCAGTTCTACCTCGTAAGCAGGGCATTGCTTTTTCATAGCCAGAACTTCGTCATCATGTTCAGGAACAGTGTGGATAGGTATCGGTTGCCACATCAGGTTGTTATTCCATATTGCGTCGCCTTTGGGGGGAAACAAACCTAAACGAGAAGTATAACCCCTGTAGTTTTTATTTCATAATCAGCATTCGCGCAACAGCAACGAATCTCGCTGGATGTAATTGTTCTAAGGCAAAACTTCGCAAAAAAGATTTTATATTATAATCTTTTCATCATAATCTCATCTTATTGATGACTTCCGATGAGCTTTCCACCTAGCGGTTTTCCCCGATTCCCTTTACTCCTAAAAGGCTGAATTTGGAAAACCATTCCGTAGTTGTTGCTTATCTACCTACGTACCAATTTAGATAAAGAATAATGAAATTAATTCTAAGCTACCAAAGAAATACTCATCAAAATGCAACGCTTTTAATAACAAATGAGCTTATAATCTTAAGTATAATTTGGTAATAATACAGTCGCGTGCATTATTAACTAGAGCTGAACCATAGTGCCAAGCATAACGCCCGAAATTAATTTCGATCTATCCTTGATTTTGCGATTGAAGATTGATATTTCGACACTATTTATATATGAAATGTAATATCAAATTTCAATTCACAATCTCATAATCTGGACAGAAAGAAGTTCTTTCTTTCCCCGTGAATCAAATACTAATTTCGTAAAGCACTAGCACGGGCTTCGCACCGGCACGGGCGTGAGGTCCAAAGTATCAAATCTATGAAATCGCCGTATCTATTCACAGTGCATCAATATGCTTTAGGCTCGCGCTGTGGCCTAAGTCTTTTTTTTTGGGTTCCATACCTCAAAAGGAAAAAAGGAACCCATAAAGTATCACTTGTGTGTCTGTCTGTCCGTCTGTCACAGCTGATTTGCTTCTAATCTACTGGACGTTGTAGTTGCAATTTGATACACATATGAATTACTGTGACCCAAATACGGACGTGTATCGTAAATAAATTAATTTGGAACACTTTTGGGGTACAAATTAGAAAATAATAAAATAGGTTTGAAAAGTTTAACATTGATATGTTACACTTTTCAAACCTATTTTTCATTAAAAAAAAAAGATGTTCACAACTACCCTTTTCATTTGATAATGAAAAGGGTTGTTGTGAACATCTCAAATATTTTTATTTAATGAAAAATTACCATTCCAAAACAAAATAGACCAAAATTTTAAAAAATACAGTACCTATATGTTCTTTACTTAAAGATAACAGGAAAACCTATAAGAAGTTTATGATCTTCAAACGACATGGTAAATCTGTCAATAATGTGCGTACAAACTTACATTTGCAGTTGGAATGTATGAGAGCACATGATTTTCAACTACAATGTTAAGTTTGTACGGAACCCTCTCCACACAAGTTCAAATCGCACTTGTCCGGTTTTTTTATAACTTTTATTTACATGTAGGTACTTACCAGCCATGTTAGCTTGGGCTGACATAAGGGTTCTATCGACATCGGTGGATCGAACGTAAATCTGATTGGGATCATAATTTACCGCAACTAAATTCTAAAACAAACAAAAAGAAAAGAATTATTATAGGTATAAGAAAATGTTCAGAGTATGGTATCACTGGAAATGGATGTGTAGGTAAATAATAAACCACAATATTCCTTATTGTACCGCCACCTTTCATATCAGTTTAGCTCCTATCAATAAGCCATATAGTAGTCTAGCTAAATAACATTTATTGTAAATTGTGTCTTTTGATATTATGATTGTGCTTATTTGTTTTTATTTAGTTATTTTATACTAATTTCCGTTCCACAGTTTCATTTACATTCCCAACGATCCAGAAAATATTCTATCTGTGTGCAAAATTTCATCCACATCCATTCAGCTATTTGTGTGTGTTTGAGTCACAAAAATCCAAATAAGAAGTCAGACTTTTATAATATTAGTAAGATTTCTTTTGTGTTAAACCCCCATATTTTTGTGTTTTGGGATTTCTGCTCCATGGCAATATGTTTATTAAGAGGGCTCAATTCGTCATACTTTTCATACAAAACCTCTGTACTTATTATGGCGTTGTTAAATATTTTTCGTTAGATGTTTTGAACAAATTAGTATCTTGTGCACTATATCTAGCCTTGTATCTAGGCGTAATTTAAAAAAAGTGTGAAACACATTCAATCAAAGCCTCCGAATAACAGCATTTTTGCCTGAATTTTGGCCATATCTAATGTACCTATAAATTGTAAAAGTAAAGAAAACATTTAGATACCAGGCTTGCAAATGTATTGGAGATTCTAAATAACTAACTTTTTTTTCACAAACTTGTAAGATTTTTTCACAAGAAGTATACTCCTGGAACAAGTTTTATGAATGCGAAATCATGAATGACGACCTAGCGAAGCGGACGCGAGTGATCAGCGGAATTTACCGACTGATAACCGACGGCTCTGATGCTCTCTCTTTTTTCGCAGTCAAACATTACGTTGGATGAAACAACAAGATTTTAGACTATGCTCGCGTTGAAGTTGCGCCGGCCACAGAGGGCCGCCTTAACAAAAAGCCACTATATATAAGGCAAAACAATTAGGTTATTTCCTTGTGGTGAGGGGAAGACACTTCATAAGAAAAATAATCAAGTTAAAAGTCTTTGTCTCACAGCTGGGACACACATCCGTTAACTAACTACTAATGAAGAAGAAAAAACTGATGTTGCAAGTGTCCATAGGCTATGGTAACCGCTTACCATCAGGAGGGCCGTATGCTTGTTTGCCACCTTAGTGGTATAAAAAATAAATAAATATTATTTGTATAATTTATAATTTTTGAACTCACCGAATATCTTTGCCGAATCTGTTTTCCGAAAGAGTAATGTTGACTTTTTCCTGTGTTTGTAAGTTGTCCAAATTTTACTGGCCACACGGACTCATTCTTCCAGGGATCTGTGGGATAGGAGTTTACCGGAGTTCTATCCCCATGTCGAAACAAAATTGTAACGTATCTAACAGTTCTTTCTTGACATGTTATCATAGATAAACACATCAAAACAATAGCAATTCTCATTGTGAATTAGTTTAGTTACACTTATTTATTGTCAACAACCACTCTATTTAGCGGTCGCGAGCGAACTGTCAAGAGTGTCAACCAGTGTTCACAACCTGAAGCCAGGCAGCTATCGTACCAGGGCCGTAAAATTATCGTATATGCTCGTATATGGATCAAAATTATCGTACCCATCAGGAAAATGGCTAAAATACTTTAAAAAATTATATGAAACGTGACAATAATATGTTGCAAATACTTTATAGTTTAAATCTTGTAAACTTGTTTTTTAAATGGAAAAAAAATAATAGTTCCCGCCAACATCTCGAATTTATACAGAAGAAAATAATGTTAAAGGATAGAGACACATGAGAACAAGCTAATTTTTTAAAAGTTTAACTGAATAGATTTTATATTTGCGAGAACAGAATACACAAATATTAATTAAACTTAATATTTTATATACAAATTCGAAAAGACAATAACTGCCAACACTCCACCACATCGAACGACGATATCGATATCGATCGCTGATTGGAAGACAGCAAGATTGCGCCATTAAGCAACAGCATGTGTTCCTAATATGTTCCTAAGAAAGAAATGAGCCAATAGATGGTGGTGACACTAAAAAACAACTGTAATTTTTATTGGGCTATTGGCTATCTGCGTAATCATCAAATTTTTCATCAGAATGGAAATTATCATACAATCAGCGTACGATAGTCGTGTACCATCGTACATCGTACGTGGTTATGAAATTATCGCACATGTACGATAATTATCGTACGGTTGCGAACACTGGTGTCAACTCAACCAAACTGACTGGTGAGCACAGAAGAATAATGTTGTATATATGCTGAGGTTGTGAGTGTTGTGACCGTTGTGACCATGGATTTAATATACAAACAGGATTGAACTCTCCAAAAATTTTATCATACAAAAATAAACCATAAGTCATGCACGTTAGGGTTTACTTTTGTTAGTTATCTTAGCCGAGGCAAAACGAGCCGAGAGAGATAGCCCGAACCGAGGCCGTTTGTCCCTTTTCCTCAATTGCCAAAAGATAAAAATGTTAAAGATGGTAGAAAATATTTCACCACAACAAGTAAAATATATTACGTATAAATATTTTTTTGCTATTAAACTAGTTTTAAATCATTTTATTTTGTAGGTTTACATCTGTACATAATAATAAATAATTGTATTTAAGTAAAATAATCAAAATAATATGATTGTTTGGTAGCTATCATAAAATTATTCTGGTAGCACTGAAATCTGATATCAGTGGTGTCATGGCAACATGGCGACTTTTTCTGTTGTTTTGTGGAAACGCATTTTGTTTATACTTTTTATCGTGAAAATGGTGAAAAAAAATTGTATCAAGACATGTAAAAGTGAATCATGTGCTGGTTGTGGGATTTTATTTCACAAGTAAGGAATAACGATGATTTTATTTACTAACAATGGTGAGTCATAAGTAGTTTGACCATGGTTTATTAAAAAAAATTGTAGACGGAAGACACTAAAGTTAGTGTAATTCTTTTTAAAACTAAGTATAATGTTTATTGTGTGTTGTAATGTGTACCTATTGTATAAATTATTTGTACCTATGTATCGCATAATTGAAATAGCATTATTTTTTATGTTTGTTACAGCTTTCCATCGAAAGAAGAAATGAAGCAAAAATGCAATTTTGATGCGATTAAAACAAATGTTTTCCACAAGATTGAAACATCTTATTATTCCACCGCATCCTTTCCAATGCATAACAGATGAAGAACCGCAAAAACTGTAACTAGTAAAAGCATTGGCTAATAATTCGTACCTATTCACCACGCGAAATGTAATGCATTCAGAAACTTAGGCAGTGAGATTGGCCTAAGGCAGAAACTAAATAAAACGATTTTGTTTAGCCGTGTTTAATTTTAATAAATACCTACTTTGTCAAGCACATTGAGTTTTATTTCCCTTTGCCTTTATTTTAATTCCCAAATAACAGCTCTGTAGAGCAAACTGAAAAAAGAGCAAGGGGAAAAGCCGTGGTCCCAGAACGAAATTCTGCATGCACCCTTGCCTATTCATACGTAATATTTGATGATTCGACACAAAACGTAACTCAAAAATTAATCATAACTTTTCTCAAAAACATGGGTATACACGGCTACACATCAAGCTATACATTTCCAGTATAAACTGATCTCGCATTGTATAGGATTTCTGTACAATGAGAGGTCAGCTAATATTGGAAATTTATATCTTGATTAATCGTGCGTACACGATTCAACACCCACATAGAACATAACAATGTTCAGTTTCAAATAATGGGTTTTCGCGAAAAAGTATCTCGATATCTATAGTTTTTCATTATGGTTTTATCTCTTATTTTTTCTATAAATTATTATTTCACTATTTTAAGTAACATAATGTTAATATTTTTGTAATACAAACAATAATTTGAAATCAACTAGTGTCAAAACGCCACAAACAGACAAAATTGGAGGAACTTTGCAATGCAGCGATTGTGCGCGAAAGGGACTAACAATGACCACGACCACTCTGCCAAGAGTGCACGACTAGGAAGAAGAAGTGTCAACCGGACACAAATTATCTCTCAAATCCAACTTTCCTGTTCGTTATAAAAATGTTTGGTCACCCTATTAGAATGGGATAAACAGCCTCGGTATGCGTTATCTCTCTCTGCTCGCGTTTTTGGCCCAAGAGCTCAATCCTGTTTGTATATTAAATTCATGGTTGTGACTGCAACTTTGGTGTGCGTTTATGTCAATTATCCAGTATAAAATTTAAACTGACTAAACGTCAAACAACCGGTTCAAGCACACCGCGAGGCGAAAAACTAAACGGACTAAAATTTAATCTGTCCCGTTCACTGGTATAAGTTTTCGCCGAATAGGACAAATTTTAGCAACCTTTATGGGTAGTATTTATCTCAATTATCTTATTTAAATTTTTTGCTATCAGATTGACAGCTATTCGTTGTTTTGCATCAGCAAATTGATTTTTCATGTTGTGGTATATTTTTACTGCGTAATTTCGAGATCACAAGTGAAATCCTAACTTTATGGAGATTACAATACAATGTTGAGTCAAATTGATAGTTATTTACAAGCTGTCAATTGAATTTGATAGCTAACATAGATTTAGAACTATGACTCCGTTCAGCGAATCATCGCTCGCTGGTATAATTTTTATCCGGCAAAAATTTGTCGGCTTACTTAAACGTACCCCAGCACCACAGAATAGTTGAAACGTTAGCACGTAAAATGCTCGGGTTGCAATACTGCGCTTCCATTAGGTATCCCACGGAACAAAAGACTTTTTTGTTCCGTGAGCTGAGGTATCCAAATAGCTCATCAAAGCTTGGCTGTAATCTTGGCAACAAAATAGATATGTCTTTTCGTCACAATTCTCGGAATTTTTACGCTATACTGGGCTGCGTTTAAGTCAATTATCCAGCATAAAATTTAAACTGACTAAACGTCAAACACCCCGTTCAAGCTCACCGCAAGGCGAAAAATTCAACTGACTAAAATTTAAACTGCCCCGTTCAAGGGCGTCGGCTGGTATAAGTTTTCGCCGGCTAGGATGAATTTTAGCGACCTTTTTACCTCGCTAAATTTTATCCTACTGTCAGATTGACAGCTGTTAGTTGTTTTGCATTGGAAAATTGATTTCTTATGTGCTCCATTTTTACTATGTAATAATATCGAGATCACAAGCGAAATCTTAACTTTACGGAGATTATAATACAATTTTGAGTCGAATTGATAATTATTTACAAGCTGTCAATTGAATTTGACAGACTCTAACTATGACTCCGTTCAGCGAACCCTCGCTAGTATAATTTTTATCCGGCGAAAATGTATCGGCTTACTTAAACGTACCCCTGTTGTTCAGATTAGATAAGTTCCGTGACATATCGATAGAACGTCGCTATGTCGCGACTATGACGCATATCCGGTCCGAAAAAAGTTGAATGTAACTTGAATGGGCTGAAAAAAGAAATTTGATTTTGACAACGTCTTGGAGTTAATTAAAATGAAATTATATATAATGCAGATTCTTGTCCTTATTGTGGGGTTTTACAAAAATATAATTTAAAAAGATAAAATGTTTTACTCTAACAGCAGTTACGTTATAAAATGTTTTACTCTAACAGCAGGTAGTACAAAAATATTTTTGTTAAATTAAAAACTAATATCTATTATTATAAAATATAATATCAATCATGACAGCATAACAAAAAAACTTATTTTGAAACGTACCTACTTGTAGCCCTATTACTAATATCTGGCAGCACTGTGGTTTATTTTTAATTTATGATAACTTTTGTGGGTACTTGTTTGTACGTTTTCGTCAATCTGCAAGTAAGTACCCGCAAAAACCTACCTTGTTAATTTGTACTTTAAACTCAGTACGAGTGCGTATGCCTTGTATGCGATCTGTGTTTGTTTAGTTTTGCGTGGAGTTCATTTTCAGTTCTTTAGACCTATTGTTATTGTTTTGCTTTTGTTATTGTTTTCTTTTTCTTTTGTTATTGTTTTATTTTGGTAAAATGCCAAAAAAGACGAAGAAGACTGTGTTGAACAGCCAATCCCGTAAATTGGTTATTCATTTGCGGGACTACTTCGAGCGTGAGCGCCAAAATGATGGACCATTATTGCCCATTTTCAACGTCGTGGATCGAGTTGCAGAGGCTTTGGATATTGGAAAAAGCACAATTACCCGTATAACAAAAGAAAAATTCGGAGAAACGAGTATGGAAGAAAATAAGCTCTCAACTCCAAAAAAAAGCGAGCTAAACTTGCTCTAGTAACTGGAGTAGATAGTTTCAGTGCCGATGCAATACGTAATCACATATACGGTTACTACAGAAAAAATGAGTTACTGACTTTGTTTAAATTATCTAAATCCTTGAAGGACGTTGATTTGTTTCAAGGAAGTACGTCATCAATGTGGCGAGTTTTACAAAATTGGTTTTCAATTTAAAAAAGTGAATAAAAGAAAACTAATAATGGAAAGGAAGGATATTGCGCTGGCACGTGTGTCGTTTCTTCGGAAAGCAACACTTATTGAAAACTGGGATAAAGTTGTGTTCATCGATGAAACTTGGCTCAACGCTAACCACACAGTTAGTAAAATATGGACAGATGACACCCCCCACGCCTCTACTAAAGTACCAGAAGGCAAAGGCGAGCGATTAATAATATGTCACGCTGGTACAACTAATGGTTTCGTGCCCAATGCCCTATTGGCTTTTAAATCAAATAAATTACAGTTTAAAAAAACTAAAAAAAACACGCTTTAAAAAGCCCTGCACTAAAAAGTGTTAAATAATTATAAAATTGAACCTAAATATATTCTCTGTCTATCCCGTAAGGGCCTAAATGTAAGCAATTTTTGTAATTAAGTTCAATATTTGAATGAAAAGTGTGTGGCGCTTTTCATTTTGTAATTTACGATATTTCTTTATGATAATGATAATGCTTAGAAATTCTATTGGGTTACAAGGATATCTATTGGGTTATCTAATCTGAAAAACAGTTTAGTGTTGTATACCAATAAGGGCGGCCGCATACTATAAGAAATTTTCTGTCAGAAAATTTCAGACACCCGCCGGAAGGCACTTTCCTCATACATTTTGTTCTAGACCCCGCATACTATCCGAAAATTCTGACGTGTCTGACGTTCAAAAATGTATGAGCAAGCGGGCGTCCGAAATTTTCTGACAGAAAATTTCTTATAGTATGCGGCCGGTCTAATAGTGAAACTATCGATACGATAATAAAATACTGATTCAGTTCGTCTTGTTACTATGATAACTGTAACAAGACGAATTGATAGCTGTCGATAGTATTGATATTAAGTGTAACGATGCGACTTCTCCCATTTCAACGATTGCTTCTGGTCACAAACAATAATTTCAAATTTTCATACTAGGTAGGTTTTTTTTTACTGTTTATAGACCTATGTTTGACCGCAATCTCACCATGGTAAGTGATGATGCGGCCGAAGGTGGTAAGCACACAAAACCTAAAAGAACTGGCTCTCAAGTGCATCTACACACCGAACACACCGAAAGGTGCTTGGCGACAGATTTTCAAGTTGAGGGTGGTAGCCAGCCAGGCGAGTACTACAAAGTACCCTACCACCGTGCTATGGTTTTCTCACGATGTTTTCCTTCACCGAAAGCTCAAGCTCATTGTAGGATTCGAACCCGGGACCTTCGTCTTGGTATCCGACGTCACTACAAATGAGCTATCATCGCCTAAAATGGTATCCAAAGGTATCCAGTATTCAAATGTTATAATTTTCAAATTTTCACATTCTCATATAAAGAATTGCTCACCAAATATTCATCAAACTCTATCAGTACTGAGAAAACAACTCCAAATAAGTTGACAAGCAGGTAGGTAGACAGTCCAATCCACCTGATGGTTAGTGGTCACCGCCGCCTATGGACATGCAATACCAGGGAGTTGCCAATGTGTTGTCGACCTTGAAGAGCACATTTTACGCCTCTTTTGAAAAAGCCCATATCGTTGCGCTGAGGGAAAACCGAAAAGGGGAGCTTATTCCACACCCTAATGGCCC
Organism: Polyploca ridens; assembly: GCA_951394255.1. Taxonomy (NCBI): domain Eukaryota; kingdom Metazoa; phylum Arthropoda; class Insecta; order Lepidoptera; family Drepanidae; genus Polyploca; species Polyploca ridens. The sequence goes on from OX596244.1 coordinate 4,280,616, forward strand.
GCAGTAAACAACTAGCTAGTTATATGGAGATATTCATAAATAGGGATGCAAGCAAGAATATAGTTTTCTAACTCTATTTATTACATAAATACATACACTGGCAACTATAGATTCTATTTTTTATATTATAAAGCATGATGTCTAGTTTATTGATTAGAATTTGGTTAGGCTGTGAAACATTATAGATTTACTACATTTTACTTAGTAGTTATATTATATGGGCCCGCGGTTTCACTCGCACCCCCTTAGAAACGGAATTTCCAAAAATCCTTAAACTGAAACTAATTAAATCCCGCCTTACAAAAGTGAAGATTAAGCCCCTTTGCACATTATAAGAAAAATGTCTTGTGTCTTATAAGATATTCAGTCGCTCTGCAGGGCTATTTTAAAACGCTCGGATTCGATATCGGGAACGGATTCAAAAACTACCCAGGCGATTTTCCGCAATTGCTATTTTAATTTCCAAATTCCAATATTTTTAATGTTTCTTTACGTAAATATCAATTCGATTCATCGAAAAGTTTTCGGAAATTAAAATAGCAACTGCTTAAATTCGCCTCGGTTGAATCCGTTTCCGATATCGAATCCGACATTTTAAATAAGCCCTGCTGGTGGTTATATGAGACCGTGCATATTACAAGAAATGTCTGCTCAGACATTTCAGAAATTTACAGAAATTTTCTTATAATGTGCAAAGGCGCTTACAATGTTTACTACTTACGATATGGGTTGATAATCGAAAAAACATTGAATTACGTCAGGATTGTCTGTGCGTCTCTTTCTCTCTCGCAAAGTGTCATAAGGATTGTCATAATTCTTTTCCATGCTATAGAGGTCTAGTTAGCGTAGCAAAATCATAAGTCTATGAACTTGCGCATAGGTTTAAAACATGACATCTCACCTCTGGGGCTCTACCGCGTAACTATGGTGGTAATCGTCACGAACACCATTAATGAATTTCATCCAATCAGGGCCCACGAATGATCATCGTCGCGTCGTACCGCGTGCGCGTCATTGGACGAAATAATTAATGGTGTTCGTTACGATTACCACCAAAGATACGCAATAGCCCGGCTGATAGCTGAAGCTGCAATCAAGTCTTATTTCAATAGGAATAGGGTCATGGAATAGGGTAGAGACTACTATATGTACCCAATAAAAAATAAAAAATCGTTTGTATACAACATAGTTATTTGGCGGCAGTATTCTGTAAGGTGGAGGTACTTCCCCAGTCGAGCTGCTCTTTGAGCGAATAAACACTATGCTCTACCACTCTATTTGTAAAAAGAAATATTCAATCATCATCACGAAAAAACTGATAGGAAAACTTTTTTATTTATTTTATTTAATTTTCCTGTTCCTGCTTTACAATTCCAGAACACGTCCTTGAACATCAGTAAAAGCATCGGGATCATTGGCGTCGACATTTCTAGCGACGTTTTGTTCCGAAGTCTTAGAAGTACTTAGAAGACAAGGTTACACTGGCATCCAAAAAGCTCCGAGTGCTCAACAGAGCGAGGCAGTAAGTACTTCACATCGGGGCAAAGGCTGCAACTTTATAAGTCGCAAGTCTGGCCTCATATGGAGTACTGCTGTCATCTGTGGGCGGGGGCACCTGGATACCAGCATGATCCTTTAGACTCGGTTCAACGACGTGCCTTCATAATTGTCAACGATCCCGAGCATACAAGTGGTTTAGAGCCCCTCAGTCTGAGGAGAAACTTTGCCTCCTTATGTGTGTTCTACCGCTTGTACAACGGACAGTGTTCTGTATGACGACGGCTATTGAAACATTGAAACCAGAATTGTTTCGTACTGTGCGGGCTCAAAGGAGTTTTCTTCCGCGGTCGCTCAGATTGTTCAATGAGCTCCCCGCCGTGGTTTTCCCAATGGAGTATAGCATAGGGCTCTTCAAAAAGGGTGTGAAGATATTTCTGCAGGGTCAGCAACGAGCGTGTGATTCCCCTGGTGCTGCAAGTGTCCATAGGCAACGGTAACCGCTTACCACCAGGCGAGACGTATGCTTGTTTGCCACCTTTGTGGTATAAAATTGATTGAAAATGTTTTAAAAAAACTTAACCCGACTTCAAAGTACACTAAAAAGTAATCAAATCCTGATGTGATGACAATGGGACTAAACGGGAAGTGTACCCTTTCAATCAGAATGAATTCAAACCAAAAAAGAATTTTCCAAGTCGGTTAATAAATGACGGAGTTAAACATAACCGAATTGAGAATCTCATATAGAATCATGCCGCGATTTGTACAAAAAAATAAAGATTTTTAGAGACGTTGAAATTACATTATTATTGATCCTTGGTGCTTATGGAATAACTTGAGGCATTTAAAATATTTTTAGATCCCGAGATAAAAATGCGACATTCTATGCCATGCCGGCGAATCGCGACCAAAACCATTATGTTGTTGTTATTTTTTGCGGGGTTTATAAAATATTTCAAGTATATTAATATGTTGCTGATAAGGTAATCTCAATATTGTTTTTATAAAAATACGGTGACATATAAGTACATACACTAGGTCTACGAAAATAATCATTTCTTATTCTCGTAGCGCATTCTTAGCGTGATATTCATAACTCATAGCCATTGACCCGAGTCTCAGAGTAAACAAGACCTAAAGGTATACTCAGAGTAAAAAAATACTGTAGCGCTACGAATATAGTCACGTGGGGTAAAACGTAGCACGTGTAGCAAAATTCTATACTTTGTACATAGTATTTATATACTTTGAGCTAATATTAAAGAGACGGGTTTTGTATTTTTGTTTATGTGCTGAGCGTAATCTACGGATCAACATCTAATTCCGGATTTTTTTCACTAATAGAAAGCTATTATACGCGAGTGCTAAAGGCAATTTTTTATACCGGGACAACGATATAGTATCCCTCGGGAACGCGGATGAAACCGCGAGACGGAAGCTAGTATATCATATTACGAAACATGACTTTTTTATATGTTCTGTATATAATATATAACAAGCATGTATTATATAATATAAATCTTTTTGAAAAAAAATCTAACTGATCAAAATCCGTGGTTTACAAGGAGTTAGTGGACAAACAGACAGACAGACGCGGATAGCGACTTCATTTTATACTATGTTGTGATGATGATGATGAAGTGAAGATTGTATCTTCATGCAAAATTTCCGCTAAATCAATGTGAACTGTACAATTTCATTCCGTGCTCTCATTTTTATCACGAATTTATTCATGTTGAAATTATTAAAAAATATCATGGCAGTAATGAATAGGACTTGCAGAGGAATGTTTAAATAGCTTTGTAGCTTGACCGAGCTACATTATTGCACTTGTAATAGGTTCAAAGAAACTTTATTTCTCAAAAGATCTCTTCATGAGGACTTTACAAAATTTGATAAAATAAATATAATATGCGTTTTTTAACCGACTTCAAGAAAAGGAGGAGGTTCTCAATTCGGATGTTTATATATATTTTTTTTTATGTATGTTCTATAGAAAATATTTCGCTTTACAAAATTTGATAAAATAAATATAATATAAGTTTTTAAAAGCTCATATCAAAAGTTACATCGGTAGTGTACACGTGTTCGGGTTTATTTGCCGGCTTGCCTTTTATTATTTCATATAACATATTAGCTTAGTAAGTACAGTATTACCCAACTGATATGGCGCGTCGTGAATCTTCGTTCGCACAGAAAAGGAAGTATGGCCCCGAAGATTAACGAAAGAATGCTTAAAACTTATAATCAACCTTAGATCACTACTATAAGGTTCATAATACACTGCAGCTGTTAGGTCCTCCACTCGCAAGTCACGCCTCTCCGAACGGCGCGCGCTAACATGGCGGCAGCTGCCGACCAATAGTGTTTCCCGCGCTTTGAAAATGTATCTTCTGCGCAGGTACATCGGTAAGCCATATTAATTGGGTACTACTGTACTCGTGCTTAGTTCATTTTATGAACTTACTTTATTTATGACTAGTTTCTACGCCGCGGTTCCACCCGCGTTCCCGAGAGACCCATTGTTTCTTCAGAATAGAAGAAGATGAAAAGTACCCTATGTGACGATCCAGAATATATTCTACCTATGTCCCAAATTTCATCCAAATTAGTTTAGTAGTTTTTACGTGATAAAAATATAATAAAAATCATAAACTGACTGATATACTATATGTATATCGATGGCTCCTACGTATAGTGAGTCAGTTGATTGATTTGATAACACCTATAAATATCTTATTTAGTTTAATTACCAGTCAAGGTCACAAAACTGCAATAAACACAATTAGGTAGTTGCGATGAAAATACAACAACACCTACGGCGGGTGGGCGCAGTGGGGTGACGCGTTCGTATATACCCTGTATTGGTCTATACGTATCAGTGGCAAATGGACCAAATTACTCTTGAGAAGGTAGGGTACTGGTTCTCTAAAGACATGGTATTTCCGCAACTAATACCACAATTTTTGTTTAGGAATTAAGATTTTCTCAATTTTCCGTACTTCCAAATCGGTTGCGAATTTAAGGTACTTAATCATATCCATTATAACTCTATACAAACAATATGAGTGTAAACGACTAACTAATTATAAAAAGAAACAAAAAACCCGACTGCGTAAAACATAAATTAACAGAAAAGAGAAAACCAAGCTCTTAAATCTCTAGAATTTTGAATATAACTTGAATTTTATAAGGTATTGCAACCTAATCGGAGACAACCTTATTGGTTGTCCCCGATTGCAATCTAATAATATATATAAAATGCTTTTGTGGGTACGTAAATACGCAGTTTTCTCAATCACCACCAACCCCAATCAACTTCCCGTTGGGGTGGTAAATACCCTTTGGTCTCCAGGTGGTAGTAAGGGAGTTTGGTCGCGGTGGGTGGAAGGGGGTGGTTGTGGGTGGCGAAAATGTTAAAACATATATTGCAGTCCTTTTCAAACGCATGAGGACTTCTGAAAAGATCTCAATATTTCTGGAATGGAAAGTTCCAAAATGTGTAAAACGGTTATAATCGATCTGGAATGTTCTAGAAAGTTCAACAAATATCTGGAATGATCTAGAAAATTCTAGAGTGAATGCAAACTATTATAATCGATATAGCATGTTTTGAGAAAGTTCTACAAATTTCTGGCTTCATCTAGAAAGTTCCAAAATGTCCAAAACTGTTATTATTTATTTATTTATTTATTTATTAAACTTTGGTACACAATACAGTTTATAGCTATATAAACAACACAATAATGAATGATAGTAAGCAAAACAGAGACTGAACTATAAACCTATGCTATGCGTACACATCATGACCAAAAATTATTAATGTAATTAAGAGGGTTAGTAAATACAAGCAAACCTACCACTATGTTAGTAATCAAATATTAGTTATGAAACAAAACACTTACACATTATCGAGTTAGAATGTTCGAGAACGTTCTAGAAATTTCCAGAATTATCTGGAAAGTTCCAAAATGAGTGCAATTTATTATGATGGATTTAGAATGATCGAGAATGTTCTAGAATTTTTCCGAATGATCTGGAAAGCTCCAAAATGAGTGCAATTGATTATGATCGATTTAGAATGTTCGAGAAATATCTTGAATGATCTAGAAAGTTCCAAAATGAGTGAAATTTATTATGATCGATTTAGAATGTTCGAGAGTGATCTAGAAAATTCTAAAATGAGTGCAATTTATTATAAACGATTTAAAATGTTCGAGAAAATTCTAAATATTTCTAGAATTATCTAGAAAATTCTAAAATGAGTGCAATTTATTATAAGCGATTTAAAATGTTCGAGAAAGTTCTAAACATTTTTGGATTGATCTGGAATATTCCAAAATGTGTATGAGTGTTATTATTGATCTAAAAGAACCAAATCGAAATCTAAAATAGAAATCTATAATATCTATGTTAAAAAATATATCCTTATATATTTCTTATACCATTAAACATACGATGTATTTTAACCCGAGCAACGCCGGGTTTCGCTGCTAGTACCTTATAAAATTCAAGTTAATTTATGTTTTACGCAGTCGGGTTTTTTGTTTCTTTTAATCATTTAATTTATTTCAGACTTTTAAGTTTTATACAGAAAGAATGGTATGTATTAGTAAGTAAATGAGCGGTACGGTAAAGGAACGCTAACAACCATCGTAACTCTGTGATGTACGTATGGTAACGGCTCAGTACCCACTGTCCTTGCATTAAACGTGTTTTTTTTGCAGTTTACGTCAAAATGATAGCATAAAAGTATTACAATATATACATATATGGAATGGTCTATTTACAAGCTTTCATTTGATACCCATATTGTTATAATAACGAAACTTTTATTTTTAATACCCCCCCTATTTTTTTATTCTTAGGCGCCATATAAAAATAATATACCCTATGACACTCACTCCCCCAGTCAAGACGTATCTAACGACACCTCATATGCTTAAATCCATCAAGCCGTTTAGGCTGCAGAGCGGCACAAAGAAATAGACATACATACATACATACATACATACATACATACATACATATATACATACATACATACATACATACACTCGAAAAACATAACCCTCCTTCCGGGTCAGTCGGGTAAAAAGGCTTCACCCCTGAAACAATTAATAGTTTCAAAATATCAAGAAGTAGAAAGAACGATCTTAGGGAGTTTTTTTTATACGCCTAAGTCGGTAAACAAGCGTACGGCCCGCCTGATGGTAAGCGGTTACCGCAGCCATATGGATTTACAACACACGAAGCATCGCTCACGCGTTACCGACCTTTCCCCCTCCTCAATGAGCTCTGGCGACCTTACTCACGCGCAGGAACACAACTTTACACCATTGAATTATTATACTCAATGCTTTACACAACATAAAGTTATTTGACTGCGGTATTCTGTAAGTTACTTCCCCAGTCGAGCTGCTCTTTGAGCGAATAAACGCTACGATCTCTTGAAGATATTTTTTGTTTGTTTGTATGTTTGAGATGTAGTGGCAGAGGTTTCTAGACCCTTCGTGGTGAGAATTGCGTTGATATGTCAGTGAGCTAGTCTCTCCTTTTAGATTAAGCCCACGCAATGCCACGTGCAATAACGCCACGTTACATCCAATTTCAGTAGGTACGTGGGAAGCTGTTTGCAGAATATTACATTCAGAAATTAATGAAAGTTCACTCACCGTAGTTATGCAGTTAGCGATGAATGTAGGGAATGGTTTGTGGGCGTATTTCATCGAATAAAATGCTGCTACTATTTTATCACAGATTGGATTTGTTTATTGCTGTTTTTATGTAAAAGTGTGAATCCGTCAAAGACTATTCGGAAAGGTAAAACTTTTCGCAGAAATAACTTTAATGACTTTTAAAATGAATTTTCAGAATAATCACGTAGGTAATCTTTTTTCAAAAACATTCACGGTATGAAATAACGACATATAACTCTTGACACTGTTTTGATGTCGGCGATAGAACATGATTGTTCCATAGAAAATATCCAATTCTACCAAAATGTTTATAGGAGGTAGGTATCCCAGATTTATTACGTACCTATGTCATTATTTCATACCACTTTGAAGCCGGTTTGCTTCAAAGTTCTTTCTATGGAACAGTCGTGTTCTATCGCCGACTTCCAATCGCACCCAAAATTCAAGTTTTTATAAAACATTTACTTTTTATATTTTCTGTATATACAGGTGTCCCAATTCTTATAACGTCAAGAGGGTACTGGGCGAAAGACTAGTCTATACCAGCTCTGGTAAGCAAATGAAAAAAAAACAATGATAATAGCCATATTTTGAAAGAGTTGACACCCTCTAGACCAAATATTTGGGCACAGTGATTACAAATTTCCGAGTTTTGCAGTGTATTTAATTATGCATGGTTATTTAGGATAACGTTAATAAAAAAAAATTACGTAATCCTAAATAACCATGTTATCGTAGTCACAAATAAAACAAAGAACATTGTTAATATACCTAGTCAAAAATAATGATATTTGCATGATATTTGATTGAGTTGTATAAAAATTATACCAGTTAACTTTATTACGTAACCCAGGCAAATAGTACCAAAAGATGGTGCGTTTAATCAAGATTTATATATGGTCACTTTTCATTCCATCAAAATATTATTGCTTATTTTATAGCGAGAGATCACTTGTATTTTTTTTCTTTAGCTGGTATAGACTAGTCTTTCACCCAGTATCCACTTTACGTTGATTATGGGGACAGCCTGTGAAACATGCAGGTGTATTATACCCATAAACCATTTGGAAGAAATTATCTTAATGATAGTGAAAACCACATCAAAATCCGTTGCGTAGTTTAGAAGATCTAAACATACAGAGGGATCAGGGACAGACAGACGCGAAAAGCGTCTTTGTTTGTTACAATGTAGAGAATGAACAGTAATCAAAATCCAACGTTATAAGTAATATGAGACGAGATAACACGTAGGTACTTCTATCACTCCTACATTTTCATGGTACAGGATACATTAACGGACGGTAGACATAAACAATTCCATCGTAAATCTTTCTAAATGATGTTTGTCCGCGCCGCACTTACCTATAGGCGGCTGAGACAATGTTGCAGGTACACAAACGCTCAGATTACCTTTTTACGCTTCCATTATTTATTGGACTAGGTACTTATATAGGTATGTTTTATGTGACTATTTAGGCTTAAGACTAAAGACCGGATTATATGCAACATAAAAAGCTTGTTATATGCATGCAAATATGCATGAAAAATGCTTGAAATATGCATGAAAATTGGCAAAATATGCATGAAAATTAGCAGAATATGCATGAAAATTAGCAGAATATGCGAAATTAGAAATTAGATTAGATTAAGTTTAGGAACCCAAAAAGAGACGAAAAGTAAGTTCTATTTTTTTTATTTCAAAATCAGCGTACAATTAGTAAATAATACATTGATAGACGATACTCAATAAAAAAAAAATAGGTACAGTACAACATTACATTTACAATATTTCATATTTTTGTAAATGTAAACTAGACTAAAACGTAGACGCGGGAATGGGAGGTCTACACGAAAGCCTTAACAGAATATAATAAGGAAATAAGGAAGGCCAAGAGAGCTTCCTGGAGAAAGTTCTGCGAGGACGTCAAACACACGCCTCAAGGCGCTAGGATTCATAGAATTCTTGCCAAGGAAAAACCTAGGCAAATAGGTCTTCTCAGGAAGACAGATGGCTCCTTCACGTCTAACGAGAAGGAAAGCTTGGAGGTGTTAATTTCTGCCCATTTTCCTGGGGCTCAGGCTAGAAGCCTAGTAAATGCCGGAATGTCCGTCTGCAGAAGGCCTCATAACGAGGACTGGCGCAGAGCGGCGCAAATTATTAGACCACGACAGGTAAGATGGGCGGTAAACTCCTTCAAACCTTATAAATCAAGTGGAGCTGATGGTATCCAACCTATTCTGCTACAGAAGGGATTGGATATCCTTATTCCTTTCTTGATTAAAATATTTAGAGCTAGTTTAGCCCTGGGGGTGGTTCCAGAACCATGGACCAGGGTAAACATACTATTCATACCTAAGGCTGGTAAAAAGGACTATTCTTTACCAAAGTCCTTTAGACCCATAAGCCTTACTTCTTTCTTGCTTAAATCTATGGAGAAAATCATAGATAGCTATATTAGGGATATGGTTCTACTATAGTCTAGTCTGAGTCTGAGTCTGACTCGCGCACCAAGGGTTCCGAAGTTCCTTAGACGTAAAATTTCTTGGTTTGGGCCAAAATTGTAAAGTGTACTTTGAAGGCGGTTTAATTATTTTAATATAAAGTTTTTATTTTGATTAGATTACATTATACATTATACCCCTAATGACAGTCACACACAACCCATCTAGGTGTAAAGTTCTCATCAAACAAATTCATTTAGCCCAAACACCATTGCTGTAAATCGTTGAGGAGCTGGCTTCATAATAATTATTTAGAGATAAATCTTGATAAAACAAGTTACATCCAATTTTGTAATCAAGGTGGCAAAAAAGTAAATGCTACTGTTCAATATGAAAATCAAACAATCAGAGAAACTACTCAAACTAAAAAACGCATGTCAATAAAGTATGCAGTAAATTGAATCGTTTTGTTTATATTTTAAATAGGCTTAGAAAATGTGCTGAGCGAAAAACAATTCTGGCAGCTTACTATGGCATGACTATGGCTATGTAGCCTCCGTTCTTAGGTATGGATTGCTAGTATGGGGAAACTCTAATCATTTGAATAGAGCTTTCCAAGTACAAAAGAAACGTATTCGTGCGATGGTCGGAATACCCCCCTACGAATCGTGTAAACCAGCTTTGGTATTCTGAAACGTTTTTGACGGCAACCGACGACAACACATGACGTATTCCGTTGTGACGGTTAGTCCGGGAGGTAGCGTTGCAAACACAAAAGTCATAGTAAGCCGGCTGACGTTGAAATGTATAGTTGATCTTATATGACTAATAAGTGAACCGACCGTCTGCTCAAGTAAGTGCTCAAGTCTACCACATCCGTCGTCAGCCACTCCCAGTAAAAAAAAGACATAGTACGCCGGCTCAAACTTGTTTCATAAGTATTTGACATCATACTGAGCTGAAAAAAATCGTCTGCTGCATGGTGGAGGGGGGAACACGCGTTAGCTGCTCGCATGAATTTTTTTTAAAAAAAGTTTACCCCTTCCGTAACCTTCCAATCCTAAACCCACCGCGGGTGCATCGCTGATGCGTGGTTCACTTATTAGTCATTCAAGATCTATTGAAAAAGATGGCCATCGATCGGCGTATTAATACTACCTAAAATGCATCAGTACCTCCCGGACTATTGCATGTCGAAACAATTGAATACTTGAATTAGTCAAAAGAATTAAAATGGACTGGAAGGTGTATTGTAAACATCAACTGCGCTCTGCGGGTGGATTTCATTTATTTTATGGGCGGTATGTAAGCTAAACGTCATAAACAGGGTTTGCTATTTTAGTGGTTTATGAATGAAAACATGAAAGAAATAGTATTATATGAACATAAACATAAAATCAAGACACCAATTAATAGATCCGTGTTGGTTCTTTTTTTTTAATTTGCTCCAATAACTAGCAAAAACATTACAAATATTACCAAAATCACAAAAATCGAGGTTTGCCTCTTTAGTGATACCATCAAATTTAGAATCCATTTTGTAAAAATTATATATAACATCGAATCACAAATATATGTACAACAGATCCGTGGGGCCACATTTTCATTTTTTTGTACGAGAATAACGTAATTTATTTATTAATAAGCATCAATTTTGCGACGCCATTTGTCCATACATTTTTCTATGAAATGTCATATGAAGCTTTATATACAAGACGCAATCGCGAAAATATTCAGTTCCCCCCAGTGTCCCAAGGTGACACCACGTCGCTTTTTATTGACACCGGAAATTACGTCATCCATATATCTGTATACATGCGCTTGTCAAAAAGAACATAATAAGTGCATTTTAATTTTTTACATTATTAGAATTATGAAATACACCATGGACATTTTGATAAATTTATTGTTCTTTTGGTAATCGGTATCAATTTCATGATTGGTTGATACGTCCTTAGTCTTTTTGAAAAAGTCCCGTATGCCAAAATATTTTCCTTGTTCTCCCTCTCAGCCATTGATTGCTTATTTTGTTACTTGCCTATAGATAGACTAGTCTTATTAATAAAATATAAATAAGATTCTATTTTTAATCATGCGGCTTTTTAATGAATCGTCGATGCTGAACAGAAGGTTAGGATACGGCCATCGATATAATATATGTATTTTATTAGATTTCACGTTCCGAACAAAAAATCCGTCGATTTTGATGACAGGGGGGGGCGAGGCGGGGGCCTGCGCGAAGCGAGTGCACAGTACTCTGACTGTTGCAGGTACAAGCTGTGTCTAACCAAACTATACAAAAATGTAGCTCCCCAGCCGCTTATAGATTATGGTTTTCGCGCGACCAAAACATCTTAAGCGCCAATGAATTTCATAGCGCCTACGCGTTTCGTTCAACGTGTCGTTCCTATAGAATTTACACCGCAGTCGTGGCATTTAAATGAAGAAATATTTTTTCTATTGTGATATTATTACCTATTTATTCACTTGAAAAACAAATAAGTTTACTTACTTGACTTTGATTTCTTGTATTATTAATGCCGCTCCGTACGCGCTCACACTGCATGAATGTCGAAGGCACACTAAAGTAAGGTGAACGGAACGCAGTTCAGTTTCCGAGTTCGATTCGAACCGAGTGAATCTTGGGAATACTGTGTATATATAGTAGAATGCTAGTAGAATACAATTATATCGATGGATACGGCCATTTATAAATAATTCACTGTTCTTATATTATATTCTTTAACTATAAAGCTATTATTGTTTATTTACTTTGTAGGTTTTATTTTATTAAGCATAACTTAATAAGCCTCTTTGCAAATCTTTACAATTTAAATTCTTATAATTTTTAATTCTCGTCGTCACACTCTACTACGCCTAAAAGTCATTGTGAGCATTATCCATAAAAAAATATTATTAATTATGAATAAAAAATCGATATCTCGGCACCGGTGCATCATATATAACATTATTTCTAGAGCTAATATACCAGGTTGTTCAATAAATTTTGTCGTTCGATACGAGAAACACGTTTTTATTATTTGAAATACATTTTATTATGATGATGATTAGCACTACTCTTAGCCAGTACAACCACCGACCCATGTCCTATACAACCATTCAAACATCAACCACCATGTAACTAACTTAGTTTATAATGACTGGTACCTGAATAGTTGTATCGGAATAGCCATGAAGAAACCAAGGAGTGCGTGTTATATAGGAGTGACACGCTCTGGGGTGGGAGAGGACGGCCAGCTAACCGCAACCAGTAGTGCTATTCTGTAAAGTTCATTTGCAATATCACTTCTGAATCCGCGATGAGATTAGAGTTTCCTATTCTTAAAATCATTGAATTCGACACTAGCGCCACCGAGTGATGACGGAAGTGAGATGAACTACGTCAGGTGAGTATTTTGACGTTTTTCAATAGGATTTGGTATTCTGAAACATAATTCAGCGCCAAATCGGGTTGCGAGGTGAGTTGCGAGATGACTTTCGAGATGATTTACCTTTTACAGAATAGCATACCTGCTAACCACAATCGACCGACTGTTCAGCCTATAGATTAGGGATGAGCGTTGATGTATGTTGAGTGCTGGAGTTTTATTGTCTTCTTTCTTATTTTGATTTTTTGTTCCTGGGTTGGATTTTGTTATTTCTTTGTTGTTCATTAGATTAACCTCCTCCATGCACGGGTATAGCTTCTATGGTTGAGAGGCTCCTTGTCCATTTCAGCTTCGGTATGTGCTTGCATATTTCTTGGTCTTCGTTATTATTCTAGAGTCAAATTGGTTGCCTCAGGCACAAAATTCAGCAAGGTTTTTAGTATAGTAGTCAAAATATTCTATATCATGCGCCGATTGATTTTTAAAGTAAATATCTGTTTTCTGGGTTTGGATTTTGGTGTACTGTAGGGCCGTAACATGGCCATAATATATGGGACTGTATTCTATCAGATGTGTGTTTGAAAACTTAAGTTTCCTGGTTATTGGGATGAGAAACATCCAGGACATCAAGGAGAACATATCGTTTGTGTTCCCGAAAGTATTATTTTTGGTTTCCTATCCTGCTGGGTGTATGAAGTTCCGTGATTTTAATCTGATCATGGATGAGCATTTTGTCCTGGTTTAATTAGTGTTCAGCCTCATTGTTTATCAGTTAGTTTATCACAAGCGCTCGAGCTGTACACACCAGCTGTGCAATAATTGTTAGACCCGGTTCTGATGCCTATAATTATTTAAGACTATACATGTGTCAAGTGTAGTGAAGTGATTATTTAATTGTAATATTAGGTCTTTACCTATGAAATTGCCCTTTTGTATGAAAAAATTTAAACGATTTTTTTTCATGTATTTTTTATTTGTATTCATCGAAGTAATCACCCATGCAATCAATGCATCTTTGCCAACGCAGTGGCAGTTTATTGATGCCCTTCTTAAAGAAATCAGCTGGACGGCAACAAATTCTTCAAAGGCATTTTGTATTGCCTCTCGGGTATTGAATTTTTTTCCCGCCAAGAAGTTATCCAAATTCTGGAAAAAGTAGTAGTCTGTAGGCGCAAGATCTGGTGAGTAGGGCGGATGATGGTTAACTTCCAACCCCAGTTCTTGCAACTTGGAGACGGTCTGCTGTGCAGTATGAGGTCGCGCGTTATCGTGCAGGAGCAGCGGAGACGAGCGATTGACCAATACTGGTTGGAGATGTGCCAGCTTCTCCATCATTGTGTTCAGTTCTTCACAGTACACATCTGCAGTAATGCTCACCCCGTTTGGTAAGAAGCCGTGATGAATCACACCGGCGCTAGACCACCAAACAGTGACCATTACTTTTCTAGGGGTACGTTTTCGTTTAGGGCATTGTTTAGGTGCTGAACCAGGATCCAACCAACTTGCTGAGCACTTGCGGTTATCAAACAGAATCCATTTTTCATCGCAGGTAACAATGCGGTTCAAAATTCCTTCATTTGTGTGTCTGTTGAGCAGTGCAAGGCACGTTTCGACGCGTACTTCGCGCTGGCGATCATTGAGTTCGTGGGGCACCCATTTGTCAAGCTTTTTTACCTTGCCAATTTGACGCAAATGGACCAATATTGTTTTGACGCTAACGTCGAAAGCTGCTGCTAATTCAGCCGTCGATTGTGTATCATCAGCTTCCACAATCGCCTTTAATTCATCATTGTCGACCAAAGTCTTCGGACGACCGCGAGGTTCATTTTTCAGGTCGAAATTCCCAGAACGGAAGCGAGCAAACCAATAACAGGTGGTGCGTTGGTTTGTAGTGTTAGCTCCGTAAACGTCGTTGATGTTGCGTGCCGCTTGTGCGGCGTTGCTGCCACGACGGTACTCATATTCCATAATTACTCGAATTTTTAACGTATCCATGATGACGAAAAAGATTGAAATGCGATGAAAATGTAACACTAATCAATAAACAAATGACTACTTTTGGAAAAAGACCTATTATTACGACAATAAACACATTGGGCCCCTGAGGAGTTTGTTGCGTCGCTTCTTCTCGTCATACAGAGCATTTCCGAAGCGACGGTTTAACGTTGTTTTACCCTGCGGAAAGCTGGTGTTTTGAAACCCTGCGGAATAATTGCACATGAAATACTAAAAAATCATCGAACGAGTCATAGTGGGTTGCGGGGGTGCTCCCAGAACTCCCTATCAGTCGACCGAATTTAACAAATGTTCGTTAGCTAATTATGAAGTATCCAGTACTGAATTGGCCATTGCAGGATAAATGGCTATGGCCCACGTTAAATGGCCTGCGGTCGCGTATACTAATAATTATACAAAGTAAGGGATAGAACCGCTGCATGGCCAATAGTATAATAATCATTGAAAAGGATTTCTTGACATACTTAAATTACGATGCGTGACAAATATTATAAACATAATATAGAATGGCTTCCAAATCTTTTAAAAGAGTAATAAAGTCGTGAAACGTCTCTGTGCAACCATCTCTTTTAATCTGAAAGCTAGATCCGCACATAAACCATTAAAGTAGATAACCTGAGTCGAAGGTCCTTTATAACATTTGCTAAGGGCCTCGCACTGGCTTAATTAGGCACTGTACTAAATTATATTTATATTGCAAATATATTGAAAATTTGCCTATAGTATTTGAGGATAATGTAGCGTCCTATTACAATTCAGGTGGCTTCCTATCCGCCTTCGGCGGAATACACAAAAATTGCCACTCTTATACACTGTTTTATTTAATCCTAAAGCCCCTCGCTATCTCAAGGAACGCTTCGAGTACTACACCTCAACATCATCTTCTTCATAGGCCCATGGAACTTAACTTCCAAACTCCCAGTCACACTTCTCACTCTTATTCCCAATCTTTTACTATCCAAGCTGTACGTCTCTGAAACTCTCTCCCTCAGACTATAAGACGGGCCTCGATGTTAGACTCTTTTGAATCTCTTATTATTTCACGCTATCACACGCTATAAACTTCCTCATTTCCTGCCTTTCTTTCTATTTTTCTAGAGCTGTTATTTTAACGTTATGAAAGTGTATTCTTATGTGTTAAACCTTCCATATTCTCATATATCCTGTTACCCAAAGGTTGTCTAAAAGAAATCGCTTAAGCGATAAGACCGCTTATTTTGTATCACTTCTTCTTTTTTGTATTGTTTCGTCTTCTACTATATGGTGTACAAATAAAGCATATTTATCTTATCTTATTAGTGAAAGAATGTTCAGAATCGGATTAGTAATTTCAAAGCCTCGTACATGCAACTTACAAACTTTACCTTTTTATATGATACTAGTTGTCCCCCGTGGATTCACCCGCGTTCCCTTGATAAAAGTAGCCTATACCCTTCTCTATACCATAGGTATCTGATTGCCAAATCTCAATGCGATGGGTTCAGTGGTTTAGGCGTGAAAGCGTAACAAACAAATGGGCCAGTTGGTGCAGTTGATTATGATTCCACCTATAGCGGTGCAGGTCGTGGGTTTGATTCCCACCCAGGATATGCATTTGTGTGCATGAACATATCTGTATGTCCTGAGTCTGGGTGTAATTATGTATTTACAAACAGAAAGGTTTCCATAGTTCAAGCTCAGCTTAGTTTGGGATCAGATGACCGTGTGTGAGGAATGTCCCAGGATGTTTATTTTATTTAATTATTATTTATTACTAAACTTATTACTATTTATTATTATTACTTATTAAACGAACAGAGTTACTATGGATTAGTACCTACTTCTTCAAAAAACGTTAACGTAAGTACCCCCAAAGTACTAATATAAGGCATAGCACTACTAATATAAGGAATCCATTCTGCATAATAATTATGTAAACTTTGGTTGCGCTTATTTAAATAAGCCACTAGAAAAGGTATTTAAATAGGATATTAAATATAATGTTACTTAATAATATTGGAATTTTATCGGCTGGTACCACGTTATGCGGTACGTACCTAACTTGACGCAACGTCAAGTTTGGATCTGATGCATGTGTGCGTGCCTGTAACACAACTGCAAAGTAACAAATGAATGCTGGTTTTCGCGCGCGATCTAGCCTACATACTACCCTTAATGATCTGAGCTGTAATCCCAAGCCAAGCAAACTTATGATATGGAAACTAGATAAAGGCAAATTTTATTTCATATTTTAGTAAAACTTAATGTAACGAATATACCAATTTTAAAGGTTTAATATGAAGGCTATTCAGTAGTTTAACTTTATCTTAATACTAGCAGCGAAACCCGGCGTTGCTCGGGTTAAAATTAGGGGATGCAAAACCGTGGCAAAACGAAAACCGGTTTTTATTTCGGTTATGAGAGAAAAAAACCGGTTAACCGGTTTTAAAACCGGTTTTTTTAATATTCGCTCGTTTTTTTTCACGTTATTTCTATAGCTCAAATTATAGATAATAACCGTGCCTAAGATAAAAAAATCGCAAACTGAGGAATTATTGTCAGTTAAAGTTAATGAAGTGGGTATAAAAGAAACATCAAAGATATCATCACCTGTCCTGTTCCCAATAAATTGGGTTCCCAAAATATTATGAACATGGCATATTGTAGCGGCACAGCAACTTGCGTGTACACAAATACGTGATATCGTTTTATTATACGAATGTTTTCCTCAGATAAAAAAAAACATTACCCAGTCCTTGTTGTCGGGCAGACGGGTAAAAAATAACCAATCAGTCAGCTAGCTGTCTGGCAGATACATAAGAGCCTTCGTTGACAGTAGTTGCTCCGATAGAATGACATTAATGCTGCTTATGTCCCGCAAGGCTCTGAATTATCCCCAACACTGATCCTCCAGAATATTAATGATATAGTCTCTATTGCCAGAATTCATTGCTATGCAGATTAAATTACAGGGGACGCTCATTACACGAACCGTGCAAATATTCCTCGTTCTACATTGTAGAAAAAGCTCGAAGGACTTGTCTTAAATCGAGAGTACACAAACTAGTGACTCCGATTGGGGTCGACTAAACCTTAGACTAGGTTCTAGGACTAAGTCACACGTACGCACGCCGTTGAAGAAGCCGGAAGCATTCACCGTTGAGAACAGTCCATTTGCTGTGGCTCCTCATTTCTAGAACATATCCCTTAACATCACGAATGGCATTGGGATCCTTCACATTAATATTTGTAGAGACGCTCTGTTCCAAAGTCCTCTACAAGGTCTCCAAAAAACTCGGTGTGATTAATAGAGCGAAACAGTACTTCTTATCGAGACAAAGACTGCAATATAAGTCGCAAGACCGGCCCAAATAGAGTAATGCTGTCTTCTGTGGGCACGTGGATACCAGCTTGGGTATTTAGACTCAGTTCAGCAACGTGCCGTTAGAATTGTCGACTATCCCGAGCTCACAAGTGTTTTAAAGCCCCTTAGTCTGAGGAGAGACTGCCTTCTTCTGTGTGTTCTACCGCTTTTCCATCGGACAGTGTTCCGAAGAATTGTTTGACTTGATGCCCAGTTACCTTGTTCCATCGTAGTCACCGATGGAGAGTCCATCCTCACACATTGGAACCAAAATGTTCTCGTACTGTGCGGTTTCAAAAAAGCTTCCTATCGTGGACACTCAGGCTGTGGAATGAGCTCCCCGCTTCAAAAAAGGTTGAGGGTTGGTAACGTGATAACCGTTAAGTTGCAAGCCTCCATAGGCTACGGTAACTGGTTATCATCAGGCGGGCCGTACGCTTGTTTGCTGCCTTAGTATTGTAGAAAAAAGTTTAACATATTTTATATCTATCATAAAAACAATCATTATTTTAAGTTATTTTCTTACCAGCTCAACACACGACACATCAACACACTTCCGTTCATCACAAAAATACTCACTGCATTGCAATCAGCTTACAAAACGGCGGCTAATCTTCCTTTTTAAGTTTTACCAAACATTGAAAGAAAAACCGAAAAAAATCGAAAAACCGGTTTTGGAGTTATGTAAAACCGGTTTTTTTGTCGGTCAAAACCGTGTCGAATAACCGGTTTTTCGATTTTCGGTGAAACCGGTTTGCATTCCCTAGTTAAAATACATCGCATGTTTAATGGTATAAAAAATATATAAGTATACATTTTTTAACATATTATAGATTTCTATTTTCGATATTGAGAGACTTTCCAGAACATTCAAATAGTTTGTTCTTTTTCACTTGTTTTTTTTTTGTAACTGTTTACTCTTTTACTCGTCTGCAATCACAATTGAACTGACGAAATTCACTGAATTTCGATTTATATACCGAAATTTCCAGTACCAGATCACTCTAGAATATTTAGATGTACATCACTTCTTGGTTTTTATAGATCAATAATAATAGTGTTATTATTGATCAATGATATTATAATAAAAAAGAGGTAGATATCGCATTAACGTACGCTAATTGTTGCAGACAAATTCAGACAATTGTCGTAATTTTGCTTAGCGGCAACATATAGCTATCTCTTTCTGTACCGTACGTTTCGTATTATCTATCGCATTCACCTAATTCAACAATAATTGAATGCCGCTTAGTATGAGGGTAGCATATCTCTATTATAATATCGTTGTTATTGATACATATTTTGGAACTTTTGCCGTACATATTTTGAAACTTTCCAGATCAATCGGATTTTTTTTGAACTTTCTCGATCATAATCAATTGCACTCATTTTTGAACTTTCCAGATCATTCGGTAAATTTGTAGAACGTTCTCGAACATTCTAACTCGATAATAACAGTTTTGGGACATTTTGGAACTTTCTAGATGAAGCCAGAAATTTGTAGAACGTTCTCGAACATTTTAACTCGATAATAACAGTTTTGGACATTTTGGAACATTCTAGATGAAGCCAGAAATTTGTAGAACTTTCTCAAACATTCTATATCGATTATAATAGTTTGCATTCATTCTAGAATTTTCTAGATCATTCCAGATATTTGTTGAACTTTCTAGAACACTCCAGATAAATTATAACCGTTTGACTCATTTTGGAACTTTCTAGATCATTCAAGCACAAAATTTCTCGAACATTCTAAATCGATCATAATCAATTGCACTAATTTTGTAACTTTCCAGATCATTCAGAAAATTTCTAGAACGTTCTTGAACATTCTAACTCGATAATAACAGTTTTGGACATTTTGGAACTTTCTAGATGAAGCCAGATCAATTATAACCGTTTTACTCATTTTGGAACTTTCTAGATCATTCAAGAAATTTCTCAAACATTCTAAATCGATCATAATCAATTGCACTCATTTTGGAACTTTCCAGATCATTCGGAAAAATTCTAGAACATTCTCGATCATTCTAAATCGATCATAATAAATTGCACTCATTTTGGAACTTTCAAGATCATTCTGGAAATTTCTAGAACGTTCTCGAACATTCTAACTCGATAATAACAGTTTTGTACATTTTGGAACTTTCTAGATGAAGCCAGAAATTTGTAGAACTTTCTCAAAACATGCTATATCGATTATAATTCATTCATATTCCAGAAATTTTGAGATCTTTTCAGAAGTCCTCATGCGTTAGAAAAGGACAGCAATATATGTTTTAACATTTTCGCCACCCACAACCACCCCCTTCCACCCACCGCGACCAAACTCCCTTACTACCACCTGGAGACCAAGGGGTATTTACCACCCCAACGGGAAGTTGATTGGAGTTGGTGATGATTGAGAAAACTGCGTATTTACGTACCCACAAAAGCATTTTATATATATTATTAGATTAGATTAGATTTAGGACATAAACTTCACAAAAAAAAACTAGATATAGCGCCCATATTTTGAAAATATTTAAATAATTAACTTTTTTTCACAAATTATGTTTAATAACATAGTCGTATGTAGGTACATACTACTTATTTGACGAGTTATTTTTTTATAAGGAATAATAAAAATAAGCCAGATATCAAAGATTCTGTTGATGCGGATGCGAATTTAAAATTGAGTACTTCCAAGACGCTAAGGAAAACAAGGCCCATGCACTCACCTCTTAAACAGCAAGCAACTTGTTCCTCTTTCCTTAGGTCCGGGGCGGTGTGATGCGTGCAGGTACGACAACGTGAGATTCCCAGGAGTGTTATGAGAGTTATATATAATTTTCTTGAAAAGCGTATGATTCTTCTTATTAAATATTTTTCTGAATGATTGACACTTATTTTTGAATTTGGACATGATGTGGTTCGTCCTTTCCCGGACCGTTTCGGGAAACGTCGTTACCGTTTAACAGGCGCGTGCATAAAGCCTTCATACGTTCCCTAGCGTCCATTGGTACTCAAATCGGCATAAACATACTCCCCGGCTTGAAAGTCCGGAGGATTTTTCAAAGTCCAAATAAACTAGCGAAAGAGGATTCTATAAAAGGATTCTATTAGATATTCTATAAGAGGATGAAGCGGATTTCAGTTTATAAAAAACTTGAAGTAACATGAGGAATCAATAATCAAATTTGAAATTAATGATGCGTTTTAATTATTATAATAGCGGGTTAATTAAAAAATTATAACATGCGGGTAAGTTAGGTATAAAGTAGATAATGCGAGAAAATATAACATACATGCGAATACAATCATTGTGATGGTAGTGGACATAATTTAACAACTGGACGTTTGAAAGAACCAGTTGTAGTACGCACTAGTGCCACGCGCGAGATTCCGTCTCTACCCGGGAAAACTTGTTCAATAATGCCTGTTGGCCAGCGAAGCGGTGGAGTATCATCTTGATGAATGAGTACAAGTGTTCCTGGCAGAATCGGGAAATCAGGGGTATTCCATTTTTGTCTTACTTGAAGTGTGTGTAAATAGTCCACGTGCCACCTCTTCCAATAACTTTGTACCAGACTATCTAACAGTTTCTTTCGATTATGTAGACTTACAGATTCGTTAACTTCAAATGCAGGTAACGATTGCAACGGTGTTGTATTAAGGAAATGAGCGGGTGTTAGAATAGTATGAGGTTGATCGGACAGTAAACACAGAGGACGCGAGTTCAAGAGACATTCAATTTGAACTAAAACTGTCAGTAATTCTTCATAACAGAGTAATTGTTCGCCAATGCTACGATATAAATGAGACTTGATGCTTTTTATATTACTTTCCCAAATACCACCCCAATGAGGTGCTCGAGCAGGAATGTTCCGCCATGTGATTCTACGATTATTTAACTCTGTTTGAAATGCGGTAGATGTATCTTTAGCAGACAAAAAGGCATACAATTCATCTAATTGACGCTTAGCGCCGATAAAATTGGTTCCATTATCCGAATAAATACATGAAACTGGTCCTCGCCTTGAGAGAAAGCGTTTCAGAGCATCTAAAAACGTTTCAGTACTCAAATCAGAAGCAATTTCAATGTGTATGGCTTTAGTTGTCATACAAACAAAAAGGCAAATGTAAGCCTTTTGTTTTTTAACACCACGTCTGCGCGTCAGAGTAATGTATATAGGCCCGGCGTAATCAACCCCTGTGTGTGTGAAAGCCTTAGCTTCTTGTACGCGAGAAGGAGGAAGACTTGCCATGATAGGCGAAGGATGAGAGGGCGAGACTTTGAAGCAAAAGTTGCATTGACGAATGCGTTGCCGAATTATATTTCGGGCAGATATAATCCAAAAACGTTGTCTTAATAAAGACATAAGAAGATGCGAACCAGTATGATAATTAGAGCGGTGACAATCATCAATTATCAGATCAACCAAATGGTCACGGCGTGGAAGCAATATTGGATGGCGATTTTCATACGGTATATTAGCGTTTGTCAATCGGCCACCAACGCGGAGCAACTCATTTTCATCCACAAACGGATCGAGTTTTCTCAAAGGAGTTGAAGGTAATTTACCTTTCTTAATATTTTTTATTTCATCAGCAAAATGTTTGCTTTGTAAATTGCGAAGAATCTCTAATTCAGCAGTTTTAATATCATTAACTTGAATCGAAGGCGAGCGAGGTATTTTCTTTGCAAAACGTAGGACATAAACAATAATGCGTAACAATTTTTTCCAGGAAGAAACCCGGAGAGCGAGTTCAAGAAGAGGAGAAGTATCCACATCAGATATAGTAATTAATGTAACAGTATTTTTTATTTCGGGTAAAGTGCCTTCAATGTGACATGGTTCGAATGGCATTATTGGCCATTTAGAAATAGGAAGATGAATCCAAGATGGACCGTGCCACCAAAGCGTGTGATTAATTAATTGTGCGGGTAATAAACCCCTTGATATGACATCACTAGGATTGTTAATTCCATCTATGTGGAAGAAGCGATCAGGGGATAGAATTTCTTGAATTTGACTAATGCGATTTGCAACAAATACCTGCCATCGATGAGGAGATGAATGAATCCACGACAGAGCGATCGTTGAATCCGAAAATGCAAAAATATCATTTATAGGATAGTTATCATGAAGTGTAGATCTAACTTGTTTGATAAGTTTAGCAAGAAGTAATGCAGCACACAATTCGAGTCTTGCTAAAGTAACAGTCTTCAGTGGAGCCACTTTAGACTTAGAACACACCAAATGAACAGATATGTCGCGGTTAGGGTGTGTAACGTGTAAATAAATGACGCAGCCGTAAGCTTTCATGCTAGCGTCTCCAAAAGCTACGAGGTTTAAGACACAACCAGCGGCAACCCCTAAGTGACGAGGTATCTGAAGATTCGAAAGCAAAGGTAATTCATTTTTGAATTGAATAAAACGTTCAACAATAGTTTCAGGTGGTTCCTGATCCCACCCCACTTTTGATAACCAAAGCTCTTGTAATAAAAGCTTTGCATAAAGTATAACGGGAGCAACTAAACCCAGTACATCAAATAAGCGAGCGATTGTGGACAATATACTACGTTTAGTGTGACTTGTCGATGTGGATGAAGTGCTAAAAGCAAATACGTCAATGGATGGTATCCACTTTAAGCCCAAAATTTTCAAGGTATCACTATCATTAGTGAACTCGATCAATGCACGATGCGATTCCGGCAAATGAGCTAAAAGTTCAGGCGAGTTGCTAGCCCATTTGACAAGATTAAATCCACCAGCTTTAAATAACGCGATTAATTCGTCCGCTAGACGTATCCCATCATGAACGGTATGTACGCTTGTGGTTAAATCATCCATGTATAATTCTTTTGTGGCGATCTCAGCTGCTAAAGGAAAGCGCTCGCGTTCATCGTCAGCTAACTGATGAAGAGTCCGCATAGCCAAAAACGGACTAGATCGGAGACCGAAAGCCACAGAATTAAATTGTAAAATACGAAGCGGTTCATTTTCGTTAAAGCGGTATAATATTTTTTGAAATTTACGATCGCTTTCTGATAAAATTATTCTAAGATACATTTGCTGCACATCCGCGGTTATAGCAATTTTAAAATAGCGAAACTTCAAAAGAAGTGCAAACAAATCTGCCTGTAGATTAGGCCCTATATGTAACAAATCGTTAAGCGATGTGCCACTATCAGTTTTAGCGCTAGCATCTAAAACAACACGTGTTTTGGTTGTAGCCCTGTCTGGCCGTACAACGGCATGGTGTGGTATAAAATATCCTTCAGAAATAGCAGAGGAAGAATAAGGTATCTCAGATAAATAACCCTTTTCCATATAATCAACAATTACATCATTGTACGCTTGACGTAACGTAGGTATTGTGTTAAATTTACGCTCTAGAGCTATCAATCGACGTTTCGCATTAATAAAAGAATTCCCTAAAGACTTAGGATCACCTTTAAAAGGCAGCGAAACGATGTAACGACCACAAGGACTTCTTGAGACCGTCGATATATACAACTGTTCACAATTGTGATTTTCCGGACTTATAATATTAATTGACTCCTCGAGTTCCCAGAATTTCATTATATTATTATTAAGTTCATTAACTAAAGGACCGAAGGACCAGGCAATGCCTTCAGGGTTGACAGCAGGTATCTCCCCCATGACAATATAACCAAGCGTAGTCTCGAGGGCGTGCGGTGCGATGCGAGCGGTATCCGAAAAATCAACTGAATGAGCGAGCCGCGGTATGACTTTACCTCCGAGTAAAATAAATGCGAACATCTGTGCACCAAGAATTGCATCTATTTCACCCGACAAATTCCAACAATCGTCAGCGAGCGGTAAATTTATGAAATAATCTATTATTGATGTGTGAACGACACAGGTAGGCAATTGATCAGTTATATGATCAACGACAAGAAACGTCAAATTATATTGAGCGTCAGAAACGCGGGACTGTATCGTCAGTGATACGAAACCTTTAACGGGTGTGGAGATTGACCCAACTGTTTTTAAAGACGAGTTCACAAGTGGCTGAATATCTAATTTTAACTTATTGCAACATGCGAGCGTAATAATATTATTTTGCGACGCACTATCAACTAAGCATCTTATAGTATCGAGTTTACCATTAGTAGGAACAAATACTTGAGCAGTAGGTAATAATAATATAATAATAATATAGTTTATTGGCATAAGAAACTTATACAAGGTATCTTAATGTTAATATCTTAGACTAGGTTATACAATTTAAAAGCTTAGCATCTGCTGCCGAGCTAGGCAAAAGCCTGTATTACAGCATACAGCGCCAAATCCCCAAGGACATGTTTTTTAATGCTAGTCGTATCCATTTACGTTCTTAACTTTCTTAAATATTTTACTTGAATGTATTATAAATAGTTAAAGGAATATAAACTAATAAAAACGAAAAAAATCAATTAAAAAACGAGTTAAAGATAACAATTGAATTGGGGTGTGTTGGTGTAGGTGTGTAAGTGTGCATATGTAATGTGTGGGAGTGGAAGTAGGAGTGTGGAGGGGGAGAGGGTGGGGGAATGGGGGAAATGCAAATACGTTTGAGGTAAGAGCAGAGTTATTTAATGATAACAAGTAAGTTTTCTGTCTCTTCGTAGGAAAGTGATTGGAGCCATTTGGTTATTTTGATTTTACATTCTAGTTTGGGCAAAGGATAAATATTGAGTAGTTTATTAATTTTATTATAGATATAAGGTGCTAGGAAATTGAGAAACTTTTGGCTGAAGGTGGTACGGCATACTTTATTATACCTACAAACTGTGTAGTTCCTGCGAGTGTTTAATGTGGCTGGATCATATGTTAGCATGGAGTGTTGTATCACAGTAATACTTAGCAGGAATAATTGGCGAACTGTGAGGACTTCGCAATAACTAAATAAATCAGTTGTAGGGTAGTAGTAGGGCTTGAAAGTGCAAACTTTCAGTATAGCTCTTTGTGCGATTTCTAATTTTTTTAGTACTGTTTTTGCGGCTCCACCCCAACTCGATATGCAGTATGTAAGTAATGATTGACAAAGGGCATAATATACTTGTTTCAATCGGTTTGGGTCTAGTACATGCCTGAGATTCTTAAAAACGTATATCAACCTACGAATCCTAGAGCTTTGTAGGTCAATGTGTTCTCGGAAATTGAGATTCTCGTCTATAATTATACCTAGGTACTTTATGGACCGAACACATTCTAAAATTTTACATGAGCACCGATTTGATGATAGGGAACAATTATGGGCTATAATTGTGTGTACTTTTTCCGAGACGGTATTACTCCTAATTGAAAACGTTATGTATTTCGATTTTTCAATATTTAATGTAAGCCTATTTTCTTGTAGCCATTTTGTGACGACATTTAGTCCCGATTGTGCACTTTCGAATACCTTTTCCCAACTATCAGCTGAAAAAAGTAGTGCGGTATCATCTGCGTAAGAAATTATTTTGCCTTGTGGGAGTTTTAGCTGTAAGAGATCGTTAATATAGATGAGAAAGAGGGTAGGCCCAATTATGCTTCCCTGGGGAACTCCATAACTTAACTGAAGGTTATTACTAATATAAGGCCCCAGTCTAACGCATTGAAACCTGTCTGTCAAGTATCTCTCAAAAATTTTTAATTGATTGCCACGAATACCAATGCACTCAAGCTTCTGTATTAACAGCGGGACAGAAACCGTATCGAAGGCCTTCGCCAGGTCTAGAAAAATGGTTATTGTTTTTTTACCATTATCTAATTCAGTGGCAATGAATTCAGTCAGACCAAGCACTGCATCATTTGACGATTTACCACCGCGAAAACCAAACTGATTACTTGAAAGAATATTTTTACTCTCGACATAACTTACTAACCTTTTATTTAAAATTCTTTCAAGTAATTTTGAAAGCGATGGCAAAATAGATATTGGCCTGTAATTTGTGATGCGGTCCCTGTCACCACCCTTATGTATGGGAGTAACGACTGACCTTTTGAGTGCATTCGGAAAAATGCCTGTATGCAGACAATTGTTGAATATATACGTTAGCAGTGGTATAAAAATATCTTTATAGTTTTTAAGTAAGCTGTTAGAGATCCCATCTATACCCACAGCACATTCGGTTTTTAACCCTAAAATTAGATGTTCAACCTCTCTCTCATCTACATCTAACAACACAAATGAGTCTTTTACGGACTCTTGATAAGTCTTGGATATGGAGGGCACATTTGTGCTTTCGCTATTATTAAATTTATCAGCAAGAGATTTACCCACATTGACAAAATAAGTATTTATTTCATTTACAGATGATTGTGAAGAAGAGGACAGAGATAGTAACTCTTTAGGGAAGCTCTTAACTTTTGCAGTATTTGTAATTTCCTTTATTGCATTCCACAGTTTCTTCTTATTATTTCCAGCTTTTTGAATTTGCTCTCTTTCATAGGATCTTTTAAGTTTTTTTAAAATTGTATTGCAAAAATTTCTGTATCTTATATAAGTTAATTTTATTATTTCATTATTTGGTGAACATTTTGATTTTTTATGTAGCTTATCGCGGTTTCGTATACAACGCAGAAGGCCATGCGTTATCCACGGCTTTATTATTCTTTTACGCCTTGCCAACGTTATAGTCTGTGTATTTTTATCTATTGCTTGCCCAATTTTCTCTACTAAGTGATTCATAGCATGGTTTGAGTCCTTTATATTATATATACTGTTAAAGTTTATGTTTGATATGTCTAGACCGAGGGCTTTATAGTTAATTTTAGTAGCTGTCGTTATAGCATATTCACGTTTGTGGCCAAAGCAAACAATGACGGTCTTATGGTCAGTGATAGAAGTCTGGACAACAATAGTGGTAGAACTATTCATGGTTTTTAGAATAACGTGATCTAAGCAAGAGCCACTTGCATCTCGAGTTACCAGCGTGTGAGCTGGAAGTAGACCATGAAACGCTGTCAAGGTTAAGTAGCTGTCTGCCATAGGGTCCAGCCTGCCATTATTTATAGAAATGTTTATATCTCCTACTACTGCTACATTTCTATAAATAGCGAGACTATGTAAAACTTGATCTAGTGACGAAAGAAATGTGTCTATATTTTTGTATGAGGGAGAACGATAGATAGCAATGACAGCTAGTTCTTTACCTATTTTTATGATAAGGCAATTACCCTCATGAAAGTCAGGCTCCTCAACTGTGAACTCGAGATGCTGATTAATATAAACAACTACACCGTCATTTTGATTTCTGTTGTTTGTCGTAGAAAATGGTACATAGTTGTTCATGACGGGAACTGAAGATGTGCATGATAGCCAGCATTCCGTTAGCACGATTATGTCACAAACAACATCGATACTGGCTAAGAGGGCTTCAAATCCTGGCATATTACATCCAATACTTCGTATGTTTTGCGTTAAGACTGAGAGGCAGGAGGATAGCATTTGTATTTTGGTATGCACTTCATCAGGATTACATTCATAGGTTTCAGAGACTGATACAGTGTCAAGATCATTAAATATATCTATACTAAAAATCTTGCTTCGTCTTCCACGTTAGCAGAATCGATTTTACAGAATAATTTTCAACAAAACATTCCAGACTTCGCATTCACCCAGGTTAATGACTATGACATTATCACGGCTTTTAAGTCACTAAATATGAAAAATACAGAAGACTTATGGGGTTTGTCAGTTAAGGTTATACAGTCAATTATTTTCAATATTGCCCCTATTTTAGCCCTCATTTTTAACCAATGTCTCGAACAGGGCAACTTTCCTGACTTAATGAAATACAGCAAAATTGTTCCAATCTTTAAATCGGGATGTAAAAACAATCCCTCAGATTACAGACCTGTTTCAGTACTTCCTGCATTAAGTAAGATTTTTGAAAAGATTGTGCTAAACCAAATGTTAAGGCATTTTAATAACCACAAGATACTCCATGATGATCAGTTCGGTTTTACAAGAGGTAAGTCCACTACGGATGCGGGAGCTAAACTTATTAAGCATATTTTTCAGGCCTGGGAATGCTCACACGATGCTATTGGTATCTTTTGTGATCTCTCCAAGGCATTTGATTGCGTAGATCACCAAACGCTAGCTCTTAAACTTAAGTTATATGGAATTCGTGGAGTGGCCCTCGATCTTGTGGTTTCCTATCTTTCAGGGCGCCAACAAAAAGTAGGAATCAATGGTAGTGTGTCATCGGGCTCCTTAGTCAAATTAGGCGTACCTCAAGGCTCGATTTTAGGCCCATTTCTGTTTCTAGTTTATATAAATGACCTACCTTACATGGTGAAAGAACTATCAGATGTCGTTTTGTTTGCAGATGATACGTCTCTGATATTTAAAGTAGATAGAAAAGACAAAGACCTTTTAAAAGTTAACCACGCTCTGGAAACTGTGTCTCAATGGTTTGCTACCAACAATCTAATGCTAAATTCTAAAAAAACTAAATGTATAAGATTTTCATTACCAAATGTACCAAAAGTTGATACCAATGTTATTGTGGACGGTACTAAACTTAATGTAGTAGATAAGACTGTTTTTCTTGGTCTGACCATAGACTGTAGATTGCAGTGGGGTGCTCACCTGGAAGCCTTAGGTGGTAAACTGAGCTCCGCTGCTTTTGCAGTCAGCAAAATAAGGCAACTGACGGACATTAATACAGCCAGATTAATTTATTTTGCATATTTTCATAGCCTTATGTCTTACGGTATTTTGCTGTGGGGCTCTGCCGCAGACTTGGAATCAATTTTTGTATTGCAAAAAAGAGCAATTCGCGCCATCTACTGTTTGGGTTCTCGCGAATCTCTGCGAAAGGTATTTCCGGAAATTAATATATTAACTTTGCCCTCTCAGTACATTTTTGAAAATATTATGTATGTTCGTAAAAACATTAATTTGTTTCCAGTCAATAGTGATTATCACGATAGAAACACTAGAAACAAAGACAAAATAACTGTGCCTAGATTTAGATTAGCTAAAGTAAATAAGTCCTTTCTTGGGAATTGTATCCAATTTTACAATAAAATTCCTCATAGCGTGACCAGTATGTCCTTTTTTAAATTTAAGGAACATATCAAAAAGCGGTTATTGAGTAGGGCGTATTATAAAGTGTCTCATTATATTGACGACAAGGATGTATGGAAGTAGCTTCTCTCTGCACTTGCTTCACTTAGCAGCTAGTTCAAGGTCCATTTTAATTCAGAGTATGCTATTATTATTATATGTTATCTTTTTTTTTTGTTTAATTTACAGATTATTACTTATAGTAATTAATTCAATTTAATGTTTTTCATTTATTTCTAAATTCATCGATATATTATGTCTGTCTAATAAATTGTTATATTTTCTATATACCTAAATGATATTTAGTATAAACTTGTCAATAGTCATAGTGATAACAAATTGCGTGTTCAGTAGTTTCCTTTTAGTTTTTTTTTTTTTATTTCTAAGGCAGACTTAAATAAGTCATGCTCACTTTAAGGCCTTTGCTTGCGGCGGCGTCGTGTGACGGGTCGCTCACTTCCCTCCAATATGGCGAGGAGGGCGATGGCTGCCACACGCGTCATACTTGTGAACAGGTGCTGCTTGTGGGGGTTGGTCTGCTTAAGTTTGCCATTTATTTATTTACTTATTAAATATAGATTCAGTCTACTTTGTAGTTTTGCCGCCGCGCCGGGGCACGCAATTGTTGTCAGTGCGATTAGAATGTAAATATTATGTAATGAATCTAAGCTTGTTTTGAAAAGAGTAATTGCTGAGTTTATTGCCGGCTCTTCTCAGCAAATGCAACCTTCCGAACCGGTATTAGAGTATTAGAGTCAGACTTTTCATAAGTGCCTGCGAAGGTCTATTTGAATAAATGATTTTGAATTTTGAATTTTATCCTTGTTATGGAGCATTTTGAGTATTAGAAATTAAATATCGCCAGTAATTATGTCCCGGACATGGGCAGAGTAAAGAGCAATTGCAAGAAGATAGGAAACAGTGATGCAAGGGTGTAGGAATTTGAGGGTAGGTGTGTATTTGTGTGTAGTGTAAAATGAATTGTTTACAAATTATATTATTAAAAAAGTAAATATAAGAAAAAATTAAACATTTAATGACATGTAAGTATATTTTATAAAAAGTAGTTAGGAAGTGCAATAACGGTTCTAATAAAAGTACTAAAGTAAGAGTGTTATCTAGTCATTCCTTTTTACGCAGGTTCTCGATGTCATCCTCAGAAGTTATTTTTATTTGAGCAGAATCTACATTTTTTCGGAGATATACGACTCCGTGTGATGTCCAGCAGAAGGCATAGTTGTGGTTTTTCTGAAAAGTTCTACTTATATAAAACAGCTTTTGTGTCTTATTTGTTAGGGTTTCTGAAACAAATATAGGCTTCAATGGTTGCTTGAGGTGTAGATGAGATGTATTAAGTTTGTCGCCCTTTATTTTATTTTTGTTAAAAACTTTAATTCCTTTCAGAATGTTTTCTTTTAGTAAAACCGTGGTAAATTCTATTATAATTGGATTAGATGCATCTTTTGAATTTATTCTGTAAATATCTTTGATGTCCGAGTTTTGTATATCTATATTTAAGGTCTTTCCTAGATTTTTTGCAATACCACACATATTCTCCTTGGTTTCGCCTGTAAATTTCTCGACGTTACGAATTTCTATTCCCGTCGCTCGTGATTTCTTCTCAAGGTGTTCTAATTTGTCTTCAAGCAACCTAATAGTTTTTTTATCTTGTTGCTTTTCAGCTTCAAGTTGTGAGATCCGACACAAGAACTCATCATGCTTACTTGACATTAATTCCACGCTCTTTGTAAGTTCTGTGTTTTGTTGTTTTATGGTGTTAATCGTATCATGTAGCCCGTCAATTCGCTTCTCTAAAGTTTTGGCAAAGGAAGAGAACATCTCTCTAAACATTGTTACCGTATTAGGACTTTCAACATCCAATTTGCGTTTCTTGCGATCAGTAACATTGGACGTAAGCGATGGTAGGTCAGGCGCAGATTCGCAATGCGTTAACGATGTTGAGTCAATTAGGATCTTCGTAACACCGCGCGCACCCCCTGTGGCCACTGCTACTTTAGGTGAAGTGGGGGGAGTGCGTTGTAGTGACATGATGTGCAGGTAAAATTTACAAAGTACAAAGTACCAGGATCGCAGTTAGCTACGGAAGATAGTTGATAACTATAACGGGAGAGGTCAAGTTATTTTGGTGGCAATCGATGAAGTCGAACGTTTTAGCTTTCCGTCCAGTTTAGTTAGACCCCCGGTATTGTTTGCGATTGATGTGAGTGTTCGTATTATATTCTTGTGAGTGTATGTAGTGATTTACTCACACAGCGCTGGGCGATGATGCGTGCGGGGTAATTTATGAATGACGATGTGCGTAAAGGGATGGCACGACGCGGGGCGCCTCGGTGCTATAGTGGTTGATTGTAAGCTCCTTCCGACTTCTGTGCGCCTATTTATTTTTACACTTTTATTTCTATTTTAATCTCTTGAATTTAATTCCAATATATTTAAATTATAAATATCACCACTTGAAACGCGTCTGAACTGATCAGAGGTCCGAGGGAAGGGGGAAAACAATTGTTGTATCTAATTTACCAGATGCTACTTGATTGCAAGAATGTAAAGCGAGCGAATTAGTGCGTTTTTCCAACGTAGCGGTCGAAACGCGCGAAGTAGTCGCTTCAGGTGCATCTGATTCTGTATGTATATGCATGCACACAGCCTGCGAATTTTGTGAACGCGGATGATCAATAGCAGCAGTACCATCACTTTTATTATTGACAGTTGAATTAGAAGCGCGTACAGTCGTAGGGTGCCTACTCTCAAACCCTACTGTATTATGTTGCGATTGTTGCGGAACTAGCGGAGTATCAAAATGCAAAAGAGTATGATGTTTCTTATGACACATCTTGCAAGTATTACGCGAAGCACATTTAAAAGTAGAATGTTTTGAACTAAAACAATTAATGCAAAATCTGTTTTCTTTAAGGTAATTAAAGCGTTCTTTTACAGACAATGCTTTAAATGCTGAGCACTCATATAAATGAATGTGTTGAGAGTCTTTACAAAAAATACAAATCGGTTTATTTTCAGTAATAGTAAAAGTATGCGATATTTTCGGAGCAGAAAAACGCGAGCGATTTTGGGAATAAGACCCATGAGCGTTTGACGTACTTCGACGATCGTCATTTGTTCTATCGAGAATTTTTATATGATGTCTAATAAAAGTAACTAAATCAGAACTGGAAGGAATGCCTTTATCGCGCACTGACAATTCGAAGGTCTGAACAAGTTTCGAATCTATCTTTTTAAGAGCGAGATGTGTAAGAATAAAATCGGATAAATCGATAATATCTAACTGTTTTAAAGCTGCTATAGAAGAATGAACACGTTCGATATAATTATTCAACTGAGCGGAAGTATCAGAAATAGGTTTCATATTGAGGATGTTATTAAGATACATAGATCCCAGTAACCTTTTGTCTTGGTATTTAACTACTAAAGAATCCCATATAGTAGCGTAGTTGGATTCGTTAGGAACAATCCCTGCAAAGACGTTAAGAGCTGTTCCACTTAACTTTCCTACCAAATATTGAACACGATGAGCATCAGTCAATTCCTTATTGTCGTGCACGTTAGTTTTGAAGTTTTGATAGAAAAGCGGCCATGATTCGGGATCACCATTAAACCCTACCAGGTCTAGGCGAGGTAATCGACACGAAAATTTAAAGGAATCTACTTTTTCAGACGGCTTACCTGAAGTGATAGGCTGACGATATTGCAACAGAACTGTGCGTGTATGTTGTATATATGAGTATAACGATTCAAATGAGCTCCATGAATTAAAATCTACCACATAGTCAGGGTCCTCTTCTAAAAATAATGCGTTTTGTTCGTCACATAAATCGTTGTAAGTGGTGTATAATTTTTCTATGTTACAAGAAGCTGCCAGAAAATCTTGTTTACTTCTCGTGTCAATATCTGACGGAACTACTTTTTTTGCAGAAATAAACAAATTATTGACAATTGAAAATATAGCCTCTTTTTTGGCTATAATAATTTTTATTTTAGAGTCCGAATTCATTTTGACAAGTTTCAAAATATGACGTGAAAAAATGAAAAATAAAATGAAAGAATGCTAGAATTGAGAAATTATTGAACAATTATGTATTTATGAGCGAAAAAATAAGAAAATGCAATAGGAATAAAAATGCGAATTTATTTATAAGGCGATGCGATAGGGAATCTCTCACATAGGCACTATAACGTAGCGACTAATTATATGCACAATATTATATACGCAAATATAATTATAGAAATAGAAATAGGGAGAATAGGATTATATTTCCGATAGCTAAGAGAGCGGTGCTAGTCTCATCCGGCTCGAAGGACCAAAACTTATGTTGATGCGGATGCGAATTTAAAATTGAGTACTTCCAAGACGCTAAGGAAAACAAGGCCCATGCACTCACCTCTTAAGACCATACCCTGAAAAATAAATTCCCACGTTCGCTCCGCCTACACACCCCGCCACCCCTCATGTATAAGACGTGCTGCTATCTGTATCGCGATAGCACGACCTAGTGTCCGATAGAAATTTGCGCGATTGATGACGCGCGAGTAAGAAAATAACACAAAAAGAATGGAGTAGTTTTTAAAATAAATATTTTTCCATCGTCACGCTCATTATCCCCGAAGAAGTAGCCTCAAGAGCCGCTTTTTAATATTCATTTACTACAAAAACTCTACTAAAAAGAGTAAAAATAATAAAACTATAGGGGAGAGAGGGTCAGTGTGGTTTTTTTTTTTAAACTGATATCATCGCGCTAGTTTCGCTTCAAAAAGGTTAGTTTTATTCTTAAAATATACGTTTAACATCTGTGTTAGAAAATCAAAGACAACGATAGGACTTGGGAAGTTCAGTAATACAATATATACATTTAAAAAAGATGGTGACGTTATCCACTGTAACCCATGGGTGGTTAATACTGAATCAGGGATTTTTCGTACTGAGTAATTTGGTTAAAATGTTTCAGTGTCAAAAACCCACAGCTTTGGATTAACAAATTAATAAAGATAAATGGATTAAAAATAAAGATAACCTACTAAAAAATAAAGACAACATTTAGAAATGTAACACAAAATAGGAATAATTCACAGAAGATATTATTCTTAACAGCTTACCTAAGAAAAAGATTTGACTGAGTTTGCGCCTTACTGAAACAATGCTCGAATCAAACAAATCAATGTCATGCTCATGTGCAAGGCCTATTATACCTGTCGCCAGCTCGCAGAAGGAAGGCATTCTGCCTGTAACATGTAGAGGCATGCGGGACTATTATACCGCCAATCAGGCGTAGAGGATATATAACGATATGTTAGATAGTAATTCTGGACAGTCGACACTTCCAGATACTATCTTCAACAGGTAAGTAAGGTCGGCAATTTCGCAGCGCTGGTGCAGATGTAACAGGTGATGTTTCTTATCAAGATCAAGGTACATAGACGAGTCATATTTATGTTTAAAGAGGTAGCAGAGGTATTCAAGAAATATCTGTTAGATATTTTCGATTCTTGAAACAAGGTCCTTGTATCTGGGGTTCTAAACCTGCAATGCATACTCCAAGTGGCTTCAGACGTAAGTGCAATACAATATTTTTAACCATTTTACTTGAGTGAAACATTCATACGCATCACAAAATTCAAAATTATTTATGCAAATAGACCTTCGCAGGCACTTATGAAAAGTCTGACTGTAATACTCTAATACCGGTTCGGAAGGTTGCATTTGCTGAGAAGAGCCGGCAATAAACTCAGCTATTACTCTTTTCAAAACAAGCTTAGATTCATTACATAATATTTACATTCTAATCGCACTGACAACAATTGCGTGCCCCAGTGCGGCGGCAAAGTAGACTGAATCTATATTTAATAAGTAAATAAATAAGTGGCAAACTTAGGCAGACGAGAGAAGCGCGTCAGCATCAGAAACAAAGAACATGAGAAGTCTTAATGCACCGTTTTCGTTAATTTACAAATATTATCAATAGCAAAGGCCCCAGTAATGAACCCTGGAGAATGCCACTACATATGGGAACCTAGCTTGATATGTAGTTATTGACAACAACAGCATGTCTCCGATTTTCTAGGTAAGATGAAAACCATCGACACCTCTTATGCCTTTTAGCTTGGATAAGAGAAGACTATGGTCAATTCTGTTAAGAAACCATGTTGGCTTTGGTTGAAAGAGTTCTTTAAAGCTGCGTAAACTTGATGTTAGATAAGATATTCAAGTATTTTGGATATTATACATAATTTTGAGATAGGGCGGTAGTTGGCTACTTCTAATTTAGAACCCTTCTTGTAAATTGGTAATGAAGGCAGACTTCCAGACAGAAGGGACATAACAATCAAGAAAGGCTCTTTTGAACAGAATGGTAATTAGGAAAACAATAGTTTTAGTACAGAATTTCGGAACCTGGGCATGCAAGTCACGAGTGCCAGCAGATTTAGATGTATCAAGGATTCACTTCAAGAGAGTGGACGATGAGGACGATCCTGATGCTTTTACTGATGTTCAAGGACATTCTATTACCGCCAGTATCGCATCAGCGACGGCAATCAGTGGACCGAGAACCATGCCACTCAACTTGGTGAGCGTTGAAGCTAAAATCACTAACTCCGCGGAGAGGTACTGCTTCAGTACTTTGTCAGTCATCGATTGCAGTTGCTCAAATAACCGTTTTGTCTCGGAGTCATCGCTGTGGGACCTGTTAAGGTACGCGTAAATTTTGGCGTGGACACCGTGATCTACGCGCGCTCACAAAACTGACAGGTCCCTGTCTTCGAGGCCATGGAGACGACGACAGCAAATATCCTCCTTAACTTAAATACATACCCTAGCACGGCACACAAAGATGTGATCCTGACAGCTGAGATATTTGCTTGTGGTAGACAGGCAGGCAGACAAATAGACGGGCGGCAGTAGAGGCTTAGTAATAACACGATACACGTGTACGATATTTTTACTTGAATATAAAATTTTGTGAATAAAACAACTTGAATACAAAATTTCATGCCCCTTTTCACCACTTTGGGGGTGGAATTATCAAAAACGCTGAGACACTTATCACAATCGTCAGCCCTAAACACATAATTTGAAGATTCTAACTTCAAAACTGACTGACTTTCATTGAAACTTTCATTCAATCCATAAATAATCCAATCCATAAGAAAATATCCAAAAACTCTTCCTTAGTGGATGCCTATACCGTATAAGGTATCTTTGTGCAAAATTTATAGTCTACGTCCAGCGGCTTGGGCTGTGCGTTGATATATCAACAATCAATCAGTTTACGATAAATATTTTGAATTTGAAGCG
The DNA here is from genome assembly GCA_951394255.1 of Polyploca ridens. NCBI lineage: Eukaryota > Metazoa > Arthropoda > Insecta > Lepidoptera > Drepanidae > Polyploca > Polyploca ridens. The sequence goes on from OX596244.1 coordinate 4,318,386, forward strand.
CTTGTGGTGTAGCATAATTAGCCGTTCTTAATCGATCGGCAAAGTTAAGCTACCACCATCGTGGTCGGTACCTGGATGGGTGACCGCCTAGTGGTATTTCAAATCGAGCGTTTCCGTGCTACGGAAGGCACGAAAAGCCGTTGGTCCCGGTTATCACTTAATTGTTAAGCTAGTTGGATGCCTCATAGGCGGCTTGGAAAATCTCAACAGTAGGTTGGCCACTAGCCCTAACTCCACCGATCCTTAGTGGGCACGTGTGGTGGAGTATCTGCCCATTACCTTACAACCTCATTTGTGAAAGGAGGCCTGTGCTCAGCAGTGAGACATAATAGGCTGATGATGATGATGATGATTTTGAATTTACTAGTTTTATACAACGAAACGAGAGAATATAAAAAAGGTTACAAAATAATGCCAAAAATGTAGAACTGAAGTTTATAACGTCAAATAATTTCTAATACAATCTGATATTACAATCAATAAAATAATTACAAATGTTCACATCAAAATATATAATAGCTGTCCACCGCGGTTTCACCCGCGTTTTTTCCTGAATTTTCTTTGCTATAAACCTCACGGAGCCCGAGACCTTTCCAACGAATGCAAAACCGTGGAAATCGGTTCGTGCGTTCTGGAGTTATAGCGTCAGGAAGGAAAACCCGACTTATTTTTATATATTAGATTTCTTATTGAAACAAGAACGTTCGCTAAGTGAAAAAGTACATAATCCATATCTGTAAAATACAATGATTACAGACAAATCTAGGTTCTCATACTGCTACTTCTAATTTAACTATAATTCTATGTTTCGTTGGCGACTCCACTGGATCTGTTTCTTTTGTATTCTAAAATGAAACTAAACATAAACTCTGCCAACCAGGGTCATCAGTTTTTGACGTTTAAGAATACCCACGAGTTTCAATTTTAATGCTTTGTGATAAGGTTTATCTGTTAAAATCAAAGGTATGATGTTACAAAAGAATCTTACTATACAGGATTAAGATTCATTTTTCTCTATCATTTTTTACGTCAACAAGTAATTGAACTGGTGGACAGAGTGTCTTTTGTTTACAAACATTGTCATGTCAAACAACTCGTCGAAATTGAAACAAATAAAAAAAAAATAAAAAACAAAAAAACGAATACATCCTTTCTCCTGAGCGCACTGCGCGGTACTGAAGAACCGCTGCCTATTCATTGCTATTATAACTCGAGGGAGGACGAATACAAAGTTGAATATCGCGTGTGACGTTTGAACGTAGAATGGTCCAAAAGTAACTGACTAAAAGTTTAAAAACTAATTTCGTTTATAAAATGAGTTATATAATATCTAGGAAAATTTTGGTTTGCTATGCCCTAGTAAACTATATTTTCTTGCTGTAAGACAAATTTAAGACAGAAACCTGAAGCCGTTTACGTAGAAAATGATATTAAAGCTAAAAAAATACCATTTTTAAAACGAATAAATGATCGAATGAAAGTCTTCGAATCATGTTTTTGGCTTTTTGGGGCCCTAGATAAAGGTCTGAAATAACTTAAATTATAATTTCCTTTTTGATCAGACTTGTGATGGACTTAGATTATTAAGTCAAAAATGATGATAAATTTTGATGCCCCGTCTTAAACAGCAAGCAACTTGTTCCTCTTTCCTTAGGTCCGGGGCGGTGTGATGCGTGCAGGTACGACAACGTGAGACATTCCCAGGAGTGTTATGAGAGTTATATATAATTTTCTTGAAAAGCGTATGATTCTTCTTATTAAATATTTTTCTGAATGATTGACACTTATTTTTGAATTTGGACATGATGTGGTTCGTCCTTTCCCGGACCGTTTCGGGAAACGTCGTTACCGTTTAACAGGCGCGTGCATAAAGCCTTCATACGTTCCCTAGCGTCCATTGGTACTCAAATCGGCATAAACAGATTCTATATAGAATTTGTAAGAATTTTAGCATTTCCAGTAAATAAAAATGCATTGACTTTTATAGTGCTGGGCACAATTTAATCAATGTTTATTTCAACGAGTAAAAAGAATAGTAAAAAGAATTACTCGCCAAAAGTCTCAACTGTTGAGCTTGACGACGTTTTTCCAAGATATCTTCATCATTGGCTGATTTAAGGATGCCCATTATATGACTTATCCGAGCCGCAGACATCTGAAATATGTATACCAACTCTATAACCACTATAAAATTCTTCTAAAAAAGTCCTTTTGACTTTTATGCTATTGCGTAATTTTAATTCTGCTTTTGTATTTGTATTCTATGGGTATACACCTGAAATAAAGATTATTATTATTATTATTATATTATTATAAAATTAGTATCATCATCATATTCTGTCACGAGATGTCCTCTGCTGAATTTGGCCTTTGTTCTCCATTGATTTCGACAAAGAACAGTCTTGGATTTATAATAAATAATTTATAATAAAACATACTTACTTTAAATATCATAACTTTACACAGAAACTATCATAAATGAAAGTGATCCACAAAGTGACAGGCTTTTTTTATAATGGATACATAATACGACCTTAAGAGGAGCTTCCTAAAATTAAACATTACCAATTGAAAAATGTAGCACCGCACTACGAATGTATAGAGAATAGACCGCGTCGACGGACGTCGTCGTCGTCAGCTGTCAAAAAAAGAACAGAATTGCACTACAGGAACTCCTATGGTAATCCAGCACAGTGATAAGCACTATTTTTTCATATCAATTCACCAATCACAAAGTTCACTGCTTCCCGGTCTGTAGCGTCTTTCGTACTGAATGTTGCGGGGTTGCGGGGCGCGCGCGTTTCGTTTTACTCGCACACACGCGTTTGGCGATGCGTCGCCGAAGTATCTCGAAGATTCCCGAAGCTCTTTTCTCGCTTTCACATATGATGTGGGAAAAGGAGAGGAATCGGGAAGTAGAGGCTCGTCATTGAAACTCAATATGAGTAGGTTTCTACTATAAATATTATTATAGGTATTTTGGCCTAAACATCCTCCGCCGCCTTGAGAATACGTAGTGTTCTCAAAAGAAAGAAAAAATAATTAATTATAAGAACTAATTACAGATTATAATAATTACTAAAGTACTGAATATAAGATGCGGTATGATTAATTTTTATTGTGAGGGTAATGGACATTACTTGACAATGGGTCTTTTTAATGATCCATTTGAAGTTTTTACTAAAGCGACGCGGATATTTCCATCCTTGCCAGGATAAACTTGTGATATTATGCCCAACGGCCAACGTAAAGGGGGAATATCATCTTGGTGTATAAGAACCACAGTACCAATCTTAATGTTATCTTTATCAATGAGCCATTTCTGTCTAACTTGAAGATTATGTAAATATTCTATACGCCATCTTTTCCAATAGCTACACACCATCTGATCTAATAATTGTTTCCGACAACGTAAAGATATGGTTTCCTCGGACACATTCTGAAGCGGCAATGAAGTCAATGGTGAAGCCATTATAAAGTGAGCGGGAGTAAGAGGCTCCGGGTAGGGATCCTCAGATAAAATGCAAAGCGGTCTAGAATTTAAGACTGTTTCAATTTGGGTAAGAACAGTGAGGAGCTCTTCATATGTGAGGAGCTGCGAACCGATAACACGGTATAAATGAGTTTTAATCGATTTTATATTAGATTCCCACAATCCTCCGAAATGTGGGGCACGGGGTGGAATCATTTTCCATTCAATGCGGTACTGATCGGTAAGTAGTTCTTGTAATTGAGCTTTAGCTCCGACAAAGTTAGTTCCGTTATCGGAGTAAAGAAAAGAAACAGGTCCTCGACGGGAAATGAATCGCTTAAAAGCGGAAATAAAAGTATCTGATGACACATCAGTTGCCAATTCGATGTGTACAGCTTTGGTTACTAAGCATATAAACAAACAAATATATGCCTTTTGGCTCTTTTGACCTCTGCGTTTACATAATGTTACTTTAATGGGTCCAGCTTTGGTATTCTGAAACATTTTTGACGGCAACCGACGACAACACATGACGTATTCCGTTGTGACGGTTAGTCCGGGAGGTAGCGTTGCAAACACAAAAGTCATAGTAAGCCGGCTGACGTTGAAATGTATAGTTGATCTTATATGACTAATAAGTGAACCGACCGTCTGCTCAAGTAAGTGCTCAAGTCTTCTACATCCGTCATCAGCCACTCCCAGTAAAAAAAAGACATAGTACGCCGGCTCAAACTTGTTTCATAAGTATTTGAGATAATACTGAGCTGAAAAAAATCGTCTGCTGCATGGTGGAGGGGGGAACACGCGTCAGCTGCTCGCATGAATTTGTAAAAAAAAAAGTTTAACCCTGCCGTAACCTTCCAATCCTAAACCCACCGCGGGTGCATCGCTGATGCGTGGTTCACATATTAGTCATTCAAGATCTATTGAAAAAGATGGCCATCGATCGGCATATTAATACTACCTAAAATGCATCAGTACCTCCCGGACTATTGCATGTCGAAACAATTGAATACTTGAATAGGTCAAAAGAATTAAAATGGGCTGGAAGGTGTATTGTAAACATCAACTGCGCTCTGCGAGTGGATTTCATTTATTTTAATGATCTGAGTCGTAATCCCAAGCTAAGCAAACTTATGATATGGAAACTAGATAAAGGCTAATTTTATTTCATATTTTAGTAAAACTTTAATGTACTGAATATACCAATTTTAAAGGTTTAATATGAAGGCTATTCATTGGTTTAACTTTATCTTAATATTACGACTTAAACTTCACAAAAAGAAAGCTAGATATAGCGCCCATATTTTGAAAATATTGAAACAATTAACATTTTTTCACGAATAATGTTTAATAACATACTCGTATGTAAGTACATACTACTAAATTGACGAGGTATTTTTTTATAAGGAATAATAAAAATAAGCCAGATATCAAAGACTTCTATATAGAATTTGGAAGAATTTTAGCATTTCCAGTAAATAAAAATGCATTGACTTTGTAGTGCTGTGCACAATTTAATCAATGTTTATTTCAACAAGAATAGTTAAAGAATTACTCGCCAAAAGTCTCAACTGTTGAGCTTGACGACGTTTTTCCAAGATATCTTCATCATTGGCTGATTTAAGGATGCCCATAATATGACTTATCCGAGCTGCAGATATCTGAAATATGTATACCAACTCTGTAACCACTATAAAATTAGTATCATCATCATATTCTGTCACGAGATGTCCTCTGCTGAACTGGGCCTTTGTTTTTGACTGATTTCGACAAAGAACAGTCTTGGATTTATAATAAATAATTTGTAATAAAACATACTTACTTCAAATATCATAACATTACACAGAAACTATCATAAATGAAAGTGATCCACAAAGTGACAGGTTTTTTTTTATAATGGATACATAATACGACCTTAATAGGAGCTTCCTAAAATTAAACATTAATTAATTGACCAATTGAAAAATGTAGCACCGCACTACGAATGTATAGAGAATAGACCGCGACGACGGACGTCGTCGTCGTCAGCTGTCAAAAAAGAACTGTAGTGCAATTCTGTTCTTTTTTTGACAGCTGACGACGACGACGTCCGTCGTCGCGGTCTATTCTCTATACATTCGTAGTGCGGTGCAAAATTTTTCAATTGGTCAATTAATTAATGTTTAATTTTAGGAAGCTCCTATTAAGGTCGTATTATGTATCCATTATAAAAAAAAAACCTGTCACTTTGTGGATCACTTTCATTTATGATAGTTTCTGTGTAAAGTTATGATATTTAAAGTAAGTATGTTTTATTATAAATTATTTATTATAAATCCATGACTGTTCTTTGTCGAAATCAATGGAGAACAAAGGCCATATTCAGCAGAGGACATCTCGTGACAGAATATGATGATGATACTACTTTTATAGTGGTTATAGAGTTGGTATACATATTTCAGATGTCTGCGGCTCGGATAAATCATATAATGGGCATCCTTAAATCAGCCAATGATGAAGATATCTTGGAAAAACGTCATCAAGCTCAACAGTTGAGACTTTTGGCGAGTAATTCTTTTTACTATTCTCGTTGAAATAAACATTGATTAAATTGTGCCCAGCACTATAAAAGTCAATGCATTTTTATTTACTGGAAATGCTTAAATTCTTACAAATTCTAGATAGAAGTCTTTGATATCTGGATTATTTTTATTATTCCTTATAAAAAAATACCTCGTCAAATTAGTAGTATGTACCTACATACGAGTATGTTATTAAACATAATTTGTGAAAAAAAGTTAATTATTTAAATATTTTCAAAATATGGGCGCTATATCTAGTTTCTTTTTGTGAAGTTTATGTCCTAAATATTAAGATAAAGTTAAACTACTGAATAGCCCTCATATTAAAACCTTTAAAATTGGTATATTCGGTACATTAAGTTTTACTAAAATATGAAATAAAATTTGCCTTTATCTAGTTTCCATATCATAAGTTTGCTTGGCTTGGGATTACAGCTCAGATCATTAAAATAAATGAAATCCACCCGCAGAGCGCAGTTGATGTTTACAATACACCTTCCAGTCCATTTTAATTCTTTTGACCAATTCAAGTATTCAATTGTTTCGACATGCAATAGTCCGGGAGGTACTGATGCATTTTAGGTAGTATTAACACGCCGATCGATGGCCATCTTTTTCAATAGATCTTGAATTACTAATAAGTGAACCACGCATCAGCGATGCACCCGCGGTGGGTTTAGGATTGGAAGGTTACGGAAGGGGTAAACTTTTTTTTTAAAAAATTCATGCGAGCCGCTGACGCGTGTTCCCCCCTCCACCATGCAGCAGACGATTTTTTTTCAGCTCAGTATGATGTCAAATACTTATGAAACAAGTTTGAGCCGGCGTACTATGTCTTTTTTTTACTGGGAGTGGCTGACGACGGATGTGGTAGACTTGAGCACTTACTTGAGCAGACGGTCGGTTCATTTATTAGTCATATAAGATCAACTATACATTTCAACGTCAGCCGGCTTACTATGACTTTTGTGTTTGCAACGCTACCTCCCGGACTAACCGTCACAACGGAATACGTCATGTGTTGTCGTCGGTTGCCGTCAAAAACGTTTCAGAATACCAAAGCAGAATTGCACTACAATTGCACTACAGCAGAATTCTACCACTACCCAGTTACCCATTTATGAACTTTCAATATTTGTTAAAAGATACCCAATGTTTTTTAAAAAAGCCTCGGTTCTTTGTTCTAGAAACACAAGAAATGGCGATAGATTGGTTCTGGACAGAATTCCCAGAACAACTTTATATAATAAAAACTGTGTCGTAATGGGAACCAGGGTTTTCAACGCAATTCCCGATAAATTAAAATACTTACCCATAAATCTTTTTAAATATGAGCTACGTAAATGATTGTTGGAACGTAGTTTCTACGATGTTAGGGAATTGCTCATTACATTACCTACTCTAATAATTTCAGATTTTTGGCTTTGCGTCTTGCGAACTTCGGATATTTAGTAACTTTTCATCATAAGTCAAAAACTACGTGACATAAAAGGGACACGCACCCTATAACGAAAAGAATTGAATTTTAGGAACTGCGACTCAATTGCGTAGTAAATAGTCAATTGCATAGTAAATAGTCAATTGCATAGTAAATAGTTAATTGCATAGTAAATAGTAGGTAATTTATGATACATGTGTTATTACTTATTATACTAAAAACGGTGCAATAAATGTCACTTAACAAGCGAGTGTGTTGAAAAAAATTATACAGGAGGTCCAATTAGTGAGGAGTGAATCATCAAATTTATAGATTCTTCATGCCCGGACCTTCCCGGGCATCCCTCATCCGAAAGTACATGTATATTCCGGGATTCTTGATAGTTTTCGAGTTATAAAAATGTTAAATTTCTTGAAAATTTTATAATATTGTTATGGAATTTGATGTTTGATACGGAAATTCTCAACGGCCAGCGTACCTATAAGTAGATAACTTTATTTCTTTATTGCACAATGTAGGTACCTACACAAAATAACATGTTATATTATGTAGGTATACCTACATGGACCCTGTTAGGGTATTGCAAAACTTATTATACTTAATCTATGCATTACATTGAATTATATTAAACTTTCGCTATTGACACGAGTATTTTTTATGTTTTTATGATCGACTTTAAAGGACTTCTGTGTCTACTTAAAAGTGAAAAGCATAGGACAAGTGCGTTTATTTACAAAACAAAAGAAAGTTTTATAAATCTCCAGGTTTATAAAAATCATCGGTGTCGGGAAAGACATACCTCGAAAGTGAGTTCCACTCCTTTTCTGTGCACCGAAGTGGAGCCGAGTGTTGTGTAGTAAAAGATATCGACGTGTGGGTGAAAATTTGAAAATTCTCTCGTCGTTTTATGGTATTATGGAGGAATTAAATTGAACAGTTTTTGAGCGCACTTCCCAAAATATAATCTAAATTGGGAGTTCAATAAAAACTGAAAAAAAAAATGGAGTATGGATGTTTTTATTAAAAGTGATTAAATTTTTCTAGATAGTCACCTTTTAGTGTTTCGCTTGGAGTACCTTTTTTTCAAAGCTTGAAATTACTTTATTGAAGAACTCTTCATCTATCTATACTGCTTCATCATCTTCAAATCGATTTCGTCCATGCGCCAAACACCCTGTATACTAAGGATGTTGGATCACCGAAACTATTAATCCGATTCTAAAAATTCTTTCACTCTAATGGGAAGCTTCTTTATTCCTGAGTGATATAGGCCACTTTTCATCTCGGAAATGCGGGCGATACTCCTTCGGCGGTCAACCTTCAGGAGATAGAGATGGTGGCCTTTTCTAAGTTACAGACTATTAGTAGTTTCGTTCAGGGTCATAATGGTGAATCGTGAAGCCACGTTGTTGTTATACATCGAGAGAATAAACAACCAGAATAGGATATTCTAAAAAAAATTTTTTTGAATGTTCGTATAAATTCGATAGTAAACTATTATTATTATTTCCTCAAAATAATATCGCTTTATGCAATGAAAGAGAGAGAGCTGAGCACAGGCCTCCTTTTCCAAGGGAATGGGCAATACTCCACCACGCGTGCTCACTGCGGATCGGTGGAGGTAGGTTAGTGGTCAACCTACTGTTGGCATTTTTCAAGCGCGGGACTAACGGCTTTACGTGCCTTCCGAAGCACGGAAACGCTCGATTTGAAATACCACTAGGCGGTCACCCATCCAGGTACCGAACACGACAGTGGTAGCTTAACTTTGCCGATCTATTAAGAACGGCTAATCATGCTACACTACGAGCGATTAAAATTTGAACGATATAATATATTCGCGCCAAAAAGGCAGCAACCATTCGTGACGTCATAAGAGCAGAAACACATACAAACGTCAAATGTGCATGTCCGTTATCGATTTATACGTATAAAATGCTTTGTCCTGAATAACTGACTGAGAATCAACGCACAGCCTAAACCGCTCATCGTAGAGACCTGAAACTTGGAGGGTGTGTTCTTTGTATGACGTAGGCATCCGATAAGAAAGGACTTTCTGAAATTCTATCCCTAAGGTGTTGAAAAACGGGGGCAAAGTTTGTATGGGACAACGTGATTCCTTGGTCTGATCTACTTCAAATTTTGCATAAACATTCCTTAACAGAATTGATGGAAGACGTGTTTCGTATTTTATTAAAACTCATCGCGTAACGGGGTCAAAAAGGGGTAGAAAGCTATTTTAGGGGTGATTTGCATCGAAGTTGATATCAATACTCCTTAGTACTTTTTATTTTGACACATGTTTTAAAACTCAATTCGATTTTATTCTTGGTGCAATGCAATAGTCTTAAAAATTGGAATCCGAACTGATATTATTTATTTATTTAACTAACAGCTTTGTTAAATACAATTATTCTTTTTATGAAATAAAAAATATGTTTTAAGCCACTAATAAGTTTCCGCAACTGGAACTGGAAATGGATTATAAATGCGAAAGTGAGTTTGTTTGTTACGCCTTCACGCCTTAACTACGCAACAGATCACGATGAAATTTGGCACATAGCCTATAGTATGGAGAAGGATATAGGCTACTTTTTATCCCGGGAACGCGAGTGAAACCGCGGGGGACAGCTAGTCCACAATATAAAGATATTTCAACTTGTTTGCTGTTAACAACGAAAACTTGTGTCTGCTATACTGACGTCACCCACGCACGACGTGCACGTGGCAGATAATAAAACTACGACTTTCATTTTCAAATTAAAAATATATATGTTTTTATAACACAATTAAACTGTTTTACAAAAAACTTAAACCGACTTCAAAGTACACTAAGAAGTAATCAAATCCTGATCAATGGAACCAAACGGGAAGTGTACCCTTTCAAATAAAAAAAGAATTTTCCAAATCGGTTAATAAATGACAGAGTTATGAGGTAACAAATATTTAAAAAAAAAACATATTGAGAACCTCCTCCTTTTTTGGAGTCGGTTAAAATAGTATTATATTCGTATTTCTTATTAATTTGTTAGGTTTACATACACCAACAGTACACACACACACATTGAAAATAGTTACAAAGTCTTAATTCTAAAGATTATAACATAATCATAATGTGCAGATGTGTGCACCCATTATAGGTGTACACAGCATTTTAGTAAACAAAACTAGTGCTAGACACCTACAAGTGAAAAAACAAATAAACTATACATAACTAAAACTGGATTAAAAAATTGGATTAAAAATAGAAAGCAAACTCTTATGGTAAAAACTATACAAAAATAAATACTTACTTAGAAATAAATATTTAGTAGTTGTTTTAGTTTTTAAAAAGATATAATTGTATTACTTACTTAGATAATTTAATTTTGATAGATGAAAAAATTCTATTTTTGTTGCAAAAGTTCCAAAGAGCATCGGTGTCGCAGTCTGATGTGGTTTATTTAGACCGTGATTAATTTTGGTGGTTCATTTGTTTTGGATTTGCCGGTTTTGATTATAATTTTGAAGAGATGCCTATGTTTTCGCGCTACAAAATTTTATAGCTGGTCGGCAAATTTTTCATGCATTGTTATTGCTATTAGTCCACGTGTTTTCATTAACAATTTGTTCAGCATTTTCAATATCTTTAACCACATGACACATTTTGTAAATGGTAATAAAAGAAAAAATATTTTAAACTAAAATTAAACTACATGCAAATTATAAAATACAATCTATGTACAATTACAATCTATTATATATAAAAACACTACTATCCTACTGAACCTAATATATACACTCCCCAAGATCGCTGCTCCTGGGAAGGGTGCCCATAAGGCTGGCCACATTTTCTCGTTGGATAGCAATTCCTATCCTTTGACCGAGGAAGTAGCCGTACTCTCAACAAGTTTTTTCTTTATTGCTTTATAAAGCCTATGGGCATCCGGGCACCACGGCCCGAGAGTTTCTACCGCGAAGGCCGCAAACACATGATTATTTGTCAGGCCAGCATATTTACGGCGCTTCGCGGCTTCTGCCGCTAATGCCGCCCCGCCCGCCCTCAAGGGCGTGGTGGCTAAATGGGATGGAGCCAGGGTATCCACACAAGTGGCATCCCAGATAAGTGGCCGTCCCACCTGCCACGGAATAAGCGTCAATCCATCGGGTCCCTTGCCGTCGTCACGGGCCAGGCTGGGAGGTTCCAAAACGGCTGGCACATTTACGCTAACAAGGGCCCGACGGATGACATCATTAAGGCAGGCATGGCGGGATAAGCGGCCAGCACTCTTTGTGCAAGAGAGGCCGTGGTAGCCTAGTCGATCCACCTCGACTCCACAGGGGCAGCGGTGACCTTCTACGATGTTCGCGCCTAGACGAAGGCCGACAGCCAACCGAATGAATTATTATCTAACAGGGTGGCGCAGTACCTGGAACGGTAGGCATGTAGCCAAAATCCGGTTTCGGGTTGGGATTATGCCAATAGGTGAGCTTTTTCTGCCCTCGTTGTGGCGGAGTTTAAAAACCAGTCTAAAGCCTGGCGACAAAGAGGTTCGTCCCAAATCCTTTGAATGGGTTCATTGGACGGCAGAGATTCACCCGGGCAGACTAATTGCCAGGCGTCTTCTGTTTCGCGCAAGTATGCTACCTCAAAATCACGAAGTGAGGGTGTGAGGATTTTACCTATGAGAGGCAGCGTACTGTGGATTGAAGAAAGAAAAGCGGGAAGCACAATGGTTTAGCTGATTTGAAGCTGGTTTGTCTGATACCGAGGCCGCCATGACGGATTGGAAGCGATGCTTGTAGAAATTGCCCGTCATTTAACTGTATGTTGAATATTTTTTTATTTGCATATGGATGATATTGTCGATTTTTTCGCAAAACTGTGGTAATTTCCAAAAGCTGCACCTTAATGAATAAGTAATTTTGGGGGCAAAGAGGCTGGAATGGAGTATAAAAAGAGCCATGTGGAGCTAATTTTGAGTAGGCGATCGGAGTATTCTGAAAAACGGAGAATTTGGAGCTCAATAAATTCCGGTATTGATTCTTCAAAAACAGGGGCGCCGAGAAGGTGAAGTGAGCTCTTTGAGAGGACTTTAATGCCTGGACAGATGTTGTCAAAGTCTGCAACAATCTGCGATTTATTTAAAGTTCAGGACAGTAAATCTCACATTTTCTCATATTTAGTTCCAGGCCAGAATCTCGAAACTTTGAAATTAAACAGGTCAGGTCGCTGAGGACTGAGCTCGCTTCACCGCCTAAACTGCCGTCATCGAGATACCACACGTTAAATTTGGAATTTAGAGCCGAAATGATGAGATGTATTACAAGACTAAAAATGGCCGGACCTAATGGGTCGCCTTGTTGACAGCCAACTGCGGAGAATATTTTATGATTTTTGTACATCAGGGTGAGCTGTAGCACTGCCAAAGAAATGGGTATAAACTTGGGATATTTTTTTGGCATTTTGTCGCGGTGTATTTTGGACATCAACCTTTACAAGCACCTGATCTTTGCAGTTGAGGAGGTAAGTTCAACAGGCATGCACAGCGGCCTCGCAACCGCCCTTAGACCCAAAACCCAGCTGGAATGGCTGAAATATATTTATTTTTATTTAGGTACACCAACAGTTATTACATCAAAAATAGGATGACAAAACATACATTATAAAATAAGCTAAATGCATAACCAATAATAGGCATAAACCACATGCCATTATTAACAAGAGTAATACAGTTCCTAACTTAACTTACCAGGTAATCTAAACAATGGCCCTGATTCTGTTGTTCACAACTAAACTAATTTTAAGCTCACTATGTCTCTTTCTAACAAAGAACATAAGAAAAGGATGTAAGAAATTTAGTCCTGTCAAATTAGTCCAATGCTTGTTTTCAATATAAATTTAGTCGCCATCTATCCTGGTTACGCCTAAATACACGCAAAATAAGACGGCAAAGATTAATTTTACAACTTATAATATGTTCTATCCTTTTTCAATAATGTTCGTAAGAGAGAGATGAGATGTGACTAAAATTAGTTTAGTGCGATTTACAACAGAATCGGCACCAATATATACCTAATAAATAAACACCAATAACAAAAGAAATAAAAATACAAAATAATCGAGCACACAACAGAAAAAAGTGCAAGTTGATATGGTAGTGGTACAGGTGCACGATATGGACGATAATTTATTTACACTAAGAAAATATAGGCTCCAAGTCCTGCACGATGTATCTGCAGCAAACTTTGGAAGTTAGCCGTCTGAATGTTGATCCTATAGCGATAGGGCGGATGCCTCCATCTTTTTTTTCTAGCTCGCAAAGGTTAGCACCATAAAGAGTTGCTACAACTTCAGCATGGACTTTACCTGAAAGCATAAAGTTGACGAGACGAGAGATGGAAGAAAGGAGGTCATTATTTCTTCCCCCAGGTGCACCTAAAATAAGGTCCTTTAGGTGTTGGGGTGTTATGCCGTCAAGGCCGCCAGCCGAGAATGGCGGCCAGGACTGTATCCTCAGAAGCTTGGAGACATGGTAGGGCTGGGTTAGGTGGGTCAGGGAAGTTAGGAGATGTGGAAGCTGGTGTGTGCTTAGTTAGTAGGGCTGCGAGTGTTTCGGGAGTATCTGGGGCTGAAGTGTCATTTGAGAAAATAATTTTCGCGGCACCTTTGAGGTCCCCATCGTTCACTTTTGCCTCTACCACTTTGGTAATGTCTCGCAGTTAAGGCCCATTTCGGAAAGCGTGTTGTGATGCATCAAAATTAGTAGGGCGAGAACAACTTAATTAAATTTTAGCGGTTAGTGAACGATGTGGATCTTTTTGGATACGTGCAGGGTATTGAAAGCAAACAATAGAAGGCTTTCCCAACTATAAAGCGAGTTTTTGGTGACACAATCATCGATCGTCTTGGAAAGATTGGTTGCGACAGAAAACCTCGCGCCTCTGGGGATTCGCTTGATGACCGGAAAGGCCCTCTTATGTTCGCTTAAATTGTTAGAAAAAGAAACAGCAGCGTGGTAGAGGATGTAGGGACAGGCGAGTGGTGGATAGGTATCTTGAACGATTTATATCTTTCGTTCAATCTCAGTATCTACAATAGATATATTGTAGATACTGAGATGTGTTAGCGCCTTTGCACATTATCAGACACGACCGTTCGACAAGACAAATTTCTTGTCTGGTTCATCGTACACATTCATGCAAGACGTCTTATCCGCTGTCTGTAACCATATTTCACGGACGGATAATACACGCGTACCAAATGGACACACGACAGAGTTTACAGTGATTGACTTGTACCATAGACATAGAAAACGGCCGTAGTTGTAGGCATTATTGGATACATCCATTAAATATGACAAGAATCAATGAGACTATAGAGCTTAAATGTTCAATATATTCATTTTTATTTTACTCATGTAACATTATATGTTTGATAAAAGTTTAATTAACGTAAAAAATAAAAATTACTATTCATTTTATTCAAACAACATTAATCCACTTTTTAACTTTACAAAAATAACATAACTGGGTTACATGAAAAATAAAACAGTAATAAAAATAAAAGTTATTGTATTAAAATTAAAATTGAGCTGATTTAAATAAAATAAATAAATTAACATTCTAAACACGAAATAAAAGCGTGGACACTATAGTAGTTTTGGCTGACGCAGCCACGACGAAACTAGTTTCCATATATGAGTAGATGTCGTGTCTAAGCAAGACGTCTTGTGTAGGCGCGACGTCGAATATGCAGCCGACGACGACGCGTGTCTGATCAGACATAAGAAAAAAATTCTTGTAATGTGCACGGTCTCATATAAGAACCAGTGCGACTGAATGTCTTATAAGACATGTCTGATCAGACACAAGAAATTTTCTTATAATGTGCAAAGGCGCTTAGGGTTCCGTGGCCGACCTGGCTAAATATAATCAAATGTGACAAACGTCAAAAGGGCTGTGCAGGCTCATAGAAGCCAAATCAGTTCATTGGGTGCCATATTTTTTTTTGGTTGTTTATATGATGAAGTCTTCATATTTCTTAAGATTAATTTAATAATATATTTCTGAACAAAATATTTTTCCACTGACATTGAGTTTTTTTTATGACATGATCCTTTTTGTGTATCAAATTATTGCACTTGTTTACTTTGAGACCAGTGTTTTTCATACTTTCATATCCGTAGCTGGTACAAAGGTTTGCAATTTACTAATAGTCATGAACTTATGAGACATTCTTTCTGATCTGGTAGATCATTTATTTCTATTTCATATTTTTCCCGCATTGTTATTGGTAATATTTCGCGTGTTTTCTTTAACAATTTGTTCAGCATTTAATTTTTTCAATATCTTTAATTGCATGACCATGTTTTAACCGACTTCAAAAAAAGGAGGAGGTTCTCAATTCGAATGTATTTTTTTATTATTTTTTTATGTTTGTTACCTCATAACTCCGTCATTTATTAACCGATTTGGAAAATTATTTTTTTTATTTGAAAGGGTACACTTCCCGTTTGGTCCCATTAGATCAGGATTTGATTACTTCTTAGTGTACTTCGAAGTCGGTTTAAGGTTTTTGTAAAACAGTCCAATTATTGTGTATCAAATTATTGCACTTGTTTTCTTTGAGATCAGTGTTTTAACTCATACTTTCATATTCGTAGCTGGTACAAAGATTGCAACGTTCGGATTAATTTACTAATAGTTATGACATTCTTTCTGATCTGGTAGAACATTTATTTCAATTTCATCATAATCATCCACTCTTTCGTACTCCTTCACAATTTTGAGCATTCGTGCAATACCGTTCAGATCAGGTGGTACTATAAAATCTTGGAGCCTCACATCGCTAGGTTAGGTGCTCGTCATCTTCATTTATCATGAGTGGTGGCGGTCCCTCGCACTATACAAAGATGTCTCCGTGTACAGGTGCTGCTATAATATCGTGGAGCCCCTCATTCCAAGGTTGTTGCTGGTCATCTTGATTTATCATGAGTGGTGGAGGTCCCTCGCTCTATACAAAGATGTCTCCGTGTACAGTACAGGTGGTGCTATAATATCGTGGAGCCCCTCATTCCAAGGTTGTTGCTGGTCATCTTGATTTATCATGAGTGGTGGAGGTCCCTCGCTCTATACAAAGATGTCTCCGTGTACAGTACAGGTGGTGCTATAATATCGTGGAGCCCCTCATTCCAAGGTTGTTGCTGGTCATCTTCATTTATCATGTGTGGTGGCGGTCCCTCGCACTATACAAAGATGTCTCCGTGTACAGGTGCTGCTATAATATCGTGGAGCCCCTCATTCCAAGGTTGTTGCTGGTCATCTTGATTTATCATGAGTGGTGGAGGTCCCTCGCTCTATACAAAGATGTCTCCGTGTACAGTACAGGTGGTGCTATAATATCGTGGAGCCCCTCATTCCAAGGTTGTTGCTGGTCATCTTGATTTATCATGAGTGGTGGAGGTCCCTCGCTCTATACAAAGATGTCTCCGTGTACAGTACAGGTGGTGCTATAAAGTCGTGGAGCCTCTCATCGCAAGGTTGTTGCTGATCATCTTCATTTATCATGTGTGGTGGAGGTCGCTCGCCCTATACAAAGATGTATCCGTGTACACGTGGTGCTATAATATCGTGGAGCCCCTCATTCCAAGGTTGTTGCTGATGATCTTCATTTATCATGAGTGGTGGCGGTCCCTCGCACTTTTTTGGTTGTTTATATGATGAAGTCTTCATATTTCTTAAGATTAATTTAATAATATATTTCTGAACAAAATATTTTTCCACTGACATTGAGTTTTTTTTATGACATGATCCTTTTTGTGTATCAAATTATTGCACTTGTTTACTTTGAGACCAGTGTTTTTCATACTTTCATATCCGTAGCTGGTACAAAGGTTTGCAATTTACTAATAGTCATGAACTTATGAGACATTCTTTCTGATCTGGTAGATCATTTATTTCTATTTCATATTTTTCCCGCATTGTTATTGGTAATATTTCGCGTGTTTTCTTTAACAATTTGTTCAGCATTTAATTTTTTCAATATCTTTAATTGCATGACCATGTTTTAACCGACTTCAAAAAAAGGAGGAGGTTCTCAATTCGAATGTATTTTTTTATTATTTTTTTATGTTTGTTACCTCATAACTCCGTCATTTATTAACCGATTTGGAAAATTATTTTTTTTATTTGAAAGGGTACACTTCCCGTTTGGTCCCATTAGATCAGGATTTGATTACTTCTTAGTGTACTTCGAAGTCGGTTTAAGGTTTTTGTAAAACAGTCCAATTATTGTGTATCAAATTATTGCACTTGTTTTCTTTGAGATCAGTGTTTTAACTCATACTTTCATATTCGTAGCTGGTACAAAGATTGCAACGTTCGGATTAATTTACTAATAGTTATGACATTCTTTCTGATCTGGTAGAACATTTATTTCAATTTCATCATAATCATCCACTCTTTCGTACTCCTTCACAATTTTGAGCATTCGTGCAATACCGTTCAGATCAGGTGGTACTATAAAATCTTGGAGCCTCACATCGCTAGGTTAGGTGCTCGTCATCTTCATTTATCATGAGTGGTGGCGGTCCCTCGCACTATACAAAGATGTCTCCGTGTACAGGTGCTGCTATAATATCGTGGAGCCCCTCATTCCAAGGTTGTTGCTGGTCATCTTGATTTATCATGAGTGGTGGAGGTCCCTCGCTCTATACAAAGATGTCTCCGTGTACAGTACAGGTGGTGCTATAATATCGTGGAGCCCCTCATTCCAAGGTTGTTGCTGGTCATCTTGATTTATCATGAGTGGTGGAGGTCCCTCGCTCTATACAAAGATGTCTCCGTGTACAGTAATGGTGGTGCTATAATATCGTGGAGCCCCTCATTCCAAGGTTGTTGCTGGTCATCTTCATTTATCATGTGTGGTGGCGGTCCCTCGCACTATACAAAGATGTCTCCGTGTACAGGTGCTGCTATAATATCGTGGAGCCCCTCATTCCAAGGTTGTTGCTGGTCATCTTGATTTATCATGAGTGGTGGAGGTCCCTCGCTCTATACAAAGATGTCTCCGTGTACAGTACAGGTGGTGCTATAATATCGTGGAGCCCCTCATTCCAAGGTTGTTGCTGGTCATCTTGATTTATCATGAGTGGTGGAGGTCCCTCGCTCTATACAAAGATGTCTCCGTGTACAGTACAGGTGGTGCTATAAAGTCGTGGAGCCTCTCATCGCAAGGTTGTTGCTGATCATCTTCATTTATCATGTGTGGTGGAGGTCGCTCGCCCTATACAAAGATGTATCCGTGTACACGTGGTGCTATAATATCGTGGAGCCCCTCATTCCAAGGTTGTTGCTGATGATCTTCATTTATCATGAGTGGTGGCGGTCCCTCGCACTTTTTTGGTTGTTTATATGATGAAGTCTTCATATTTCTTAAGATTAATTTAATAATATATTTCTGAACAAAATATTTTTCCACTGACATTGAGTTTTTTTTATGACATGATCCTTTTTGTGTATCAAATTATTGCACTTGTTTACTTTGAGACCAGTGTTTTTCATACTTTCATATCCGTAGCTGGTACAAAGGTTTGCAATTTACTAATAGTCATGAACTTATGAGACATTCTTTCTGATCTGGTAGATCATTTATTTCTATTTCATATTTTTCCCGCATTGTTATTGGTAATATTTCGCGTGTTTTCTTTAACAATTTGTTCAGCATTTAATTTTTTCAATATCTTTAATTGCATGACCATGTTTTAACCGACTTCAAAAAAAGGAGGAGGTTCTCAATTCGAATGTATTTTTTTATTATTTTTTTATGTTTGTTACCTCATAACTCCGTCATTTATTAACCGATTTGGAAAATTATTTTTTTTATTTGAAAGGGTACACTTCCCGTTTGGTCCCATTAGATCAGGATTTGATTACTTCTTAGTGTACTTCGAAGTCGGTTTAAGGTTTTTGTAAAACAGTCCAATTATTGTGTATCAAATTATTGCACTTGTTTTCTTTGAGATCAGTGTTTTAACTCATACTTTCATATTCGTAGCTGGTACAAAGATTGCAACGTTCGGATTAATTTACTAATAGTTATGACATTCTTTCTGATCTGGTAGAACATTTATTTCAATTTCATCATAATCATCCACTCTTTCGTACTCCTTCACAATTTTGAGCATTCGTGCAATACCGTTCAGATCAGGTGGTACTATAAAATCTTGGAGCCTCACATCGCTAGGTTAGGTGCTCGTCATCTTCATTTATCATGAGTGGTGGCGGTCCCTCGCACTATACAAAGATGTCTCCGTGTACAGGTGCTGCTATAATATCGTGGAGCCCCTCATTCCAAGGTTGTTGCTGGTCATCTTGATTTATCATGAGTGGTGGAGGTCCCTCGCTCTATACAAAGATGTCTCCGTGTACAGTACAGGTGGTGCTATAATATCGTGGAGCCCCTCATTCCAAGGTTGTTGCTGGTCATCTTGATTTATCATGAGTGGTGGAGGTCCCTCGCTCTATACAAAGATGTCTCCGTGTACAGTACAGGTGGTGCTATAATATCGTGGAGCCCCTCATTCCAAGGTTGTTGCTGGTCATCTTCATTTATCATGTGTGGTGGCGGTCCCTCGCACTATACAAAGATGTCTCCGTGTACAGGTGCTGCTATAATATCGTGGAGCCCCTCATTCCAAGGTTGTTGCTGGTCATCTTGATTTATCATGAGTGGTGGAGGTCCCTCGCTCTATACAAAGATGTCTCCGTGTACAGTACAGGTGGTGCTATAATATCGTGGAGCCCCTCATTCCAAGGTTGTTGCTGGTCATCTTGATTTATCATGAGTGGTGGAGGTCCCTCGCTCTATACAAAGATGTCTCCGTGTACAGTACAGGTGGTGCTATAAAGTCGTGGAGCCTCTCATCGCAAGGTTGTTGCTGATCATCTTCATTTATCATGTGTGGTGGAGGTCGCTCGCCCTATACAAAGATGTATCCGTGTACACGTGGTGCTATAATATCGTGGAGCCCCTCATTCCAAGGTTGTTGCTGATGATCTTCATTTATCATGAGTGGTGGCGGTCCCTCGCACTTTTTTGGTTGTTTATATGATGAAGTCTTCATATTTCTTAAGATTAATTTAATAATATATTTCTGAACAAAATATTTTTCCACTGACATTGAGTTTTTTTTATGACATGATCCTTTTTGTGTATCAAATTATTGCACTTGTTTACTTTGAGACCAGTGTTTTTCATACTTTCATATCCGTAGCTGGTACAAAGGTTTGCAATTTACTAATAGTCATGAACTTATGAGACATTCTTTCTGATCTGGTAGATCATTTATTTCTATTTCATATTTTTCCCGCATTGTTATTGGTAATATTTCGCGTGTTTTCTTTAACAATTTGTTCAGCATTTAATTTTTTCAATATCTTTAATTGCATGACCATGTTTTAACCGACTTCAAAAAAAGGAGGAGGTTCTCAATTCGAATGTATTTTTTTATTATTTTTTTATGTTTGTTACCTCATAACTCCGTCATTTATTAACCGATTTGGAAAATTATTTTTTTTATTTGAAAGGGTACACTTCCCGTTTGGTCCCATTAGATCAGGATTTGATTACTTCTTAGTGTACTTCGAAGTCGGTTTAAGGTTTTTGTAAAACAGTCCAATTATTGTGTATCAAATTATTGCACTTGTTTTCTTTGAGATCAGTGTTTTAACTCATACTTTCATATTCGTAGCTGGTACAAAGATTGCAACGTTCGGATTAATTTACTAATAGTTATGACATTCTTTCTGATCTGGTAGAACATTTATTTCAATTTCATCATAATCATCCACTCTTTCGTACTCCTTCACAATTTTGAGCATTCGTGCAATACCGTTCAGATCAGGTGGTACTATAAAATCTTGGAGCCTCACATCGCTAGGTTAGGTGCTCGTCATCTTCATTTATCATGAGTGGTGGCGGTCCCTCGCACTATACAAAGATGTCTCCGTGTACAGGTGCTGCTATAATATCGTGGAGCCCCTCATTCCAAGGTTGTTGCTGGTCATCTTGATTTATCATGAGTGGTGGAGGTCCCTCGCTCTATACAAAGATGTCTCCGTGTACAGTACAGGTGGTGCTATAATATCGTGGAGCCCCTCATTCCAAGGTTGTTGCTGGTCATCTTGATTTATCATGAGTGGTGGAGGTCCCTCGCTCTATACAAAGATGTCTCCGTGTACAGTACAGGTGGTGCTATAATATCGTGGAGCCCCTCATTCCAAGGTTGTTGCTGGTCATCTTCATTTATCATGTGTGGTGGCG
The DNA here is from genome assembly GCA_951394255.1 of Polyploca ridens. Classification (NCBI taxonomy): domain Eukaryota; kingdom Metazoa; phylum Arthropoda; class Insecta; order Lepidoptera; family Drepanidae; genus Polyploca; species Polyploca ridens. The sequence goes on from OX596244.1 coordinate 4,340,165, forward strand.
GTCCCTCGCACTATACAAAGATGTCTCCGTGTACAGGTGCTGCTATAATATCGTGGAGCCCCTCATTCCAAGGTTGTTGCTGGTCATCTTGATTTATCATGAGTGGTGGAGGTCCCTCGCTCTATACAAAGATGTCTCCGTGTACAGTACAGGTGGTGCTATAATATCGTGGAGCCCCTCATTCCAAGGTTGTTGCTGGTCATCTTGATTTATCATGAGTGGTGGAGGTCCCTCGCTCTATACAAAGATGTCTCCGTGTACAGTACAGGTGGTGCTATAAAGTCGTGGAGCCTCTCATCGCAAGGTTGTTGCTGATCATCTTCATTTATCATGTGTGGTGGAGGTCGCTCGCCCTATACAAAGATGTATCCGTGTACACGTGGTGCTATAATATCGTGGAGCCCCTCATTCCAAGGTTGTTGCTGATGATCTTCATTTATCATGAGTGGTGGCGGTCCCTCGCACTTTTTTGGTTGTTTATATGATGAAGTCTTCATATTTCTTAAGATTAATTTAATAATATATTTCTGAACAAAATATTTTTCCACTGACATTGAGTTTTTTTTATGACATGATCCTTTTTGTGTATCAAATTATTGCACTTGTTTACTTTGAGACCAGTGTTTTTCATACTTTCATATCCGTAGCTGGTACAAAGGTTTGCAATTTACTAATAGTCATGAACTTATGAGACATTCTTTCTGATCTGGTAGATCATTTATTTCTATTTCATATTTTTCCCGCATTGTTATTGGTAATATTTCGCGTGTTTTCTTTAACAATTTGTTCAGCATTTAATTTTTTCAATATCTTTAATTGCATGACCATGTTTTAACCGACTTCAAAAAAAGGAGGAGGTTCTCAATTCGAATGTATTTTTTTATTATTTTTTTATGTTTGTTACCTCATAACTCCGTCATTTATTAACCGATTTGGAAAATTATTTTTTTTATTTGAAAGGGTACACTTCCCGTTTGGTCCCATTAGATCAGGATTTGATTACTTCTTAGTGTACTTCGAAGTCGGTTTAAGGTTTTTGTAAAACAGTCCAATTATTGTGTATCAAATTATTGCACTTGTTTTCTTTGAGATCAGTGTTTTAACTCATACTTTCATATTCGTAGCTGGTACAAAGATTGCAACGTTCGGATTAATTTACTAATAGTTATGACATTCTTTCTGATCTGGTAGAACATTTATTTCAATTTCATCATAATCATCCACTCTTTCGTACTCCTTCACAATTTTGAGCATTCGTGCAATACCGTTCAGATCAGGTGGTACTATAAAATCTTGGAGCCTCACATCGCTAGGTTAGGTGCTCGTCATCTTCATTTATCATGAGTGGTGGCGGTCCCTCGCACTATACAAAGATGTCTCCGTGTACAGGTGCTGCTATAATATCGTGGAGCCCCTCATTCCAAGGTTGTTGCTGGTCATCTTGATTTATCATGAGTGGTGGAGGTCCCTCGCTCTATACAAAGATGTCTCCGTGTACAGTACAGGTGGTGCTATAATATCGTGGAGCCCCTCATTCCAAGGTTGTTGCTGGTCATCTTGATTTATCATGAGTGGTGGAGGTCCCTCGCTCTATACAAAGATGTCTCCGTGTACAGTACAGGTGGTGCTATAATATCGTGGAGCCCCTCATTCCAAGGTTGTTGCTGGTCATCTTCATTTATCATGTGTGGTGGCGGTCCCTCGCACTATACAAAGATGTCTCCGTGTACAGGTGCTGCTATAATATCGTGGAGCCCCTCATTCCAAGGTTGTTGCTGGTCATCTTGATTTATCATGAGTGGTGGAGGTCCCTCGCTCTATACAAAGATGTCTCCGTGTACAGTACAGGTGGTGCTATAATATCGTGGAGCCCCTCATTCCAAGGTTGTTGCTGGTCATCTTGATTTATCATGAGTGGTGGAGGTCCCTCGCTCTATACAAAGATGTCTCCGTGTACAGTACAGGTGGTGCTATAAAGTCGTGGAGCCTCTCATCGCAAGGTTGTTGCTGATCATCTTCATTTATCATGTGTGGTGGAGGTCGCTCGCCCTATACAAAGATGTATCCGTGTACACGTGGTGCTATAATATCGTGGAGCCCCTCATTCCAAGGTTGTTGCTGATGATCTTCATTTATCATGAGTGGTGGCGGTCCCTCGCACTTTTTTGGTTGTTTATATGATGAAGTCTTCATATTTCTTAAGATTAATTTAATAATATATTTCTGAACAAAATATTTTTCCACTGACATTGAGTTTTTTTTATGACATGATCCTTTTTGTGTATCAAATTATTGCACTTGTTTACTTTGAGACCAGTGTTTTTCATACTTTCATATCCGTAGCTGGTACAAAGGTTTGCAATTTACTAATAGTCATGAACTTATGAGACATTCTTTCTGATCTGGTAGATCATTTATTTCTATTTCATATTTTTCCCGCATTGTTATTGGTAATATTTCGCGTGTTTTCTTTAACAATTTGTTCAGCATTTAATTTTTTCAATATCTTTAATTGCATGACCATGTTTTAACCGACTTCAAAAAAAGGAGGAGGTTCTCAATTCGAATGTATTTTTTTATTATTTTTTTATGTTTGTTACCTCATAACTCCGTCATTTATTAACCGATTTGGAAAATTATTTTTTTTATTTGAAAGGGTACACTTCCCGTTTGGTCCCATTAGATCAGGATTTGATTACTTCTTAGTGTACTTCGAAGTCGGTTTAAGGTTTTTGTAAAACAGTCCAATTATTGTGTATCAAATTATTGCACTTGTTTTCTTTGAGATCAGTGTTTTAACTCATACTTTCATATTCGTAGCTGGTACAAAGATTGCAACGTTCGGATTAATTTACTAATAGTTATGACATTCTTTCTGATCTGGTAGAACATTTATTTCAATTTCATCATAATCATCCACTCTTTCGTACTCCTTCACAATTTTGAGCATTCGTGCAATACCGTTCAGATCAGGTGGTACTATAAAATCTTGGAGCCTCACATCGCTAGGTTAGGTGCTCGTCATCTTCATTTATCATGAGTGGTGGCGGTCCCTCGCACTATACAAAGATGTCTCCGTGTACAGGTGCTGCTATAATATCGTGGAGCCCCTCATTCCAAGGTTGTTGCTGGTCATCTTGATTTATCATGAGTGGTGGAGGTCCCTCGCTCTATACAAAGATGTCTCCGTGTACAGTACAGGTGGTGCTATAATATCGTGGAGCCCCTCATTCCAAGGTTGTTGCTGGTCATCTTGATTTATCATGAGTGGTGGAGGTCCCTCGCTCTATACAAAGATGTCTCCGTGTACAGTACAGGTGGTGCTATAATATCGTGGAGCCCCTCATTCCAAGGTTGTTGCTGGTCATCTTCATTTATCATGTGTGGTGGCGGTCCCTCGCACTATACAAAGATGTCTCCGTGTACAGGTGCTGCTATAATATCGTGGAGCCCCTCATTCCAAGGTTGTTGCTGGTCATCTTGATTTATCATGAGTGGTGGAGGTCCCTCGCTCTATACAAAGATGTCTCCGTGTACAGTACAGGTGGTGCTATAATATCGTGGAGCCCCTCATTCCAAGGTTGTTGCTGGTCATCTTGATTTATCATGAGTGGTGGCGGTCCCTCGCCCTATACAAAGATGTCTCCGTGTACAGGTGGTGCTATAAAATCATAGAGCCTCTCATTGTAAGTGTGTTGCTGATCATCTTGATTTATCATGTGTGGTGGAGGTCGCTCGCCCTATACAAAGATGTATCCGTGTACACGTGGTGCTATAAAATCATAGAGCCTCTCATCGCAAGGTTGTTGCTGATCATCTTCATTTATCATGAGTGGTGGCGGTCCCTCGCCCTATACAAAGATGTCTCCGTGTGCAGGTGCTGCTATAATATCGTGGAGCCCCTCATTCCAAGGTTGTTGCTGGTCATCTTCATTTATCATGAGTGGTGGCGGTTCCTCGCCCTATACAAAGATGTCTCCGTGTACAGGTGCTGCTATAATATCGTGGAGCCCCTCATTCCAAGGTTGATGCTGGTCATCTTGATTTATCATGAGTGGTGGAGGTCCCTCGCCCTATACAAAGATGTCTCCATGTACAGGTGGTGCTATAAAATCATAGAGCCTCTCATTGTAAGATTGTTGCTGGTCATCTTCATTTATCATGAGTGGTGGCGGTCCCTCGCCCTATAGAAAGATGTCTCCGTGTACAGGTGCTGCTTTAATATCGTGGAGCCCCACATTCTAAGGTTGTTGCTGTTCATCTTGATTTATCATGAGTGGTGGCGGTCCCTTGCCCTATACAAAGATGTCTCCGTGTACAGGTGCTGCTATAATATCGTGGAGCCCCTCATTCCAAGGTTGATGCTGGTCATCTTAATTTATCATGAGTGGTGGAGGTCCCTCGCCCTATACAAAGATGTCTCCATGTACAGGTGGTGCTATAAAATCATAGAGCCTCTCATTGTAAGATTGTTGCTGGTCATCTTCATTTATCATGAGTGGTGGCGGTCCCTCGCACTATACAAAGATGTCTCCGTGTACAGTACACGTGGTGCTATAAAATCATAGAGCCTCTCATCACAAGGTTGTTGCTGATCATCTTCATTTATCATGAGTGGTGGCGGTCCCTCGCCCTATACAAAGATGTCTCCGTGTACAGGTGCTGCTTTAATATCGTGGAGCCCCACATTCCAAGGTTGTTGCTGGTCATCTTGATTTATCATGAGTGGTGGCGGTCCCTTGCCCTATACAAAGATGTCTCCGTGTACAGTACAGGTGGTGCTATAAAATGGTGGAGCCTCTCATTGCAAGGTTGTTGCTGATCATAATCATTTATCATGAGTGGTGAAGGTCCCTCACCCTATAAAAAAGAATCACCGTGTACAGATGTTGCTATAATATCGTGGAGCCCCTCATTCCAAGGTTGTTGCTGGTCATCTTCATTTATCATGTGTGGTGGAGGTCCCTCGCCCAATACAAAGATGTCTCCGTGTACATGTGGTGCTTTAAAATCGTGGAGCCTCTAATCGCAAGGTTGTTGCTGATCATCTTCATTTATCATGAGTGGTGGCGGTCCCTCGCCCTATACAAAGATGTCTCCGTGTACAGGTGCTGCTATAATATCGTGGAGCGCCTCATTCCAAGGTTGTTGCTGGTCATCTTGATTTATCATGAGTGGTGGCGGTCCCTCGCCCTATACAAAGATGTCTCCGTGTACAGTACAGGTGGTGCTATAAAATCGTGGAGCCTCTCATCGCAAGGTTGTTGCTGGTCATCTTCATTTATCATGAGTGGTGGCGGTTCCTCGCCCTATACAAAGATGTCTCCGTGTACAGGTGCTGCTATAATATCGTGGAGCCCCTCATTCCAAGGTTGTTGCTGGTCATCTTGATTTATCATGAGTGGTGGAGGTCCCTCGCCCTATACAAAGATGTCTCCATGTACAGGTGGTGCTATAAAATCATAGAGCCTCTCATTGTAAGATTGTTGCTGGTCATCTTCATTTATCATGAGTGGTGGCGGTCCCTCGCCCTATACAAAGATGTCTCCGTGTACAGTACAGGTGGTGCTATAATATCGTGGAGCCCCTCATTCCAAGGTTGTTGCTGATCATCTTCTTTTATCATGTGTGGTGGAGGTCGCTCGCCCTATTCAAAAAAGTATCCGTGTACACGTGGTGCTATAAAATCATAGAGCCTCTCATCGCAAGGTTGTTGCTGATCATCTTCATTTATCATGAGTGGTGGCGGTCCCTCGCCCTATACAAAGATGTCTCTGTGTACAGGTGCTGCTATAATATCGTGGAGCCCCTCATTCCAATGTTGTTGCTGGTCATCTTGATTTATCATGAGTGGTGGCGGTCCCTTGCCCTATACAAAGATGTCTCCGTGTACAGTACAGGTGGTGCTATAAAATGGTGGAGCCTCTCATTGCAAGGTTGTTGCTGATCATAATCATTTATCATGAGTGGTGAAGGTCCCTCACCCTATAAAAAAGAATCACCGTGTACAGTTGTTGCTATAATATCGTGGAGCCCCTCATTCCAAGGTTGTTGCTGGTCATCTTCATTTATCATGTGTGGTGGAGGTCCCTCGCCCTATACAAAGATGTCTCCGTGGACATGTGGTGCTTTAAAATCGTGGAGCCTCTCATCGCAAGGTTGTTGCTGATCATCTTCATTTATCATGTGTGGTGGAGGTCGCTCGCCCTATACAAAGATGTCTCCGTGGACATGTGGTGCTTTAAAATCGTGGAGCCTCTCATCGCAAGGTTGTAGCTGATCATCTTCATTTATCATGTGTGGTGGAGGTCGCTCGCCCTATACAAAGATGTATCCGTGTACATGTGGTGCTATAATATCGTGGAGCCCCTCATTCCAAGGTTGTTGCTGGTCATCTTGATTTATCATGAGTGGTGGAGGTCCCTCGCCCTATACAAAGATGTCTCCGTGTACAGGTGCTGCTATAATATCGTGGAGCCCCTCATTCCAAGGTTGTTGCTGGTCATCTTGATTTATCATGAGTGGTGGAGGTCCCTCGCCCTATACAAAGATGTCTCCGTGTACAGTACAGGTGGTGCTATAAAATCGTGGAGCCCCTCATTCCAAGGTTGTTGCTGATCATCTTCATTTATCATGAGTGGTGGCGGTCCCTCGCCCTATACAAAGATGTCTCCGTGTACAGTACAGGTGGTGCTATAAAATGGTGGAGCCTCTCATTGCAAGGTTGTTGCTGATCATCTTCATTTATCATGAGTGGTGGCGGTCCCTCGCCCTATACAAAGATGTCTCCGTGTACAGGTGCTGCTATAATATGGTGGAGCCCCTCATTCCAAGGTTGTTGCTGGTCATCTTGATTTATCATGAGTGGTGGAGGTCCCTCGCCCTATACAAAGATGTATCCGTGTACATGTGGTGCTATAAAATCATAGAGCCCCTCATTCCAAGGTTGTTGCTGATCATCTTCATTTATCATGAGTGGTGGCGGTCCCTCGCCCTATACAAAGATGTCTCCGTGTACAGTACAGGTGGTGCTATAATATCGTGGAGCCCCACATTCCAAGGTTGTTGCTGATCATCTTCTTTTATCATGTGTGGTGGAGGTCGCTCGCCCTATACAAAGATGTATCCGTGTACACGTGGTGCTATAAAATCATAGAGCCTCTCATCGCAAGGTTGTTGCTGATCATCTTCATTTATCATGAGTGGTGGCGGTCCCTCGCCCTATACAAAGATGTCTCCGTGTACACGTGGTGCTATAAAATCATAGAGCCTCTCATCGCAAGGTTGTTGCTGATCATCTTCATTTATCATGAGTGGTGGCGGTCCCTCGCCCTATACAAAGATGTCTCCGTGTACAGGTGCTGCTATAATATCGTGGAGCCCCTCATTCCAAGGTTGTTGCTGGTCATCTTGATTTATCATGAGTGGTGGCGGTCCCTCGCCCTATACAAAGATGTCTCCGTGTACAGTACAGGTGGTGCTATAAAATGGTGGAGCCTCTCATTGCAAGGTTGTTGCTGATCATAATCATTTATCATGAGTGGTGAAGGTCCCTCACCCTATAAAAAAGAATCACCGTGTACAGATGTTGCTATAATATCGTGGAGCCCCTCATTCCAAGGTTGTTGCTGGTCATCTTCATTTATCATGTGTGGTGAAGGTCCTTCGCCCTATACAAAGATGTCTCCGTGCACATGTGGTGCTTTAAAATCGTGGAGCCTCTCATAGCAAGGTTGTTGCTGGTCATCTTCATTTATCATGAGTGGTGGAGGTCGCTCGCCCTATACAAAGATGTATCCGTGTACACGTGGTGCTATAAAATCATAGAGCCTCTCATCGCAAGGTTGTTGCTGATCATCTTCATTTATCATGAGTGGCGGCGGTCCCTCGCCCTATACAAAGATGTCTCCGTATACAGGTGGTGCTATAAAATCATAGAGCCTCTCATTGTAAGTGTGTTGCTGATCATCTTCATTTATCATGTGTGGTGGAGGTCGCTCGCCCTATACAAAGATGTCTCCGTGTACAGTACAGGTGGTGCTATAATATCGTGGAGCCCCTCATTCCAAGGTTGTTGCTGGTCATCTTGATTTATCATGTGTGGTGGAGGTCCCTCGCCCTATACAAAGATGTCTCCGTGTACATGTGGTGCTTTAAAATCGTGGAGCCTCTCATCGCAAGGTTGTTGCTGGTCATCTTCATTTATCATGAGTGGTGGCGGTCCCTCGCCCTATACAAAGATGTCTCCGTGTACAGTACAGGTGGTGCTATAATATCGTGGAGCCCCACATTCCAAGGTTGTTGCTGATCATCTTCTTTTATCATGTGTGGTGGAGGTCGCTCGCCCTATACAAAGATGTATCCGTGTACACGTGGTGCTATAAAATCATAGAGCCTCTCATCGCAAGGTTGTTGCTGATCATCTTCATTTATCATGAGTGGTGGCGGTCCCTCGCCCTATACAAAGATGTCTCCGTGTACACGTGGTGCTATAAAATCATAGAGCCTCTCATCGCAAGGTTGTTGCTGATCATCTTCATTTATCATGAGTGGTGGCGGTCCCTCGCCCTATACAAAGATGTCTCCGTGTACAGGTGCTGCTATAATATCGTGGAGCCCCTCATTCCAAGGTTGTTGCTGGTCATCTTGATTTATCATGAGTGGTGGCGGTCCCTCGCCCTATACAAAGATGTCTCCGTGTACAGTACAGGTGGTGCTATAAAATGGTGGAGCCTCTCATTGCAAGGTTGTTGCTGATCATAATCATTTATCATGAGTGGTGAAGGTCCCTCACCCTATAAAAAAGAATCACCGTGTACAGATGTTGCTATAATATCGTGGAGCCCCTCATTCCAAGGTTGTTGCTGGTCATCTTCATTTATCATGTGTGGTGAAGGTCCTTCGCCCTATACAAAGATGTCTCCGTGCACATGTGGTGCTTTAAAATCGTGGAGCCTCTCATAGCAAGGTTGTTGCTGGTCATCTTCATTTATCATGAGTGGTGGAGGTCGCTCGCCCTATACAAAGATGTATCCGTGTACACGTGGTGCTATAAAATCATAGAGCCTCTCATCGCAAGGTTGTTGCTGATCATCTTCATTTATCATGAGTGGCGGCGGTCCCTCGCCCTATACAAAGATGTCTCCGTATACAGGTGGTGCTATAAAATCATAGAGCCTCTCATTGTAAGTGTGTTGCTGATCATCTTCATTTATCATGTGTGGTGGAGGTCGCTCGCCCTATACAAAGATGTCTCCGTGTACAGTACAGGTGGTGCTATAATATCGTGGAGCCCCTCATTCCAAGGTTGTTGCTGGTCATCTTGATTTATCATGTGTGGTGGAGGTCCCTCGCCCTATACAAAGATGTCTCCGTGTACATGTGGTGCTTTAAAATCGTGGAGCCTCTCATCGCAAGGTTGTTGCTGGTCATCTTCATTTATCATGAGTGGTGGCGGTCCCTCGCCCTATACAAAGATGTCTCCGTATACAGGTGGTGCTATAAAATCATAGAGCCTCTCATTGTAAGTGTGTTGCTGATCATCTTCATTTATCATGAGTGGTGGCGGTCCCTCGCCCTATACAAAGATGTATCCGTGTACATGTGGTGCTATAAAATCATAGAGCCTCTCATTGTAAGTTTGTTGCTGATCATCTTCATTTATCATCTGTGGTGGAGGTCGCTCGCCCTATACAAAGATGTCTCCGTGTACAGTACAGGTGGTGCTATAATATCGTGGAGCCCCTCATTCCAAGGTTGTTGCTGGTCATCTTGATTTATCATGTGTGGTGGAGGTCCTTCGCCCTATACAAAGATGTCTCCGTGTACATGTGGTGCTTTAAAATCGTGGAGCCTCTCATCGCAAGGTTGTTGCTGGTCATCTTCATTTATCATGAGTGGTGGCGGTCCCTCGCCCTATACAAAGATGTCTCCGTGTGCAGGTGGTGCTATAAAATCATAGAGCCTCTCATTGTAAGTGTGTTGCTGATCATCTTCATTTTTCATGTGTGGTGGAGGTCGCTCGCCCTATACAAAGATGTCTCCGTGTACAGTACAGGTGGTGCTATAATATCGTGGAGCCCCTTATTCCAAGGTTGTTGCTGATCATCTTCATTTATCATGAGTGGTGGCGGTCCCTCGCCCTATACAAAGATGTCTCCGTGTACAGGTGCTGCTATAATATCGTGGAGCCCCTCATTCCAAGGTTGTTGCTGGTCATCTTGATTTATCATGAGTGGTGGCGGTCCCTTGCCCTATACAAAGATGTCTCCGTGTACAATACAGGTGGTGCTATAAAATGGTGGAGCCTCTCATTGCAAGGTTGTTGCTGATCATAATCATTCATCATGAGTGGTGAAGGTCCCTCACCCTATAAAAAAGTATCACCGTGTACAGATGTTGCTATAATATGGTGGAGCCCCTCATTCCAAGGTTGTTGCTGGTCATCTTGATTTATCATGAGTGGTGGAGGTCCCTCGCCCTATACAAAGATGTATCCGTGTACATGTGGTGCTATAATATCGTGGAGCCTCTCATCGCAAGGTTGTTGCTGGTCATCTTCATTTATCATGAGTGGTGGCGGTCCCTCGCCCTATACAAAGATGTCTCCGTATACAGGTGGTGCTATAAAATCATAGAGCCTCTCATTGTAAGTGTGTTGCTGATCATCTTCATTTATCATGTGTGGTGGAGGTCGCTCGCCCTATACAAAGATGTCTCCGTGTACAGTACAGGTGGTGCTATAATATCGTGGAGCCCCTCATTCCAAGGTTGTTGCTGGTCATCTTGATTTATCATGTGTGGTGGAGGTCCCTCGCCCTATACAAAGATGTCTCCGTGTACATGTGGTGCTTTAAAATCGTGGAGCCTCTCATCGCAAGGTTGTTGCTGGTCATCTTCATTTATCATGAGTGGTGGCGGTCCCTCGCCCTATACAAAGATGTCTCCGTATACAGGTGGTGCTATAAAATCATAGAGCCTCTCATTGTAAGTGTGTTGCTGATCATCTTCATTTATCATGTGTGGTGGAGGTCGCTCGCCCTATACAAAGATGTCTCCGTGTACAGTACAGGTGGTGCTATAATATCGTGGAGCCCCTTATTCCAAGGTTGTTGCTGATCATCTTCATTTATCATGAGTGGTGGCGGTCCCTCGCCCTATACAAAGATGTCTCCGTGTACAGGTGCTGCTATAATATCGTGGAGCCCCTCATTCCAAGGTTGTTGCTGGTCATCTTGATTTATCATGAGTGGTGGCGGTCCCTTGCCCTATACAAAGATGTCTCCGTGTACAATACAGGTGGTGCTATAAAATGGTGGAGCCTCTCATTGCAAGGTTGTTGCTGATCATAATCATTCATCATGAGTGGTGAAGGTCCCTCACCCTATAAAAAAGTATCACCGTGTACAGATGTTGCTATAATATGGTGGAGCCCCTCATTCCAAGGTTGTTGCTGGTCATCTTGATTTATCATGAGTGGTGGAGGTCCCTCGCCCTATACAAAGATGTATCCGTGTACATGTGGTGCTATAATATCGTGGAGCCCCTCATTCCAAGGTTGTTGCTGATCATCTTCATTTATCATGAGTGGTGGCGGTCCCTCGCCCTATACAAAGATGTCTCCGTATACAGGTGGTGCTATAAAATCATAGAGCCTCTCATTGTAAGTGTGTTGCTGATCATCTTCTTTTATCATGTGTGGTGGAGGTCGCTCGCCCTATACAAAGATGTATCCGTGTACACGTGGTGCTATAAAATCATAGAGCCCCTCATTCCAAGGTTGTTGCTGATCATCTTCATTTATCATGAGTGGTGGCGGTCCCTCGCCCTATACAAAGATGTCTCCGTATACAGGTGGTGCTATAAAATCATAGAGCCTCTCATTGTAAGTGTGTTGCTGATCATCTTCATTTATCATGAGTGGTGGCGGTCCCTCGCCCTATACAAAGAATTCTCCGTGTACAGGTGCTGCTATAATATCGTGGAGCCGCTCATTCCAAGGTTGTTGCTGGTCATCTTGATTTATCATGAGTGGTGGCGGTCCCTTGCCCTATACAAAGATGTCTCCGTGTACAGTACAGGTGGTGCTATAAAATGGTGGAGCCTCTCATTGCAAGGTTGTTGCTGATCATAATCATTTATCATGTGTGGTGGAGGTCCCTCGCCCTATAAAAAAGTATCTCCGTGTACAGATGGTGCTATAAAATCGTGGAGCCTCTCATCGCAAGTGTGTTGCTGGTCATCTTCATTTATTTTGAGTGGTGGAGGTCCCTTGCCCCATACAAAGATGTCTCCGTATACAGGTGGTGCTATAAAATGGTGGAGCCCCTCATTCCAAGGTTGTTGCTGATCATCTTCATTTATCATGAGTGGTGGCGGTCCCTCGCCCTATACAAAGATGTCTCCGTATACAGGTGGTGCTATAAAATCATAGAGCCTCTCATTGTAAGTGTGTTGCTGATCATCTTCATTTATCATGAGTGGTGGCGGTCCCTCGCCCTATACAAAGAATTCTCCGTGTACAGGTGCTGCTATAATATCGTGGAGCCGCTCATTCCAAGGTTGTTGCTGGTCATCTTGATTTATCATGAGTGGTGGCGGTCCCTTGCCCTATACAAAGATGTCTCCGTGTACAGTACAGGTGGTGCTATAAAATGGTGGAGCCTCTCATTGCAAGGTTGTTGCTGATCATAATCATTTATCATGTGTGGTGGAGGTCCCTCGCCCTATAAAAAAGTATCTCCGTGTACAGATGGTGCTATAAAATCGTGGAGCCTCTCATCGCAAGTGTGTTGCTGGTCATCTTCATTTATTTTGAGTGGTGGAGGTCCCTTGCCCCATACAAAGATGTCTCCGTATACAGGTGGTGCTATAAAATGGTGGAGCCTCTCATTGCAAGGTTGTTGCTGATCATAATCATTTATCATGTGTGGTGGAGGTCCCTCGCCCTATAAAAAAGTATCTCCGTGTACAGATGGTGCTATAAATCGTGGAGCCTCTCATCGCAAGTGTGTTGCTGGTCATCTTCATTTATTTTGAGTGGTGGAGGTCCCTTGCCCCATACAAAGATGTCTCCGTATACAGGTGGTGCTATAAAAAACCGTGGAGCCTCTCATTGCAAGATTGTTGCTGGTCATCTTCATTTATCATGAGTGGTGGAGGTCCTTTGCCCTATACAAAGATGTCTCCGTGTATAGACTATAATTCTATAAACTTCCTCGAGGTCTCTGCAAAGAACGTATTTGGCACATGTTAAGGCGGCGATATATGTGAATGGGCTTAATTTGGGCTACATTAAAACCATTTTTCTCCGTAATCTGTATAGAAAAAAAAAATTAAAAATATAAATTATAATCTACATGATACAAAGCATATCCTCTTCTTTTCAGAAAATTAAAAATACGATTTAAAATAAGAGAAAATAAAATGCAAAGTAACCTCTGTTTTCAAATATAAAACCTTTTTTCTCCTAAAATATAAATCATAAGATTTGTTTTTTGCCATTAACGTATTCGAAAATTAATTACCAAGGTCACCTTCAGCTTATTTTTACAAATATTTTTTCTAATAATTTCTTACGAATTTTTTTCGTTATCAATACTCAAAATACGCGTGTGCGACCCCTCTGTCGTCCAATAAATCAGTGCGGGACGAGACGCTGTGCTGAACGGACCTATGTCACTTTTCTCCGTGCCGTTCAAAGTCTGTGTCTGTCTTGAAATCAATTTGTTATTTTGTCGATTCTTGGTATTAGGCGGGTTTATTGGTACTCCCGTGCGCGATAAGTTGACACCTGGCGCGGTGACTTTATGGTGTACAGCGAATGCCATCAATACTATAATAATATAATAATAGTTAGGTTTTTTATTAGTAGTATTTTTGATTTTAATTTTAGTGTTATAAAAAAAAATGTTTTGAGCTACAATAAAATTAAAGATGATAATAATTTGATTTATAAATTATTATTATATCCCACCTAACTTAATATAATATTATAAATGTGAAAGTGAATTTGTTTGTTTGTTTGTTTGTTACGCCTTCACGCCACAATTACTCATGAAATTTGGCATGCAAATAGCCTATGATATGGAAAAGGAGATAGATTTTTTTTTTTGGTTAAACAATGTTTCTATTCTATGTTATAAATAGCTATTATTTTATTGACATAACCAATATTATATTACCTGGGTGACCGACATTTGCTCGTTTTTTTTTTGGTAATTCCAAATAGTATTTCTCACAAAAGAAGGAACTTGAAAAAAAAAGGGAAAAAATATTAATCATCTGGAATCGAACCGGAGCCTTTCGGTTTTGGGACCGCCCTATTTACCACCTAAGCTATTGTAAACTTGCAGATTGTGGCGAAATTTATCTTCGTATTCTAATCATATTGTAGCAGTTTTTCATTGCCTGAAAGCACAGATAAAACGATGTTTTCTAAAAATTTGTTTATTTCATAGATAAATAAATTAAACGTAGCTAGATCGATTTATCACCCCCGAAAATGTTTAGTTATGTATACCAAATTCCATAAAAATCGTTAGAGATGTTTCCGAGATTCAGATTATAGGGGCGATAAATTGATCTAGCTAGGATTCATATTCAGAAAACGTCGTTTTATCCGTGTTTGCAGATAATGAAAAACTACTGTAATATCATTAGAATGCGGAGGTCAATTTCGCCAACATTTTCAAGCTTATAATAGCTCAGGTGGGAACGGGCGGTCTCGAAACCGGAAGACCGCGGTTCGAGTCCAGATGACAATATTTTTTTTTTTTCAATTTCCTTCGTGTGTGAGACATATTATTATGATTTACCAAAAAAAACGAGCAAGACTCGGTCACCCAAGTACTAATACTGCTGATATAATGAAAAACTGCTGTTATATCATTAGAATACGAAGGTCAATTTCGCGAACATAAACAAGCTTATAATAGCTCAGGTGGGAACGGGCGGTCTCGAAACCGGAAGACCGCGGTTCGAGTCCAGATGACAATTTTTTTTTTTTTTTTATTTCAATTTCCTTCGTTTGTGAGACAAATTATTATGATTTACCAAAAAAAACGAGCAAGACTCGGTCACCCAAGTACTAATACCTGTAAACGAGGAATTCTTGTATATGTATATATATAATATATAGGATCACTGGTAATTAGTAAACGATACTAAGACACATGATTATACTCATGATAAAAAACAACATTCCCAAGGAAACAAATAGGGATAACAACAAATTAAATTAAAATGGTAGGGTAAACCAAGGTGTAACTGGCCACTTTCAATAATTGGCCACTATCTACTTTATCTGTATAAATTAAGAGTTATCCTAACAGTACGCCATCCATTATTACTTTTCGGTATTAACTACTCAAGTAGCTTTCATTGAAGTAATTTGTTTCTCCAATATGAACATTAACGCCAAGGATATCGATCAATTTGTGACAATCGGCGTGCATGTTCTGACATGAACGGTAAATCTTTACAAAAATCTTAAGGTAACGCTTGATGTAAAAAAAATATTGTGTGGTTGGTAGCGTGTATGTCATAAATCTATTGTGTTTGATATGTTATACAGATGGTAAGTGATCCTTTTTTAAATTTCTATTCTGTCAGCATCTATTGTAAACTTAGATAAGGCGGGTGGCTTGTAATTAATTGTCATTTTTGCATATTTTCAATCATTAGCCACCCATTAAAAATATGAACGTGGCTTTATGTGGAGATTTCGAGATGGCATATTTTCGAAACCTATGTTGGGTTAGTCATGCTGGAAGTCTCCACATAAAGCCACGCGAGCTCATTTTTGTTACTTTTTCACTGCTGCTCACATTTGTGTTTTGAATATATTCAGTGTGATTATAAAGTTTCGCCTTTTTTATTTATACCCGTCTGCTACAGAGTTGTATTCCATCACCCCACAGAATTCATATTCCTGAGGATGAATGTTTTTCACGATGAAATTCATTTTTGTGCCATACTTGTTAGAGACTACATCTGATGATGATTATGATGATGTAGGTAATTTATTTAAACTTGTTTTCAACCAGTATACATGAAAACGGTTTTAAGTTCCTCATTCCTTTAGAGTTTCTTGCCGGAGTCTTATTAGTTCAAGTTGTATTTGGAACAGGTGTGGAGCCATTTTCATAAGTGCCTTATCAGGGCCTAAATTGAATAATTGCTTTTTTACCCGACTGACCCGGAAGGAGGGTTATGTTTTTCGAGTGTATGTATGTATGTATTTATGTATGTATGTATGTATGTATGTATGTATGTATGTATGTATGTATGTATGTATGTATGTCTATTTCTTTGTGCCGCTCTGCAGCCTAAACGGCTTGATGGATTTAAGCATATGAGGTGTCGTTAGATTCGTCTTGACTGGGGGAGTGTCATAGAGTATATTATTTTTATATAGCGCCTAAGAATAAAAAAATAGGGGGGATATTAAAAATAAAAGTTTCGTTATTATAACAAAATGGGTATCAAATGAAAGCTTGTAAGTAGACCATTCCATATATGTATATATTGTAATACTTTTATGATACCATTTTGACGTAAACTGCAAAAAACCACGTTTAATGCAAGGACAGTAGGTACTGAGCCGTTACCATACGTAAATCACAGATTTGCGATGGTTGTTAGCGTTCCTTTACCGTACCGCTCTTTTACTTACTAATACATACAACTCATTCTGTATAAAACTCAAAAGTCTGAAATAAATTACATTATTAAAAGAAACAAAAAACCCGACTACGTAAAACATAAATTAACTGAAAAGAGAAAAACAAGCTCTTAAATCTATAGAATTTTGAATATAACTTGAATTTTATAAAGTATTGCAGTCGGGGATAAACAAATATAATAAAAAAATACATACTTAGGTTATTGGTTATCCCCGATTGCAATACCTTATAAAATTCAAGTTATGTTCAAAATTCTATAGATTTAAGAGCTTGTTTTTCTCTTTTCAGTTAATTTATGTTTTACGTAGTCGGGTTTTTTGTTTCTTTTAATAATTTAATTAATTTGAATTTGAATAGAGTTTACAAACAAACTGTGGTATTTGATTGATTTTCTTTAATGAATTAAGTACAATATTGCTAGAATTCAGCTTATTAACTTTATGAAGTGTTTTGTATTTGTAATCTTAGTTACTTTATTCTATATTTTAATTGTTTTCATGATTATTTTCACATGACCAATAATTAGTGTAATGGTGGCTAATTTCAAAATTTTTATGGCCAGTTACTATAAAAACAACTACTTTTTCATTCGATCTAAATATCTCTACATAATTCTGTTTTATTTGATTTTTTACATATCAATATCGATAAACGGATACACGCTTTAACCAAAGAAAATATAAGAATCTAAATTTCTTGACACATTTTGTCATAACAATGATATAAATTGGGTAATGTGCTTAAGTGGCCAGTTACTGGTGAGTTTACCCTACTTATTCTTATTTTGTTGACTAAAATTAAATATGATGGGCTCATGTGCCCATTATATTTAGTTGGTTTGGTTCTCGCGAGGGACGCGCGTCCTATTATAACAATTGATGTCATTGTTATATTTTTAACCGCGAGCCAAGCGATTAAGAAAATAAAAACTTTGGGAAAGTTGTTTGTTATCATGAGTACAATCATGTGTCTAAGTATCATTTACTAATTACCAGTCATCCTATATACATATACAAGTATGTGTATATGTAATTATACAAGAATTTCTCGTTTACTGGTATTAGTACTTGGGTGACCGAGCCTTGCTCGTTTTTTTTTGGTAAATCATAATAATTTGTGTCACAAACGAAGGAAATTATTATATATTATAGTAATTAATAAAATATTATAGTCATCTAGACTCGAACCGTGGTCTTCCGGTTTCGGGACCGCCCGTTCCCACCTGAGCTATTATAAGCTAGTTAATATTGGCGAAATTTACCTTCGTATTCTAATTATATTACAGCAGTTTTTCATTACCTGCAAACACGGATAAAACGACGTTTTCTGAATATGAATCCTAGCTAGATCAATTTATAGCCCCCGGAACCCCCTGCATACAAAACTTTATGAAAATCGTTGGAGCTGTTTACGAGATTCAGATTTATATAGGTATATATAAGTATTTACATATATACAAGAATTGCTCGTTTATAGTATTAGTATTTATATACTCTGAGGTATTACATTATTATTAGATTAGATAATACGATTGTGATAATTAGCAATATTTAGACATTTTGAAATGATTATGTGTAGCTCCGAATGTAATTTGATAAAAAACTGCGATCCAACCAAGTGCAAATAAAAAAAAAATACCGACATCTTTACTAAATACCGGCCGTTTGTAAAGAGTGAATTTTGTAATTCGCCTGCAACATACACTCGTACGAGACGCGCTGCGCGTAATTATTGTCGGGGGGTGAGGTGCCCCCGCACCTGTAACGCCCATTCGATCAAGGTCAACGGCGTATATCCAAGCCTTAAATACTAAACCTGTGATTGCGCAAATTGAAAAGGTTTGGGAACCCTTAGCACTAGCCGTCTTCCACGTTATCATCGCGTTTCCGAGATGAAAGTAGCCTATATCACTCAGGAATAATGTAGCTTCGCAATAGAGTGAAACAATTTTCAGAATTGGAATAAGTAAACATATGTTTAGTTAATTTAGGTGAGTTATTACAACGTATACTCAAATTAAAAACTAAAAGAACTACTAAATATTTACAAACCTTAAATAATAATCAAAAGAAAATCCTATTTACAAAATATCTAATCTAAATATTTACAAGTAAAATGGTTGTGCCATATCGCTGCCCTGTGTAAACGTGCCAAGAAGGCTGGCGGCATTGCCACGTTGAATGGCAATGCTGATCCGTTGTCCTAGATAGACACCAGCCTTCCTGTCACGTGAGGTCTCAATAAGGTGCCGTGAGACCTCTTTAACCCTAGAAAGATAATCTGCGTAAAAAATACGCATGCGCGATCGAAATATTGCTGTATTTTTTTTATTTGCGCGAATCGGGCGCTGAGGGTTTCGGTAATCTCACTCGTCGCTTGGAGCATGCGTAAGGTGACCGTTTCGCTGAGGTAAGTGCCACCAATTTCGAAATATAACGATGGCGGAGTAAAAAATACGCAAGATTATCTTTAACGTGACTTTTAAGATTTCAACTTCTTCGACAAATCGTGTTGTTTTTTATTTGTAAGTTATTGTTGTGTAGTTTTTGCATTGTTACTGTACATATGCATGTTTCTATAAATATTTTGGCCCATCAACGCTAAGATTGGGAGTCGAAATACGGGAGAAGAGCGAATTCTCGCTGCTCTTTTATATAGTGATGGCGAACATATTAGTAACGACTCAGATAGTGAAATTGCACATCACGATATTGAAAATGACGTGAAAAGAGGCTTTCATAAATGAGGAAAGGAGAGAAGACCCGGCTCCTGGTGAAAATTTGCTCTGATGTCATGTATCAGAAAATCGAATCGATGGCATATATGGTTATTGGTATTCTATGGAATGATAAGTATAGCTTGCATTAGTTGCATTATTGCCAGCCGCAATGTTTTCAGTAAAATCAAGGTTCTCAGGCCGAAAAAATACATGTAAAAACTTAGCCTAGCTCAAAGATAACCGTTTATGGGCAATTGATTGGAAACCCCTCCTCTGTAGAAATATTTTCGGGAGACTATCTCCCACATCCTGCCAAAAGATGTCCCTGATGTCCCTGATGCACCAGAAAACAATCCAGAGGAGGCAATGCCAAAAAGTCATATTATACTGTGCGTTTTGCCCCTCAAAGAAACGGCGAAAGGCAAAAACATTGTGCAATAAATGACAAAAAGCTATTTTTCGAGAGCATAATGTTGACTTGTGTCTAAACTGCATCTGACTGATTTATAAGTCATTACGTGTGCTGTTATAATAGGCGGTATCTTACAATTTCTGAATGTTCATTAAAATTACTGACTATTAGTATAAATTTTTTTACAGTTCATTTTTAAAAATTAGTTTCTATGTTTTGATGATTTTTGCAGAGGCTCAAAGTGTTTGCTTAATTTTAATATGATTAATTATTATATACACATAAATCATTGTTTTTATTATTCTTTAATGTATAGAAAAACAATATCAAATAGCTTTTTTAATACCAGCATGTAAAACAAAATATTATAGCCTGTCAAAATTCATGCGTATATTTTACGCATGATTATCTTTAACGTACTCTAAAATATGATTATCTTTCTAGGGTTAAACAAAAGAAGGGCATCCGGGCCCCACGGCCCCAGCGTTTCTACACCGAACGCCACAAAAATGCATCCATTGCCTATAGATGCATATTTGCGGCGCCTTGCTGGGCGGCAGCGGCACCGGCCATGACTGAAGTGTCTGAAGGTGAGACGGAGCCAAGGTATCGGCGCATGTATCATCTCAAACCAATGGTCTTCCCAACTTCCAGGGCACCAAAGTCATTCCATCCGGTCTCTTGCCATCGTCCCGCACCAAGCCACTCGGTTCTAAAATGGCTGGTACGCCAGCGGTGACAAGAGATCGTCGGATAAGGTCATTAATGGCCGCATGCCGTGACATCCGCCCAGCACTCCTACAGCATGATGGCCAAGATATCCAACACTGTCTCCACAAAACTGGAATAATTATTTCGGAGATCCAACATCCTTAGTAAAGATGAAAATAAATTGAATAGGTACCTATCTCATTGTAGTAGGTACATTAGGCATTTTGCTAACTTATCAAGTACAAATTTTCCCTTTCTTTTACTCGTGATCCCCCATTTTACATCCTTAGGGGATGAATTTAGAAAAATCCAATTAGAATGTTGCTTCGACCATAGAGTAAATAATATAGTACTACCAGTATTTATATACTCTGAGGTACTACGTACAAGTCCATACGATGTTTGTAGCGACATCTTTACGTGTGAATTCTACACTAATTATAAAATGTATGTGATTGATCAGACATGCTTCGACGATATGTATTTTTTTGATGAAGCACTTTGCGCATTATAAAAATTACGATAGCTTTTGGACTACCAAAAACAGAACGGGTATAGACAGGGTGATATTTATTTGTATCTAATGACCTACCCCGTGAAGCTGATATAGAGGTGCAAAAGTCAATAATGATAAGGTTCTCTGGGTATTATAGGAGCACAAAAGATTTTCTGATTGCACCACTGAATAATGAGTAAGTACCTGTAATGTACTTTTACGATTGATGGCAAACTTTTTTTTCTTAATGAATTTTTTGAATGTGTTAGCCTCATATAGGGTTTACACCCTTACGCAGGCTATTCAGTGAGCGCTAAGGGTTCTCAATCGGGAGGTGTATATAATCGTATTATTTCAAAAAACAAAGTAGGTACAAAATTATTCATATCGTTGGCAAATAATTATAAACGCCTGACAAAATATAATAACAAAATCACGTTAATGTAACTAATAAATATTCAGGTTTTGATTAGCTGCAATGGACTATTTCATACAGGTTGTACGTAGTATATTATTAAATCTGTAGTACAGGTTGGTTGTGGGATGCCATTAATATGTAGCCTGAGTGCAAATAAATTGAAGTAAACGCTTTCTGTAGTGTTTGCGTTTATCTCTATAGGACTAGGCACAGCGCGTCTCGCGGAATCCTGATGGAACTAATGTCACTCATACAAACGGGATAATAAGTTTTTATTTACACTCAGGGAAAAGTACACAAAAAATAGCCATTTTACATTTAGCTATTCTTATAATAACGAGCTTGAAAATCGCGGTTTATATTTATGTCAGACTAGCTAACCCCACAGGTATTATTTTGAGCGGAACCTTAATTCTTATTCTAAAATAAAAGTTGCCTTAGTTACTCCTTATAGCATCGTATTATTATTAACTGCCAGTGAAAAGGTCCATCAAAACTCGGTTCAGCCATTTCGTAGATTAACCAGAACAAACAGAAAGACAAACATTAAAAAAAAAAATATTGGTATAAGTATACTTTCACATGCATTTAGTAAGCTGTTATATTCATATTAAAAACAGACACTTCAATTTAATTTATTTGTATAGAAGATTGAAAAGCTTGCAGTCGGTCGGTTCGTTTGTAATGAAAAATCTGGGGGCACGGGAGTGCCCCCCACCATGTCGAGCAAAGGGCACTACCTACCTTTTCTCGAAGCGCTTCGTCGTTTTTTTGAACCCTCATAACTTGGATTTGGATTATACCAGATAAACAAAATTCTCGGAATATGATGTCAATAGTGAACTTATTAAATATTTTGATAATATAGCTCTTATACTTTAGATTTTATTGATACCTATCTAAAAAACCCCGATTTCGTCACTGACTCACTGATGATCATCAAAACTATTAGGGCGCTTCCTGAAGTCCTAGAAAGCTGAAATTTTGTATGTAAGCTCGTATTAGTACACAAACAACAAAAAAATATAAAACTTGGAACTTTTTTACGAAAAAAACAATAATATTACAAAATAAAATAAAATGTCATTTACAAAAAGAAGTGAAATCCCACCAAAAACATTTTCAAGTAAAAAGCGAAACGGCCAAGCCACATATTTTGACTTAGGTGTAGAGTTTGTGAAATTACGGCTTGTAGAGTTAAGATTGGCTCTACGTGAGATCTGATAACTTTTTGCCAGTGTGAGCCATATGGTCTCGTCTTGGCAACATTTTACATGAAAATGTTTTTGGTGAGATATCTTTTTCCACAGTAATTTGTGCAGTTCTATAAATGGCTATGAACCGAATGACAGCACCAAGCCCGATGTTAAAAAGAGAAACCAAAGAAAAAAAGTTTGAGTATCGAAAGACCCTGGTTTTCAAATTTCACAGTCTGCAAAACAAACGTGGGATGTGCTGAAATGAAACGTGCTTATGACGATAAGGGAATTAGTTCTATAGTACGGGCACTGCAAAATATGTTCAGGATTGAGAACTTTGTCAGTATGGAGGCGTAGGTCAATGAAGTTAGTTTTATCATTGAATAAATCTATTGATGATGCGTTTCTTGGAGCAGTGATACTAAGAGGATTACCATCGGAGTATGAACCTATGATGATGGCAATAGAACATTCTGGAGTTGTTATATGTACTCATTTGGTCAAGACTAAACTACTGCAGGACAAACGTTGGACGACTAATGGAGGACTCCAGCTATTAGTACACAAACAACAACAAAATTATAATATTAGAATTTTAACAAAAAATAAAAATGTCATAAGCAAATGAAATTAATGAAAAATCTTATTCTTTAGGTTTATAAACTTGAAACTTAGCACGATTAAGTACTAACCTAAATGAACAATAAAGTTTCTCATTGATAGTTTTTTAATACTAAAAGGGGGTTGTTAAAGTTTGTATCGAAGAAACCTACTTCGCGGTTTGATCAACTTGAAACTCGGTAACTCGGTACTTTAGATAGAAAATAAAGAAACTCGTGTTTTTGGGTTTCTAGAAAATCTACCCCTTACAGGCTAAAAGGGGGTTTTTATGTTTTAATGCATGTCTCGATTAACTTAAAAGTTGGTATAACTTTCCTAAAGCGGTAAAGAAGGGGACGCGGGTGAAACCGCAGGGTGGAATGCTAGTCAAAAACCTTGGTTAACATTATCAATTTCAAATATCATCCCGTGTGACCCAACCAACCTAGCGGAACGCACGTGCCCCGAATACAATAGAACCCGGCGTGATCGATAGACGTAAACAACTATAAATTAATTAATTTGACACGATCATCTCGCACGAGTACCGTAACGAGTATTAACTATGTATTTAATCCTGTGCAATAAAGCCTACACCACGGTTATGTATAAATACTAGGTATTACCGTGCCTATATACTAAAAGTGAGTTATCTGTAATTATTAACATCAGCTATGAACCGGAACAGACAGGTAAAATCCAACTAGTCCAAGGACAAGACGATTCCAACAAGTCCAAACACGGCTAACATACGTTATTCCGCTATGGAGTTCCAGTGCCTTCCTTCCGGATCCATCATCAGATCAGCTCGATGGTACTAAGTAATTGTATTGTCATTACTATTTGATAAGTGTCAAAGTTTCAGTTTAATCTGACGTTTGGAAGTTGATGAAAATTACGTTTGAAGATTCCATTACATACATACATACAGGTTACAGGTGAAGCTAATAAAAGCGTGTTAAAAACAAACAAACACTTAGTTCTAATTTATGGAAACAAAAAAAAACAGTTTCCTTATAAACGTGTGTCTTTGGGTTCAAATACGTGGTATTTCATACATCAGCCTGTATAATATCAGAAAACTACGTCCTCTTTGGATAGCCAAGTTGGCGGAAAAAGCCCACTGGTCTCCGGAGGCTTCGATCTTGAATGACAAATCGCGAGACAAACGACGAGCTTCAGACACCAACGGTTCAATGGTCTCAACAGCAAAAGGTATAAAAAGATAATTTGGTAAGTTAACTCATTTGTTAACAATAAAACAAATATTGGAAAAGGTGGACTCATGGTTCAAAATACAATTCAAATTTATTTATACAAATATACCTTCGCGGACACTTATCTCTCTGACTGTAATACCGGTTCGGAAGGTTGTATTTTCTGAGAAGAGCCCGCAATATACCTACTCAACCATTACTCTTCTCAAAACAAGCTTAGATACATTACATAACATTTATCTGAAAACAATTGCGTGTACCGGCGCGTGCAATATCTAGCCGATTTGATTCCCATACACTTACACACACCAGCTCTAAAGTCAGATTTAAATAATTATACTAAAACAATCGAAATATACAATCATAAAAACACACGAGGCGAGATAAAATAAATTATTGAATAAGTTCTTTTTTAATACAAGCTTTTTTTGAGTGAGTGTACTTTTTGTTGACTGTACTTGCATTATCATCCAATACACTAATGTATACCAAATATCAAGTCAATCCGACCACTGGAAGTTGGTGAAATTCGACTTGCAAAATTCCACCCGAACAAACATACATACATACATTGCAAGTTAAATAAAAGCTTGTAATAAAATCTTTCAAACCTGCAATTGTGCCTTCATTTTAGATTTTATTATTTAATGAACTGGCTTGTAAATTCATATATTGCAATAGGGATGTTGCCTGGGTAAAAATATAATAATTCTAATTATTCCGTCAGTTAGATTATCAAAAAATATTGGACACGTGTTTTTGCTTAACCAGTCATTAACAATTAGAATAGAATAGAATCAAATTTATTTGTGACATATAAATTACACGGAAAAAGTTAACATAAAAAAGAGGTAAAATATTGCCACAAATCGGTCCTCCAACTCAGCATGTGTACGTAGGTGTACGTATAACCAACGCTGATCTTCCGTTGGGGCCGGCAAGTGAAAACACGGTAGGATCACTAATATATACACTACAACACTTTAAATGAATAAATTAACAACCACAAAACATTAAATATTGTAACAAAAGCAAAACAATAGATAAATTAAAATTATATTGGTATCAAAAATAAAAATCATACTACATTAAAAGAAATAAATAAATAAAAAGAAAAACAAAAACATATTTACGGGCATAAAATTTCCATAAAAAGAAAACAAAAAACAAGAATGAACGTAGCAGGGGTAACGGGTGTATCATACTGCGCATGTACTTATGTAAGTATTTACAAAACTGACAATGATTCCCTATATAGCACTCGTGCCGTGGCGCTGCATTTCCTGATTAAGTTGGTGCATAAAAAGATAACTTTTAAGTTTAATTCTAAAACCTTGAACACTTTGCAGGTTCCGTATCGGCGGAGGGATGTTGTTCCAGGACTTGGTAGCAGCGTAACGGAAGCTACCTTTAAAAGCAGCCTAAAAGTGCCAATTGACGAAGATAAAGCGCGGCTAAGTTCGGGAGTGGGGGCTCGTGACGTCACTTGTTACCAAATAGTGTACCACACCGTGACATCACGCGGAACTTCAACAAACCATATCCTTGTAATTTTTTTGTTTAATTGACAAAAGAAATAATACGTGTCTAATATTTTTTGATAATGTAAATGACGGACTAAATAGATTTTTTCAGGAAAGTAGCCTATTGTAGAAAGATATTAAAACAGGTAATTTCTAATGACGTAAACCACCATATTACAATTATAGGTAGGTATTCCGTACAAATAAACCACATCGGCCATACCTAAGTAGCCGATATAAAAAAGGCATTAAAGTTCTATGACGCACTTAGAAAAATAACTATTCAAATGGAAATTGATTGAAAGAAATAGATGCATAAATTGGTGTTGGAGGTTGCCCTACATGTATACTCTCGTAATAATATCGGCCTTGTCATGAATGCAAAAAGGATGCACCAGTTAAATCTGATCGAATTGCGCTTGCACTTTTTAGGGGTATTAGTGTGACACAGATACGTCAATGCACCTGTCACTTAGATCCTCCGACTCTGTATGCTAAATATTATTGCATCGTTTCCTGTTGCGTAGTTCTGGCCCCTGATTTTGCGTTATCAGCATTGATTTCGCATTAGAAATTTGTGAAAAATGTGGTGGATGTAAAAATATATATATACTTAGTGTTTGAAGATAAATATATCTGGAAGTAGGTAGCTGCACTCTGCACAAGTGCACCTTGCGCATGCAGATACAAAATCAATAAGTCAATAATTGTGCTTTTCTTATTTTTAAGGTTATTATTTTTATTTATTTTCTTGTACTTTTTTCGTCTGTATCTATGCTTAGGTATATCCATGGTATAATTATATCGGTATATCCTTTTTAGTGTTAATTATGTAGAAAAATCCAAACATCAGATTGTCCAAAAATATTTAGAAAATGTAACCTTGCTGAGTTTCTTGCCGGATTCTTCTCAGTTGAAGGCCGAGTTCCGAACCGGTGGTAACTTCAGTAAATGTGACCTTCATAAGTGCCCTTCTGGGGCCTAAATTTAATAAATGGCTTTGACTTTGATTTCTAAGTTTTTCAACACTAATGTCGAAAGCGCAAGTATCGGGGGCTGTGTACTGATCCGAGCAAAAATAGTAGCTATTTTATATTGTGAGAGGTATGAAGGTGCAAGGTGGATGACACCTTCATTTTAGAGGTGGGTAGCTATTCTAATAACTAGCCAAAAAGCGGTTATTCATAAACTAGCCACGGCTATGTTATCTGTCAACACGGTAATTGGCTATTGGCTACTGGAATGCTACTGGCTACTGGCTAGCTAGAAAGAAGTTCATTTGAAAGGGAAGATCTTTCGCCAGGCTGGGTCATCGTGCCTGGGGACCGCGGTCCTACTGTACATGTCGGACTGTTGTATATGCAGATTCACGAGAAAACTTTTTATGCGCGATGCAGGATATTGTAGCGCCACGCCATCTATCTTTCCGTGTGTGAACTCACACAATCTCAGTGTTACTGATAAATGTCGCTACAGAGGGATACAAACTGACAATAATTTCAGATTCCTCTAAAGTAACGTTTCCCATTAGCCGGATCGCGACCCGGTACCGGGCCATCAAAATAAAATACCGGATCGCAACATTTTGTCACAACTTATAAATGTGAAGCTGGGTTTTCAACACTAGTTTACCTTAAAAATAAATATAGAAACCGACTTGAAATGAGACCGACCTTAGGATAACCCTTTAGTCATTTTCGGCGAACATGGATTTATTGGTAAACAATAAGCAGCAGCTCCATACTTCGCACTAAAATTTAGTGACTAAATAGGCGATACCAAAATATTTAGTATTAATAAAACATTTTTACTATTAATAAATGTGTATTATTTTACCTAATGGAACCAGCTTGGGTTTAAAAGTATTAAGTGGGTCACGAAGGGGCAGTGTGAAAATTACCGGGCCATGGCAGAACAATGTTTGGTAAACACTGCTCTAAAGGTTCAGGGGGCCTACCACAAGTAGGCCCCCTGAACCTGAAACCTACTATGGAAACCAGGTAGCTCATATAAAATACATATTCAGGGTTATGTAGAGATGCTATGTTACGCAGCAACTTATATATAGCATCTCTGAATAATCGAAAAGAATAATAACGCTTCTATTTTCCGAATTCAGTCTTCCATTCTGAAGAAAGTAGGTACATGGCTCGTAAATGGAGACTAACACAGCCAGCTTCAGTATCCGTTTATTTTTTATGTTTATTGCAATCAAGTAGGTTTGAATAGGACAATAAACCGATATATTCACATATATGTGGGTCCTTGGTAGAAATTTAACATCCGACGTGACAATCAGGGTTCCAGGGGGCCTACCAAAAGCTCTTAAAATAAGGTTGAAATAACCTTATTTGTCTTTAGTCCTGTTTTGACGCCGGATGTCAAAGAGGGACAAAAGTCAAATGAGCTTATAATAATATTGTTTTAAGAGCTTGTGTTTGGCCCTCTGACCTCCACACCGGCCCATTTTTTACGATAAACAGAGGTAATTTATTGTTAAAAACCTCTTTGAGAGCTAAGTTTGTGAAGAGAAATATCTACCTATCTCAATTTTGACTAATAATAATCCAAATAATGATCAGCCAATAAATAGTCCGTATAAATATGCATTCTCCTATGACCTATGACCTCGATAAAAGTGACTAGCGCGTCACTTAGCACACTGGTTTATTGCCCATCACTGCAGCGTGCTTCTGCAATATAGCTTGCATATTTCAGAGATTATTCATATTTGTACTAAGATTCTGCAACATTCTTTATTTGCACAAATAGCCGATCTACGATTGATGACATTGTGCAAATAACTAAACGATCATTTCATCAATAATAGGAATACAAAGCTTTTCTATATTTGATGACAATAAGTAGTTAAGAATCTTCAAAGCTCCAAACATCTCGCAGAATTCCTTGAATTCAAGTTGAAGTAGGTGTGGCTAAAATTACTATCAACGAACAAATGTGGAATACAAAGGGCTTCGTAGCTGTGGTAAATTATTGTAAAAAACCGTTAGGAAGTTTCCAATCGTCACTTGGAAACCTGGTCACGACTTTGGTTGCGAGCGACGTCACAACAGGATTTACGCCGTTCGGGATGAAACAATTGACCATAGGTCGCTATGTGGACAATGTTTGGCACTCGGTTGCGAGTGCGCTACTCTGAATATAAATCAGACTAGTGTTGGTGTAGGGGCGAAGGAGGCGGAGGAGGCGGCTGCGGGCGGCGGCGGCGCGGGCGCTGCACATTGCCGAGGCTCGGAGTGTACCGGTGGTGCTCGAGCCCGACCGTCAGATCAAGCGTGGCCTCCGTCTGTCGTGGACCTGCACAGAACCGAACCGCGGAGAAAGGACCGATACTAGTGCCTCTTGCGACATCACCTCAACACAACACAGACATGAAGATCCTACCCCTGTGAGTAACAAGACACTTGTCGCACATATTCTACTTCTATGTCCCACCAGCTTCTACCGTTCGAGTTAAGATATTCGAATTCCCTTTTCTATTGTTTAGAACTTGCCCAACTTGATTTTTTAAGCTCCGGTTGCTGTGCGATTGCGTTTGCGATGTGTCATTATATGTAACATTT
Organism: Polyploca ridens; assembly: GCA_951394255.1. NCBI lineage: Eukaryota > Metazoa > Arthropoda > Insecta > Lepidoptera > Drepanidae > Polyploca > Polyploca ridens. Next base: position 4,369,729 of record OX596244.1, read on the forward strand.
GGATATTAAATAAACTTCAATGTGTGATTAAGGATATTGAAATGTAGCGTCCGTCTATATATATTAGGACTTGCGCCATGGCAATATATTTCGACGGGCGTGCTAAATTATAAGTAATATTGTATACTTGCATACAATTTACGCGATAGACATTTGGAAACGTCTTAACGGAAACCAGTAAACGAAAGGTAGGAAATAGCCTCAAGTGCAAAAGTTCTTATGGTGTCCGTACAAAAAGTTCTTTGCCTTTCTAATGGTCAGAGGCTAAGTCAGGGGTGTGTGGTTGCATTGCATTGACCGGTTGACAGCTACGGCTACGCGCGGCCTATTTACAATTAACATCGCCTACGAGTCGGTCAAGCCCGCTTTATTATAGCTGTACTACAGCTGCGAGACACACAATCGTATTTATCTCAATGAACAAATCACGGAACCGCTCAAGATAAACGTGCACCTGAATGTATAATGCAACACTAGAAAAAACGTTGTCGATTACATATTTCATAATTTTTGACTTATAAACCTCATTATAGAGACTGCGGGCTGACCCGGTGTAACAAACGAATTAATTTTCAAATTAATTGAGCGAAACCAAGAACCGGTCGTTAGAATGAGCGGTCCCATGTTGAAAGTTAGGCTCGCGACCTACGATTAGGCAATATAATGTTATGTAGGATGAATAGTAGTGTTTGCGAGTGCAGCCTTCTCCCCCAATGAGTCGCGCCATTTGTATCTTGGCGGGTACTATTATGTAAACACTCAGTTCATTACAGTCAATTGTTAGATCTTCATTGTTCTTCTATGTGATTGGATTAAATCTTAAAAGTTATTGCGCTTCACTGTACATTCAAACAATACTTTTTATTTAACAGTATAGTTCTAGTCTCACTTGTAGCTTTGTTTTCAACGGTTATAGAGGTACATGCTATAAAACGTTACTGTCAGATTTTTAGCCGACTTCAAAAAAAGGAGGAAGTTCTCTTTTTTTATGTTTGTTACCTCAGAACTCCGTGATTTATTAACCTATTTGAATTTTTTTTTGTTTGGAAGAGTTCACTTCCCGTTTGGTCCCATTGTCATCATGTCAGAGTTTCATGACTTTTTAGTGTACTTTGAAGTCAGTTTAAGCTTTTGTAAAACAGTTTTTAATAATTTTCAAGATATTTTAATAAAAAAAGGATAGCAATCGAGTACATGGGCGTTATTGCAATTATAATAGAAAATTACGAGCATCGTTCAAACGTTTTATAGTTTACTGTTTCGCTTATTAGTACCATAGAGTAAATAATATACTACGTACAATTAGTACTTAATTAAACACGAGTGACATTACATATCCACTTAGACAGGGTTTCAGTTGCTGCTATAAAATATTTTATTATGTTACGTAAAAGTGCAACAAGACTATAAATATTAATTTAATCATCATTCCACTAGGCGTCCTGAATATAATTAAAATTGCGTTTATAAAAAATGGTTTCTAATTTTCACGTTTTAGGTTCAGAATTCTCAAAAGGCATAATATTTGAGGCATTATATAAAAAGTGTTTAGTTCTCTGAATGCATTCACATGAGAATATTCTCACATTTCCATATTCTGTCTTAATTCCTCGTAAAAAATATAACAAATCACACGACAGACACGTGTTCTGATTGTAAACGATTCAAAGCAATACTTGCTTAAGATTGAATAAACTGACCTTATTTTGCATACATTTTGCGCAGAATTAATAGCGTCTATTTGAAGCGGTGAATGCAGAATTTATGTATTTTTTATTCAGTCGGTATGTTTGTCTTAATGTCGAGAATAATGATTACGGAATTTGTTGAAGTGGCCTTCTCTATGTGCTTCAGCTCAGATTTACCGATTTAGTATTCAAATGTCCACATCACAATATTAAATTAGCGTTTGCAAGTCAATACACCGTCGTATCAGCCTGGCGCTTACGGTAATTATCATCGTTACATAACATTGATTACTGTTAGAAATCTAGGCAAAACAGATAACGGAAAATGCATATATTTCTAGAAAACTTAAACAAGGTTCAAGAATTGGTGTTTCTGCATTTTGCAATGTCGGTAGGTAACTATTGATAATGAATGCAGTCACTTCCAGTGGCTGGCCTCAATTAATATAGATTATAATGTATTAAAATTCTGATACGATTTATGTAGCTTTTCTGGCTTCGGTGTAATTTATATCTCGGCAATCTCTACATGAAGACAAAGGATATTATTGCAATTAGTGGCAAATTCCGACGTGTGGCGATACAGTCCGCAGTATGCAAGCATGCAGGTAGGCATTCTTAGATCGGGGAGAAGGAGATGCCTGGTCGGGTGTCACAAGTGTAGAGGTCAATTGCAATATCTATGCACATTGCACACGTGAGACAAAGGCGACACTGGATGAAGATGCGCTTAAAAATACCTACAGCTTACCTAATACCCCACCGGCATTACTGTGAAGTGAACATACAGACATTTGGTAATAAAACAATGTTGTGTAACCAGACGATTGACATTTGCCTATAAGATGGAGGGACTCGCGAGTATTCTGTGTTTCAAATTCTCTTTCGCACCAGCTCGCGTCTTGCATAACGTAAAAATTTGAACCGAGACGCAATGAGCGTCTCCTGTCGAGCCTAATCACATCTTTTATCTGTTTTCATTGTTATTTTCATAACATTCGCCGATTGTTAGACTGCAAGTTGAATTGTGGGAAGATTCGTACATACGCAAAAACTTCTCATGGGTTTCTAAATCATCGGACACGAATTATTGTGCTAGCTTAGCTGTTTATCTTTTATCCTGTTGCAATTGAGCATTGTCTGACGCGTTCATAGAAAGCCGTGGGAATATTACAGTAGATCATTTCGAAACGTGGTCAGCTTTCGGATGCAATATGACACTATGACAGAAACGGACTTCCCGCTAAAAGTGCGTAACTCCGTCATGGTTGCGAGCGTGCGGAGCGCCCGCGCCTGCGCCTGCGCCTGCGCCGGCCGCTCGGGGACGCGGAGGTGGAGGTGGCGGCAGAGCGGCCGGTGGTAGCTGCCGCATTGCATCGCGAGGTCAACCCACTTTTTGCTACTTCTGGTTTTTGTCCGACTGACCTTGGCGTAATTTGAGGTTACAATTACACATTCGTAGCGCCCACACGCGTGCGACATAGTATATGCAATTAGTATAGAAAGCTGCTCTTTTTCCAACGTGATCTGAATAGCAATATTTTCGATTTCTACTCACATAGTCACATGCGTCAGATGGTAATAAATAAATACCTGAGAGGTCGGGGCTCACGCCTTTCACAATAGATTTCACAAGCGATCGTAATGTTACGAGCAATAAAATATCTTTGTTCTATTCAAAGTTAATAATTGCAATAGCGGTCGAAAGGCAAGGAACACCGTGATCGTGCATAACATTAGATCGGCAGTGCTTAATGCGTGCGCATCGCTCGATCGAGGGAATTACATAAAATACTAGTTGAGAAAGCTAAGGGAAGCCGTCACCGTGCTATCGGAAGCGGATATTGAATCACCTGACCCGACCCTGCGCGGAGACTCGTTATTCAACAATCTATAGTAGAGCGACAAGTTGACCTTTCGGTCGTATCAAAGTTAGCGCAAGCTGGAGGCTCTTCCATCCTGCGGGCCGCGCGGGGCGGAGCGCGCACACCCGGAGGTACTCGCTTCGCTTGTGTACCTATTAACTCGACATTCACCCAACCTCGGCATACCTACCATATTTACGATTTGACATTTACCGTCATTGAAGTCCATTGGATTCGAAGCAAGTCCGATCGACACGTCAAATCGATCGACGACGCTGCGCCCGCGCCGCCCGCGCCGTCGTGAACGAATGTTAAATTATTAAATAACCTGTTCAGTCGCTAGACGTGAGAATGTTGTATGTTGACCCATTGAACTTTTGATAACTCTATAACCTCTTTATTTGCCCACTTTTTGCATTTAGAATGTCATTCTCTACCTATTACATGACATATAGGTATACGTAACTAGCGATTAGACGTTTTCTAGTATGTTACGTAAATATTATATTAGGTACCTACGAAAATATTTTTGGCATAAAATATACGCACGATACGTACAGCCAATACGGGTTATGTATGACGAAAGTGATACCTAAAGGTCTTAAGAAGGATCATGCAAGGACAGAGTCGAATGCCGACTGCCTAGCTGTGTTGTCGCACAAATAAATACTCCGGCGCTCTGTGGTTTAATAAACCATAGGTACAATAGGTATGTAGTTGGTACCAATAATCGTACAAATAGGTACTTAAGCACCTTTAATAGATATCCCTGACATTTTACATCTGGTTAATTGATTATGCAGAAATGTCTAGATTCTCAATCTTGACATGTATTTTATGAATAAAAAATTGTGAATAGAGATTCTGAGGATTCAATTGAACTTCTATCTTCATAATGATATGTTAAAGTTTATTTTCGTATTTCCAAAGGTCACTACAATAATTTATTGATGCAGAATCTTTATGATAGGAATAATAAAAGGTTATCATAAAATGTAGGTAAATCCTTCAAGTGTCAGAAATGATTACATTGTATTTTACAAATCCAAACCAGTTTTCTTTGGGAAAACTCCAAGCTTAGACCTCATCAAAATCAGCTGATCTTAACTACTAAGTGATCCTTCTTGTGGGCAGACTCTATTGCTGGCTATTTAACTTCTCATCGTTGCGGGTCCTCTTTATCTCTTCCACTTCACCCTACATAAGACTAGACATAAGTATTCGGGGATGTCTCCATATCTTTTAGCACTAAAGCCATATATCCGGTTGGATTCTCCTTTGGATCACCAACTATTGTGGGCACTTTTACGTATATAAAGGATTTTTCTTCCACGGACGGTCGGACTGTGGAATGAGCTCCCCGCCGTGGTTTTCCCAATGGAGTACAGCATGTGGTTCTTCAAAAAGGGTCTGAAGAGATTTCTTCAGGGTCGGCAACCCACGAGTGATACCCCTGGTGTTGCAAGCGTCCATAGGCAACGGTAACTGCTTACCATCAGGCGGGCCGTATGCTTGTTTGCCACCTTAGTGGTATAAAAAAATATATAAAGAAATATCTCTTGTCGAAATTAGAATTCAAGTTAGTAATAGACTGATAAGAATTGATCGATTGAAGCTGTTAGAAAATAGACAGTAGAGTAGTTATTACGAGACGAAAGCATGTTACATATAGTAGTAGGTAGTATTGGTAACCGAGTTGTTATAGGCTACAACCGACTGCAACAAAGTCAAGGTTGATTTCCCAATTTAGGTTAACGGTCATAACTGACTTGGCAGGTTTTAAAGTACCGCTCTTTGCCGTAAAAAATATTTAATAACATTCGAATTTCGAACGAAGGATCTCAGGAAAATAAGCAAGGTCTATCTTTATGAAACAAACTACTTGTAGGTTCCTAGGTAAATTATTTATTTCTTGGGTTTTTCTGCGTGCAGTAATTATGCTACGTTATTTACAGTCAAGCATGTCGTATAAATTATTGTACTGAAATTATCTATCCAACAAAATTAATCGAGTTAGAGGGAAAGATTAAAAATAATCATTATTTTTCAGATTCGTACTTGTGGCTTGCATGGTGTGCGCTCACGCACAGGATGAGGCCGAAGGCCGACCGGTGCCGGCGCGAGGCCTCCTCAAGCGTGGCCCCCTTAACAAAGCGAAACAGACCACCACAACCACAACATTGGCACCACAGGTGAGCAAAAATAATGAGCTAAGAAAGAAGCTATTCATGCAGCAACAACAGTACATTTCTTAGACAATGATTCTGTTGCAACAGACACTAAACTAATTTTAATAATAACACATCTCTTTCTTACAAATATGATTGAAAAAGGATAGTTAAAGCTGTCAAATTAGTCTATGCCAATATCATTTACGGGTCCTGGGGGCCTACCACAAGCTCTTAAAACAAGGTAAAAAATATCTTATTTGTCTTTTGTCCCGTTGCGACGTCGGATGTCAATGAAAGACAAAAGTCAAATAAGGTTATTTTAACCTTGTTTTAAGAGCTTGTGGTTCGCCCTCTGGTCCTAGTATAATAATGACAGTCTGACACGATCCCATTGCAACTCCATGTCATTGGGACAATGTCCGTTGTATAATAAATTCATAATAGTTTCCGAAGCTAGGTATTGAATAATTAGACTATCAAAACTGTACATTTTGACACCACTTCATTTTTAGTTCGTTGGGACACAATTTTAATTGTAGACTTGGGCTTCAATTTGGATGGTGGTGTCTAGTCACGTAAAATTTTACATATAAAAAAATATCCGCTTTCACATTATTATAAAGACCATGTACCAACCTGGCGCATCTTGACACTTTATCTTACATTCATTATTCTTATGATTTCCGCAATATATCATGTAGATTAAAATTATTATCTACTACGTGTATCGTAATACTAAATGAGCATAGTCACATAATATTGTACATCTCTATCTCTACCCACAAAAGGTAAGAGTAGACAAATAAATTTATACGTAACGTAACTTTATAATTTTAAGTCATTTCAAAATCTTGTAGTTTTTTATTCTTGTGATCTAATCCCATAAATCTGCATCACAATTTGACGCGTACACAATTTTTTTCGCGTAGGCACAATACTCTACCAAGCATCAACGTCACAGATATTTCTTTTAAGAAATGGAGTAACTCATCTCTGGAAACTATTGTTCGCACGTGGCTCTGCTGCACAAGTTATCTGTGTAGAAAACATTTATTTATTATGTCACAGCATCTGTCGACCAATTTTGCATGGCTAAACTGTACATCTCAGAATACACGTAACATTTTCACGCACTTAAGTATTGGAAAGCGTACAAACTTTTGGGTAATTTGCAACTGTGTATTTGTTCGTATTTATTATATACTAGCAGCGAAACCCGGCGTTGCTCGGGTTAAAATACATCGCATGTTTAATGGTATAAAAAATATATAAGGATACATTTTTTAACATTATTATAGATTTCTATTTTCGATATTGAGAGACTTTCCAGCACATTCAAATAGTTTGTTCTTTTTTTTACTCGATTGCAATCACAATTGAACTGACGAAAAGTCACTGAATTTCGATTTATATACCGAAATTTCCAGTACCAGATCACTCTAGAATATTTATATGTACATCACTTCGATTTGGTTTTTATAGATCAATAATAACACTCGTACACATTTTGGAACTTTCCAGACCAAACCAAAATTTCTCGATCATAATAAATTGCACTCATTTTGGAACTTTCCAGATCATTCGAAAAAATTCTAGAACGTTCTCGAACATTCTAACTCGATAATAACAGTTTTGGACATTTTGGAACTTTCTAGATGAAGCCAGAAATTTGTAGAACTTTCTTAAACATTCTATATCGATTATAATAGTTTGCATTCGTTCTAGAATTTTCTAGATCATTCCAGATATTTGTTGAACTTTCTAGAACACTCCAGATAAATTATAACCGTTTTACTCATTTTGGAACTTTCTAGATCATTCAAGAAATTTCTCGAACATTCTAAATCGATCATAATCAATTGCACTAATTTTGTAACTTTCCAGATCATTCGGAAAATTTCTAGAACGTTCTTGAACATTCTAATTCGATAATAACAGTTTTGGACATTTTGGAAATTTCTAGATGAAGCCAGATCAATTATAACCGTTTTACTCATTTTGGAACTTTCTAGATCATTCAAGAAATTTCTCGAGCATTCTAAATCGATCATAATCAATTGCACTCATTTTGGAACATCCAGATCATTCGGAAAATTTCTAAAACATTCTCGATCATTCTAAATCGATCATAATAAATTGCACTCATTTTGGAACTTTCCAAATTTATTCTGGAAATTTCTAGAACATTCTCGAAAATTCTAACTCGATAATAACAGTTTTGGACATTTTGGTACTTTCTAGATGAAGCCAGAAATTTGTAGAACTTTCTCAAAACATGCTATATCGATTAGTAATAGTTTACATTCACTCTAGAATTTTCTAGATCATTCCAGATATTTGTTGAACTTTCTAGAACATTCCAGATCGATTATAACCGTTTTACACATTTTGGAACTTTCCATTCCAGAAATTTTGAGATCTTTTCAGAAGTCCTCATGCGTTAGAAAAGGACAGCAATATATGTTTTAACATTTTCGCCACCCACAACCACCCCCTTCCACCCATCGCGACCAAACTCCCTTACTACCACCTGGAGACCAAGGGGTATTTACCACCCCAACGGGAAGTTGATTGGGGTTAGTGGTGATTGAGAAAACTGCGTATTTACGTACCCACAAAAGCATTTTATATATATTACTAGCAGCGAAGCCCGGCGTTGCTCGGGTTAAAATACATCGCATGTTTAGTGGTATAAAAAATATATAAGGATACATTTTTTAACAGATATTATAGATTAACACTCGTACACATTTTGGAACTTTCCAGATCGATCCAAAAAAGTTTAGAACTTTCTCGAACATTTTAAATCGCTTATAATAAATTGCACTCATTTTTGAATTTTCTAGATCATTCTAGAAATATTTAGAACTTTCTCGAACATTTTAAATCGTTTATAATAAATCGCACTAATTTTGGAACTTTCTATAACATTCTAAATCGATCATAATCAATTGCACTAATTTTGGAACTTTCCAGATCATTCGGAAAATTTCTAGAACTTTCTCGATCATTCTAAATCGATCATAATAAATTGCACTCATTTTGGAACTTTCCAGATCATCCGGGATATTTCTAGAACGTTCTCAAACATTCTAACTCGATAATAACAGTTTTGGACATTTTGGAACTTTCTAGATGAAGGCAGAAAATTTTTAGAACTTTTTCAAACATTCTATATCGATTATAATAGTTTGAATTCATTCTAGAATTTTCTAGATCATTCCAGATATTTACACATTTTGGAACTTTCTAGACCATTCCAGAAATTTTGAGATCTTTTCAGAAGTCCTCAAGCGTCAGTTTAGAATTTTCTAGATCAATTAGATCAATCTAGACATTTGTAGAACTTTCTCAAAACATGCTATATCGATCATAATAGTTTGCATTCACTCTAGAATTTTCTAGATCATTCCAAATATTTTTTGAACTTTCTAGAACATTCCAGATTATAACCGTTTTACACATTTTGGAACTTTCTAGACCATTCCAGAAAATTTGAGATCTTTTCAGAAGTTCTCATGCGTTAGAAAAGGACAGCAATATATGTTTTAACATTTTCGCCACCCACAACCACCCCCTTCCACCCACCGCGACCAAACTCCCTTACTACCACCTGGAGACCAAGGGGTATTTACCACCCCAACGGGAAGTTGATTGGGGTTGGTGGTGATTGAGAAAACTGCGTATTTACGTACCCACAAAAGCATTTTATATATATTATTAGATTTAGAAACACATAAAAGTAAAAGTTGTTTTGAACTAGCTCCCGCCCTGCGGTTTTAATCGAAGCATCATCTTTTTTCCGGGATACAAAGTATCATGTATGTTATGAATGATTTAGGGTGATATAGTTTGTCCAAATCCGTTTAGGGGCTTATGTATGAACGTGTCACATTCATCTAAACATCCTATCTTTCATACTATACTTAGTACGGGAGCTCACGAACAACATTTTTACCTCATCGATTTACGGCCACAATTGTATCCAAAAATACAATTTTCAGGCATTCTGCGTCGCATTTAACTTGACCGCTTTTCAATGTACAAAAAATTTTACCGAACTGTTTTATAGCATTCTGTCTGATTTTTGGAATGTAGTTGGATAATAAATCTTTCATAGCGAAGCATCTTGGAGACCACTTAAAAAAGCAGAAATAAAACCATCATTGAAAATTATATTAATCCGAGACCATTATGAACGTGTTGGAAAATTTTACCGATCGGTAAAATAGCAATCTGCCTGAAAACTGTTGGACATGATGGAAAAAAAGCAGATGTAGAAAATTATTCTCGAAAAAGCTCAATCAGACAACTTATCAATAGTCAGAAATCATTACAAAAAATCAAATCTTAGGTACCTATAATGTTCGAAAATTAATATTCAGGCCACGCTGCATCAGTCGCATTGTGTGAAAGTTGACATGGGTAAGAAAGGAGTGGATGCTAGTATGACGGATAGAAGACACGAATGGAAGAAGCATACATATTGTGCCGACCCCAAATGATTGGGAACAGGGCAGGCAAATGATGCTACATCAGTCGCAGCGTCGTGGCAACGCTTGTGCTGTAGTGAAGTGAATCCCTCACACCGAGTGTAACAAGTGTTTTCCGGGCGACTCCAAAACGTTCTTTTAGCTTTTGGCCTTATGGGTAACATTGAAAATGTCTGAAAACTGTATTTTGGCAATTCCGGTAGCCAAACAAAAGGTTTAATAAAAATGTATCCAGGTTGCTATGAGAAATGTTAGTATTTTCTTTTACATGTTTGAAAATATTTTTTCATATTATAATGACGAAATCTATGTACCGAATAAAAATAAAAAAAATTTTTTCGACCTAGCAGATATGGGCCCCCGTGAAACTGCGACGATTTTATACGGTTTTGGCCCCTAAAAAGATGGGTCATGGTTTTGGTCGTGGGCTCTCGTACTATTAGTGAGATAATATCGATATTGTATATCGATATTATTAATAAATTTAAAAAGAGTATAAATTCAATAAAAAGTTTAGCAACATGTACCTTCTTGCCTAGGTAACTAACCAGTCAACTATACCTACCAGCGAACAAAATGTCAGAAGAAAGCAACATGTTTGCCAATTAATAATGCAGATGTTGCGAATACAAAATTCCGTGTTCATGCAATGGCTCGTCCTCATAAACACACTTTCGAAATATCTAAACATGCACACTGCTTAGCAATGAGCAAAAAAATAATATAATATTGAGTGGCGTGGCGATGACGTCAATGCATTCTCCCAATGCACGAGATGGTATCAATCCATCGGTGTTTCGCAAATGATGTCGTATGACTCCATCTGGTTCAAGGCAAGTGGGGCTGGCGTCCGATGATCGGGTCACCTTCGAACGTGACCTTTGAAAGCTCCTTTTTCTCTAAGGAATTTCTACCTGCATTTTCGGTTCACCACCCATACTGTACATCGAAACAAACAGGTTTCCATCAAGGAAAATAGCAACCGCCCACGCTTATTAAGCAGTGTGAATGCGGAAAATCAAAAAGTTTTATTTTATATTGAATATTGTTGCTTCTTAAAATTCTCAGTAGTTACCTAATCTTTGCTAATATAATTAATGCGAAAGTATTTAACACCGACCTACTATTAAGTTATTTAGCATGCGCATATAATAAAGCCTAGAGACAGTTTCATCACATCTTTAAAATAATAAATAGGACTCAACAACCAAGTGAAGTATTATTTCCCTTATTTCAGGAGGAACCCGAATATGAAGATGAGGAAGAGTATGCTGAAGTTGCAACAGAAGCCCCGGTATCATCGACTGAAGGCAAGAAGCTGGTAGCCGGTGGAGTTAGGCCATTCCGCAGTAACACTGACTTGCTTGAAGCCCTCAAGAGGCGAAGGGCGCAGGCTGCTGAAGGTATTTATAAAGATTTACTAATAACTAAGCAAAAAGCTCTGGTCACTATCGCGGATGACGTAAACCTGGATAATTTCTCACATGCACAATTTTAGTAAACGCAAACGCAGTACTTAATTGACGTTAGCAAAGCTACTTAGCCAGAGGCGGATTAAATGTCGACAGCGCCCTAGGCTAGTACCTCATTAGCGCCCCTCTGGTGATCATGATCTTGAGGCTACCAATATATGTGTTGAGAGTGAAGGAAGCAAGAGAGAGGCCGCGCCCCCGTTCCTGCATACTTTCGACGATAACACTTGCTTGGCGCAAATTCGCGTAACATTGCAATGCTATTTTATCATACCATCTCCGATTGCGGGATCGGGCGATGTAGGGTAATCAAGTGAACGGGGCGCGCTTCAGAGGCTCTATACAAAAAATTATTTTTTATTTTATGTCTTCTTACTTAATATTTTTCGATTATAAACTTCTGCGCGCGCCCTTTGTTATCCCGCGGCCCTAGGCACGTACCTAGTTTGCCTTTAGGATAATCCGCCATTGTACTAAGCTTTGCTAACTTCAATTAGGTAGGATGGATTATAATTATAACTTTGCTACGAGAATCTTATGTTAGTTATGAAGTCAAGGTTGAAATGATTAAAAAATGTTACCTTGCTGAGTTTCTTGCCTGTTCTTCTCAGTTGAAGGCTGACTTACGAACTCGTGGTAACTTCAGTAGCTTTGACCTTCATAAGTGCCCTACTAGGGCCTAAATTGAATAAATGGCTTTGATTTTGACTTACTACAAAACAAAATAGGTACAATAATCCTAACATATCCTAACTCGTGAAAAGTAATGAATTGTGTTAATTCTAGCTAAACATCATGGATCGGCCGCAGCTGCCTCATCAGCTGCATCTACTGTTTCTCAGGATGCTGCAGCTGTTGCCGAGGCCAAATCTAACTACAGTAAGTAAACTAGTCCAACCTTATGAAGACCAGTGAGTAAGATAATCTGACTTTATCAAAACTGCTTAAACGAATAGTAATTTTCACTGACTTTAGCACCATTTTATATCATTCAGGTACTAGGTATTAATTCAACCATGTTCATTACTTTTTTACCTTGAATTATGCAAAAAGTAATGTTCATTATACTAATATAAATATTAGATATTTGTTACTGAATTTACTTTGTGAAGACTCGAATTATATTAGATTGATATAATTAAGGTGCCGATTCTGTTGTAAATCGCACTAAACTAATTTTAGTCATATCACATCTCTTTCTTACAAACACTGGCCCTGATTCTGTTGTTCACAACTAAACTAATTTTAATCTCACTATGTCTCTTTCTAACAAAGGACATAAGAAAAGGATATAAGAAATTTAGTCCTGTCAAATTAGTCCGATGCTTGTTTTCAATATAAATTTAGTCGCCATCTATCGTGGTTACGCCTAAATACACGCAAAATAAGACGGCAAAGATTAATTTTACAACTTAAAATATGTTCTATCCTTTTTCAATAATGTTCGTAGGAAGGGATGAGATGTGACTAAAATTAGTTTAGTGCGATTTACAACAGAATCGGCACCATTGTTGGAAAAGGATATAACATATTTAATGCTGTCAAATTAGTCTTTGCCGTCTTGATTTGCGAGTATTTAGACGTAACCGCGATAGAGGCGACTTTTATATTGAAAACAAGCATTGGACTAATTTGACAGGACTAAGTTTCTTACATCCTTTTGTTATCTTCTTTGTTAGAAAGAGACATATAGTAAGACTTAATTAGCTTAGTTGCAAACAACATAATCAGCACCCTAATGTTTAAACTTGTATTTAAATCAATTCTCTATTTATTCTGGTTCCATCTCTTTTCCAGAAACATACACTAGCAAATATTGACCGTTGGCCAGAATATTCACACTGAATATACTTTTGATGGTCAGTCATGCTCAATATCAACAACATCCAGCTTTTGATGCATCCCCCGCGCGGTAGCCTTTGATATCACGGATCAGAATTTATAATAACTGACTCTATCATAAAGCGATATTCCGAAATTAGTCCATTCCATTGTTGAGTGTATTTCAGCATTTATATATGTTGTTGTTTTTAGGTAAGAAACGTGGGAGCAACCCTACCGCTCGGGAGGTCAACAATGAAGAAGCTCCAAAGCCCGTTAGTGGAAACCGAGGACGATTTGGCAGGAGTAAGTAATTCTCTATTTCATAGCATTCGACAATTTCCAATTGCGTATCACACAATGTCAACGTAAAGCAAGTCTTTATATCCCAAAGGATTAAATTTATATTTTCCCAAGGAATGTGATTTGAATTTGAAACGTTAAAATTAGTGAAAACTTATAGCATAGACACGGGTATTTAGTGTAGTAGAATTAGATAATCAATTTACATAAATTTTGGTACTAATGATTTTTAGCATATCGATAGTTATATATGGATATGATTACCTTAAATTCGCAACCGATTTAGAAGTACGGAACATGATGAAAATTGAGTTAAACTTTGATATTGAATAATTCCTAAACAATAATTGTGGTACTAGTTGCGACAATACCATGTCTTTAGAAAACTATTACCCACCTTCTCAAGCAATTTGGACCTGTTGCGACATACGGAGCATACCTAAACCCAAAAGAGTTATTTTTCGCCTTTATCTCCTAGGCAAAATGTGTATTATTAGCCTTTGCAGCCGGTTGCGATCTACGGAACCCTAAGAAAAAACTTTTTGCTAAATTCTACTTCTGGCAAAATTGGTGTATTCTGTATTATTGCTTATACTTATATCATATTGGTAGGTCGACTTTTACCTACTTTGTGATCGCAACTGAAGAGAACATTACGGAACATAGTTTTTTTTACAAGTAAAATGTGCGCGTATTCACGTGTTACGAAACTATGTTCCGTAATGTTCTCTTCGGTCAATGCTCAATTTTGAGCTAATTCTACTGGACTAATTCGAACTGGCCACCATATGAGAAACAAAACAAAAAATGCACGATTGTAAAGAATGTGTGTTATTTTAACAGTTCCGTATTTTATAATTTTCACGTTGACACAAACATTTTGCGATAGTAATTTGAGTCCTGAGTTTATAAATCAGACGCTATAGAGATTATTAATATTCTACTACCAGAAAAATCATAAGATAAATACAGAAAAGCCTATAACGAATTTAATCTATGGAGAACAATAAAAGGAGTCAAAGCTGTATCCGGCCGTTTGTACCCCTCGCTTCACCTCAATCTACATAACCTCGCTCGGGACTCTATAGAGACCCACCTTACGCTCAGGGTCCAATATGTCGCTCATAATGTAAGACACTGCTTTATCCCCTTGCCCTTGGTATAAAATCTACTATTATTTTATACCAAGGGCAAGGGGATTTCTCAATTTAAATATTTAGGTCATATTCTGACTGAAGACCTCAAAGATGATTGTGATATAGAAAGGGAGCGCAGAGCGTGTAAATATGCTGGCTCGTAGGTTTGCTCAGTAAATGTCAAGATCACACTCTTCAAGGCATATTGCCAAACATTTTACTCCAGCAGCCTATGGGCTAATTATATACCCAAAAAGCATACAACATTCTGCGTATCCAATACAATAATGCCTTCAGGGTGCTGTTGAGGCTTCCTCCTTACTGTAGTGCTTCAGGCATGTTTGCGGATGTATACGGACGATTTTTTCGTCATAATGCGCAAGAAAGTGGCCTCTATTTTATACAGGGTGCGAGGGAGCACCAACAGCATTCTGAACGTATTTGCTGTGAGGTCAGATGGGCCTACTTTAGGCAGGTTTAAGAAGCTGCACGTTATGTGTTATGCTGCATAAACTGCCTGTCGTTTTTCTGTTGTTTTAATGTTTTAAATCTGCAGATTTGTGTATTTACTAACAATCTATGGACCCTGTTGTCTGAAAATAAATGCATTTTATTTATTTATTTTATATTCGGTTCCAGCATCTTTAATCCTCTTTCCCGTAACTATAAACATTGAAAACATCACGACGAACAGCCTACTATAGGGATGCGTTCTGGGTAGCAAAATTATAATTCTAATTAGTAGATAGACCGCGTCAAACCGGAGCGAGGCCTCGTGACGTCACCTGTTTGTGAAAAGTGTACCATCGCGTGACGTCACGCGGAACTTAAACATAGACAAAGAAAAATATGTGTTTAATATTTCTGATGATGAAAATTGCGGACTAAATAGAATTTTACAGGCCGCTAGCTTATTGGAATTTGACAGTATATTAACGAGCTCGTTATTGTTCTAGCTTCATCCAGATCTATCCCAGAGTCTGAACTTGAGGAGCAGATCGACTCCGCTCCAGCCATAAGGAACAGCAGGTTCTCCAGGCGAGGAGGGAACTAAACACCCTATAATTATTTAAACCCACCCTCCTATGTCCTCTCTCCCTCTATTGTGATCGTCATCACTGCCATTGCATGTTTCGATATGAAGCATCACTTACAAAAATATTTCTTTTCTAAAGGTCGAAGTTACCTTCTAATAATTTTATGTGAAAATTATAGTTTATAGATTAGAAGGTGACACCATTGTTTCTGTAGCGGCAGCCTCCATTTTGTAAAACCTAATATATGTATATGTCTAGAAAAGTTTTTGTAAGTGACACCATATCGAAGCGTTCGTTCGTTTTTATCTCAATTAATGAATTAGAATGGAATTTATTAAACATAATATAATATATGTAAATTATACGTATAAGTAATTTTTAAATAAATAATTTTAAATATAGATTGTTGTGTTTTATTAAAGTACCTAGCTGTCCCCCGCGGTTTCACCCGCGTTCCCGGGATAAAAAGTAGCCTATGTCCTTCTCCATACCATAGGTACGTTAGTACTATTAATTATTCTGTGCCATAGGCTATCTGCATGCCAAATTTCATGATAATCCGTTGAGTAGTATAATATTAGTTAGGATGTTAGGATTAGGATATACCAATATCCCTACGTACAATTAACCATAAGCTGGCCGCATGGTATAAGAATTTTTCTGTTAGAAAAGTTCAAAAATCCTATCAGAAAACTTCGCTCCGGCGAGTTTAGTTCGCGTTCCACACGGTGTCCGCTTGACACGTTTCTGATACGTGTGCGGGGTCTAGTCTAGTACAAAATGGGAAAAAGGGGAAAAGTGCAGGACAAAAAGTGCTGCGCCATTCCATTTTCAACAATCGATTGGACAAATCGACTAATCGTTATGTTTTTATATCACGACGATAAAGAAAATTTTCAAAAAACGCTGAATAGGGCAGAGCTATTAAAATCAAAATTGTAGCTTTAGAAACCTAGGAGAACAGGGGGGGGGGGGTGGTTATTTTTGCACCATTTTTTTGATGTATCTTTTATGACGACTGAACATAAAATTGAAATAAAAATATTTTTAGTATCCTTACTTCAATTCTTTGCTATAATTTAAACTTATTTTTTGCATCCAGTCTGATACACGACATTAATCTAAAATATTTTTTTATGCGTATATGTGCGCGTCGTCAAGATTTATCACTATGCCAAATTTGCTATAGTTTTCCAGAAAAACCTCAGTGACAGACGAACGGAAGGACCCCAGAGTGATCTTATAAAGGTTCCATTTTGAACCCTAAAAAGGATAATCATAAAAAATTATAAAATAAATGATCAAGATATTATTTTTCTTTATTCATACAAAATAATAGTGTGGGCTTATAAATGCTCCAGCTTTCATATAAAACTATGTTATACCTTAAAGTATATAATTTAGTTATACTTACACAGTATTAAATAGGGAGTGACTTAACTATTCGATGAAACATGGCAATTATTTGTGCCTCAAAAGTGCATAAGTACTAATATGTACCAACAGAGAATCATTTTCAAACATCTAAGTAGTAATAATATGTATAGTTTCAATCATGCAATTAACTAGATATAGTATTAACAACAAAAACTTTATATAAAACTAGTAAAAAAATACGATGTTGCAGTAAAAGCTATAAGGCGAAAATTGCATATTTTTTAAAATAAATCCAATCATAAAAGGCTTGATTGCTTTGTAGTTAACAAAGCAATCAAGTCAATATTATGATTGGATACCAGTAGGATCTCAATATGATTCCAGTTTGTAACGGGCAGGATATTCTTTATTTATGGCCATTATCGCTGTTCATTCCTTTTTATCTTATTTAGAAATAGAAACAACTCTTTATTTATTTTCATTATTCTTTATGACTGAGATGACATAAAGTACCGGACCGGGACAAATTTCTGACTGATATAAAAGAATCGAGATAAGCCTTGTCATATATTTTGTCTAGGCACAGATCGAATTCTAATTCTCTATGAACCATAAGCGTACAGCCATTAGAATGGTTTTTATACCTAGTTCGGTCTTCACCCGGTGTATTCCGAACTTTCCCTGCTTACTGTATTTACTGTACGAGACGTAGACAAAACAAAATTCGTTAATTTTGTATGATGTTTTTTTTTTAAATCCCTATTTATCTATGATACAAATATATACCAAATGCAGTGTAATAAGCTTAAATTAGAGAATAGAAAATCTTTGCTGAAAACACTTCTTTCGTATGAACTTTATATTTGGCTAAAATTTATAGATTCACTTATTTTTCAGGATGGTATGATACACCTAATAAGCTAATTTCGTGTCGCATACTGGCGCCAAATAACTAAATAAGATAACAATAATGTGAATGAACAGCGTTAAATGTCCAACCGTGGACTTGATAGAGTGGGAACAGAATGAATTTCACTTGTTTAAGACTCGAGTCACCTCTGCGAGGGGTGTCTGGAAAGTGCCTGGTTTAACCAAATTGACCAATTGCTCGGCGATCTCCTGTCCCACACGTACTTGCGCCTCTTTTGTTGATGCCCCTGAAACATCACGTGGATAAATTAACTTGACAATTTTGTATAGAATCACTAAAAGAAAGTGCCTGACTACGATTATTAATACTTATAAATTTTATTCCTCTGAATCTCTCTCTCAGTTGATTTCGGCGCCCCCCATGACGGCACCCGGTGCAGTCGCACCGCGTTCAAAGTCGCATCAACATTTTTGAAAAATAAAGTAGAAATCAGTAAAATTTACCTAAGTGCGGCGTAGCGATAACAGCTGGGTGCTGAATAACTTCCAAGGTCAAAGGGTCAGTTGGTGGTTCTTGCTCGAACACATCTAGAGCCGCACCTCCAACCTATCAGATACAGAAAATAGTCATATAGTAAATATTTTTTATAGTCGAAAACAAATTGAAAATAAAAGTGTTGGTTTACTTGGTTCCTTTCTCCCACAGAGGATCCCTGTGATTCTACTGTGATTTTTCGAACGTAGGTAGTTCTAATTTCACGAGCAAAAGGCGCCAACCACCACCAACCAAACCTAACTGATAAAGCGCGTCGTGAATCTTCGTTCGCACAGAAAAGAAAGTATGGTCCCGAAGATTAACGAAAGAATGCTAAAAACATACAATCAACCTTAGGTCACTACTATAAGGTTCATAATACACTGCAGTTGTTAGTTCCGTCTCACTCGCAAGTCACCCCCTCCGCACGGCGCGCGCTAACATGGCGACAGCTGCCGACCAATAGCGTTTCCCGCGCTTTGAAAATGTATCTTCTGCGCAGGTACATCGGTAAGCCATATCAGTTGGGTTCTGACCTTTCTAATCTTAAAAGAAGACCCGAAAACTAAGTCAAATGTCATGATCATTAAGATTTTATAACGACAGGTTTTTCTCCTATAAGTAAAATGCCTAAACTGACGGTAAGTGTGGATGATACACCTAAACTTAGTTCCCATAGATACACACCTGACCCGCGTTAAGAGCATCGAGCAGATCTCGCTCATTGATCAACCCTCCACGGCCTACGTTGACAATCTTGATGCCTTTCTTGCACTGCCTCAGTACGTTGGCGTTGATGAAATCTGCAAAAATAAACGAATTTGTATAATATATTGTAGCAAGGGTACGGGCAGACAATTTTGATAGTATTTAGGGAAGTCTACTGCTGATAGTAGAACCCATTCATTTCTATTATATAATGGACGGTCCTGAGTCTAATCAGCTCCTCAGCCTACCTCGTGCGCCAATCGCGCCAATGTTGAACATTTTTACGGCACTATTTTAAGTTAGTTTAGATTTTAAAAAATGAGCGACTCTTTAAAAGATGTAACTTTGACCTACCTACTCCATAAAGAAAGAGATAATGAACTGAAAAATCGTGAAACAGGCCGATTGAGAAGGCGTTGACGTACCTACTTACGTTGTCATTCATAATATAAGTTGAAATAATCCACCCCACCCCACAGGTAGAATCATGCGAGATTCGATTCCACCATGATTCCACCTACCCAAGAATCTTTACATACCTGAAACATGTTTGAATACGGAATGTGCTCAACGAAACCTTTTTTGATTAAAATATCGACCTAATTAAATTGTTATTAAAAACCAAATTATCAAAACTATTTCATAAATAGCAGAGAAGAGAATATATAACGTCAATAAACTGTAGAGCCTGTGATGACGACTAACTCTCGTGTCTATGATGATTATTATATTGATTATATGATTATTATATTAATATCTGAAGTCTTCGGCGACTTTAAACATAGTTCTGTCTCACCGGAAATTTCAGCAAGGCGACTATATGGCACTGGCTGTAATGTATAATATCCTATCATTAAAAATATAAAGAATTGTTATTTTTTAACGTACTACGCGTAGATTCGATGAGAGGTGTATGCAGAGTGATGTAGTCGGCGAGTGGCCAGATCTCTTCCAGCTCCATCTTGGTGGCATGGAACTGTTGGCACTGCTCAGCCGTCACGAAGGGGTCGTAGCCAATGATCTATCGGGTGGACAATTAGGAGAAACACACAAAGAAGATTATATTATTATGCAGAGGAATGTTAGTTATAGAATACATACAGAAAATATACATATAAAAGGCGCGAAAGTACGTATGGAACATAACCTTCTCATGCACTATGTTATAACCATAGACTTAGGATTTCGCTACGCTAGCTAGACCTCCATAGGATGGAAACTTGATGGAAACGACATATGACAATCCTTATGACACTTTGAGAAAGAGACGCATAGCATTTTAGCAAAGAAATTGGATATGCGCAATTTCTTTGCATTATAGTCGTGAGTCAATGCTATTTTCGTGTATCAACCTATATCAACCCGGGTGCTTATGTATGATTTCATATTTTACTGAAAATAATAACGACCGTGCGAATAAAACGAGAAAAGTGTATGTTATAGATATTGTCATTTATTCTGTAAGCAAATGTGATGTGAATAGTACGAAATTATACGTTTCACAGGTAAATTCCTTATTTTTCATTGCAATGTTTTTATATATTTTATCACAATATTATCATTAATCAGTTTCAAAGTCAATTTTACAACAGTATATCCATTTATCTATATCTTAAAAATATAAATATACTTTTCTGGTTTTTTTTTAATCAGTTTTAATACATTTATTTACAACAAATATGTACAAAATACAATCTAGTTTTATTTGCACGATTGTTATTATTTCCATCAAGCGGGCTTGTTTACCGACTTAGTTCCTATAAAAAAAAGTCTAACCAGAATACTCGTGAGGCTATATAGCCGCTTACTCGAATTATTATAACTACTTAAAAAATTTGTATGCATCTCTGTCTCTCTCGTAAATACTTCATAAGAATTGTGATATCTCTTCGACGATTCGTTGGTATTTTTAGCGTAGCGAAAAATTACACAAGAAGGCTACATAAGAAGGGTCCACTGTAATAATGATGAATGTCCTTTATCTTTTGTTTTAATATAATTGGGTTTTAAATTTATAAACGGTGTAAAAAAACTCAGACCCGAAGATTATCACGGGACTGCAAGCGATATTGCTAAGTTTGCTAACAAGATTTCTAAATATAATTTCATGTGACCGAATGGTATTACTCGTTAAGATTAAAAAAAAATTCATTTCATTCATCATTATTGCAGTGGACCCTTAGTAGCCAACTATTTTATACTTAACTCGCATAGTGCTTGAATGTAGAATTCACATTCACTATATTGATAATTGTTTTTAATTACTTAAATAAATATTATTATTATTAAAAAAAATTAGCACTGCATATACCTCTACAAATAACTTATCGACACAGTTTATTTCGTCGCTATGCAAGAGTTAATTTCATGCAAATGCAGCCAGCGTTTAGGTACCGTTTATAGAAGGTACACTACCAGTCCTCGTGCGACTACCTTGACTCCAGCAACTGCACTTTTGACTTTAGTCAAACGCTAAGCTTTTCTATATTTTTTTTCTAAAAACGATTTTCAATTTTAAATATAAATAAATATCCTAGGAAGTTCCTTACATATCTATCTGATGCCATAGCATATTGTATACCAGTTATCTGGTATCCATGCTCTGCTCGTTCATTTCAGATCAGCCAGTCACGTGAGAAGAATTGTACAAACATTTACATTGCAATCCAGATTAATCAAAAACATACTTAAATAGGTATCGATATTGAAGACGATAGACATCTAGTTATCTTTACTGAAAGACGAGAACTCTGATCTAATAAGTTTATCGAAGCATAAGACAATGTTTAAAGTCGAGATTGGAACAGTTGATTATAAAATCTAGACCTATGCCATGAGGTTAATCTTCTATTCACAATCATTGAGCCTTTAGATTTTGAATTATATTAGTACCTTCATTCCAAATGCATTCATCCTCACAGCGACCTCCCTGCCGACCCTGCCAAGCCCGAGGATAGCTAAGGTCCTGCCATTAACCTCTGTGCCAGTATACAAAGCTCGGTCCCACCTGCCGGCCTTGAGCGCTGCTGCAGCAGGTACCACGTGTCGTGCTAGGGAGAGGGTCAGGCTGCAGGTCAGCTCGCAGGCACTCATAGCGTTTGCACCGGGAGCACTGGTGGAAGAACAATGTCATTTTAAGAAGATTATGGCAGTGTTTATTGGATTGGTGCACGGAATTGGTGAAAGGTTCACGAGTCGTGAGCACAGATTGACACCTGCGTAGTAGTAAATTTTTCGGTCTATTTGGCGGAATGAAAAAGGGGGGAGCGCCGAGCTGCACACGATTGGTTAGTCAGTCGATGCTCGTCGTCTATTGGATTCTCGCGTGTCATTTTGGCTACTGTGATTTGGTCAAAAGTGTACATGCGCAAACTTGCCCCCACTACTGCCTATCTGTGCTCACCACATGTGGTGCCATCTGTACTTTGATTATCCAAGCTTTCGTATACCATTTGATTAGTAGCTCAATGCTTTCACTCATAACCTCTTATACTTATTTTCTGTTAAATTGTTACTCACTTAATAACTCCGATGCCCCTACTACCAGCAGCTGCCACATCAATATTGTCCACACCAGCGCCTGCGCGGCCGACAACCTTCAGTTTGGTACCAGCTTCGAGAACCTCCTTGGTAACTTGAGACGCGGAGCGGACGACAAGTCCTTCATATTTCTGTCAATAATTTTAGTATTTTCACGACCTTTATCAGCATATGTGGATCCCAAGAATGACAAGGATTACATTGGTACAGCACAAAGATAAATGGGACCAGGATGCTATGGTAATGCATTTTTACAACGGTCTTTGAGTCTCTTCTTCTATATTGGAGAAGAGAGAATAATTATTTACGGGTAGCGAGCTCTATCCTCGATTGCGCCATGCTCATGGCGCATAGGCGTCTGCCCATAAAGATTGATGACGCACGCAACCTAGACCGACCTCAGACATGGCCAAGTTTTAAACTCAACTCAGGACAAAATGGGTAACAGAATTCATACGAGTACTTTAAAGAAGGTCATAATGATAATAAGCAGGCTCGGCAACGCGCTCGTGATTCCCCTGGTGCTGCAAGCCTCTAAAGACTACGGTAACAGCTTACCATCAGACGGGCTTTGTTTGGTAGCTAAGAAGTATATAAAAAAGAAAACCTTAGTGATATTATAATAATGGAAAAGATGTGCCAAAGATGACGAATAAAGGTACTACAAGTTCAAGCCAGTAGCTCTTCGTAGTGCAACATTTTCCCGACAAATTTCTGCTGCTACGTCATACTTAGATAAAAACAAGTTGTCTACGATCAAAACTAATTTAATGGCCCAGTGCGTGCGTCAGACCCCGCCTAATATCAAGACAATTGTATACAAATGAGGTAGGTATCAGACTGAATGATGAAATAAGTGGGTTACATCAATATTCTTTAAGAACGTGATACCACTATTTTCATGAGTTCTCAAGCCTGAGTTTTCACGTGTCCAAATGATGGACAGTTCATATGAGTGAATGAGCAATCAGCAACTAAATCTAATCAGATTCAATACTTAATTATTATTTTTCTACTGCTGTTATTTATACAGGTGACATTGACTATTGTCCTTATTTTTTAAAGTCAAACATACCTAATAAGAGTCAACAACCTCGACTCATTGAATTGCGATAAGACTGTGCTATAGAATATTAATACACTGATATAACTATAGTTATAGTATCTTACGGGAATTTCTTGCAGCAGTTCTTCTTTGGTGATCTTCGCTTTAGTCGTGACACTGATGCCGTGAGCTTTGAGGATCTCAGCACAGTTAGCTCCTACTCCATCAACCACGAGTACTGACTTCAAATCGAGACCCATTTTTCTCCTGCCAATAAATATATTCATTTTTATAGCACTACAACTGGCACACTCACAAACTTTTCGAGCTAAGAACGGTCCTCAACCGGTTCGGTTCACTTTTAAACCTAAATATATTATGTATGTACGTTGGCCCGCTGGTTCACGATAACTTTTAAACCTTTTTAAGCAATGGCACCATTGTTCCGCGTAACATATTCCATTCGCATAGCAGTTACTCACTGACATGTATTCGGTCGGCGCTAAATTGACGATTCAATAAAATTATCTACGTTTACGCTCAATTTAGTTCATTATCGTCTCGGTGCAAGGATATGAAGAATACAAGCAGAGAACAGACATCATTATGAAATAATCTTGCATACACAATAATAATGGATATCTTATAAAATATATAAAGAGTGCTCGTTACAGTCTCCATTACACCTAACCTACGACTTAACTAATTTAGAATTAGCACATAAGCTTAGATATTAGTTCATTTTAATTGAAATGTGTACTTACAGTTTGATTAGGTAATTATTGAGTGATTTGTTCGCCGTGTCACGGTTTGGTAGCGACTAAAGTAAGTAGGGACGCTGGTTCGCCGCGTGCGCATGTATTTGATCAAGCCCGGCGAGACGTCACTTATCTCCGACGCGAGGAACCAATGACCGCCCGTCTCCCTGCCTTTACCCGCTTACACACAGAACCCGTATCACATAATCACAGCATCGTAATGCATCGATTCTCAGTTAGTTTTTATTTTTGTTTGAACTGCTAGAGCTCTGAAGTAAACATTTTGCGTGAATCACATATGCTTAGTATCTATATTTTTGTTGTAGGTATTATATCAGTTTTAAATGTGATGCTTAATACTTAAGTGGAGAAATCCTAGCTATATCAATCTCGTAATGTATTTTCAACCATGCTGCAATACTAGATTACGATTAAAATTCAAACTTGACCACTTTCATTTTCTTTACCGCCTATATTAAAACAAGTTGTAACTTTGTAAGACGATGTCAAAATACAGCAACCTTCGAAGTAGCTCGATAGGTACATGATAGGTTTACTACTGTTATATTTACAAGCTACTCGCTCTATACTTACTCCATATATCCATATCGTGTAGATACTATATTAATTTAACCTGTAGTAAGTTACTCACAATTTGAATTATGTTCAGTATTTTCTTAGGCATATGCCTATCATAATCAAATTACCCGTTTCCGTAATTTCAGGTGTCAGAAACGCATTTTCTCAGCGACTGTAGCTCGCTCCCGCGGCGTAGCCTGTAGTCTGTCTGTATTACTCAGGGTCCGAAGATATCTAATGCACGTAGCTTCCTTATATTTTAATAATAATAAACCTGCAAAATGTTACAATAGTACCAATTGTACCTGCAAAAAGTTACAATAGTAGGTACCAATTGTATTGTCTACTACAGGAGTAATACCAAAGCAACTTCACCAGTCCCTTAAGTCCCTTAACTTACCAACAAATACCTTCCATCTGCTGCAGAAGGCAGTGATACTAAATACATGCAGACTCGTGAGAAAGTTCTTGCAATGTGAATCAGAAAACCCACATCAAAATACAAACACGCTATCATCTTCCATTCAATCTGCTGCGCGTGACTGCACTGCATCTGTTAACTTCCTCAACACTTAACCCAACTGATGAGCACTTGGCTTAGGCCCGTGCCATCAGGACTTCCCGGCCAGCCGGAGAAAAAAGAATATATACTAAAAATAATAATAATAAGCAATTATTTTATCTTTCACAAAGGTATGCGTTTAAAACTAATTATACTAAACTAACAATACAGTTGATAGAGGCACGATGCCGTATGAAAATCTTTGCAGTTGACTTATTACGAATTCCTTTGTGAGAGACTGGTCTCTGTACTAGGAAAGATCATGTATTACCCTCTTTTTATTATAATATCATTGTGTATTACAGATTACCATTATTGAATCCGATCGGTAGTCTCGGAGTTTATTATTATTATTAAAGCCTTTATTAGACATCAAAGTCCCGGAGTTTACCTCCTATATATTCCAAACTAAGAAACTTTACCTGTTTATAATATTTAAATTAACTGGATCATTTCTGCACTGAAATCCCCCTTGCATAATATTGGTAGATAGATAGTAACTAAGGATTTCCACGATCCAAGGGATCATTAGGTATCTTGGGAGTGATTCCATTCTTAAGTAGACTATCAGAAACGAATTGATAAGAGCGATGACAAGGTAACAGTGAAAATAAAGTAATCAAGTTTTACTTAACACGTAACAAGACTTAAGACGTAGTACTCGAGTATTCTTTGCTATACCTACAGGCCTGTATCATCGTCAGTGACGATGTGGCAGAAAATAGTAAGCACACAAAGCATAGAAGGAACTGGCTCTCAAGTGCAGCTGTCGGAACACACCGATAGGTGCTTGGCGACAATTTTCAACTCGAGTGTCGCAGCCAGCCAGGTGGCTACTGCAAAGTAATCAACCACTGTGCTATGGTTTCCTCATGATGTTTTCACCGCTTAAGCTCATTGTAGGATTCGAACCCGGACACTTCGTCTCGGCACTGAACGTCTATGACTATAATGTTTTTGACGATTCATACATGTGAAAAAAACCTGATGAAATCAGTGACACTATCACTAACGAGACATAAGTACTGATAGTGGGATTCCATTCCGAGTCAGGGATCAATTCAGTACAAGTGTAAAAACAATATTTACTCTGTGTTACAAATATTGCGTGATATCTTTCATGTTATTCGTAACATAGATTTCATAGTTGCTGTTATGACAAATATGGTACCTTGTTAATTCGTTTATATCTTTTAGATACTATGAAACATTTATGGTATCATTTAAGGTGTAATTTTTTCTGGTTGGACTAAAATAAACTTGTTTAAATTCAACTTGCGTTTTGTAGGGTTCACAACCAAAACGGTAAAAAGGAACCCTTCTGGTGCCACTCCATCCGTCTATCTGTCTATTAGTCTATCACAGCGGTACATTTCAGCAACCATTAATGCTATTGCATATGTTTGAAATTTGGAATAGTTTTAATAGCTAGAATAGTTGCTTACCCAACTTTATTGAAAATTATTTTTTATTATTAGTTGTTATAGCGGCAATAGAAATACACATTCTATGAGCATTTCAACCGAATTCCTATTTCGGTTCATGAGATACAGCCCACTGATAGACAGACGGACAGACGGATGGACAGCGTAGACAGCGTAGGCTTAATATTAGGGTCCCGTTGGCTCCCTTCGGGTAAGGAACCCTGATAAAATCTATTGCAATTAATATTTGCTATAATAGACACCGTCCTTGCCAAGACGTTCACAATGAGAAGTATTAAAAGGGAATTAATAATAAGGATCAAAACATGTTATCTTAATAATAAATTTATTATCACACTTACGAAAGATACAAAATATATCACGATGGCACTATCAGTCAGTGCTGCAGCAGACGTTTGAGGTCAAATCGATGATTGTAGATGGTAAATAACGCTAACCACTCCTCTACTCAGCCCTAAATTAAGGTCATCGCTTAACATAATAAATAAAGAATAAATGAGTATAATTTTCGACGATAACTACAAAAAAAATGCGAAATATTTATAAAAATACAAATAGTAACCTTAATAAGTGGCAAATGAGAATTTATTCATGCACAACGATCGTTGCATAATTATAAAAAGAGGCAAATTATAAATTACATCTATTTAATTGGTTTTGGCCACCGACATTCTTACAGTACCTATACTATACATAATTATATATTTTTAACCTAAGGCACTTTTGTTACAGCTTTATTTTGGTGTATTTTCTTTTGTCTGGTTTTCTTAACCTTCTAAAGTACCTACCATGCCTTTCGTTATCCATTCGACGAGTATTTATAGATATAACGTTTCGACGAGTATTATTTTATATATATGACGTTTCGATTGTACGCGGTATATCAAGTTATTTTTATTTCAATACAATCAGAGCTGTGTTATTAAATTGAGCAAGACACAGAGAGGTCGCCCCGTTGCTGTGGACTTTTTCGTTAATATTTTTAATTTGGCTTAAATATTTAGGACTGTCGTTCCACACGGGAGGCGCTTGCTACGTCATCGAAACGGGGAACTTAATCGCAATCATAATATTTATCACTAATATGTACATAACGCGTATATTAAATGTCAAAAAGTACTTTAGTTACTTCACCTATTGGTACATCCTTAAAACAGTTACGTTAGAATTCCTAGAAATTAAACTTCTAATTACAGAAACATTATTATAACTACAATTGAAAATAAATTGCTGAAATTAAGTAGTTATTATGACGTTATCATCTACATAGTTTGGGGTGTAAATTGACTAAATTTAATGACATGTCGTGTTTGGTGAACATCACTGAAGATTTAAATGTTTTGAAAGAATCTACTGATAATAAAATTACATCTAAATTATACGATTTGATTAGACTTTATCGCCAACATTTGGTTAGCAACGAAATCAATTGTGTCATTATCAGATTTATATAAAGGTCAGTATTTAGAATGGAAAATTATAAAAATTACCGACATTAGGAAGAAATACGAGTAATGAGTAACATTGCAACATGCAACGGTAACTGATTACTGCGACTTCATCTGAATGAATCACATTTGCATCTTCAGTTCGTTTTATAGTATCATGTCATTGTATTAAACCCATAGAGTTAGAATATTATAGAGTGATAGCGTTAACAACTTTACCTTGTGCAAAACGTGAGCAGTTTCCATATAAATAGATGCATTCAATAGTGTACACTAGTTGATTTACCGTCAGACAAAATGACGATCCTTGTAATTTTTTCTCTAAAAGTATCGATAAAAAATTAGAAATTGGCATTCATTATATGTATTTTACTATGTACAGTCGAGGACATAAATGGGTAAAATCACTTAGCGAAATTAAACAACAAATTTCTCTTAAACAATTGATTGTAAGTATGAGATAGGATCTTTTAACATATAACTGTAATGTAACATTTGAATCAATACAGTGCGAGAAAATTGCTTTTTAATTTCACAAGTGTACCCACCCTTATACCCGGCTCACGGCAAGTACTCTAATGCAGTCGCTCTATTTACATTCTAACTCTATGGTTGAACCAGTAATAAGGTATTGTAGGGTGGTTATTTGGGGCCGTAGGCGCCCCTCGCGGGCCTGCCAAGCCGGGCGCCGGGGCCGCCGGCGGCGCGTCTCCGCGCGATCAACGCGTCCAGACCCCTCAGGGGCGGCGCTGGAGTAGTCTCCGCCACCGAAGCTTCAGTCTCAGACTCGCTGTCCTCACCACTGGTACTCTCCTCGGTTGTCTCCGTCGATATCTTCTTAGCAGCCTCGGTCGTTGCCTGATAACGTTAAATTTTATTTGTTTAACGATAAGTGGCTAAGCCGTGTCATTAAATTATCAACAGTTTATTTAGCGTGATTGTGAGACGAATTGACAATTGGAACGTAACAATAGTTTATTCTTTATTTATTTTTAAATCAGGGTATTTGCATGAAGAGTAATATCTTTTTTTTTCTGCACGCAGTGCCCTAGTTAGATGAGCCCTGTATCAAAATTTGTTGGGCCTTTGTTGCCCTTCTTCGACTGCAGCGAAGCCCAAATGTTAAGCCGGTATAAAAGAGATTCCTTTCTAACTTGTATTACATAAAAGGTATTTCGACGTTTGAATAACATTGTGGATAACATTTTAGAAATTTTTGTCCTAGCCGACATGGATCAAAAAACAAGGTACATACCTCGGTAGAAGCCTGCTTCCTCTTCAGGAGAGGGTTGGGACGACGGGCTGGTGGAGTGGCAGCCACGCGAGGTTTGGGAGATGGTGCCACTTGTAATCGATTGCGTATCTTCAGTCCACCGCGCGGCTGCTCCGGCGCAGGTGTTGGTGATGAACCCTGACAATTAATTATGTTGTTTTCATCATCCAGTCGTAACATTGACCTTGCCATTATTTGCTAGATAAACGCCTGAATTTTAATAATTCCTCCTGTTTTTTATTACGCATGATGTGTTTGCTGAACCCTCATAATCGGTTAATTGCTGTTAGTAGTATTGGTGGGAGTCCGAAATATATGAGCTAGCTAAATTTGAATCCTTTCTTTTTGAAGATTTCCAAATTGGAGATCTCCTCATAATTATGTTACGTAAATCCGTAAGCAATTTCAAAACTCAGAAGTTCTACACTTTGCTCTGAAACCCTTACGATCGTAAACTGACTTAGTACGTTGATGCGTGGTATTAGGTACTCGTACGTATCCAATGAACTAGCAAAATCCCTTTTTTTCTATAATGATAGGTTAGTTCTAATAACAAGGCTCTGAAATATAAGCCCCGCTAATAATACTGCACGATAAATTCATAGAGAAGCAATATTGTCTAATAATAACACAATGTAGGAAGTTACTGGTTACTAACTTCCTTTCATTAGCAAAGCATTCCATTAATTAGATTGTAATGAATTAATTAAGCATTTAATTACTTGACAAAAATGTTACATGCAACTATTACCAACCAATCCATCCGTTTAGGATATTTGTAGTGGCTAAAACTGAGAAGTTAATGTAATAACAAACTTAATACATTAGACATAAAGATTCAAAACTAGATAAGTACAGTTGAGGAACAAAAGCATTAAGTTTTTACAGATGCTAATAAGGACATTGACAAGTAAATGTCGCAAAGAAATGCGACCGAGGACATGTTGCAGTCACTCTGACCTTTGCCATTATGACGTGTAAGGTCATCTATTATTCTGCTACTGTGCAACTTAATTTAATAATATAGTGTTTGTTACCTCTTGCTCGGCGTCTGTGGCGGGAGATTCAGGGGCGGAGGTCTCAGCTGGGGCATCAGATGTTTCAGGGGCCGGTGTGGCTGCACCAGGCCTAATGCGAGGGTTGGGCCTCAAGTTTAGCCTGGGGCCAGGACGCAGGGATGCGGGCCTCAGACCGGGTCTGCCGCGACTGTGGTTTATATAACAATTTTATTTAATAATCTCTGATATCAATGAATTATTCATTTCCAACATTATTCAAATAGAACCACGTATAATTTTAATGAGCAAATGTTGGAATGTTTACTCAATATTAACGATTATAAATGGAAAATATGTGACATTCTATTTATTTTATTATTCATAACATTCATTCTAGAACTAAACATAGATTATGTTGTTATCTAAATGAATTGATGCCATCTGTGTGATTAATGTAATGTTATAACCAAATGTATATTATTTCTTATCAATATTATTATAATAATTTGTATTATATACCAAATTTTTGTTCTTTTTTTTTTGTTTATTTGAATTGCACGCAATGAAAATTAGATCAAGAAACTTACAAAATAATTTTCAGTTCATTTCGATATAGAAAACACAGTAGAGGCACAAGTCAAAACGTGACTCGACTAATGGGTGTTATGCAAATAATTAATTAACTATGACTGTGCCGAGACCCTGCACGGATAATTCAGAATCAACACATTATGTCAAGAAGCAGTTTGGTTAAGATACCTACACATTTTTATCTCCACCAGCTGTCTGGGTATTATTGACTAGTGGCGCCCCGCGGTTAAACCCGATATATTGTACCCTAAGTTTTAATCCAGAACATATTCTATGAGCGTGCCAAATTTCATCCAAATCCATTCAGTTGTTGAAGCGTGACTGAGCAAGTAATTTGTGCTATTTTTTGCTAAAACTTTCAGTTCAGCTCTAAAACTCCAAAATTTTAATATATCCAAGCACTTATATGAACTCGTCTGAACTCAAACACCAGCTCAGGATTGCTGATAAGACAATTTACCCAAGAGTCCTAGATGGAGTAATAGTGGTCTCAGATACTTCTCCGGAGCCTGCGCTGGGTGCGGTGGTGTCTTCAGATGGAGCGGAACTGGCAGCAGTCGTGCTGGTGGAAGTCCTCCTTAGGCCAGGGCGGAGGCGCGCTCTGAAGGATCAGTGATGGATTTGAGTAAAGTTTACATTAAAAAGAAGGAATTGAAGGACTTTGCTACATTACTGAGATTTGATTATTTGATTTGTTCTTGTTGGTAGAAATTAAACATATACATCTTATTAATTGCTCCGATTCAGCTTAAGTCCTTATGTTTTTGATATAGCAATTATTCTTTATCGTCAAATAATAAGCAGTAAACATCTTATGGGAAAGCAAAACCACGCCTCTCAGTCTGTTGTGCTAACGTCAAAATTAAGTCTTAAGTCCAGCTGTACACACTTCGAATTGCATAATGAGTATAGATAGGAAAAGACCTGGGCGCGGGGTTTTCACTGGTGGCACTGCTGTCGTCCTCCGCGGGTGCAGCTGATGTGGAGCTCGGGCGTGTGCGTCCAGAAAACAGTCCTCGTCTACCGAACGCCTGCAAAAACATGATTTATGATGTGAAGTACTAAACAATCTACGCTCTACTGTTTTTCCCATTAAATATCGAGAGAATGCGTCCACAAATAAGCTAAAGAATACATGGTAGGTAGGTAGGATATAGCGATGCCCAACCGTGATTGAAATTTTAGAATGGTCCTAAATCTGAAAGCACAGCACAGCATTTTGTTGGTATCGTCGTCATCGTTTCTAATGAAAACTGTTTCAAAGCCGAAATTCATGTATGAATTAACTATCCTACTCCTAGAGAACCTTAAGGAAACGTTATTCAAATAAATCTATAGACGAATTCAAGAGGTGCAAGAGGCAAACACCAAGTTGTTTTATTAAAATTACAATTTTGTTAAGACGTGGCGTTTACCTTTTGACTCGTTTCATACTATTACATATTGTTTTGTGAGTTACTCAATGTTACGCCTATTGTTCTCGTACATACATTCTCGTTATTATACGCATAGATAGACTAGTGTTCGTAATTTCCTAGGCTGTAAAAAAATTGCTTAATTTTGACTGCGCCTTGAAACCTGATTTCTTAAATTAAGACACCGTCATTGAAAAAAATCATTACGTAGTTGGTTCATAAGTAAAACAATTCGCATTGCAAATCAACAGTTCGCTTAAAACTAATCGCCAGAGTTGCATTGAATAAAGGAGTGGTTAAGAAATAATGAGATGCAAACCTTAGGCTGTGTAGCTGGTTTGTCGGTAGCGGGCGTGGAACCATCGGCGGTGGAGGCGGCGGCGGCGACGGCGACGGCTGCCGTGGTCCTGCGGCCGCCATTAGGTTTGCCGAAACGACCTGACCACAAACACTCGTTAATTGCATAGCTGCTGGACCAGATAGATTATAATATACTAAATATATAAATGCTAACAGAAATTGGTTATGCCTTCAGGGTCGACTGGCGCTAATTATCACATTGTTACGTAGAGACAGGCTAGTCAAAATTATTTGATTTCAAAATTATTTAGAATCAATCGATTTATGGTAACCTTATCACTTTGTCCTTTAATAATAATATTAAAAGTTTAAGGCAGTTTTAGATGAATTCATTGTTTTCAAGATATTTCTAGTAAAACTACCTGAGTATGACAGATTTTCATAAATCGAAATTGTCTAAGCGTCAAGTATTGTTGATGAATGATAAACTTGCATGTTCCTATAGCGTGACACTCGCTTATGTTTGATGAAATGCATAATTTCGCAACAAAAACAATCGCAAAGCAACATAATATGAATAATTAAAATATAGCTTTCGCACATATTACCGGCACTGCACTAACTATTCGAGATTGTGGCGACATTAACTGGTGAACAGAACAGTGGCCATGTTTTTAGAATGCAGTTATTATGTCCAGTTTATTCTAGGTACAAGCTATCAGTCTAAACGAATTGAATGATAGTGACATGAATATTTTAACTGCTATTAGAAACAAGAAATTGGAATATAATATCTTCGTCTACAATCTCGTTGATTAAAAAAGAGTAATTCAAACCGTTGATAGTATGTTATAGGTGATGAATGGCTAACATGATTACTGCAATCATGCAACATAGCCGCACCGCATGTATCGAGTCTACAACAATCAACACTGGATGTCGAGACACAACACACAATTAACTGGTTTGTATTTTATAACGTTGCAGTGGACTTTCGCCAATCACGCCTGCAAATCTCGAACAGGATTATTAAAATGTAGTTCACGGTGAAGCGGTTAGATCGCGCCAGTTTATGCACTGCAATGTCAAATTACCTCGTGTTCTCGTGGATGATTCTTGAGGTGCTTCTGTGGCTGCGGAGGCGGTGGCGGTGGTGGAGGAAAGTCTGGAGCGAGCTCCGGGGCGTCCCTTGAACCTAGAGGGGCGGGTGGGTGCGGCTGTGGTAGTGGTCGTAGTCGTCGGGGCCGGAGTAGTTGTGGTAGTTGTTGTTGTAGTTGTGGTAGTTGTCGTCGGCGTCGTCACTTCTTCGGTCGTACTTAAAGCCTCGGTAGACCACAACTCTTCGTCGACTGTCGTCGTTCCATCAAAGTCAATCAAATCACCGCTCGTAGGGTTAACCTCATTGTTCAAGTTTTCACCAGCTAGGTACGCGTAGAGGTCAAGAGCTACCTTCTCCATCGCAGTCATTGTGGTGTACTCAGTTGTATCCTGCTCGTAAGTTGTCGTTTGTTTATAATCAGAAGGTAGTTTGGAATCATCCAATATTTCCTGGAATCTAATTCCAGAAGATAAGCTGTGTCCTTCCCTTGCGGATTCTTTGGTATGGGACGGTTCTTTGGCTGTGGGCAAAGCTTCGGGGATTTCCTCAGTAGTAGTTCTGCTCTCTGAGGAATATCTGGTCGGAGGCTCCTTATATTGAGAGGGGATGTCTCCGGAATTCGTTTTGAAACTGTCCAAGTCTACTAGTTCAGAACTTGGGCGTCTGAAAACAATAAACACATATCGTTAGAAACTGGTTGACTTTGTAAACTTCAGTTCGTCAAAGACACACGTACCTGATGTGAGCTCGGGTTCGGCTTCTCGTCTGGCCGATAGATTCATCAGCGACATTGTCAACTTGAGCACGACCGCGGTGCCTGACAGTTTCCGAGGATACTTCTGGTACATATGTGGTGGAACTGATGGATGCCAGGTTTCGGCCACGAGGGGGGAAACGAGTGCTTGACGGTAACCTGACACTGAGATAATATTAATATAGTTAAAAAAACATTTATTAATAAGCTTAACATAAAATTGAAATATTAAATATATTTAAATTAGGCTATTACCTGATATCCTCCTCAGCTTCTTCTTCAACTGGTGCAGGAGCAATATTGCGGCCTCTTCCTCGACCTCTGGTTGTCGTTGGGAGAACTTCATTTTGAGTATCGGGTGTCGCTGCTGTTGTAGCTCCTGATCTATCAATTGTGCTGTATTTGTTTCTTGTTTTGCTCTCTTTAGCAATATGGTTCTCAGACTCACCCTTCTGCGGTCCATCGTGTGAATTATGAACAGAAGATGCGGTAGTAGCTGAACCTTTTTCCTTGCCTTTTACGTCCTTTTCATCCTCATCGTAATAGTAATAGATGTATTCATATTCGTAGTCTTGACCATTTGGACCTTTTTTAACTTGAATTCGCGAGTGCTGTTTATTTTCAGTTCCAGCAGACTCAAGATTTACGCTGGATGATAGCAAACCACTATTGATGTCATCAATGGTATCAAAATTAATCGGGATATAGTCATATGCTTGTGTGGTTGCTGGCGGGGCTGTGGTCAAGACTGGCTTCTGAGTAGTGGTGCCGGGAGAACTGGTCAATTTTCCAGATTCAGACATAGCTTCCAAGTCAACCGCCATTTTCGGGTTCGTATCAACATCATGCACGTTTTCTTTGATTTTAATGTCCTCCAATTTCGATACGGGTACGTCGATTTCTATCGATTCTGGAACTCTGTTTTTTTGTCCCTTTCTGAACAACGCTTTTTTATCCTCTTCAATAGCAATGATTCCTTCAGTAGCGTGTTTGACTTTACCACTATGAAGTTTTTTTGTGATTTTTTCATTCTCATCTGGTTTGAGAATGCGATGATTTGGATGTTTCTCAGGAATCTTGTGTGACGTTTCAAAGTTTCTCAGGGGCGTCTGTTGTCCCGAGCTAACTAGTACGTATTCCTCCCCGGGCCGAGGTTCCGTAATGATGTCGACGTCGGCGGTGGCCCGGTAGAAGGTGCAGACTAACAAACATCTGTAACAAAGAAAAATGCCTTTATGAGATCATTACCTAGATAATAAGTTACGAAAGTCGATTTCGTTACTGCATTAAGAGTCAGTGCTCCATGAGTCAGCAAGACGACATCTGGTCGTAGCGCCTACGAGTCGCAACACTCGCGACCCAAGACAAGGAACTGTGAGTCATCTATTTGTTTCATCACCGCATTCCCAGCTTATTGTTTGCATCTACCTACCTGTGCATTGCTATTACATGAGGATTTCAAAAGCTCATTCTTATGAAGGAGCATCGTTTTAATTGTGTTTCCAATATTCGCGTGCGTAGGCATGCATTAACACATTTTTCAAGTCGATTCTTTCGTAAGAGTTTGGCAATTTGCATAGATATGGATTATGCCTGGCAAAATTGCACGACGGTGTGCAAGAAGAAATTATGTGGAAATGGGCTAGACGACTGTAAAACCATCATTGTCGATCGGTGCAATAGTTGCAAATGTGATTCGATCGTGAGAAATTGCTAGCAAAAATCGGAGCGTGGGTGTATTACGCATGCGGATTCCGCGCAAGTGCAGGCAGATCGATGAAGCAATACATGACGTTGACGATCACTTTCGCCCGTGGAGAGACTCTCACGCGAACCATCCGCGTCGCGCGGTGATCGCCTCCCGACGACGCGGCGCAGCGCTGCGCGGGCGCTGCTCTTGCCTCGCTCTCGTGCATTATGCCCTGCCTTTGCATTAGTTCTCGACTTGCTCCTAATACTTATTGGTGTCTAAATATTATGTTGCATAAACATAAGATTGAGATTAGGTTCAGCAAAACATAATCAAACTACGTCACACCGGGTTCTATTCGCCTCAAGGTAGTTGCGAAGCTCTACCGGACGCTTACTCTCGCTCGGAGACCCTGTCGCCGTTTATAATATAAAAAGCGCCATGATTCATATCACGTTTACTTTATCGAATAAAAATCCAATTATCGAAGTCGGAAGCGAGTGTTATTTCCGTACAATTTCTTACAAGCCTCGCCGGTACGCGGAAGCTGAGGGATAACGGCAATGACCGGTGCTTACGCCAAACAAATATGCCATCCCTAATTACACTATTAGGCACACACCTACTTCATTAGTAAGTATAATTGTGTTCGATTATTAATTAATGACAGAAAAAAATAAGACACACTAATTTACGAACACAACGTAGGTACCTATACAAGTCTATTTTCAAGATGAAGTTAAAAAAAGAAACATTTTAAGTATAGTTGCTCCATACATCGAAAAGGTTTAAGATAAACCGGAATTGAGTATGTACCGTCATTGACGACAGTCTTACAGGTACAATTATTATCCATTTAATCAAATAATATGATTCTATACTATCAACTCGTTACATCTTAGAAGTAAAGAAAACTATAACGAAATAGGGAGTGAAAATGTACCATACTTAATATAGTTCCTACCTAATTACCCACTTTTAATGATAGGTTTCGCGGTAATGGGTTAATTATCTGTATTAATGGGGAAAATGGTCGTTGAAATAAGTCATAGCGTGAATAATTCCGCACCGGAGTGCATTAAGACCGGTATACATGCTGTACCGGTTCAATTTCACTAGATGTAAGGTCATACAAGCGAAGGCTAGGTGAGCGTATCTACTTATACATGACCAGCTTAAGCAGACCTGCAAACGTACCCTGATCACCTCCTTTGTATTTACTCGCTACAGGAAAGGATATTGCTGCTTTTTTATAAGTTTTTTTCTGTGAGGCGAATGAACTAAAGACGCACAGCT
The DNA here is from genome assembly GCA_951394255.1 of Polyploca ridens. NCBI lineage: Eukaryota > Metazoa > Arthropoda > Insecta > Lepidoptera > Drepanidae > Polyploca > Polyploca ridens. Next base: position 4,407,998 of record OX596244.1, read on the forward strand.
TTTTAGTGCAACTATTTTTAATACGAGACTTTTTGGTAGTAAGAAGGTAAGTAGTAAGAAGTAGTAAGAAGGTACCTATATTTAAGTGCAGTTTCAGCTTTTATATTGAATTTAATTAAAGTAATTTTTATTTTTAAAGATTACAAAATGAACCATCAAAATAAGGTTACGAAACAAAATAACAAACTTTATACGTAAAATTGGCACTCAAAAGTCAACAAGCGGTTAGCTTAGACTGTTCACCTCCAAAGTGACCTATTGATACAATAATGAGCCACAAATCAACTCATCACAGATGCTCCGCACAAAAGGTCACTGGCACAATATGTATATTTATATTAGTACTCCGTCTAGCACAATTTTTGGCAAAGAATAGGTATTTCAAGTAGATGATTAAAATTTTGCATACCAATTTGAGAACCTTGGAATTATGTATGGAAGATGAAATGGGAAGTAACTTTGAGGCCATCTCTTTGAACCATGATTTTGAATATGTGATCAATATTTATCATAAATAATGCTATTCCCTACCACATCTATATAACCTGCACTTGAAGATCAAAAATAAATCACTAACGCAGATAATAAAGTATAAAATGAAGCAATATTACCAAATTTCATTTATATACTGAAGTAAAATTAGATGGTACGGAATACTGACCGTACCCACTGACTTGGCTGGTGTATTTAGGTACTTACATAGCAGAAACCAATCTGATAAAACTATAAAAGGTGCATACAATGAAGACAGATCCTGTTCCAACTTAGTTTCCTTATTTTATTTTATTTTATTTTTGCTCGTAAGATATAATCTTACAAAAGCTTTGCTTAAAATAGACGTAATGCCTTTCCGGTCCCAGTACGACAAATTAGACCATAAATAAAAACTAAAAAATATGTAATGAGATACCTTAAAGTAGGCTTTTAAAACTTTAGTTACTGCATGTGACAGTTTATTATTGAAAACAACTCAATTCCCGTGAATAAACTCACTGTAGCTAGCGCCAATCTAAGTGTCACAATTTTATCTTTATTTCATGTATTTATGTTATGGCAGCTATATAAACCTACTAGTCATAACAAAAATATTAAATAACCAACTAATAAAAGTTGTAACAAATATATTTTAAATAATTACATTGAACTGCTTAGACCTTTTGTGTAATTCAAGTTACAATGCATCATGGTGCGTGTAATTAGCAACAGCTCGTGAGTTGATTACATCTGAGTTCAGATGAGACACCCTGATGCAAGAGGGAAACATTTGTCAAATCTTCCAGACCACAGGGTGACCAACCGTTCGGATAAATCCGCCGTGACCTGATTTTTGATTAGAGAATTTTCTATAAAACTAACAAAAATGTATGGTGTTTGAATAACATTTCCAGAATATGTAAGGATTTATTGGCGTAGCTAGAAAGCTACGCCAATAAATCCTTTCATTCTTATTATATCTACTATAGATATTAAAATTAGATGAAACTGGTTTAAAATATTATGAAGTCACATTAAAAATCGTTAAAATTGTATGTAAGTAGAAGATAATCTACAGAAGTACTGATCTAATTCTGAAAAATCATTCACTAATTGGCAATATGAATAATGTATTATATTATAACTAATATTATAAATACGAAAGTGGGTTTGTTTATTTGTTACGCCTTCACGCCTCAACTACTCAACGGATCATCATGAAATTTGGCATGCAGATATCCCATGGTATCCAGTAGGACATAGGCTACTTTTTATCTAGAGCTAGTATTCCTAAAGCTAAAGCTAGGGAACGCAAGTAAAACCGCGGGGGACTGCTAGCAAAAAAGTGAAAAAACCAAATAGATAAAGACGTTGCATTTCATCGGTCGACTTCCAACGTAATAACGTAATTGTAATGTGTACACACAAAATAAAACTACATGCCAGTGGTTAGCCAACGCGCTTTGATCGGTGGGTGCTAGCTACACTTTTAATACATACTCACATACTGCTTAATTAAGTGATTAAGACTTATGTTAATTAGACGAGCATGGCCGCGTTAATTTGTGTCCGAAATGTCTATTAACATTTTTAATTGCGTTATTGTTAAGTTAATAAAATGTCCATGAAATAACAAGATGAATGGTCACATTGAAGTTCGTGTTTGTTATTGTGAGTACTGATGCAATTGTTACATTAACTTACATTTACATAATCATTTGCGATAACATTGATATAGAAATAATCTTTTAGAAACGTACATCTATAACGCTGTATTCGTTTATTTGTTCGTTAAGTTGAGGTATATAAATATATAGCTGTCCCCCGCGGTTTCACCTGTGTTCCTGGGATAAAAAGTAGCCTATGTCCTTCTCCATACCATAGGCTATCTGCGTGCCAATATTCATCGCGATTGGTTCAATGCTTTAGGCGTGGTAGCGTAACAAACTAACAGAGTTACTTTCGCATTTTTTTTTTTTATTTAGGTTTCTTTAGAGTAATATTACTTTTATAAAATGCTTATTTTTATTTTGTCGAGAGAAACATTACTTCCTCACCAGGCCTTCTACTATTTTGTCAGATAGTGATTGTTATCCGTGGGATACCGACACTTAACAAACAGTAGGTCAAGGACTGTCTATAATTCCCACACATTCATAAGCCGCAGTAATATTGGTGAACAATAAAAGCTAGTATACGTTGACATTATCGCTGATTCCTATATAAACAACTATACGTATATATTATGCTAAGTATTACGAGATGTAACATTTAGAGTGTACAAACAAATCGCTTAGCATATCTTCTTCGAAAGATGCTATGCAATAAATTATGTAAGCGTTGACGCGTTTCAGAGCTTAATCTTTTTAAAAAAAACTGTGGAGATAGTCTAGTCTAGGTAACGTAATGCATTTTTCATTATGGTTTAATACATTCACGTTCTCAGAGAAATAGAGTCGAGTATATTAAGCACGTGTTCCGTTTTATCCTGTATATTTTGAGCTGTTTATAACTAAACTTCTATATATGAGTACAAATGTAGTAAGTTCTCGTTTTTGAATAGGCTTATCCTACTTATATGATAAATGCGCAAGTTATGTGTATGTTAGTTACCATTCGCAACGGCTGATCAGATTTGAATGCAATTTGGTCGATCACAAATAATTATTTTTTATCTCATAAAACATATCCCTGGGGAACGCGCGTAATTTATTATAAATATATATTTAAAAGCAATTTATTGGTAATACGCAAATAATTGTCGGTGTTACAAGTATTTAACAACCTTGCCTCTGTTAAAATATGAATAATAATTACAGTTAAATATTTTAAAGCGGTACGATGGCAAATATTCGATCAGATAAACTGATAAATATTTTATGTTAATATAATATAACTTTAAATAGTACATTATTAAGATCTTTGTCAGATAGTCATACGATAGTGGATATAAATAGTATTTAAGAATTTACCCATTTACCAATTATTTTTGGAAAATTACTATTTAAAACTACAGTGCAAATCCATACTTTATATTCCTAAAAATATTCATAAAGCAATTCAAGAAGGCTGACCTAAATTTTCAGCAAAGCTTCGAAATATGTACTATCAAGTAACAAAGTGAAAATTAATGATAAACATCTATTGAATAACATTTTTGGGAAAGTTGACTTTTCGTTCCACCTGCACCTAGCAACAATACATGTCTAGGTCTATTGTACTACCACACCTACCCTCGAATATTTATCACACCTATGTGTAAAATACAAATATGTGACTCAGACAAACCCGGATCTGTATAATAATAATTTCTCCGTCCGGATGTCATTCAAATTATGTAATATCACATAACTGGTTATCATTATATATTGGTAGATGAAAGACTGTCCTAACATAAATGATGATAAGAAATGATAGAGATGTCGAATTTTACTTATTTCAAGAGCTTGAAACATACTGAGGAAACAATAAAGCTCTTTTTAAAACCCGAATGGTTACCATTAAATTGAAAATCTGTCGCCAAGCACACACCGGTGTTACGGCATTACTTGCAGCCGAGAACCAGTTGAGATCTAGTCTTTGTAAAAGTCGCTAACTCAATGACAATACCACTAATAATTATGTACGTCGACGGCGGCGCCCACCTGTAGACAATCTTGTCGGCATTTGAAATAAAAAAGTAGTAGAAAGAATTCAATTCCATTTTCTATTACTTACTCTTTGTGTTGCCAAACATACCGTTATATTCGAGTATTGTAAAATATTATAAGATATCCAGTGATTAATCAGAACGACGTGCTCAGGGTTACAAACATATTGGAGAAAGGTTCGACAAAACAAGTCATTTCACCATATCTAAGCTTCACTTCACAACGCTAGCTAGCGACCGTTTCAAGAACATGTGACTGTAAGGTACTTCCTAAATGGTCCACGACCCTAGAGCATGGCATGGCCGAGGTTTGCGACGATGGCTGTGGTGTTTTACATCGGTGTGTCGACGCAAGGTCCGCCTGCTCGTGTTCGGAAACCCGAGGTCACCGGTGAACGGTGGCTATACGCGTAATCAATAGCCTATTACCACTCACACTCACTCGTTCATACTCCCTACGTGCGACAGAGATAACCTATATACTATTCTAGTATACAAAATATACTATTCTTGGAAGAAAATAGCACTTGACATTATAACGTATAAGGTATTGGTATCTTGAGCATGTCGATTCTGCACTTAAATCATGACTTTGCTGACCTTTTTATCATTAATCTAGTTGATGACATATTGAAAGGGAATCTGACAATGCAATAAACAGAATTATTTCGAGTACAGAGATATTTTGTTTTGCAGTTTATAAAAATATATATTTCTGTATTATACAAATATGGTTGTATCAAAACCATCCATCGGCTATTGAGATCTATGAAAAAATAACAGTTACCATGCAACAATATTTACAGTGTGATATAACATGCTTCATGCAAGAAACTTCACTAACTAAAGTTATTATTCGCAGAATTGATGAAAGTTTTTTGTTAATGAAATAAGCGCGACTTAATATCCTTCAAAAGATTTAGTTTATCTAAAACTCGGTTCAAATATTATTTTGATTTTTGAAAAATAATATTAGATAGTTTACAAAGTTAGATTATCACAATCACAAACGCATTTCATTTCGCGTAATATTACTTCACAAGACTCAATTATTATTAATAATTCTAATCCAAACGATAAACTGGTACGTTTTAACCGTAATGTCATTTTATACGTTTGAAACTGACACAATTATATACACATTTGCATTGTAATTTTAATTTATGAACCTTCAAAGTAATATACAATCTTTTGAAATAGAGTCACGTTCATTTCATAGAGAAGTGGGTATGATAAATTAGTCATTCCGATCGTAGCTCGTAATGCGTTGAACTGTGACAGTACGACAACCCTGCGACATAATGTAACTATAGTGCGATCACGTAGTGATTAACGCTTTGCCCGTGACGTGCATACCAATATCACCCTAAAGCCTATCGTAGATAAATAAATAAATATCGTGGGACATTCCTCACACACGGTCATCTTATCCCAAACTAAGCAGAGCTTGTACTATGGAAACCAGAGATTATATGTTATTATATTTGATATTATATATTATATGAGTTATCATATAATACATATACGACTTTTTGTTTGTAAATACATACTTTATATACATAATTACACCCAGACTCAGGACATACAGACATGTTCATGCACACAAATATATGTCCTGTGTGAGAATCGAACCCACGATCTGCGGCGCGTGCGGTAAGGTGCACCTTAACCAACTGCGCCAGCCGGCCTGTCTAGTATATCGTAGATGACCAGGTATAACTTCACTTCTATCCGACTTCAAAAATCAAAGAAAATTAGCCAATATAACAGGTGGAGATTTCGAGATGGCATATTTTCGAAACCTACGTTGGGTTAGTCATGCTGAACAACTTTTACTATGGAACCAATAGCGAATTCTCAAAAAAAAATTTTTACTTTCCTTAGTAAATGTCAACCTTGCTCGATCATAATGTATGAAAAGTAAAAATTTTTTTTTGAGTATTCAGTGTTGGTCCCATAGTAAAAGTTGTTCAGCATGACTAACCCAACATAGGTTTCGAAAATATGCCATCTCGAAATCTCCACCCAGTATAGTCATGGTCCTAAAATTGTAACCTTGCTGAGTTTCTTGCTAGTTCTTCTCAGTTGAAGTCAGACTTACGAACTGGTGGTAACTTCAGTAGCTTTGACCTTCATAAGCCCTACTAGGGCCTAAATTGAATAAGTGGCTTTTAATTTGATTTTACAAGTAAATAGTCATTGTCCTATACATTATAGTCTATTTCAAATAACATGAGTTCGGTGACATATGGTATTTTATTAAATTTCTCAATGGTTAATGTTCATTTCGATATAATAAAGGAATACTATGATAGAGCTAGGTTTCACGAAATATTGTGAATATTATTTCAGAGTAATCAAATGGAATTTCACTAGATATTGGTAAAAAACCCTTGACCTTGACGACTCATCCTATGTGAAATAGAGTATAATCATTGCCATAAAATCTATCCATGTTTATTTACAACGATAGTTTTGAAGATTCAAAACTGTACAAGTGATCAGGCCGAACTGAGTCAGTTTGGCCTCTCCAAGTATCAGCTTAAGCTAGCCTGCAAAATCCGTTAAATTCTTTTGACACAATGAAAGATGGCTCTTTGCGATTATAAAGACAATAGCACCGGCAATGTAACAGCTATTCTTGCTAATAACATGGGATGTGAAGGGAAGTGCCAACTCGTGCGATATTAATCGTTAAATGTTAGATTGTATGTTTTATTTACTTTCTAACTAAACTCGGAAATCCGGGATATGTAGCGACGCGATGAGGCGACGACTCTATTTCTACATTTTTTAATTGTAATATTGCTAATTAAACGCAGCCTACGTTTTGTGACGTGACATAAAAAGAAAATATTGTTGGTATGTATGGGCTGTTCTGTTGCTGATATTATATGAAGAAAGAACGTCGTGTTTTCTCATAAAATAAACTCTCCGTTTATATAAAGCATATTTATTACTTACTAGTTGCGCCCCGCGGTTTCACCCGCGTACCCGAGGGATATTCTACCCTACCCTATATACCGTTAAGTTTTCTTAAAGTTTCTTTCTAGTTTTCTCCGTAACTTCCCAAAAAATGTATTTTCCGTAAGAACCCTATCTTGATTAAAGGAAAACTTAAAAAAAATATAGAGATTTTATGTTTTTCATTTTGGTGGTAGGAGCTGGAGGAAATTTCTATAAAATATCCTATGGTCGTGCTATGGTTTACTTAGTTTTCCTTCATCAAAAGCTCTAGATCTTTAGAAACGAACTTTGTCACTGCATATTGAGATCACTAGGTATTAGAGTACCAATAATCCTTACCACTGAGGAGGTCTTCTTATGCTTGCAAATCATATTTAGTTCAACAATATTTTAAGTCTAGACAACAAAGTCGATTATTCTGATTAGCAAATAAGTGCACAACTTGGTATGAGTTTAAAAATAAAGTTTACGCGATAAGTCTCTATGGTCAGCTTGTTGAACATCGCTTGAGTATCAACAGGGCTGCACATGTGCAGAATCACAAATGAAGACACGCACCGAGCCTGTCTACAAGTGACACGAAAATATTACCCTAACACACACAGCATGAGAATATTTAATACATGTTGCTGATTCACTCGCCGTGCGAGTGGAAACTTTACAAACTTACTAGCTAGGTACGTATTTACTTTCTTTGGTGTCACAATCGATTTGCGAAATATTATCAAGAATTCGGTTAGTCTGACCCTAAATTCTCTAAGAAAATTGCAGTTTTGTCATGTGCATGTCAAATTACATCGAATTGTAAATGTTTTGGTGTGGTTTCAATGTATCTCTGAGGATACAATGACTCTCGATATGCCATCGTCTGAATTGATGTTTTATAATTCACCTAAGTTAGGCAATCTACGCAATCAGTAATATGTACAGATTTCGGCATTAAAGTTGCAATGAAAATATTTCAGAGTAGTCAGTGTTTATGGAATATATTTATACAGAATTGTGGTAACACCGGTAGAGGTTCCTAAGCCTGCCAAGTCAAGGTCTGCGTAAGTACTGCCAAATACATACGCTTCCCAAGCAGAAAATCAACTTTTACTACAATGACGGCTCATAAAACATGTTTCGTAAACAGGAACCGTTTATGCGTAGGCAGGCACGGCGCACGTATTATTAATTCATTATAAAAAAATATGTAAGGTAATGAAAATTTTGCGCATCTTCATAAACCAGCAAATCTACAGCAGCCGCGAGCGCCGTATGAATATTATTCGAAAATCTATATGACATTCCGATTGTTTGTGGTAATATTTATAATTGACAGCAATATTCACGTTTGTATCGCGTGTCCGACGAGAGGAGGTAAGCTACAATTGCCATTACGTTTGCATCGAACTCGTGGAGCCGTTTCGTAACTCGCCGATCATGGACGTAGAAAGAGCCAAGGTCAGAGAACAGCGTTCCATTCGCGCTGGACGCAGGCTCAGCTACTCACCGATCTCTATGAATATTCTCGCAAATTTATTGGGAATCCCGTCGGTTTCAAGTTGCGACATGATAAGGTAAAAAAAACGAATTGCTAACAAAGATTTCGATAGAAAGCTGCAGAGAATGGTCAACTTCGTCCTATACAAGAATAGTGCGTGATATAAAGTTACGATCGCGGTCAAGATAGCGAGCGATATAACTAAACAAACGAGATGTTTTATTCATCTGTTATCTCTGCGCATTCCACGAAAGGTCGTCAGCAGGAAAGTGAAACTGGTTGAAGCCGAAAGTGATGCTTACAAAATGCGAAGAAGCACATAAATATTCGATTATGTTCACGTCGACGAGGCGCCGCAGCCGCAGCCGCCTTGGGCTCCAACCCGGACCCAGTGTGTTTAATGTCACTGATGCAATGATGTTAATCCAATGTCAGTTTATGATGACACCACTTTAAATCTTTTCTCTGCGGGTGATGCGCATCTCTGGCTTGCGAGCCGCTCTGATGAAACACTGTGATATAATGTGTGTGTTTGCGCAAATTATGTTTGCTCGCTTCTATACTCAATACCTGCATATTTCGTCGGAGTATGCATTAGATTATTACCGCCGCAGCTTGAACATATCATGTTGTAGGTAACTATGTCTGCATATACTTAATTGTAATGAGCACGCCGCCGCGCCGCGCCGCTCGTGCAGACTGCCTCCTCTCCTCATTTCAGTATAATATTATGTACATAATGTTATTTATTACGACGAAATATCACAGTTATTATCATTCTCGTCTCATCAAACATCATGAAATTAAGCAACCAGTTACTCCGGCCAAATAAAGAACAAGCTATTTAGTAGATATTTAAATGTCACATGAAGTTATTAGAGTTTTAATGCCACCAGATTTGCCTCAGCAAGGCTGATGGACTCATTTAGTTACTAGCTAGCTTTAAGAATGGAATTATATATCCGAAAACATTTAGTATGCAAATTAGCTTATCTAACACAAAATGGTGTAATATTATTCGGCACCTCCACGTTATCACGTTACCGTGTTTTTCTATTCATTTAAATAGAGATCCATACCTCGCCTATACGTAATGTAATGAATCCTAAGAAAACAAACTAGAACGAAGGTTGGTTGGATCACAAGTTCTTCACGTAGAGCTAGTTCTCAGACAGGCTGCAGTAAATACACTTTTAGGCCACGACCTGACCGCATTCTTGTCTTTGTATCGATAAGTTACGTGTAATTGCAACATTCCATCGATTTAATCACAAGATCTGCTGTAACCGAGAGGGCGCACGTGCCGAGAGAGCTCTCCTGTAATTTACCGCTACAGGCTTGACCGCGCTGGAACTATTACTATACACATTGCGTCAATGTGATAGCATACCTAGTGCAGAGGGTAGCCGGTGGAAGAGAATGTATAGATATGTACAAACAGCTCGATAATGGAGAGCTAGTCTGCAGTGTGGAAAGATTAGCGGGTGCGATGGTGATGTGTCGTGACGGGGCGCGGGCCACCGGGTGCCCTTGACATATCGTTCCAATAGATGTAGAAAGTGCAAAGCATCAAACTCGACCACTTCACTAGTGCTATGCCGACGCAAACCGGTGGGTATTCGATGCTCGACCGGTATGCTAATAATAATATGACCCGTTGTGTAACATCGGAATTTTAATTTAGAAAAAGTTACGACAGCTATGCGATTTTTTTTTAGCAACGGGACTTAGTTTCGACAAAAATATCAATGAGAAGTTTTTTATATCTAGGAGGACTTCGAGTAGCGTCAATGTCACATCCCACGCGGGGGCTTTGCGTAGGTAACAAACATTGCATAGAATTTTATCAAAACACCTACCGATGCACCGACACCAACAAGACAATGAAACCTTCAATTATATGGATAAGAAAAGCATATACCTACATAAAACGCTATTCATTTAAAGGAGTGTTACGAAATATATACCTAAGTTCATTGCCATTAGGTAGAATATCGTGATTGAACGCATGATTTTATTTTCATCTGTATGCGAAAGGCGAAAGTTGCGGATGTAACTACACAAACACGACGTTGATGCTGACATGTTGAATAATAACAAGAATATATTTAACCATTAACAATTCGATGGCGATAAAAGGAAATAAATAACCTATGGGTCAAATGGTAGTAGTTTAGGTAGCATTTAATGATTTTATGAAACCACAAATGTGTATGTTTAGGAGAACTTTCAAGAATCGATGTTTCGAAGATTGCTCTTTGTTTGACTTCTACAGATTTTGCAGTTAAATAAGGTAATATGTATTCTCGCGGTTTTAGTTCACGATACAAAATACTGAGTAAAGCTAAAAAAAGGCGTTATTAGAACAACGTCAGGCTTTACGTCTTTTATGGCGATAAAAGTTCAGTGTATGGCGAAGGTCATGGGTTCGAATTCTACAATGAGCTTGAGAGAGGTATACTTTATAAACTAGCGAAACTTGTCTGATTGGCAACCCTTAAGCTGAAGACAGCTGTGTGTATTTGAGAGCCAGTACTCACTCTGCTTACCACCATCAGCCGCATTATCAATTGCCATTGTGAAATAGTGGTCAAACACAAGCCTAATATTAAAATTCTGATATGGTTTGGAACTAATTAGTATGGGCTTGACAGAACCCAACCGAGCTATTTTATGCCATCTTAAAATCAACCCTTAGTACAAGAAGTAAGAGACAATTCCCGACACGGGCTTTTAATTGTATATAATCATCATCTTATTCGTATTCAATAAACGCCAATTGCAAAAATAGATTTTAATGTATTCTTATTGACAAAATATGTATATCTTTGTATGTCCAGTGTGCGTCAGTCTTAAAGCGAAGATTCACACGTAAAAAGCGAAAGTGAAGGTCAGAGATTCGTCTCGATAATTGGTTTGCATTCCAACCAGACGACATTACCGTACTCTATGTATACTATAATGGGGTATTATAAGCTATGTTTAACCCTCTAGTACCTGGTTGACCGAGCTTCGATCGATGTATAATGGAAATAAAAGGTCGTAAAAATACAAAAAGGTTCGATCGGGTCGAGATCGAAGCCACGACCGACGTATTTTTTACGCTTTAACCACTTGGCTATCGCTTATGTACACCTTGTAGTAAAATTACCGATCTTACCATGCATGAAACGTGAAACGCGAAATAACGCGTTTTCAGAGAGATGAGACCTTGCTAGATAGATCGATATCGTAACCGTTAGACGTTTTCTAAATCTCTAAACATATATATTTATATACAAATATTGCTCGTGTGATAGTATAGGATATATAATACTTATATACAAAAGGTGAAGCCGACTCAACTTACAGATCAAACCGTAGGGCAATTTAAATAACTTGAAATTATATATATAAAGTAGGCATAGGTAGGCAGTAGTGGATACAGGAGGTACGATAAAGGCTACCCTCAGTTGGAGTTGGAACAAGCCCCTCAGCCCTTGCCAAACCGAAATTCTAGATCCCCCACTGATGGAAAGTAATCAACCCCTAAGACGGCTAAAAAGGGGTTCGCAGGTGAAACCACAGGGAGGAAAATTATTGCAACGCAAGGCCTTTAGAGTTTCGATCAATCAAAAGGGTTCTACAGGGATACAAGTTTGATAAAAAATAATTTTATTCGTGACAAGACCGATGAGTGATGCCTAATAACTTTATAAATACCAACCGCCCCGTCCGACCGACCGATCGGGTGGAGGACGGGTGTCACCACTCAACCAGCAGCGGCAAGGATATCCGCACTCGAACGACCACCGCGCACTTAAAATGCACATTCATTAATTACATTCTAACAACGTTTATAAACGAATAATCACTCGACGTTTATACAATATCGCATGTGAATACTTCATAACTTGCAATCGATTTACACACTCTCTTTATGTCAACAGGTAACCTTCCAAAATGCTGTCATATCGCCTAATTACGAAGCTTGAAAATCAGACAGACAAAAGATCTACCACACCTATTGCCTATGACCATTATACCAATGCTGCTACGTTTTTTTTTTATTTTGAAATGTCACGGGGATTCATAAACGGAGCATACGAGTGTGATGCAACAAGACGGGACAATGTGTGCATGCGCACCGACAATAGTCGCCTTTGAACACAAACCTTGTCTTTTTGTAAAGAAATATTAACAACACAATGTTGAAAGGATCGGTATTTACATGAAACAAATATATAACGAAATCAAATTTCATGCACTTATTTTTAACAATGACAGGGAAATATTTTTGCAACAAAACAATACTCTTTGTACCTCTTTGTATGACGGATTCAACGTCACGACGTGTGGGAAATGAAAGGTGAATTGCAATTGCAATAAACTTAATTATTTTAACAAGTGCAAGCGCACGCTTTGATTTTCGATTGAAATGTTACCATTATAAGTTCAGACGCATCGTAAACATCGATAGACACGTATTTAATAGACTTTCTTTTTCACACATGTTCGGTTTCGTGAATCTGAGCCATAGAGAAATTCCCTCTCTGATTTGTATTCCGTAACAAAATCCGTAGCGAATTTCGCGTTGTGACGACGAAAATGTTACGTTTACATGTTTAACGGGGAAAGTGAAATATTTCCAATGATCTATACATGGGCATGTTCAAATTACTTAATTAGGAAGTGTCGGTAAACAATAAAATTAACAATCGTTACCACATACATACGTAATGTGTTGAGGCGATGTCATTTCACGCAAATTATAAAATACAAAAAGCTTTCTTTCTAAAACAAACAATGGCTTTTATTCTGTGCCCAATTAAAGTAATTATGTAAAATCATTAAATAATAGTTAGAAGAGCATTTGGTGTTGCGTAAATATAATGTTAATAGCACACTTTGGCCGAGTGTTTCATAATGCTTATTAGTCGATTTAATGACAGATTTAAAGAGGTATTTAGTTATGTGATAAAATTTTAACAGGTTTACGAATAAATTATGTCGTTTTGAAATATAGCTGATCATTTATACTCGTAGGTTTAAAGACTAGGTATAGTGTAAATATATCTGAATGGAGCGACAAGATGATGTAACGGAAACTGTTATTGTATTACAAAATAGTAATTAAAAGTTATTATTTACTATGTTGGAATACAATTAACTTTTCAAGGTATTATTATTATGTAAGTGGAATTTAAATGTGGAACCTAACTGTATACTATTATTATTTCTAAACGGATCTGATCTAGATTAGATCGTCTTATATAATAAAGCGAATTTAAATGTTTATATAATAAAGTAAATAAAGCTGGTATAAATACATTTTCTTTTCATATTTGAATTTATGTTATTTTAAGAAATACCTAAAGTTTTGGACTGGACCTGGTAGATGTTTCACAAACAGGAAGGTCAACGATCGACCCATGCATACCCTCGACTCAAAAATGCAGGTAAGACACAAGTTCAATATACGGTTTTAATTAAAAACATGTCCTCAAACGATATCACTTTATCTGCTCAGAAATGTAAGAATTTTGTAATTATTCCCTAGAAAAATGCTGCATGTCCGTAATAGACGAATAAACGACGAACCAACGATAAAGAGAACATGTTTAATCATTTTTTTTATACTAGTTTGTGTATTGAAACACGGGAAATAAGTCCCGATATAAATTCAGCAAAAATTTAAAATATAAAAAATATTCTGAAGTTATCTGTTAACAATCAAGCAATATATGTTAATAAGATACAATATAAATAGCAAGCTAAATGTCATGCAGCATTATTGGTATAAGACACCGATATATAAGACGAAATAAAACAGATCCACTAATAAAATACAGCTATTAACTGTAATGTATTCAAATTGGAGGTCATCCTTTAAACCGCAAATTAATTCACTGATATAATTCAGATTCTTCGAATTCATTCTTGGTAGAGAATTATCCTCATGTAGGATACCTATCGTACCTGGCTGAGCCATAGCTAGATTCAAGTATGTTGGAAATTATGAAATATTAATAAATACTAGTCTATCCTGCAAATTATTTGGAGTAAGAATCAGAACAAATATATTTTTTACCAAAAACAAATATAATCTACCTTTTTATATATTACTTAGGTACCAAACAAGCATACGGCCCGCCTGATGGTAAGCGGTTACCGTAGCCTATGTACGTTTGAAACACCAGGGGTATTACTCGCGCGTTGCCGATCCTGCAGAAATCTCTTTACACCCTTTTTGATGAACCCTATGCTGTACTCTATTGGGAAAACCATGGGAAACCACCAATATAACTTGAATGGAATAACGGTCCATGTTTTTCACAAAAAAGTTTCAAAAGGTCGTGAAAAAGTTACTGGTAAAGTATCGTCTATACTCTATCTATCTATACTATACGAATATAATAAAGCAAAAGAGTTTTTTGTTTGATTAAACGGGCTAATCACAGGAAGTACCAGTCGGCTTTCAATTATTTCACTAATAGTAAGCTACATTATCCCCGAGTATTATAGGATTTTTATCCCGGGAATGTGAGTGAAACCGCGAGGGACAGCTAGTTTTAATTATAACAAAATCAGGCTTATACTTATTCGCTACCTTGGTAGTCTCGAATGATAAAAAGTACTTTTGATAAAAATTGCTACAATAATTAGTGACATACCTCATATAAATTAAGTAAACATTTTGGTAATTATTTAATTAGATAATTACAATGGCATATATCAGTATAACTATTATATTGAATAATAGTTATACTGATATGGTGCTCCTAGATTACACAATAGTAAAGATATTTATAAATTTCGCTTCGCTTTTACAAAATTATTGAAAGGTCACTATGTCTTTACTCGTATCTACCTATTTTTAGGTACAGTCAGGGGAACTTATCAACTGTTTTAGGAATCTTTAATAAATAACAATACAGCTAGTGTAGACTTAAAAGTCATAGCTAATATTAAAACCTCCTTATTTTTGTATGTATGTTCCTTAATCAGGAGAAAATATTACATTCTCTTGTCGAAGTATTTAGATAAATTAGGTACTTATTATTTCGTTACTATGTAACCTTTAAAAATAATTTTCGATCATTGATTACTTATATTTGTTTATTACATCACATACATGGGATTCTAAATGAAAGGAGTCATAGTTGACCCTCACACATCACGTCACATTAATGTGACGTCATAAAAATGTATAGTATGTAGGTACATCCGTACTTCTACTTAGCGCTGAGTGTCGCAACCAGAGAGAGCTTTGACAATGGACGATGTTAGATCATTTTATTCCAATACAAGTCGTCACATTTCGTATAAGTACCTCGACACCTAAGTATTACGAGTTAGCCAATCACATCACATTATGTAAAACTATCCTGTTCAAAGCAAATAATCTTATTTGGTAACTATATTGATTGACCTTTTATTTGTAAGAGATATCAACTTTAAAAAAAATTGAGATAATGTAAATCATATAGATAGTCATAATGACACATGTCTAATATAATAATTATAATATCGAATAATAAAAGCGCTCGTGAAGACTATAAACGAAAGCGGCAGTTACGCCTATCAACTGTTAATTTCTTATAAACGATAACCGCCTATTATAGCTTTATAAATAACGAAAGATTTCTCCAATGGTGCGAGGAAACGGTACATCCGCACTTATGCATCCGCAACAATATCAGTGTAACCACTCACATTATAGGTTCTCATTCTAGAGAGAAAACTGCAAATACGACTGGATCTCGGCGCAGGCGCAGCGTGGAGCTTCTCTACAGAAAGTTTGTTTGACACCACGGTGCCGCAAACTTGCGGTGACAAAACTATGCATTACATTATTGGATATACACAAAGTATTATTATATTTTATAAATGTTATAGAAATAGAGCAAGAAAAAGATTTGTTTATGGTAACTTTTTAGACAGTTTACGCAATTGAAATATTTGATGATTTCTACCAAAATATCGACGAATCAACAAACCCGACTGAATGAGTGTAGTTATCATATAATAACTATATTTATCATAGTGAGAGTTTAGTAGAGGTGTAGGGCGAGCACTGCGGCTCAAGTTGCGCGCGCGCTGCCGCTGGAACCCGCAACGGCTGGCCGCAGCGGCCGCCCGGGTGTCGCTTGTGCGGGAGACAATACCCGCGCGAAGTCGTGCATAATTTTAAAAGCAATGTTTCGCAGCCTTCATTGAGAAATACGCGCCCTCATTCGTGATGTCAGTCGGCTGCCGTTAGGCAATGAAAACCTGATTTCCACATAAGAAATCAGATCGGATTCGTATCATATCGACCGATAAATCCGTTCGTAGACACCCTAAACTTCATATTACGTAAACCGTGCGTATCTAGTGAGCAGGTCGTATCGCGTCGCGTATGTAAACACCGGTCGAAAGCAAAACCAGCTCGCCGACGGGCTCTGAGACCTCGTCTGGTGCCGAGTTTTAAACACACAAGTACATAACAATTATCGGCGTCGCTATTAGAAAGTGATTGTATAAAATTTACCACATACCGAATCGCAACAATAATTATCACGTTAAAAATAATGACCGTTAAATGATGTTATTGCAATCGATTGAATTTTTGCAGTACCTACTCCGCTCTGACTCGAAACAAATTTAAAAATACTCACAGCGCTATCCTGGCGATCATGTTGAAGAGTGACGCGTGTTGCGTTGCGTTGCGTTGCGTTGTATTGCGTTGTGTTGCGTTGCGTTAGCGGTGCGTATGTGTTGCGGCGCGCACGCCTGCCCGGCTCACTCGGGCTGCTGGCTGCAACAGAGACCTCACGTCAACACACGCGCCTTTCCCAAACGACACACAGTTGCGACAGTGAAGCTCAACGAGGAAGCTGCATCGCACATTTAAATGCAACGCTAATGTCAGAGAGTGCTTAAATGCCAATAGCGGCGACCTTTCGGTTCGGAGTCGAGTTGCGCAAGCGAGGATCGCCGGTGATCGTGTGAGAAAGGCGAGTGCGTGCGGGAACCGTGGTAGTGGTAGTGGTAGGGGTGGGACGCACCGAGGGGAGGGGGGTGACACCACTGGCGACGCGCTGCCGTACGGCGACTAACCTCGCCGCCGCGTGCGCACCTCTTACTTATAGCCGCGCGCCCACCAGCCCGCGCCGCCGCCGCCACCAGCTCACCCTCGGACCCTCTCCTGTCCACTCCTCAACCCTCCTCGACCTCCCTCCGCTTTTGGACCTTGACAACCCTACATCATCATACCTATATTCGACTCAACATTCCTCACGATTGAAAGTTATTCTCATGAATTAAACAGCAAGCAGTAATCCTTCGGACCCACTATTAATGAAAAAGTAACGAACTGTTTAGAGTTGTCTATTGGAAAAACGACAGCCTCGTAAAGGTCATGCGCATAAATGTAGGTGCGCTTCAAAAGACTTCAACGCGTTGTCTTGCCATGGAATATTTTTTATAATGTTAATAGAATGTCAATGCAAATTAATAATTTGCAATTCTTGATATTTATATGACAATAAATTGTAAATTATGTATTAGTTAAGGTACCTATGTGTAGTTTTATATTATATTAGAGTAATAAAAATACTTACATGCAGAGGAGGACGCAAGAAGCCCCAACGCGTCTCTGTGAACTTCAACAAAGTTCAACCGCCCAGTTAGGCAATAAGGAAATAATCACAAACAAACACACGTACATACATATTATACATTATACATGTGTGCATTTTTGTATACCTAAATAAAAGAACAGGAAAAAAGGAATTTGACAGGAGATTTTTTTTATTCCAAGAACTGATGATCATAATGAATTACGCAAACCCTTTTTACACTTCTCCGAAAATAACATTTATAAAAAATGCTGACGTGATGTGAGAGTTAGGATTATGATTACAGATTCTGAAAATACCTACCCAGGTATTCCTAACATATCTGACCAAAATAAATAGATATTCTGGGATATTCCAGGCATCTGATTACAATATAAGCAAAGTTGCTTTATGAATACGAGAATACTGATACCTAACTACATAGACTCTTTGACAACTAAACATCCTTAGTTACCCAGACATGTTCATGCACACAAATATGCTATCCCGGGAACCAAACCTACGACCTGTGGCGTGGTACGTCAAATGCTGGGCTAAGACATGGATTCGAATCAAACAATTTAAGCTTGTGGTGAAAATATCGTGAAGACACCATGGCACAGTGGTAGGTAGGTTTATTTTTGGTACCAATCTGGCCGGCGATAAAACTCAAATCAGTGGCGTAGCTTGACTTAGACGGGCCCTGTATTTGAAAATCTATCGCTGAACTTCGGTAGCAGTATTTGAGAGCCTAGACTTTGTGTGCTTACCACCTTCGGCTACATCACTGTCCAAGGTAGGATTGTGGTTAAACACATGCCATCCATTTAAAAAAAGATAATGGATATAGCTATATGACTTCACAATAATAATACAATTTTTAATATTTTTTTAAAGCCTAAATTGGTTGTAATCTTATATTTTAAAGCCATCTGTGGATAATGCAGTTGGCTGCAATAATGTATTTTTTTTTAAATGTATTATCATATTGGTAATATTCTTATTAATATTAAAGCTGTTTTTGATAATAAATAAATAAGAAATAAATAATGCCTTAACGCCTTAACTCTAGAAGCCTTACAGTACCTTAAAAGTAATACAGAAAAGTAATTAACAGTGAATATATTTTTCACCTTACGCCCATGTAACGGTAGCGAAACGGCCAAGGCATATATTTTGACTAAGGTGTAGAGTTTGTGAAGTTAGGGCTTGTAGAGTTACGGCGTGTAGAATTATAAGCTTGGCTCTACATGAGATCTGATAACTTTTTGACAGTGCGAGCCATATGATCTCGTCTTAGCAACATTTTACATGAAAATGTTGTTGGGTGGATATTCATAGTTATTACAATCAATCAGTCAATACCTTTGAAGCAAAGTTGAAAAAAATCGCTATTAATATTAAAAAATCCAGCTCTCAGTAGCTCTTATTTCTAAATTTAGGTACCGCATTTATTTCCTATACTATTTATTTTTTGAATTTCTTATAAATTACTTTATTCTTATCAATAATGCAATTATTATTATTGTATTAGAATGTTTTTTCTGCTAGAGACATGGTATGATTATTAATGTAATTATAAAGTATTTTTAATTTTGATTTATCCTTATTTGTAGGCAAGTAGTAAACTTATGATTTATATTTTATCAAATATAAAAAGGCCCTAATAAGGCACATACGAACTTTACAATAGGGATGTTGCCTGGGTAAAAATATAATAATTCTAATTAGTCCGTCAGTTAGATTATCAAAAAATATTGGACACGTATTTTTTGCTTTACAAAATCATCAACAATTGACGAAGATAAAGCGCGACTAAGTTCGGGAGTGGGGGCTCGTGACGTCTTTTGTTCCTAAAAAGTGTAACACACCGTGACGTCACGCGGAACTTCAACACACGATATCTTCGTATTTTTTTAGAAAAAATACGTGTCTAATATTTTTGATAATGTAAATGACGGACTAATTAGTTTTTTTCAGGAAAGTAGCCTATTGAATCTACTTGCGGTTCGTAATACACTTGAACTGAGAAGACTTCTACCGCTCATCAGTCCGTGCATTCCGTGGTTTCAGACCCAACTTAGTCAATAGTAATCATTTTAATATTAATTTAGTAGAAAGGTAAATGTGTTTATCTTTCTTTCTTTCTATTGGAACTAAGAGATTGTTTCAGTTGTTTAATTTTCAGTGTTACAGAAAGCTTATTGATATTATTAGCAATAGCTATCTACTGTATCTAACCAAATTTCAAGTTTTTGTAGGTACATATTATAGTTTGCTTATCTAAAATAGATGCTTTACATAATATTCCTGCAAATATTGTGAATGTGAAAGTGTATGTATGTTTGTTTTTTACCACTCAGTTACGTAACGGCACAACGGATTTGAATGAAATTTGGGACGCGGAGAACCCATCCCTGAAAAGCGGGCGAAACCGCGGGGACGACTAGTATCTAACTTTTAAGATTACCCTACAGAGATCTCTAACCTTCTTTTATGAAGTTCTAACTACGTTTTTAGGTGAGTGTTCATGTGATATCTCAACGATTATACGTAGTTCCTAACAGTTGTGAGTTTTTGATAATGATTATTTAAATATCATAAAATTAAACATTTACAAACAGAATTATTATCTTATAATTTGCAGCTTAGGATATTAATAATCCTCATAACTGACGTCTTAACTCAACATGAGATATGTTTTTTTTTAATAAGTCTTACTCATTATAAGCACTAGGTCAAGGATTAATCTGAATTAGTTCTGCGATTTTAGGTACGTGGGTTTTTATTTGTGTGGCAAAGGATAATTATGCGAGCAGGAAAAATAAAAATCATCAATACCTCATATAAAATTTCTAATTTTTTTTTACTTAATTCTAGATATTTTTATGTGATTTGAATTTGGAACGTTAAAATTCGTATAAATACTCTTAGCATAGATTGACCCTGGTGTCTGAAAATAAATGCATTTTTTTACGGGCATTGTAAAGAGAGTTTATTCGGAAATCGAACTGGCCACCATATTCAGAACAAAAAAAGACGCAATTCTAAAGAATTTGAAACAAAAGACGGTGTTTGGTATTATTTTAACAGTTCCGTAATTTATCATTTTCACGTTGACACAAAAATTTCAAGTGATAGTGATTTGACTCCGGTGTTTATGAAATCAGACGCTTTCATTGAGCTATTATTGCTACGTATAGAGAAGACGCCACGCATCACAAGTATGTTCCGTTCAATTGAGGCCATCCGGCCACACTTGTTGTTGTAGAACGATGAACGAAACGCGACATCGCCGTGAAAATTACGGTTTTTGCGAAAAAATACTCCTAAAAGCGTTCTGATAGCGCTACGTGTTTCTACTGTCTGCTTAGGCGACAAATTTTATTGTTTCATCGCTAAAGAGAACTTTAGTTGACTCTAGAAAAATGGGACATAACCTTTGCTTATGATAGCTTCTCTATACGGAGTAATAATAGCTCAATGGACGCTTTAGGGATTATTAAGAATCTACTACCGGAAAAATTAAAAGATAAATACGAAAAAGCCTATAACGATTTTAATCAATGGATATCAAAAATGGTGTCAAGGCTGTGTCCAAATGTTTATTTATGTAGCCCTGGGTTTCTACTATCTCGCAGAAGGTATGAAAAGTAGAGTATTCACCTCGAGGATGAAGCCTGTCTTCATCTTAGGCGGGTTGAACCCCTCGCTTCACTCACTCTACATAACATGAGTTTAAACTCTCTCGTTTATGCCGCCCGTGACGTCAGACACTGCTTTATCTCCATGGTGATCATGATCTACTATTATTCACCTATTTAAACTTGATCCTATGTAAAAAAATGAACATGATTCACCCAGCAATATGTCATCTTTATGTTTCCAGCCTGTTTAAATGACTCACAACAAAAATGCTAGTTGATTATTATTTTATGTTGGTTTATTATTATGTTTTAGTAAGAATTCGTATTTGTTCATTTAGTTTATCATGATACCTACAACTATTAAAGTTTTGTTTTAGTAACAATTCGTATTTGTTCATTTAGTTCATCATGATACCTACAACTATTAAAGTTTTGTTTTAGTAAGAATTCGTATTTGTTCATTTAGTTCACCATGATACCTACAACTATTAAAGTTTTGTTTTAGTAAGAATTCGTATTTGTTTATTTAGTTTATCATGATACCTACAACTATTAAAGTTTTGTTTTAGTAAGAATTCGTATTTGTTCATTTAGTTTATCATGATACCTACAACTATTAAAGTTTTGTTTTAGTAAGAATTCGTATTTGTTCATTTAGTTCATCATGATACCTACAACTATTAAAGTTTTGTTTTAGTAAGAATTCGTATTTGTTCATTTAGTTCACCATGATACCTAGAACTATTAAAGTTTTGTTTTAGTAAGAATTCGTATTTGTTCATTTAGTTTATCATGATACCTACAACTATTAAAGTTTTGTTTTAGTAAGAATTCGTATTTGTTCATTTAGTTTATCATGATACCTACAACTATTAAAGTTTTGTTTTAGTAAGAATTCGTATTTGTTCATTTAGTTCATCATGATACCTACAACTATTAAAGTTTTGTTTTAGTAAGAATTCGTATTTGTTCATTCAGTTTATCATGATACCTACAACTATTAAAGTTTTGTTTTAGTAAGAATTCGTATTTGTTCATTTAGTTTATCATGATACCTACAACTATTAAAGTTTTGTTTTAGTAAGAATTCGTATTTGTTCATTTAGTTCATCATGATACCTACAACTATTAAAGTTTTGTTTTAGTAAGAATTCGTATTTGTTCATTTAGTTTATCATGATACCTACAACTATTAAAGTTTTGTTTTAGTAACAATTCGTATTTGTTCATGTAGTTTATCATGATACCTACAACTATTAAAGTTTTGTTTTAGTAAGAATTCGTATTTGTTCATTTAGTTCATCATGATACCTACAACTATTAAAGTTTTGTTTTAGTAAGAATTCGTATTTGTTCATGTAGTTTATCATGATACCTACAACTATTAAAGTTTTGTTTTAGTAAGAATTCGTATTTGTTCATGTAGTTTATCATGATACCTACAACTATTAAAGTTTTGTTTTAGTAAGAATTCGTATTTGTTCATGTAGTTTATCATGATACCTACAACTATTAAAGTTTTGTTTTAGTAAGAATTCGTATTTGTTCATTCAGTTTATCATGATACCTACAACTATTAAAGTTTTGTTTTAGTAAGAATTCGTATTTGTTCATGTAGTTTATCATGATACCTACAACTATTAAAGTTTTGTTTTAGTAACAATTCGTATTTGTTCATGTAGTTTATCATGATACCTACAACTATTAAAGTTTTGTTTTAGTAAGAATTCGTATTTGTTCATTTAGTTCATCATGATACCTACAACTATTAAAGTTTTGTTTTAGTAAGAATTCGTATTTGTTCATTTAGTTCACCATGATACCTAGAACTATTAAAGTTTTGTTTTAGTAACAATTCGTATTTGTTCATTTAGTTCATCATGATACCTACAACTATTAAAGTTTTGTTTTCATTTGCAATTTGAGGTTTTATTTCATCACCTTAAATAAAAATCCGGCCAAGTGCGAGTCGGACTCGCGCACCGAGGGTTCCGTACAAACTTGTAGGTATGTAAATAGTTCGTTCATCACGAGGATCAAGTCTCGAAGATTTTTCTCCTTTTTTCCGATTATGTAATTTTTTTGTGATGTAACGATTCGGATTTCTTCCTTTTCAAGTGCTACACGGCCTTGCTTCTTGCCAAATTTCATGATCCTAGGTCAAAGGGAAGTACCCTATAGGTTTTGATTCCCTTGCGAGCGTCAAAATATGCGGCATATACGGCCGTATCTTTTGATTGCGTTAACTTAGACATTTGATTTTTTCACTGTTTTAAAGGATTGCAAATCTAAATAGGTACCTATTTGATATTAATTTCAGCTTGTTACCTCCACGCGTTCCTGAGAAAAAGAATCTTGACAGACGGACAAGAAAGTGGTTGTTATAACCACTTTCTTGTCAAGGTACCGTTTTCTTTCTTTTGAGGTACAAAACCCTGAAAAGTGCGATTATTTAAAATATACATTCAAAAACAATCTTATTAGGTAATATTTTAAAACCGCTATAAACTATCAAAATTCCTTCACACACGAGCAAAACCGGACCGCATAGCTTATAAGGTCTGGTTGTTAACTACAGTGATGTCCCAGACCAATAAATAAAATATCGTAGGAAGGTCGCAACCCTCGGTGCGCGAGTCGGACTCAGACTTGCACCTAGCCGGCTTAATTTTACTTTTAATTTCATATTTTCAATGGACGGACATGGCACAAACGTTGGACAAACAAGTCGCTTATTTAAAGGCAGTGATCACATATTAAGTGTCCACTGTCGAATATTGTGAATGCATTAAAAGTCAAGGACGTGTGACTCGTGTTATCGGGTATAACTAGTTTTGTTCCTCTTCGTTTTGTATTTGCATAATAACATATTGACTGTCACCGCTCCCATGTGCCAATAATGACTAACAATAGACACGCTATTTCATCAAATTAAATTGTGAAGGTTACCATCGATAGCCCAACTGCGGGATATGGGCGTCTCGTAGCAAAGCTGCATACTCTAATAAATTCATCTAACTTAAATACCTACTAGAAGATTATTCATAAGGTCACTTTTGTTGCATAACTACCTGTAACAAACAAAAGACTATCTTTACACCAATAGTTTAAACATGGGATTGATTTGCTATAAATTATGCATTTTCATTCGTTCACTGATATACATAAAGCTACCACTGAATCCCACGCCCGCCATGACGGCAGGATGCATCGTTCAAACTTAGAAAGCTAATCTAGTCAGACGTGGGGACAATGTCGTGACTAATTTCGCGAGCTCTTATACGAAACAAAAGCATAACCCTCACGGGATATTAAGAACAAAGCTAAAACAATGTTACAGACATGTTTGGGTGTCTACGACGCTTAAAGATTGATTCGATACTGGCAATCAAAATCGTGAAACAATCGTAACCAAAAATCGATTGCGTATGTCGATTAATCGATGACTTTGAGATTTATGGTCCGCGCAATTATTTTGATATTACATTTACTGAGAAAGTAATACATATGAAATGTAGGATTAGAATATCATTGTATGTCTGTCACATTTACTGACCCCGTCGCCAACAATAAAAATTTAGCTATCAGTGTCACAATTGTTTAATATGTTTTTTTGTGGCAAACAAGCATACGGCCCGCCTGATGGTAAGCAGTTATCGTAGCGTATCGATGCTTGCAACACCAGGGGTATCACTCGCGCTTTGCCGACCCTGAAGAAATCTCTTCACACCCGTTTTGAAGAACCCCATGCTGAACACCATTGGGAAAACCACGGCGGGGAGCTCATTCCCCAGTCCGAGCGTCCGCGGAAGAAAACTCCTCACAGTTCGAAACAATTCTGGTTTCAATGTGTGAGGATGGACTCCCGTCGATGGCGAGAGTAGCGATGATAGTGATACCTCACTGCAAAAGATGAAAAAAACGAGATCTACAAGAACGAGAATCACTACACGAGATACAGTTGACTAGTTCAGTTGTTAATACCTTGGCTCGCGGTTAAAAATATAACAATGACATCAATTGTTGTTGCGCGTCCCTCGCGAGAGCCAATGGGAGGACAACGTTACTAGAATATTAAGTAGCTAGCAGCTAGCCTGTAAAAAATACCGTACAATTTTTAATTATTTTCGGAAAATAAAGAGTAATAATCCACTCTGTGTGGGATAGTAGTTGTTCAGCAATAGTAGGTGTAGGTAGAATGTGAGATTTGTAGCTTACACCCAAGTTAAACACTGTTTTTCATGAAGTATGGGGGTAAGTAACAAGAAATAGTATATGTAGTATATCAGTTATTTGGTTTCCATAGTACAAGCTCTGCTTAGTTTGGGATCAGATAACCGTGTGTGAGGAATGTCCCAGTATATTTTTTTATTAGACGGGCCAGTTGGCGCAGTTGTTTAAGGTTCACCTTACGCGCCGCAGGTCGTGGGTTCGATTCCCACACAGAACATGTATTTGTGTGCATGAACATGTCTGTATGTCCTGTAGGTAGGTGTAATTATGTATATTAAGTATGTATTTACAAACAAAAAGTAGTATATGTAATTATATCAGTTATCTGATTTCCATAGTACAAGCTCTGCTTAGTTTGGGATCAGGTGACCGTGTGTGAGGAATATCCCAGGATATTTATTTATATTTATTGAGACAGTTCCTGAAAACTATAAAATGGCAAAAATGCACCCTAAGATAATTCCAATATACGCCCAAACACGACTAGGATACGTTGCTCCGCTATGGAGTTTCAGTGCCTACCCTCCTACTCCATCATCAGACCCAGAAAACCACATAAGTCCAAAGAGCATCTTAAGACAATTCCAAAAAATCCAAACACGTCTAACATACGTTATTCCGCTTTGGAGTTCCAGTACCTAACTCGATACATAATCAGATTAGCTCCATGGTACCAAATTATTTTATTGGCATCAGTACTTGATGATTGTACAAAGTTTCAGTTTAATCTGTCATTTTGAAGTCGATGAAAATTAAGTTTGTTGATACAGGTGAACCTAATAAAAGTGCCAAACAATCACTAGATGCGCGCTTTCGTACATATGATTTTCAATCATTATGAAAAAAATAAGTGCACGTCGCGTCGCGTCTCAGTGTGAATTGGACCTTAGTGAGAAATTAAAATACATTGGTTTGATACTCGTTTATCTCTTTCTATGCAACTCTTTGATTTAGAATTGTCTACTACCGTAGTAGACCTTCATCTAAGATGCAACTACAGAAAATAAACTAAGGATTTAGTGAAGTTATAGTGAATGAGCTATTAATCGCAGTCACAAATCAAACAAAAAACATATATTTGACTTTCGTGGTTTAGAACAACTATAGGTACGAGTCACTTTGACAAGTCATTGTTTAAAAAAATGTAATGCCCATTTAATCAAGATTTCTATAAGG
Source organism: Polyploca ridens (assembly GCA_951394255.1). NCBI lineage: Eukaryota > Metazoa > Arthropoda > Insecta > Lepidoptera > Drepanidae > Polyploca > Polyploca ridens. The sequence goes on from OX596244.1 coordinate 4,435,211, forward strand.
TATAACGCTTGACACTTTTTATTCCATAAGAAATATTATTGCTTATTTTATAGTGAGAGTACCCCTTAGAAGGCATCTACCGCCCTGTATATAACCCAGCTCAAGAAGTTTCACTGCGGGAACACTATCGGAACGGGATGAATTCCTAGATCCATTGTTATTTCACAATTTTGGTATGCCTACCTAGAACTAGAGAAAGTGAAATAATTTATTAACAATTAATAGGCTAATTTATTTAATGATCATATTTAGGTATTATTAATTATCTATCTTGTTATATAATTAATATTAATTAAGTATTTACCTAAGTAAACCATTAAGCAATTCAGGTATCTAAAATTTGATTTTAGGTTGGAGGGCATGAAATAAAAATAATAAATATGCAGTTTCAAGTTTTTTTTTATTTACATTGCATGTATGAACAGCCGTACATCGGATATGGGACAGAAATATTCACCAAAATATTGCCTTCAAAAAATCACATCATTTTAATAAAAATAATTAATCTAAACTTATAACAACACAATCAGACAAAATACAATGATATCACAATACACTTATAGAGTACTTATTTATAAATTGAACTAAATATTTACACATTTTGTAACGTTGCACTTGCAAGTTACATAAATAAATATAAGTATAGTTAGAAAACCTTTAATAAAACTTAATTACACTTAAATTAAAATAATATTTACAACTTATTCTAAAACATAATTAAATATAACCTATTAAACTAATAAAACCTAAAAATCTAAATACTTAATAAATATTATTGTACGGAATCTACAAGTACGTATTAATGATGATGGTTCCCGCACCTACGCATCCCTAACAAATCTAACGGGTTTGCGAGCTGCGCCGGCGCGGCGGCCAACGCCAGTCGTTCAGTTCGAGAATTCTCCACGGCCAGTGCGCTTTGAGACTTCACAGGTGACGGCTGCGTCACTTGCTTCGAATTTTGTATCTAGTTTAATATCACGTGGAATCCCGCTAGGGTAAGTTCCCATGTATTATCTATCTGATTCTCCATTGTAAGGTGTTCTAGCTTTCTATCTTTCCTATCCATGCTAGCGCTGCTTCCTTTTTATTGTTTGTCAGGGACACTGTAACCTAGATTCAAACCTACCTACACAGTTGCGCAGCAAACGCTTTAGCCTTTTTGTTTCTGGCCTTCCAGGATTTACGTCTACATTTACGCCTACCTTGCATCTACCTATGCAGCTTGATAACTAGCTGTGGAACGCTGAGGGACCTACCTCCTGTACTGCCTGCCTGGACTACCTACTCCCGCTGACATCCTGGGAGCTGGACCAGACCGAAGCGAAAACTGAAGCTGCTACTTCTACCTTAGTTCAGGCCAGTGTTCCCCCTGTTAAAAACTGTACCCCCTGTGAAATCTGGACGTGAGGCGGCCACAGAATTTTAGGCAATTAAATGTTTCATTGGACTAATTTCCATTGTTTCATTTAATCGAACCCTACCTACCTATCTGTTGGCGTCCCCCTAAGGGACTTGCCACAGTGGCGCCCAACGTGGGGCACCACTACACCACACAACGGTTGGTTCAGAATGGTTCTGTAAACGAGGTAACAGGCTACACTCCTGCCTTTCTAGTGTACGGGCGTGAATTAGTTACTTGTGGTTCACATTATATCGATACTGAGAACGATAACGACGTCATCTTTCAACCTCGAGATTCCTACGCTGAGAATATTGGTGTGCTTTCTAGTATCTTTAATAAAGTACAATCACTACTACTATAGGCTCATAGTAGGAATTGTCAACAATATAATTTACGCAGAAGACCTGCTGAATTTAATATTGGTGACGTTATCTGGAAAAGGACTTTTTATCAAAGTGATAAAGACAAGTATTTTAATAAAAAATTAGCTCCTAAATTCATAAAATGTAAAATCATTGATAAAAAGTCTCCTCTGGTCTATGAATTAGCAGATATGTCTGGAAAACTACTAGGTTCCTGGCATATCAAAGATATGAAACTTATTAACTATAAAGAATAAAATAAAACCTATATACTAGCCTTAAAATTAGATTAAAACTATTACCTAAACTGTAGTGTACTAAAGAAACATGAGTATTTTAGTACACCTAACTTATTGTTTGAGTATAACTTAAAATTTACTAATTATACTCTGTTTGTAAGGATCTCAAGTCATTAATAGTAAGATTTGATGATGTTATGAAAGAAGATGGTATGATGCGTGAAGTATAGAATGTAGTCTGTGAGTAATGATAAGTTTAGTATGAAATAATAGGTAGTAGTCGGATTTTGCAGTCTAGTATGCAAAATCCTTCGTTTTTTGGCGGGGTACTGTAACGTTGCACTTGCAAGTTACATAAATAAATATAAGTATAGTTAGAAAACCTTTAATAAAACTTAATTACACTTAAATTAAAATAATATTTACAACTTATTCTAAAACATAATTAAATATAACCTATTAAACTAATAAAACCTAAAAATCTAAATACTTAATAAATATTATTGTACGGAATCTACAAGTACGTATTAATGATGATGGTTCCCGCACCTACGCATCCCTAACAAATCTAACGGGTTTGCGAGCTGCGCCGGCGCGGCGGCCAACGCCAGTCGTTCAGTTCGAGAATTCTCCACGGCCAGTGCGCTTTGAGACTTCACAGGTGACGGCTGCGTCACTTGCTTCGAATTTTGTATCTAGTTTAATATCACGTGGAATCCCGCTAGGGTAAGTTCCCATGTATTATCTATCTGATTCTCCATTGTAAGGTGTTCTAGCTTTCTATCTTTCCTATCCATGCTAGCGCTGCTTCCTTTTTATTGTTTGTCAGGGACACTGTAACCTAGATTCAAACCTACCTACACAGTTGCGCAGCAAACGCTTTAGCCTTTTTGTTTCTGGCCTTCCAGGATTTACGTCTACATTTACGCCTACCTTGCATCTACCTATGCAGCTTGATAACTAGCTGTGGAACGCTGAGGGACCTACCTCCTGTACTGCCTGCCTGGACTACCTACTCCCGCTGACATCCTGGGAGCTGGACCAGACCGAAGCGAAAACTGAAGCTGCTACTTCTACCTTAGTTCAGGCCAGTGTTCCCCCTGTTAAAAACTGTACCCCCTGTGAAATCTGGACGTGAGGCGGCCACAGAATTTTAGGCAATTAAATGTTTCATTGGACTAATTTCCATTGTTTCATTTAATCGAACCCTACCTACCTATCTGTTGGCGTCCCCCTAAGGGACTTGCCACAATTTGGATAAAATAGTAAAGTTAAGACATGAGAGCGCCCATGCTTTCTCTTGTGCACGTCCCAAAATTAGTTATATAAAAATATTGTTCAAATCTAAAGGTATTACCAGACGACCGAACATGGTGTGCCTGAACCACCGAAGAGACAGCGCTATACGTCAAAAAGAGAAAGGAGTTCACAGGCGTCGCATTTCACATGTTCGGTCGTCTGGTAATGCCTTAAGCATTCCGACTGCGCAAATACAATCATTATCAATTAACGGCCTTAGGCACTTAAATACGCTATTTACTAAAACACTGATTAAGTTGCCACATATTTATTTGCAATGTTACGTCATTTATGTGATCATTCAGTATTAGTAGCGTTATATAAGTAAAGCCCGACATAGGGTACCTAATTTAAAAATGGTCTAACCTGGTGATACGTTAACATAAATGAACACATTACATTATTAATTTACATTATACTAAGAGATTTACATTCAAAATTCATTATCCACAAATCATAATCAAACGCGACAGGCTTTTATGCAAACGACGTTTCAAGACGCAAGCTATTTTCACAGATAAGAAAATATATACTTTCTCAATACACATATACATCAATAGGTGTCATTTTGTGATATAATCGAACATTCACCTAGTACTCCATTGTACGCGCCTCATATACTTGTCAGGTATTTTGTATAATATATATAATATAATGTATAAGTGCCTGTGAAGGCCTATTTGAATGAATAAATTATTTCATTTGATTTCATTTCAATTATTTCATAGTACCATTTCATATTCAACTTTGTATGTAACAATTTATGGGCGAATCTTGTCTGAGGCGGGTTGATTTACTGTAATTTGAGTTAGTCAATTGATTTTATACTTGGTTAAGTAATTGATAAGAATATATTATTATTTGGTTTAAGATGAAAAGTACAGTGTTCTCACAAAAATCCAAGACGCACTTATGACTTAATTCCATTTTTCATAGTTCATTATTTTCACGTTCTCGCGATTGCTATTAATCTTCCTGTATACTGATATAGGTTGCACATCACTTGGAACTCTGATAATTTAATTCGGTCGTAGAGTGGATTGAAAATATTTACTTAATATATTAAGGGTCAGCTCACAAAATGACGCGATGCAATATAGAACTTTATTTACTGCACAAAAAGGTACACATTTCAGTTTGAGAATTCGAATACTCCTTGGGGCATCACGCTGCGCCTCACAACGTAATGTGTACCTTTTTGTGTGGGAAATATCGCTGTGAACTGACTCTTAAGAGAACAATTTGTTTAAGAGATAAAATTAAATTGGTTTTAATAAAGCATAAACTTATTCCTAATATTATCACATGAATGCACACTACCCAAATACCTAAATAATTAGTAATTAGCATAACATATTATAATTACAATTTCAATATCAACTAGACAAGATACCACACCTTAAACATTATTGTAGGCCACATTTTCATTTGGGAACATTAGACATAGAATTATTGTTCGCTGAAACGAGGAAAATAAGTTTTCAAATGAAAATATGCCTTTGTTTTTGAGCCCGTACATAATTTTTATAAAAATCAGGTGAATTTAATACATGTTACATATTGCTTCTTTCTCGGCGAGGTACATAGTTTCTTAAAATTACTCCTGAATTTCTTTTGATCCTTCAGCAGTATCAGGTACCTATATCAGATTTATTTGCTAATGTAATTGTAACTTCACAGATGCCTACCGTTTATATTGAAAAAAAAAAACTCTATACAAATTTACAAATGATTAACAGGTATACAATTACAGCTAAAGCTTCATTTGGAAGATTTCAGTTTATAAAATTCGTTAATAGAATTGTTGTTATAAGAAACAGTTCAGTTATACGATGACGGGTATTAACTTTATAGTCTGATATTTTTATTTTGGATTTTGGAAATATTATAACGTTATGTTCAATATGAGCCTTGTAGTGGAGTTATTGGATCAGACCAGGCTTCTGCGTAAGTCAATCTAGATGAACTTCATTAACTGGTCTTTATTTTTCTACAATTCTATTATATTTATAGATCACGTGAATATCAAACGAGTTAAGAAACCCATCCATTTACTCGCCTGATGACGTGTATGAGGTCTAAATGTTATTAAACTTCAGATAATGGGATTTAAATGAAGCCCAGTTAAATGAAGTTCGATTGACTTACGCGGTAGCGCCGCAGCGTTTTTTTTTTATTGTAATTATATTAATATACAAATACAAACTAGTGGAAGAGTATATGGTCTTGCTTAAAATATATTAACATACAGAGAGGAGTTTCCATTTGAATTTGAGATTTTACTGAGAGTTTTGTTTAGTTTATTTATAACGCCTTGTAGTCAGGAAATTTTCAGCGAGTTTCAAAATAAAAATATTGATAGTAATTTTATATGGATACCGTACAATCAAAATTACATGCATAGCGCAGAACTGAGTAGGTTCCTGCGGTAGTGGAGCGGTGCGGGAGGGGGTGATATGTGATGTATCGTCTCGCTATACAATTGAGTTCTTTTAGTTCGTGATGAAAATAAAAGAATGCAAATAGATGGATGGATTATTTTGCAAGGTGCAAAGTGATCATGTACTTTTGACGCTGACTGTACGACGTGTCGCATATACGCGGGTGTTATAGGTGTAAGTGACTTCATACTGTCGACGTTATGAATTATTTAAATTATAGTCTGGTCGTAGTGATACAAGCTCTGGAAAGGCTTGAAACAGCTGTCTAACCCTGTGACGTCATTTTGGCGCTTATGCCTGCTTAGAATGGAAATAATTCCAAAGTCGACATTCTACGAGAACAAACCAAACTAATTCTTATACTCGTATCTATTTTCATTTAGGGTGTATTCGACCAAATCTTATACTGAGATTAAATCACTAATTACTCTAGTTAATACTACAGTTAATGAACTTTATGTTTTCGTCTTTTTACAAGAATAACTATCTAAGGAGAGTAAATTTGCTATACCACCAAAATGCCTGGAGTTAACATGTTATCCGAGAGTATTTTAAAGGTGGTTGGTCGTTTGATAATCTTTACAATAAAAGTTCACAATTATAATCGAGCTAAATAAAGTTGACGTAAGATTCATATTGTACTTGAGAACCAAGAGTGTTTTGAGTTTTAGCTGGTTTTCATATTCATTCTTCTACCCTTGTGTAACAAAACACGGTATAAATTTTTGATGGAAAAACGCTGACGAAGTTATATGAGAAAATAAGTGAGAGTAAAATATCCAGCCTCATGATTATAATATATACGCATTTTTTAATGTTCATCACCTGTATGTATCAAGTAACTAATGGCAGCAACAATTTAGTCGAAATTAGTGTTTTAGAGAACCTTAATCAATAGAATACAAAACGTACTTTATACAAAGTTCATTTTATATTGAAGACAAATGGATTTAGAATCTATAATACGGATTTTAATTTGGATAAAATTTATTCTGATATTGGTAAACAATTTGTTACCGTTTTAAAGGTACATATGTGATTTTAATATGAAATATACTCCGCGAGTTAGTGTAAATAACTGACGATTTAGTTATATTGTCCAATTATTAGCTATTGGTATATTATTATGACCGTAAATAAAAAAAAAGTTATTATAAGAGCTTTTTATGGTGACTGTATTTTTTGTTGTCTGTACTTGTGTATACTAATGTATACCAAATTTCAGGTCAATCGGACACTGGGAACTGAGTCAAATTTAGCTTGCAAGATTCGATTACAGACACCGGACAGGTGAAACTAAATAAAAGCATGTAAAATTACCATAAACTCGGGTATTAGTGTAATATGTTAGGGCCATAATTCTCACCAGAGGTTAATTTAGCCACAATTGTAGCTTCATAAATGTTTCATATATCAGAATCGTTTTTTTTTTTGTTGCTATGAATTATCTCATAGTAATAGTAGAACCAAGGTATGTAAGGCACGAAGCAGACCAGATATTTTAACCAATAGTCCGAGTGTGAGATTTGTAGCTTACCCCCGAGTTATTCTGCTTTTCATTTCGAGTACGAGGAAAGAGCAAAAAAATAATACAAAACAAATAATATACGGGGTGGATACGAAAATAAATGAAGTTGCGAAGCGATTTCGAAGTTGGTCCCATAGTAAAACTTGATCGTATTGATGAGTAGGTACTTTACGTGGTTTCGTTTATTGTCGTATCCACCCTGCATGGTTCCCAAAAATTATCACTAATCTCGCATACCAATCCTTTTTTACCTCGCACACTACATGAATTTTTTTTTTTAAAGCGGCCATTCCTGCCGTATTTTTACTGTTTTGTTTGAGGCTGTTTTATTGGGATCTTAAATCACCTAATCCACTTCTTCTGTTAAGAGCCTAGTCCTCGAGCGTGGTAATTTCTCATAGAGCTCACACATCGACACATTCTGCCTACACAGATGCGTCTCACAGTTATATTACACATTGCTTTGAGACAGACAACTATGATTTACGGCGCAATGGAATAATTATTTATACAGTGCGAGTTCGCGCCTGTAAGATTAGTAAGCATGTTATAGAAACAGCGCAATGTATTAGCTATTCACTCGCCGCCCCGCAGTTTGCGAGTAGCCGTGGTAAAAGAGATGGCAATATTGGCAATAGAAAAGGTTGGAGCCACAGTGTTCGCGTGATTCGTGCTAATTAGGTAAGCAGTACCGGATCATTCTTGATATTTTTCTTTATTGAGAATATTGATTAACTGTGTTATTTTTATATCAATCTTAACAACTACTTTACCTTTACTTACTTAAATCCATATAGGTATATACAAAGAGAAAATGGCGTAATGACTGATCCACACACAGCTAGATCGTAAGGTCCAGAATCTTGAAATTTTTGCCACAGACTATTCTTATAACTTACTAGCGACCCGCCTCGGCTTCACACGCGTACAATGTAGTTAACTAGGTACTATGCTGTGTGGTGACATTGCACGCGCGCCGCCCCGCCCGCCGCACGAGCACAGTATGGCGAATACTATTTTTGGTACCTAATTACCCGACTGACCCGGAAGGAGGGTTATGTTTTTCGAGTGTATGTATGTATGTATGTATGTCTATTTCTTTGTGCCGCTCTGCAGCCTAAACGGCTTGATGGATTTAAGCATATGAGGTGTCGTTAGATTCGTCTTGACTGGGGGAGTGTCATAGGGTATATTATTTTTATATGGCGCCTAAGAATAAAAAAATAGGAGGGGGGGGGTATTAAAAATAAAAGTTTCGTTATTATAACAATATGGGTATCAAATGAAAGCTTGTAAATAGACTATTCCATATATTTTTTACGTGTCTTTTACTTTTAGGTTTTTTCTATTGAAATAAAAAGTCATGGTAGTAAATCAAATCAAAATCATCAATACCGGTTTGGAAAGTTGCATTTGCTGAGAAATGCCGGTAATAAACTCAGCAATTACTATTTTTAACATTTTAGATTTATTACATAACTATATATGTATACAGGTCGTTGTTTTGGTCAGCGACGAGCGACTCAGGGTCGATAATACAAATGATACTGGTGCTAAAAAAAATATAAAAAAATACTTTATTTTTTTTTAATAATAAAAATAAAAAAAATATAATTTTGAAAATCATGTAATAAGCTAAAGTGTAGACATAATACTCAACGGGAGTACGAGGGAGTAAAGGGGTGGGCCGATGGCGGCTTGCGCCTAGCTCTAGACTGTGCACGTGCCTAGTAACCATACTTTGCGGTAATTTTATTTCAAATTGAATAAGGTATAAATTAATTAATGTTCGTTAGTCAAAATTACTGGTCCTAGATACTGGTCCGATTGCTCTCAAAATCGATATTTGAGAGTCACCGGGGTCACAAAACAAGAATCTATTCTCAAAATTTTGATAAAGCGTCCTCCATTTTGAACTTTTTAGATACTGGTTCGATTGCTCTCAAAATCGATATTTGAGAGTCCTCGGGGTCACAAAACAAGTATCTTTTCTCAAAATTTTGATAGTGTCCGCCATGTTGAACTTTTTAGATACTGGTCCGATTGCTCTCAAAATCGATATTTGAGAGTCCTCGGGGTCACAAAACAAGTATCTTTTCTCAGAATTTTGAAAAAGTGTCCGCCATGTTGAACTTTTTAGATACTGGTCCGATTGCTTTTAAAATCGATATTTGAGAGACCTCGGGGTCACAAAACAAGAATCTATTCTCAAAATTTTGAAAAAGTGTCCGCCATTTTGAACTTTTTAGATACTGGTTCGATTGCTCTCAAAATCGATATTTGAGAGTCCTCGGGGTCACAAAACAAGAATCTTTTCTCAGAATTTTGAAAAAGTGTCCGCCATGTTGAACTTTTTAGAGACTGGTCCGATTGCTCTCAAAATCGATATTTGAGAGTCCTCGGATTCACAAAACAAGAATCTATTCTCAAAATTGTAAAAAAAAAAACCGCCTTGTTGAATTTTTTATATACTGGTCCGATTACTCTCAATATCAATATTTAAGAGTCCTCGGGGTCACAAAACAAGAATCTTTTCTCAGAATTTTGAAAAAGTGTCCGCCATGTTGAAAGTATCTAAAAAGTTCAAAATGGCGGACACTTACAAAATTTTGAGAATAGATTCTTGTTTTGTGACCCCGAGGACTCTCAAATATCGATTTTGAGAGCAATCGAACCAGTATCTAAAAAGTTCAAAATGGCGGACACTTTATCAAAATTTTGAGAATAGATTGTTGTTTTGTGACCCCGAGGACTCTCAAATATCGATTTTGAGAGCAATCGAACCAGTATCTAAAAAGTTCAAAATGGCGGACACTTTATCAAAATTTTGAGAATAGATTGTTGTTTTGTGACCCCGAGGACTCTCAAATATCGATTTTGAGAGCAATCGAACCAGTATCTAAAAAGTTCAAAATGGCGGACACTTTATCAAAATTTTGAGAATAGATTCTTGTTTTGTGACCCCGAGGACTCTCAAATATCGATTTTGAGAGCAATCGAACCAGTATCTAAAAAGTTCAACATGGCGGATACTTTATCAAAATTTTGAGAATAGATTCTTGTTTTGTGACCCCGAGGACTCTCAAATATCGATTTTGAGAGCAATCGAACCAGTATCTAAAAAGTTCAAAATGGCGGACACTTTATCAAAATTTTGAGAATAGATTGTTGTTTTGTGACCCCGAGGACTCTCAAATATCGATTTTGAGAGCAATCGGACCAGTATCTAAAAAGTTCAAAATGGCGGACTCTTTATCAAAATTTTGAGAATAGATTCTTGTTTTGTGACCCCGAGGACTCTCAAATATCGATTTTGAGAGCAATCGAACCAGTATCTAAAAAGTTCAAAATGGCGGACACTTTATCAAAATTTTGAGAATAGATTCTTGTTTTGTGACCCCGATGACTCTCAAATATCGATTTTGAGAGCAATCGGACCAGTATCTAAAAAGTTCAACATGGCGGACACGTTTTCAAAATTTTGAGAATAGATTCTTGTTTTGTGACCCCGAGGACTCTCAAATATCGATTTTGAGAGCAATCGAACCAGTATCTAAAAAGTTCAACATGGCGGACACTTTATCAATATTTTGAGAATAGATTCTTGTTTTGTGACCCCGATGACTCTCAAATATCGATTTTGAGAGCAATCCGACCAGTATCTAAAAAGTTCAACATGGCGGATACTTTATCAAAATTTTGAGAATAGTTTCTTGTTTTGTGACGCCAAGGTTTCTCAAATATCGATTTTGATAGCAATCGGACCAGTATCTAAAAAGTTCAACATGGCGGACACTTTTTCAAAATTCTGAAAATAGATTCTTGTTTTGTGACCCCAAGGTCTCTCAAATATCGATTTTGAAAGCAATCGGTGCAGTGTCTAAAAAGTGCAACATGGCGGACCCTTTTTCAATATTCTGAGAAAAGATTCTTGTTTTGTGACCCCAAGGTCTCTCAAATATCGATTTTGAAAGTAATCGGTGCAGTGTCTAAAAAGTTCAACATGGCGGACCCTTTTTCAATATTCTGAGAAAAGATTCTTGTTTTGTGACCCCAAGGTCTCTCAAATATCGATTTTGAGAGCAGTCGGACCAGTATCTAAAAAGTTGAAAATGGCGGACACTTTTTCAAAATTTTGAGAAGAGATTCTTGTTTTGTGACACCAAGGTTTCTCAAATATCGATTTTGAGAGCAATCGGACCAGTATCTAAAAAGTTCAACATGGCGGACACTTTTTCAAACTTCTGAGAAAATATTCTTGTTTTGTGACCCCAAGGTCTCTCAAATATCGATTTTGAAAGCAATCGGTGCAGTGTCTAAAAAGTTCAACATGGCGGACACGTTTTCAAAATTTTGAGAATATTCATGTTTTGTGATCCCGAGTTCTATCAAATACCTTTTAGAATTTTATTATGTATCATCATATATTTCCGGTCGGGCTTTAATAATAATAATTAATAAGAAATGTAAAAACATTGAATAAGTTAGTACAAATACCTAAATTAAATAAAATCTCGTACCTTGATAAATCAATAAATGTATTTTCTTTCTTTATTTTACCTCAGCAGTCACGACCTACCTTTATGTCAATGACACCAGACGGTGGCGACCTTCAGCGAGCATCAAAGCGACGTGCTCTCACTTTGGACTCGAGGAGGACACTGGATGATTTTTATGCGCGCATTCGAATTTATACAAATTTAAAATATGACAACCGCTCCATAGTAATTACTATGGAAAATGGCGCACGGTTTTCATGCAAAAGCAAAGAATATTTTAATATTTTATGGATTGATATTGTAAAAAACTGAAAAGGTAGCGTTGGGGTTCAACCCTTTTGTGTTTTTATTTAACCACTAAGATTTTAGTCAATTCATTCGAAATACTATAAATGTTGCAAACAGCAAAGGTATATTTTGTGGTTTTGAGAGATTTTATCGAGTTTTTTTTTTGGAAATGAAGGATTATTTCACAAATATAACGTGATAACATTGTAGGTATACCTTTTAAGATTGTAAAATGCTTTTTAAATGTTTTTTAAACGTACGATATCGAAGATTTTTCTTACAAACCGTAACAGTCGTTTTGGCAGTTTTCAAGGACTACACTCTTAAATGCTTCTACAAAGGTAGGGTAGGGTAGAATATTACGCAAACGAAACACTTATTTATTGTTTGTAATATTTACCGTTGTCTACTTTACATGTTTTAATATATGTCTGTGAAATCCATAGACTTAGTATATTTTTGCTATACAAGATCTGTGGTGGAACCTATCTACTGCTAAATAAAATGTCCAAAGATGAATATGTGTTTTAATCGCGTGATCATAATTAAATAAGCAGCCAAAAAATTCAATTGATATAATTTCATCGAAATGTAGTACTTATTTTTTTTTACTTTATTTTAATACTTTTACTGTGCACTTTCAGAGTGCGAGAGTGAAAATGTTGTTAAAACGTTTAGGGGATGCGCAAATGTAGGCACTTTTTGATACCGACACGGCACAACATCACAGGAAACCGAAGTAGCTGTGTCCTGTAGCGGCGATCGGACACAGCTTACGTCTGCGCAGGGAGTGGCTGATTTCATACTGGTTCTATAGAAATCAAATATTCATTGGTGGCTTGTATCCGACACAAGACACAAGTGACCACGTTTGCGCAGTGCCTAAGCGGCGGTTTTACCAAATTTTAAATCAAATTTATTAAACATATATGAAGCTGTAGATATGGCTAAATTACCTCCCCAGATCACGTTAGGAGCTTTGGTGTAACTGGCCACTTCGAGGCTGAAGGCTGACACAGACGTACGAACGATACCGGTATGGCAAAATATATGGATGGACCCGGGGGAAACTGCTAGTGAAATAATGTTTACGTTGAAGGGTAACGTTATAGTTGTTATCAATAATTATGGAAATTTTATGTTAGTTAAAATTGTAGAATATAAGAATTTTACGTATTTGCATGCCTGATAATAAGGCGGGATATATATTCGGACCGATTTTAAATAGCAAGAAAATGATCTTGCGAATACATATTTCTTTTTATTTATACAGGTCGTTGTTTTGGTCAGCGACGAGCGACTCAGGGTCGATAATACAAATGATACTGGTGCTAAAAAAAATATAAAAAAAATACTTTATTTTTTTTAATAATAAAAATAAAAAAATTCAAATTTTGAAAATCATGTAATAAGCTAAAGTGTAGACATAATACTCAAAGTGAGTACGAGGAAGTAAAGGGGTGGGGCGATGGCGGCTTGCGCATAACTCTAGTCTGTGCACGTGCCTAGTAACCATACTTTGCAGTAATTTTATTTCAAATTGAATAAGGTATTTCTCAACATATTTACAGTATTTAATGGAATTAAGTCCATTTTTGGGGAATATATATTTTGTACTACCGCTCCTGGGTCGCTTGTCGCCGACCAAAACAACACCCTGTATAGTAGGTAAATCAAGATATTTATTATTATTATGATATGATAAAAACTGAAGCTATAATATTGTGCACGTTACATATTTCGTATAAGCATAACTTACCAATTTTGATACAGAGCTTTATAATAATAAAGTGATTTTGAATAGAAAATTTAGAAATTTTCGGCTTATTTACAAAAAATATTACATTTAGAGAAAACACGTGACGTAAGCATTGTGCATGTGTTTGTCTATTATTATAAACGTGTATTTTATGTGATTCTATACAGATATGGTTTTATAATGCACGAAAACAATTTTATTCCTAAACTTATTATTTATTTTTACATGAACCGTAAAAAATCGAAAGTCATTTTCTGGCACGTGACGTTGCGTGAACGGAAGAACGAGACGGAGCTATAACACTGACTTAGGTATATAGCGTTTATGAATATAATCGAAAATGACACGTAAATACATGTAATTTAAAGAATCGTTTGTAAGACCGTCGTTGTTTAAATTACTTACAAAGAATACATTTACATCAGCTACCGTTAAAACCCGATATTTTAACCAAAAAACATTGATGATCACACAGGCCAAAAACTGCGAAATCGATATTAATATCACACAAAAAATAAACATAAATATTGCATCACAAATATATGAGGCGAGGCGATTTGAGCGTTACGTCGTTTGTTAATAAAGTTCATTGTACCGTGTTCCGTCGCTACACCCACACGGGGTGTTTCTCGACGAGGGGCGAGCGCCAGTGTTATGGGCGTTGCAACAGGGGCGTTGCTTCACCACTCGCCCACCTGGTTTCCTCCCTGTCCCGCTCGCTGCATTTGTTCGTACAACATGCTGATACGTTGGGGCCCGCCTGAAATGTATTAACATATAATAAGGACTAGTTGCGCCCCGCGGTTTCACCCAGTTACCCGAGGGATATATTGCTTTCCCGGGATAAAAAGTACCATATGTGTTAATCCAGAACATATTCTATTTGTGTGCCAAATTTCATCCAAATCTGTGAGTTTTTGAAGCGTGTTTGAGGTACAAACATCCAAACTCACAAACACACAATATCACAAACATCCAAACATTCGCATTTATAATATTAGTGAGATGAGATACTATATTTACACATCGGAGCCCGGTAGATTAAGCTTGAAACTCCACAATGGTGCCGATTCTGTTGTAAATCGCACTAAACTAATTTTAGTAACATCTCATCTCTTTCTTACGAACATTATTGAAAAAGGATAGAACATATTTTAAGTTGTCAAATTAATCTTTGCCGTCTCATTTTGCGTGTATTTAGGCGTAACCGCGATAGATGGCGACTAAATTTATATTGAAAACAAGCATTGGACTAATTTGACAGGACTAAATTTCTTACATCCTTTTCTTATATTCTTTGTTAGAAAGAGAGATAGTGAGATTAAAATTAGTTTAGTTGTGAACAACAGAATCAGGGCCAATGTTTACTTATAGCCGATGGTGTCTTTCAGCATTATTCGCTATATCTCACGGTTTAGAAGTTTCCTATACTGACCAAAAAAAATTATACTAAGAAAGATTAAGTAACTTAGTAAGAAATATTATTTTATCAACCATGTGAAAAGTTTGAAAACATGCATACCTAGAACCCCACATTTATTTTTATTTTTTTAAGTTGCGAGGCGTATTCGAATTTTCTCATTGTAATGTGGTACCTTTTTGTGTAGTAAATAAAGTTCAATATTATATCGCCATCTTAGAAAGTGCGCGCCACGTCTCGTCGTGTCGAGTCTCAGTGTGAACTGACCCTAATGTTGCAAACAAGCACACAGCCCGCCTGATGGTAAGCGGTCACCGTACTCTATTGCCGCTTGTAACACCAGCGCAATAAGTCGCGCATTGCCATCTCTGCAATAATTACTGAACTAAAACTGGAAAAAAACGAAAAAAGCTCTTTTGAAATCGTACGAATCTGGTTCCAATATGAGGGATGGACTCCCCGACGATGGCGACAGTGACAGCGTGTGTTCGAGCAAAACTCGGTTACCCAAGTTACTATAAATAATAATAAATATAATAGAGATCCTGTCCCAGGATATTTATTATAATAGGACGCGCGTCCCTCGCGAGAACCAACGGGTTAATAAAAAATATTGGACAGGTATTTTTTGTTTTTGTAGAGTACCGTAGTACCCAACTAATATGGCCGTTGTACCTGCGCAGAAGATACATTTTCAAAGCGCGGGAAACGCTATTGGTCGGCAGCTGCCGCCATGTTAGCGCGCGCCGTGCGGAGGGGCATGACTTGCGAGTGAGACGGAACTAACAGCTGCAGTGTATTATGAACCTTATAGTAGTGATCTAAGGTTGATTGTAAGTTTTAAGCATTCTTTCGTTAATCTTCGGGGCCATACTTTCTTTTCTGTGCGAACGAAGTTTCACGACGCGCCATATCAGTTGGGTACTACTGTGCCACAACGTGACATTACGCGGAACATGAACACACCATATCTTCGCATTATTTCGTTTAATTGACAAAAGAAAAAAATACGTGTCTAAAGTAATGACAGACTAAATATAACTTTAAGGAATGTAGCCTTACCTGCGATATATGCAAGTCGTATAGATGCAGCGTGCTAACAGACATGTCTTGTGTTTCTCCGCCGGGTGCTTCGGTGGCGTTGACGCCGAAACCGAGCGCGCTGGCGCCGATTGCCGAACCGACGCCGACCAGCCCTTGGGAACGCGACGCCGAAGCCGACGCCGAACCCGACGCCGACGCCGACGCCTGACCTGGCTCCTCCTCGTCCTCGTCACTTGTTTCGTCCATGTCCTAAATGTTACAATAGGGTACATATTAATGAAATTCGTTCAAGGGTCAGTTCAGAGGGCGTACTACGAAAAACGATACACGATAGTCCGATCATCGTTGTCAATCAATTAGCCAATAGAATTGGTCAAAATTTACATCTCGTCAGTTTTGCTGCAATTCTATTGGTTAATATTCCCCTCCCGCCCTCTCACAGAAAAGAAAAATGCCCGAAAAATTTACTGGTTCATTGAAAATGTGACCATATTACCACAGCCTAAGTAGAAAATTGTAAGTCGGCTCGCGCATGCTCGCGACTTGGTGGCTTTACTTTAGGATATCGTAATACGACCTGACCCAGAATCAAATTTTATTCAATTCTCAAGAATAGATTCTGTTTATCGAACTTTAGCATTATGTCATAGGTGTAGAGTCAAAATTTAATTGTGTTAGCATTTGTGTGATATATTTTTACACATACGTACTATATGTAGTACTGGTCGGTTAACTAAAGCTGGCACGTTCACAGTACTCACACATATGCAATTTCATGATACAGTATGTTTTATTACATTATTCACCACCATCATCATCATCAGCCTATAATGTCCCACTGCTGAGCACAGGCCTCCTTTCATCAGGCTTCCTCCTCAAATGAGGGTGAAAGGGAATGGGCAATACTCCACCTCGCGTGCCCACTGCGGATCGGTGGAGGTAGGCTAGTGGTCAACCTACTGTAGGAATTTTTCAAGCCGCCTAGGAGGCATCCAACTAGCTTAATGACTATCACAATTAAGTAATAACCGGGACCAACGGCTTTACGTGCCTTCCGAAGCACGGAAACGCTCGATTTGAAATACCACTAGGCGGTCACCCATCCAGGTACCGACTACGAAGGTGGTAGCTTAACTTTGCCGATCGATTGAGAACGGCTAATCATGCTACACCACGAGCGCTTCCTTACATTATTGCTTCTAACTAATTACAGGTCGGTTATCTAAAGCACAAGCGCAACGTGTAAACGTGTTGAACGTTTACACGTTGCGCTTGTGCTTTAGTTAAACGACCTGTATAAATAGTTATCTGCTATCTATAGTAGGTGCAAGCTCTGCTTAGTTTGGGAAACATATGACCATAATGTGAGGTATTTCCCTGGATATTTTTTTTTTTTTTTTTTTTCTGCGCTAATCTGCGATCAGTCTTGAGACTATGAGCAGATGTGTTAAGAGGTTGCTCTCATTTAAGGGGTATTCCCCAGTGGGAAGCCCCTTTTTCATTTTACCACCGTGCTTCCAAGTCTTGGATATCATGGCGCTTAAGGCGTTTGGAGTATGTCACTTGTGTGAGCTCGTTGGCTAGGTCATTAGGGTGGCTTTGGAGCCGACCTTTGTAGTTGGAGGCAGATTGTTTTATCTCCTCCTTGACTGTTTTAATTTTTAGTGCCTCATGTATTTCATCATTGGTGGCAAACCACGGTGCACTAGATATTGTTCTCAGAATACCATTTTGCAGTCTTTGCATGATTGAGATACTTGAGTTGCATGCGCTTCCCCAGAGTTGAATACCATACATCCATGCAGGCTTGAGAATAACTTTGTAGATAAGAAGCTTGTTGTCAGTAGAAAGCTTGGAGTTGCGAGCCAATAACCAGTGCACTGTCCTGAATCTAAGATTCAACTCGTCACGTTTTGTTTTAATGTGCTTCTTCCAAGTGAGCCGTCTATCCAGGTGTAAGCCAAGGTATCGGACAGAGTCGCTTTGCGGGAGAGTATTGTTTCCCAATGTCACAGGTGGGCAGTTTCCTTTTCTTAGGGTGAATGTGACATGGATGGATTTGGATGCACTTGCTTTGATGCGCCATTTTTGGAGCCAGTGATCTACCTTGCAGAGGCTGGTTTGTAGGATGTTAGAAGCTGTTTTGGGGTCTGTGCTGCTGGCCAGTAACGCGGTGTCATCAGCGAATGTTGCTATAGTTACCTCTTCTGTTTCTGGGAGATCAGCAGTGTACAAGGTGTACAAGACTGGTCCTAGGACAGAACCCTGTGGTATCCCTGCCGCAATATTGTTGAAATCAGAGGTATCTCCACCTTCCCGTACTTGGAAGATACGCTCAGAGAGGTATGAAACCATCAACGGATAGTAGCTGTGTGGCAGGAATGTTTTGATTTTGCAGAGTAAGCCTTTGTGCCACACTCTGTCGAAGGCCTGTTGGATGTCCAGGAACACAGCCGAGCAGTACTCCTTTGTTTCTAGAGTATTCCTTATTTTTTCACATACGCGATGAACTTGTTCGACCGTTGAGTGGTGGGGTCTAAAGCCAAACTGATGTCTGGGAATGACATCATTGTTATTCAGTATAGGTGCTATTCGACCCAGGAGGATCTTCTCAAAAACCTTAGATATGATAGGTAGAAGACTTATTGGCCTATAGGATGCAATATCTTCTGGCGGCTTACCTGGTTTCTGTATCATTGTAATAATAGAAACCTTCCATATGTTGGGAAAATATTGCACTCTAATTACACCATTAAACAAAGTTGTAAGGAATACCAAGGCCTTTCTAGGGAGTTGAGAGAGGATTTCCTTGGTAATCAGGTCGAATCCTGGGGCTTTGTTACTTTGTAACTTTTTAATGGTGTTCATCACTTCACGCACTGTAACCGGTCTTGGAGGTGGGGATAGCTGGAAATCTTGGTTCAACGTTTCATCAATGTCTCTTTCAAATTCTGCACAGTTGCTCTCGTGTGGTTTAAAAATGTTGGCGAGGTGGTTTGCAAAGGCATTGGCTTTAGCTTTACCATTTTTAGCCCAGCCATTGCTAATTCTTATTGCGGGTTTATATTGTTGGGGTCTGTTTAGGGACCTTGTAAGTTTCCAGAGTGAATAGTCTGTTGAATTTGTGGCAGTTAGACTTTCTAGCTTGTTCTGGAGAGTCCCTGGATATTAGAGTAAGAAAATTTTAAGTATACTCACAGGTAATCGATATGTAGTTTGTCTGTTTTGCGGGTAATACGATAAAACAGCGGGTAGTGGAGTGACAGCACCAAAAAGACTCTGCTGAATATATGAGCCTAGCATTGTTTTATTCTGAAACATAAAATAGATACATAACACTTAATTATTACACCATTTATTGCAACCGCGGCTACAGAAACTGCCCCAGGCGGACTGTAAAACTTGTTAGACGATTTCATTGTAAAAACACTGTGCGGTTTCAAAGGGCTGTGAGATTTCAGTGCCTAACATATTGCAACCGTAGTTAAAATGTTCGAGCAACCGACCCTAAGGCTAGGAACTCACGAAGCGATGTGAGTGACCGCGACCCGCACGGTCCTACTAGTTGCCCGCTAGTTCAGCGGGACCCGCAAATAAGCTTTTTATGGTGACTGTACTTTTTTGTCTGTACTTGTATTGTCATCCAATATACTAATATATACCAAACTTCAGGTCAAATTTAACTTGCAAGATTCGAATAAAGACACCGTTGTCACAGAATATCCAATAGTACTACGTACAGAAAACCCGCTTCGAAAACGACATTTAAATAAAAAGCGAGTCTTGGAACGACGTAATAAGGCGCAATCAAGATCGCGCAGCGCTGCGCGCCTAAAATTATATTCACCTACAACTTCCTTCTAGGGTTGTCTAATGACGTATTATGAATCTTCAATATTTCCTTATCGGTTATGTATTATTCTCCTTTCGTGAATAATGACATTTAAAATATCCTAGCTAACTAGTATTAGAGCAGAAAGTTATTTTTAAATGTCTGCATATTTTAATCTAAGTTTTAGACCTATACTGATACTTTGTATACTGAATGTGTATTCTGTCTACGAAACTGAATACAACTATTTTGGGGAAGGGTTTTAGTAACATACATGCAAAACGGGCCTATTAGATCTTGCCGTCCTTAATAAAGTCAGAAAGGACATTAGGACAATACAATGAAACAACTACAAAAAATCTAGTTCTATGAAAACAACGATACCAACACAAAATAGTGTTAAAATAACAACAATAAACACTTTATATGAGTACGTAGGTATTTATACCCACACGCGTCTTTCGCTGCGGGCGCGTTGCAACCTACTAGCGTTGGTCCGGTAGACCGTCGGCGCGCAATCGTACCTAAACATGGGAGTGAGACAGGCCTGCCGTTGTGTCCTTAACTCTTTCAAGGGGCAATGTATACGTTTCTATAATAAAGTACCCAAAGAAATCCAAGAGCTACCTATACATAGATTCAAAAAGATAGTTAAACAGAAGTTATGCACGAAAGGGTACTATAAAGTTTCTGATTTTGTAGATGACAAGAATGCATTTGAATGAATTGTTCGCTTCGCAGGCTATTGTTATATATATTTTGTAATTGTAATACTTCTATTTACATATTAAAAAAAAAACACTTGCTGAGTTTCTTGCCGGAGTCTTCTCAGTTCAAGTTGTATTTGGAACCGGTGTAGAGCCATTTGTTAACGTTCATAAGGGCCTTATCAGGGCCTAAATTGAATAAATGCTTTTTGAATTTGAATTTGTGTGTAGTGTACTCACTTGTTGATTGGTGGCAGGTAAAGCCTGGTGCATGCTCTGTCGCAGCGAGCGCAGGAAGTGTCTCTGCGCGGGCTCGGCGGGCTGCCACCCGGGGTGCCGGCACGAGAACGCCACCAGGGACAACTCTGTCTTACCACCCTCGCCCTGCTCGTACTGAGGGCCTGCATTACAAACAACATACCATACAATCTATACATTATAATATTTTTTGTATTACGTCTTCTTTTAGTCAGCCTCGGATCTACGCTACGATTTTTTTCGAACCGGCTGGGCTATTGCGTATTTTTGATGGTAATCGTAACGAACACCATTAATTATTTCATCCAATGACGCGTACGCGTTATGACGCGACGATGACCATTCGTGGGCCCTGATTGGATGAAATTCATTAATTACCACCAAAGTTACGCGGTAGAGCCCCAGGGCAATAACTTGATTGTAGCGTCTCCTCTCCAACGTTTGAGAATTATGTTTCACAAAAGAAGTAGATACTAATAAAAAAAAAAACATTATTTTCAAAAGAATCTTAATTATTTTTTTTTATTGTATTTGCAGGGTAAATGGACTTTTTTGTAATAACGGGACATCTAACTTGTTTTTATTTATTCTACTCCGAGCAGTAAAAATCGGTGTTATATTAATAGATTTTTTTGTTGTACAGCGGAGCTGCGAGCATCTACAAAAACCATTTAAAAAAAACCCTAGATCCGGGTCTGCTATGTTTGGCCACAATCTCATCATGGTAAGTGATGATGTGGCCGAAAGTGGTAAGCACACAAAGCATAGAAGGAACTGGCTTTGAAGTGCAGCTGTCGGAACACACTGATAGATTGGCGACGGGTTTAAAGTTCAGGATTACTGTTACGACCTTCAACGAGACTATGGACCTATGTTGTAATCACCATTTCGTTATCTTGGTAAAATGTTATGTTATTTCATGTGGTGTGTACAATAAAATATAATCTATCTATCTATGACTTACCACGGTCAGATTATGTATATCGATCGATGTATTTTATCATGGATTACTAAATAAATATCAAGATCTAATACTTCCTAGACTAGTCAGTTAACCATAATTGATACAAATGTATAAATTCAACTTACATTTTGCTTTTTCTCTGGATTTGCCGGCTTGCCAATCTGGGTGGCCGTGTCGTCGGATGTCGAGCTACAGAATTAGAAATGGAATAATTTTTTGATTTTCATTTAAATTATTGGTAATATACAGTCAGCGGCAAAAGTATCGTGTCACATTACACACCTCATAATTTTCATAAAATCTGTCAATGGAATGTCGATAGATTTATAAAAGAGCAGTTAAGTACTAAAGTGACCACTATAATACTTCCATCAACCCACAATGAGCATGAGTGGTGGAGCATGTACCCATTCCCTTTCAGCAGTGGGAAATTATGGGTTAACATTTTTTTTATACCACTAAGGTGGCAAACAAGCATACGACCCGCCTGATGGTAAGCGGTTACCGTAGCCTATGGACACTTGCAACAGCAGGGGTATCAACGCGCGTTGCCAACCCTGCAGAAATCTCTTCACACCCTTTTTGAAGAACCCCATGCTGTACTCCATTGGGAAAACCGCGGCGGAGAGCTCATTCCACAGTCTGAGCGTCCGCGTAACATAAATATAATAAAGTGACTTTTCTGACAGATTAAACTAGAAGTCAGTATGTTTTCTCACAAATCTATATAACATACGTATCAATTAACGAAAGCTTTTACAAAAAAAAACTCGAGGTCAAATAGTGATAAAAAAATGTTTACCTGTGCGAATGAGCAGACATCGCCAATACCCAGTACGCTAACAGTGAAGTTGCGGTAAAAGTCGACGATATCGAGCGCTCGCGACCGCAGCGAGAGTAGCACCAGGGGACACAGTAGCGGACTTAGCAGCTCGAATATTATATACACCTGCATTCAATACACAAATCTATCACCTATGTTAAAAGTTTAGTTTAACACAACATTAGGACACTGGAAGGACACACCAAATATTAAGATGCAGTGATTGGTCTAAAAGCATTGACTTTAAACAGTTTGAATTAGTTGCAGAATTGGATTGCTTGGTTTACTAATCTAAAGGGATTTTTCTTCGATTCAAAGTAAACTGTTATCAATACTTAAAAATAAAGTATTTAGTATTATTATTATTACTAAGTGTTATTTTTACCGCTCTGAATTGGAACAGTTGTTGGAAATGTGCGGCGACGTCCTTAGTGTGGGCGCGTCCTCTCCACGCTGCGGGCAAATAGTGCACGTGTCCGAGCACTTGCACGAACAACTCCTCGCCCCGCCCCGGCCCTGTGCAACCTCCTCCCAGCCGTTCCTCGTCGCCTATCAACGCCCTGGACAAGGAACTTTTACTATACAACGTGGGACTGAAAGGGTAAGTTTCAGCTCAAAATAAATTACTTATATAATAATTGCTTCCAAGGTTATTGAATTAAAATCATAACCAATGTGTCACCGATCAATGTGGTTCATTATCTTTTCACGTCACATGCTAATATTATTATATTTTCTATTTCGCAATCTGTGCGCCTAGTAACAAACAAGTCGTGTACTTTATACCTTTTCCGTTACACGTGTTATACTTGTGACACTGCAAGTATAATACTCGCGACATTTATAACAGCTCAAGTCATTGGGGAGGCATAGCACGAAATTATGTTGTAGCCTTTATTCGTCGTTGCCACATCCTGATCTAATCAATATTGTTCGTCGAACATCCAATGGCAGCCTATCTTTTGGATCGCGGTTAAAAAATAACAGTGACATCAATTGTTATTATAGGACGCGTGACCCTCGCGAGAACCAACGGGTTAAGGATTTTTTTGCAGAGGTGTCACCATTGAACTATTAACCCATAGAAGTAGTAAACGTTCTTTTGTTTGAAATCTATTCCGCCAATTCCCCAACATTGTGATTGGCTAAGACAAGGACATACTAAACATTTAGATGCAGTCATTAGTCGGTACTGTTATTAATCAGTGCAAAAGCACTGACTAAGTGATTTTTCCTCGATGGGTATCGCCTCAACAAATGAAAACTGTTAGTAAATACTGGATAATGTTTAGCTTACCTAGCGCCAGCCAACACGCAACCCAGGATGGTTATGATGCTGAGCACATGTTCCACAGTTAGCACGTCTTCATCATACACTGAGAGCACGACGAGAACACCCAGAACACTCGCCGACAGGAATACTATATTCCTAAAAACATGGATACATGGGTTACGCTATCGTAGGAAGATTATGTGGTGGTCAAGCCACATATTTCGCACAAGCATTTGTGGTACGCGGGAGGTCAGACCACCACCCTGGACTGTATATGATGTCGATTATACGATCTTAATTTTAAGGAAATTCGCTGAGTCGCATAAGAGCATTGCAGTTATTTATATTGTTTATGCTGTGTATAGGCCTGTGTTTGACCGCAATCTCACCATGGTAGGTGACTATGTGGCCGAAGGTGGTAAGCACAAATAGCCTGGAAGGAACTGGCTCTCAAGTGCAGCTGTCGGAGCACACCGATAGGTGCTTGGCGACAGATTTTCAATTTGAGGGTGGTCGGCAGGTAGGTGGGTACTACAATAGACCCTACCAACGGTTTCCACACGATGTTTTCATTCAGCGAAAGCTCTCGTCACGGCATCAGATGTCACTACCACTGAACTCTTAATAATTACTTAATTAGAAAAAAAATATGTTTATTCGCAGAGCAGGCATGCAAATACATAAAATTATTAAAAACTAGGCCTATGCTCATAAATTTATCTACATCGACATAATTATATCATGATACACCTGGTGTTGCAGGCAACATCGTCATAATAGCGACGCATTCAAAACGTAGGTGTGAGTTTATTTTGCAACATTAAAGCGAATAGCGGGCTAGATGCCAATGTTTCACGTTTTATTTTTAACAAATGCGCAACATTAAAAAGTTATTGTCAACTTTTCAGATCACACCATTGACTTAAATATGACATCGGACTGATCTTGCTACGCGAAGTCAAATGCGCGCCACATCAACTAGCTTCTCATCGTTCATACCCAGGCTCACTCTCTACCTCTACGCCCAGCGTAGTCTAGGAATATAAGGCCCACTTGCGTCCACCTGGATTAAAATTTAATACTATACCGATACCAAGGCTTTACCTGTAGGACCAGCATATTCACTCTTTCTAACCACTACATCTCACCGCCCACGCTCCCCTGAAGTACTTTTACTTACTCATACGCACACATATAATTATTAAATTAAATAGTATTTTTTTCTTGTTTGTATAACTAAAATATAATTTATCTTTCATTGTTTGTATAAAATAATTGTTGTCTATAGCGACACAGTAGTGTCTGTCATACAGTTTTAAACTAATACGGACACCATTGTTATTCTACCAAAATACAGAAAACACAATTGATTGTAATTAAATAAGTTAAAAGTAGACAGCATGTGTAAATATTTTAGATCCTAAATGAATAGTATAAAATAAAAATCCTACAATGGTCTTGACCTCTCGAGGAGGGTACCCGTCTAGCTGGATTGGTATCCCTCAAGTTGAAAATCTATCTCCAAGCACCTAGTGGTGTATTCCGACAGCAGCACTTGGAAGTCAGTTCCTTTATAGGCTTTGTGTGCTTACCACTTTCGGCCACATCATTCTTACATGGTGAGATTGTAGCAAAACACAGAATCATAATAAAAAATACTAGGTATGAAATTTGAAGATATGGTGAAATTCCTCAACGGAAAAGAGCAAAAATATCGCGAATGATATATTATTCAGTATTGTCGACAATTATTAATAATGTGCATATCCTCGATTGACAAATAGAGATTTTGAATACACAATATTATTATGAGACTAAAATGTTCCACAGCTGGGCAATAGATACACAAGACACAACAAATTATAAAATTAAATCTTTCGCAAAACGCATTTCAACAAAAGAGTATCATGTGTTCCGTAGAGAATCTCAAAATATACCAAAATGGATGGCATAACGCATTCCATCAAAGTTTTGAAAACGGTGGCTTGTACTTGCATTCAGATTTTATCAGACATAAATCTAAATAGGTGACGCGAGTGCAGTGACGGATTAACCCTTAATCAAATTAAGCAATTGCCTAGGGCATCACGTCTGGGGGGGCACCAGAAGAAGCACAAAAAAATCCGTCCTTAGGGCATCACGTCTCACTCACGTCACCAAAAACCACACCAAAAAACGTTTATAAGACTAATTTGAAAATTCGCGCGTTTTAAGTTGACCTAGAGTCCGACCTAGACTCATAACCCCGCTCATCATATTTTACAAAAAACTTATGTTTTTAGGTGGTAAAGGTTTAAAGACCGATTCTAGTTGACATACGGATAGGGGGGCCCACAGGCGTGGATTGCTTAGGGCATCAAGTAGTCTTAATCCATCACTGCGCGAGTGTATGTACAGTTGGATTAGAGCTGCTACGTCGTTATTTTCTAAAGTACCTAATTACACTCAGATTAGAAATGCATATACTTTTTCAAAAATACACTTGCCTCTTTACGCATATCGATACTAAGAAAACTGCTAATTAAGCAGGCGTAAAGTCCCGTAAGCTAAGTTCCCCTGGTATTGCAAGCGTCCATAGGCTGCGGTAACCGCTTACCAGGCTCAGCGGCATCAGGCGCGTCGTATGCTTGTTTGGTACCTTAGTGGTATAAAAAAAAATACTTACTTGGCAATAACAGTGGTGATTGGCGATGAGAAGCTGCCGAGATACTTGGTGGCGGGCTTGTGGGCTCTGTTGAGCCGGTCTCGCAGTTCATGCTCGAGCTCGTTGAAGTGCCTCAGAGTGACCCGCGCGTACAGAGACCACGTACGTAGACCCAGCGATGCGGGGGAACGCTTTATCAACTGGAAACGTTACGATTTATCAACACACTATCACAGGGGTCGGCAACCTGCGGCTCTTTCGATGTAAAGTTACGGCTCTTCAGATCTATAAGCATTTTTTTTCATCAAAACCCTTTAAAGTCATTCAATCGGTTCATTCGGAGTGCTGACGATTTTCGACATATTCGTGCGAGCAAGCGTTTTCTTGCATGAATTAAATAATAAAAAACAGTTTTTACACAGCTAGAAATAATGTAGCTATTTAAAAACTTGGAAATTTTAAATGTAAGTTTGGTTCTTCCGTCTCAAAGGGTTGCCGACCCCTGCACTATCATATATCTATCTATAACTATAAAAAGTCTTGTCCTAACTGAATGATCTATCAAAGCTAAGCTCAAACAACTGGGTATGGGTGGCCAAATCCTAAAATATAGAGAATAGCGAAGGAGCCGATTTTGATAAAAACTAAATCTGTATAACTGCGTCGCTACTGCGTATTTTTGGTGGTCATCGTAATGAACACCATTTACGATCTTCATCCAATGATCTCAAACGTCAAAATGACACTACTCCTATTACCACAACCTAACCCTTCCCTACCACTCAATTCATCAGCTAACATACCTCAGCATAATTGAAGAAAAAGTAAAGTATCTGCCACGCCTGTATGAGAGGTGAGAACAGTAGATTGAACAACGCCAGCCATAGTATCTGTCGTTCCAGTTGCCTCGCGAGCAACATTCGCTTTGAATGGTCCTTATAGCATTCCCGTAGTTGCCAGCAATTCTCCCACGGACTCCATGGACTGTCTGCAATGATCAGGGCTGTTTAGAACTCCTCGCGCACCCAAATTCGTATGTCCGAATTCAATTAGGTAAAATACTGAATCAAATGGCTTTGATTTCGCTATTTAAACATCTGAATTGTCAAATTAAGAATGCCTCTGTCTCGCTCGTCCAATAATGCGACTATCTGTGGCATTCTTAGAGAAAGTTTTGACTATGTGTTTGCACTGTGGCTTAAAAGGGACAAACATTTATTTTCTCACAGGAAATAAGCAAAGGATAGTATTATAGAGGAATAACTTACAAAATAGAAGAAACTCTAAATTCCATTTTAAACCCTTGGATAAATAATGAAAATCTCCAGCACAAGGCACATGTATCTGCAGTGGCAGTAAATTTTTGTTCACCATCGCCACCATATAATTGTTAAATCTGCAATAAAGCCATTCATACAGCTTAGGTTCGTCTTAGACTTATCAATCATCAAGTAATATAAGCGCAATGAAGAAGAACACATTTTTTTTAAATATAAAAAGCGTTTTTTTTTTATACCACTAAATCGGTAAACAAGCATACGGCCCACCTGATGGTAAGCGGTTACCGTAGCCATATGGACGCTTGCAACACACGAAGCATCGCTCACGCGTTACCGACCTTCCCCTCCTCCCCTATGAGCTCTGGCGACCTTACTCACGCGCAGGAACACAACTTTACACAACATAAAGTTATTTGGCTGCGGTATTCTGTAAGGTGGAGGTACTTCCCCAATCGAGGTGGTCTTTGAGCGAATGAACGCTATGCTCTACCTCTCTTATCTTATCTCGCGTTTTCTTTATGTTACAACAATTTTGTCTACTAGATTCTAGACAAAATCGGTATCATTTTGGATATTTTACCTGAGTATTCTATGATATATATCTAATTCATTGATCTCTTGTTTATGGACACACATATGGTGTTCAGGTTGGGCTTCTCTCACTCTGTCTTGTATTGTCGACCAGTTAACCCACGCTAAATCACTCTGTAATAAAATTGTTTTAAATATATGAGTTTTAAATATATGACCTTACAGAAAAAAATATTAATTAACATAATATCGAGAAAATACAGGAAGTCAGTTTATATATGAATAATAATTTTTATTTTAAAAGACTTACCTCTTTGATCTTCAAAGCGTGCTTATAAAATAACTTTGTGTCATATGCATAATATGCATGGTATATTGATAAAACTAATCGCATTGCCCAAATTATTGCACTTATTGTGACCAGGCACCACCTAGAACAAAAATATATCAATCAGTTGACTCACAAATCCAGGATATAATTATTTCCTATGTAGTTGGATGGCCAACAGGTTTATAAGTATTTATTTATTGAGTCCCACTAGTTGTTGTTCCATTATAACTTATACAAGGTACATAAAAACTGTATAAATGTACCACATTTGAAAGCAGACATTCTTATAAACATTATGTAACGTTGGTAAAGATGTACTTTAAATTATAAGTGTGGGATCAAGTATAAATGTTATCAACTGGTTTATGGACACGCGTTGATTTATTATATCACTAACAATTCAATACTTAGCCTTTGGCCTACTTATATATTATTTATTTGTATCATTACAATAACTGCTCATAATGTAAGGCACTTTATTTTATAAATAGCAATATTGTGAGTCTAATAATCTTCTTTTCGAAAGCACAGGTTCATTAAGGGAGAAAGATAGCATATGGTCTGCCTCATTCCTTTTGTTATATGTAAAGAACTGGTACCTATATACATATTTTTCTATTCTAAAATAATAATTATTGTTCTCTCTAATAACTGCATTTATAGGCATAGCTCAGCACTGAGTAGGTTCCTGCAGTAGTGGAGCGGTGTGGGAGGGTGTGTTTCATTACGTCAAATGACTAATACTCAGTTATGCGCTATACCTGTAATTTCAATACCTGTCTTTATAAAACTCTCCCATAATATACTTATTTATACACACCCACACACACACACACCCCTCCCACACACTCACCACTATCGCTGACACACCCAGCACATACCCATTATTCGCATATTGATATAGTTATTTATTTCATTAAAATATTTTTTTTTTGTTTTTCTTAATATTAATTTTAACATTTTCTCAAATCTTTATATGATTACTTCAGTCAGATATTCTAAATTTGTATCATCGATGGGAAGAATCTGGCTCCTAAAATACAGGACTTTCCTAGTTTAGGAGCCAGCGCTCATAAGCTTTTATGTCCATGTATTTTGATAAATAAAGATTTATTATTATTTATTATTATATAAAAAATCTTTATCAGTTCAGTTCTCTTTCGAACACAGTCATACTTTCATAAACCGTTCATCAAATTGCAATAGAACTTTAGTGAGCAGAATGAGAAAGATTTTATAACATATAAAAAAACATGAGTTGCAGCCTGGACTACAATTTTATGATCATTTTAACACTGGGTAACACATATGTATATGCTTAAGCTGTAATGCCACCTACATTGTATAACTTCCCAAATGTGTAATACTTTTGTTATTTGTACTATGTCAGTGTAAACAATAAAGAATATTTCATTCATTCATTCATGTATTACAAAATGAAGACGAGCAAGTTAACAACATGTTATAAGCAGCACATTGATTGTTTGTCAAAGCAAAGGTAAGTGACTTCTATGGAATTCTGTGGTGAATCATTCTATGAAAAGTTCAATTTCAGTAGATACTTGTACCATAAAGCTACCATTGCTTTATCATGAAAAAAGTCATAAGAAAAATAGTGAAGCACTTACCACTTCCATGATATTCTGTCTACACATTCTGAAGTTGAATAAATAACATCATTTAAACTTAATTTATCACTCCTGTTAGCATCTGGATCATTTCTAAACAATTTTGGATAATCAACACAATGTACCAAAAATGTGGAAAACCATACTATGAAGATGAATTGAAGCAAATAAAATAAATCTGACATTATCATTGGATAGAAACCACCGCGTACATAATATCTGTACATTCTTGTAAAAAATGAATCTAGGTCTTCTATGTGAGTCCATCCTCCTGGAACAAAAAAATATAAACATACTGTTAAGGTACACAATTATTCAGGAATATAATCACATATTTTTAAAGAGATATAGTATGTATTTATGTTATATATTCCAATTCTTACTTATGGCTCCATCGTGTTAACAATGATTGTGCCAATGTCATGGTTCGACTGAGCAACAGGAGAAACAAATATGTACTCAATATTATAAGATTTTGTTAAAAAAAAACATTTTAAATACAAGTTTTTATACATGACTGTACTTTTTGTTGACTGTACTTGCATTGTCTTCCAATATACTAACATATACCAAATATGAACCGAGTCAATCCAACCACTGGAAGTGGTTGAAATTAGACTTGCAAGATTTGACCTGAACATACATACGTTGCAAGTTAATAAAAACTGGTAATCATAAATGGATATAGTAATCTAGTCGCCTTCAAGTTTTATTTTGTGTATGGAGAAAAAAATAGGAAACTTTTAATCAATTTAATATGATTGAGTAGCTTTGTAAGTCTGTAAAATTTTGTTACACAAAAAAATAGTTACTTAATTTGTTTAAGTAAAGCATTTTAATACTATTTTATCTAATATTATATTATTATTATCAGAATCCCACAGCCAAATAACATTATGTTGTGTAAAGTTGTGTTCCTGCATGTGAGTAAGGTTGCCAGAGCTCATAGGAGAGGGAGAAAGGTCGGTAACACATGAACGATGCTTCTTGTGTTGCAAGCATCCATATGGCTACAGTAACCGCTTACCATCAGGCGGGCCATATGCTTGTTTACCGACTTAGTCGTATAAAAAAAACTAAATACTATTAAACATAATTTGTAGGTCCCAATAATATCACTTTATTGGCTTATCTTTTATAAATAAATAATAATAGGTACTGCCAATAGTTCTATAAGCAGGTCATCATAGTAGGACAGCCTACATGAAGACAGAGGAAATAGTTGCTCATATAGGGTTGCCAGGCATCATTTAGACTTTTTGTCTGGCCAAAATGTCTATGATGCATGTTTGGAATAGATTGCCATGGTGTTTTACATGTCACTACTATCCAAATGATCGGCTTTTTCAATGGCCTAATTAATACTTTGGCTCACGGTTAAAAATATAACAATTGTTATAATAGGATGCGCGTCCCTCATGAGAACTGACAGGTTAATCATCAGGCAACCCTATGCCCATGTCATCCTAGCACTTGAAAGTTGTGGCTGAGCACTGGGTGCTAATCCTCAGCTTTGCTTGTGCATACTTTTGAATAGAGCCACCCTGGCTACAATAGACAGCATTCTTCATGCAAAAATAGCCTAACCAAACTGCCTACTTGCACAAAGTAGATCCTAAAACAAGCAACCCTTAGCTTCATTGCAGTGGGTGACAGGATACATTGTCTGAATGTTTGCATTTCTGTCAGAAGGATGTATGACTGTGTGTTAATTAGTTTTTTATATAAATTGATTTTGTAATGTTAATAATTAATATGATCAATTGCTGAAAGTAGTTAGATGTAAGTAGGTAACGTTATCATGATTATAAATTGTTATTTGTGCAGGAAATAATGTGTACACCATTGTTATTAGTAATAAATACTATGTCAAGTAAGGTTTACTTCGATTATAACAATTTACAAGAAACAATATAAATGCAACAAATGATTTTTGATCGTGTTTTTGATTGAGAGTTGTTTTCATGTAAAGGTACCTTATTAATTTTTTCAATGTCATGGATTATGCTACATAAAAACATTAGATGAATGATGTTGCAAAAACAAAAGCTATTTATTAAATATATCAATATCCTCTAATAAGTTTGTAAAATTAATAAAGTAGAATTGTACTCGAAATTATTAAAAACACTAGCCATGTGGTTTTTTTCGCATTTGGCATAATGTATCAAGTACATGCAAGAACAAAGAGTAGACAAAGTAAAATGTTGATTACCTTTATTTTTAGGTACTTTGTGAATGATAACGTTTGTAGTGTCTTCGTGTTCGTGATCCAGGGTGATCATCGTCGGGGCAGCATTTGTGTGGTCCGCCAAATTTGCCAGTGGCGGAGTTAATTCGTTGTTCAGTGCGCTATACGTAACATCTCTCCTACCGAAGTGGGACATCTTCACACTTCAACTATTATTAATTATATATTGTTACTACGTCGTATCAAAGCATATAGGCTATTCACAATCAAATCATTATGGATTCAGTGCCATAAATGTAAAATTTATTTTACCAAAATAACACTTCGATATTGCAAACAAAGAATTTGTTTCACTTCAAATATTAACTATATAAGACGCTTGATTTTCACATCCTACATAAATTACAAATATTTTTAATAAAATAAGTTCAATGATACAAAGAATTTTTTATGTTCCCAATAATAATAAGATCGAAATACTTCGCACACAAATAAGATGAAATGACGAACGAAAATAAACCACGGACACGGATGACAGCTGTTTGCTCCTTTTTTTTTTTGTTAATATTTGTTCATGACCATGGATAAAGTCCTTCAGTCGCATACATTTTATTTATAATAACACTGCATGGACGTAATATTAACACTGTAATTTTCACATAGTCCGCATGATCAGTCACCGTCCAGTCATGTTTTAGTAAAGTGGTGGTCATTGTACTAAAACTATTCACGGACTTTTTGAGACAACTTGTAAAGTCACGATACACATCATTCATTTCATTTTACTTCACTGATGCATATAGATTGATCTTTATTGGATAAAATACCACCGATGCAATAAAACTCAAAATACACGAATTTATGAAAATAAAAGCAACGTCACTCTGCAAGTTCCCGCCAAAAAGTCGCTGACATAAAAAGTCGTATTCCCTAAGAAGGCTACTATAATGAGCCTATTTTGGATCTTTGTTTTAATCATGTTTTAGGATTTTCACTGACGTACTGTCACTCTACGGTCGCTGATGTCCTTTGACTAAATACTCAAAGCAGCAAAATAAGTCAAAAATCGTATGAATACTATTTACCTACATCTGGCAACCCTGATTTGGTTTGATACTTTTTTTTTCTTTACCATGAAACAAGTCTGGCTTCCAACTTGCTTGCCAACTTCCGCTTCATACATTCTAGTACATTGTGATACATGTGTGCAAAGTTGGTCATTACACATGAAGCGCGGTATTAAGTGGGTGAGCCGCAGGCATGGATTATTAAATTCATGGCCGCAGGCGAAAGCGATAAGTGAGCCGAGAGTGTAATAATCAATGCATACGCGTGTCATATGACGTTTTTCAACACACTTGCGAGGAAAAAAGCAGACCTGTAATGTGCTTTTTACCCGACTGACCCGGAAGGAGGGTTATGTTTTTCGAGTGTATGTATGTATGTATGTATGTATGTATGTATGTATGTATGTATGTATGTCTATTTCTTTGTGCCGCTCTGCAGCCTAAACGGCTTGATGGATTTAAGCATATGAGGTGTCGTTAGATTCGTCTTGACTGGGGGAGTGTCATAGGGTATATTATTTTTACATAGCGCCTAAGAATAAAAAAATAGGGGGGTATTAAAAATAAATGTTTCGTTATTATAACAATATGGGTATCAAATGAAAGCTTGTAAATAGACCATTCCATATATGTATATATTGTAATACTTTTATGCTACCATTTTGACGTAAACTGCAAAAAAACACGTTTAATGCAAGGACAGTAAGTAGGTACTGAGTCGTTACCATACGTAAATCACAGATTTGCGATGGTTGTTAGCGTTCCTTTACCGTACCGCTAATTTACTTACTAATACATACAACATTTTTCTGTATAAAACTAAAAAGTCTGAAATAAATTAAATTATTAAAAGAAACAAAAAACCCGACTGCGTAAAACATAAATTAACTGAAAAGAGAAAAACAAGCTCTTAAATCTATAGAATTTTGATTATAACTTGAATTTTATAAGGTATTGCAGTCGGGGATAAACAAATATTACAAAAAAATACATACTTAGGTTATTGGTTGTCTCCGATTGCAATACCTTATAAAATTCAAGTTATATTCAAAATTCTATAGATTTAAGAGCTTGTTTTTCTCTTTTCAATTAATTTATGTTTTACGCAGTCGGGTTTTTTGTTTCTTTTAATAATTTAATTTATTTGATAATCATCAATGAGAACGTTAACAAACATGGCACGCAAGTATTGTTTTTGACAGCGGTGTGCTGTCAATCTGTTCTACCCGTTCAAATTAAGAATGCTTGGTCTACACCAAGAATTGTATAATATATAAGATTTTTGGTGTACACCTACGGTCTACACAAATATCACTTGCAGTGAGGTACAAACTTATCTTTATCGGGATTATACTTATCATAAAACTGTGCGGTAATGTAAAGTCAAAAACACTAGTGCGTAATAAACTGCATTATGTTACTAAAACAGTTCAATAAATGTCACTTTACAAGAGAGTGTGTTAAAAAATATTATAGTGACAGCGTTAACAACGTTGCCTTGCGCGAAGCGTGAGCAGTTTCCATATAGATGCATTCACAGATATAGGTAGGTATCGTACACTAGTTGATTTTGATTTACTGTCAGACTAAATGTCGATATGGATTCCTTGTATTAATCGAATTCAATAAATAAATATAAAATATTTAACATAAATAGATAATATAAAATGACTTAAATGATTCCAACTCTAAAGTATGAAAAGAGTCGCGGCAGCTCAGTCGGCTCAATTCGATGTGCGGCTCGCATTGACCATAGAGTACATTTGTATGGCATTGACCGCGCACGCATATCGTGAACTAGAGGTAGGTACAAATTGAGCTGATCTGCGAGCTGATTCATTGAACCGGCTCACACACTTGAGCCGTGAGCTATTATGCAGCTCGCGTATTTTTGATGAGTTACACACCTCTACACGGTGTGTAGTTAGTTACTGAACACAGCCCAGAGTGTAATGATCTAGCGATGGGTAACTAGCCGAAATTTCAATAGCTTAGCTAGCCGGCTATATGTGGTGTAAAAGCCAGCTAGTTAGTCAGCTATTTTGGCTATTTGGCTACACGCACGCACACACAGCTACCGGCTACTCGGCTAGATTGGCTTTGGCTAGACGGCCAGCTACCGGCTAGTGGCGGCTAGAATGGCTTTGGCTAGCCCGCCAGCTAGTGGCGGCTAGTGACCTGTGGCGGCTAGGCGGCTACCCGCTGTGTGTGACGTAAACTTGTCGTAATGAGGAGAATTTCTTATGATACCTCTATGGTCAAAATACTTATCAATACGTGCACTTAAGGTTCAAATTGGTGCGAATTATCAACAGTTAGGCAGGTAAGAAAACTCCTCATTCTTTCTAGCTAGCGAGTAGCCAGTAGCCATCCTGTAGCCAGTAGCCACCCAGTAGCCAATAGCCAATTATCGTGTTGACAGATAACGTAGCCGTGGCTATTTTGTGACTAGCCGTTTTTTGGCTAGTTATTAGAATAGCTACCCACCTCTATAATGATCAATGCACACGCGTGTAATCTTAGATTCAGGATTAGGTAGATATGTCACTAAAATAATAATAATTACGAAAGCGAGATACGTATATGGCAAAACGTGTATGTGTGAGCAGGACTAAGCATATTTTTTTGTCCCTATCTCGCGTATAGGTTTCTATTCTTGACATCAGTGTCAAAATCGGTGTCGTTGAACTCGTTGATGGCAAACAAGTTTCTGGTTCCAAAAGATATTTTGTTGATGAGAGCTTTGAAATCCTAATTGAATGTTATTTGTGACTTTTTTATATTCTCAAAGATATTGTTTAGTGTGCAGTGATGGTGAATTGTTGTGTAATTGGTTGTAAAAGCCGTAGTGAACGAAATTAACCAAACATAACCTTTCATCGGTAAGTAGATTTTTTTAATTGATACAGTAAGGAAATCAAAGGATTACTATACTCAAGTGTATTTTCTGTCAATATCATGCAAATTTAATAGATAATTTCGTCGAAATACGATGATCAACCAAATTTGTTTTTAGTGCTAACCGACCAAAGTGTGAGGCTTATTATTGTGCGGTGGTTAACTATGGTACTACGTGTCATTCGTAAATAGTCGGATTATAAGTTGATGGGGATACCAGCATTTTATAAATTTTACCACTTTAAATAGCGTGTTTTATTTTTTGTAGTTTTCATAAAGAAACATTTATAGTTATATTTATAGGTAAGTTTGATACATAGAAAGTAATTGTTTTGAATTCGTGTGACGCGGAAATAATAACTTACAAATAACGACGATATATGTCATGTATTATGAAATCAAATATAGGTATTGTCAGCGACGCGAACTGATTATGTGAAGTACCTAAGTGTGTGTGTTTTACCTAAGTTGTATATAAGAAATAATTTTAAGTGTGAAATGTAAATATTTAAGTGCTAGTATTAATTTAAGTGCGAAATTACTCATATTATAAGGTCTAAAGTATTAATTTAAGGTTTTAGGTAAGGAAAGAAATAAAGGATTTTAGTTTTGTGTTAACTTATTTCGAGAAAAAGAGGGCCTCTCAAGTAGTAGCACCGTTTAATGACGCGACGTTACCGACACGAGAGCCACTTGAGGTTTTTCAATTTTATCTCATAAGAAAATAGAGATATTTATGTAATTCTTTTTATATAATGTGTAGAAAAGTAAGGTCTATCTAGTAAATAAGTTAATTTAGTAATGAGAAAGCCATTTCCTAAGGAAAACGCCGACTGCAGCTGATATCTACGGGCAAACAAGAGCCCCAACGAGTACCAGCGTGAATTGGGCATTCAAGCGCCCCGCCGACCGGGTACCTCCTGTACCCCGCCGAGAGTATTCGTCGCCCCCCCCCCCCTTTTGCGCGTTAAGCGCACCACGCGCCTTCTGCGCCATCCTTTGCGCGCCTTTCTGTGCAGCGCCCGCGTCTCGCGTGTCCCGCGCCTTCTGCGCCCCCCTCCACGCGCCCCTTGTGCAGCGCCCGCGTCCCGGATACGTCCTACGTGTCCCGCTCGTATTTTAATCGTGTCCCGGGCACGCCTCACGTATCCCGATCGCATCCCGCACACGTTCCGTTTGTCCCGCGCGCGTTCCACGTGTCCCGAAAGTGTCCCGAATACGTTGTACGCGCCCCGATCGTGTCCCGAGTAGGTCCCACACGTTCCGCCCGTGTTTCAGGCACGTTCCCGCTTGTCCCGAAAAGTCCCGAAAAGTCCCGCGCGTCCCGCGCACCCCGTCTGCTCTTGCTACACGCATCACCGCGCACCCTCCGCACCCCTCACCCTTCGTATTGCTACTCCGTCCCCGTCTCTCTCTCCTGATTCGCCCGGATCTGGTCGCGTCCTGAGTGACTTCGTCCAGCCGGTAGTGTATGTTTTCGTCGTTAATCTCATACAGTCCACTCTAAGGTTAAAGTAGGTCAGACCAAGTGTGCTCGCCACAGGTATTTTCTCTTTCAGATCCGCAAGGCTACTCTCTAAATGTGAAAATTTGCGAGTTTATATGGAAACAAAGGATAATTAGGTATTTAATTGTGTCTTCAGAATACATCACCTATCAGTACAGTATATACAATCAATAACTGAGGAGGTTGCGGTCAAAACGTGATAAGTCACAACTCATACAAAAAAAATCCTCTAGCCTGTACGAAACTATTTATTTTGTATGTCTAGGGTCTTAATTAAACAATACTTCATCAATCCCGTGTTTTATTATGACTTCTATAAAGTTATAACAATATCACCTGCCACACCATTGATAAATTACGACTCGTAGTAAAACCTAAATGCCCAATACCAGTTTACCCACAAAATGGGGTAAAAGTGTAAGTATGGCAGTATTAATTG
Organism: Polyploca ridens; assembly: GCA_951394255.1. NCBI lineage: Eukaryota > Metazoa > Arthropoda > Insecta > Lepidoptera > Drepanidae > Polyploca > Polyploca ridens. The sequence continues at coordinate 4,473,868 of OX596244.1, forward strand.
TACGTAGCTGTATTATATGTAAATATGTCGAACTATAGCTATCTTCTTCGCCATTCGCTGACTGCAAATCTACCTAATCTTCAATCTACGCGTGTAATAAATACGTTTTCCAACACACTTGTGAGGACATACAACCATACCATTTGTATTTTTTAAGTAGATTTTCTAATATTTTTTTATTATGATTTATATATCTTATTGATTTCGCGACCCCCTTACAGGTTGAAAAATTCTGGCGACCCAGACAGACAAAGAATTTATAAACTAAAAGACTACGATAATGATTTTCTTTATTTTGATACATTTACTTATTAGTCTGCAAGAAGCCGCGAGAGGTTTGCAACTAAGTAAAAGGTTTCGTGATCCCCCCCCCCCCTAAGGGTCGCGACCCACAGATTGAAAACCACTTTGCTAAATGAACTAGGGTAGTGGCACCAAAAGATGACCGACCCCCAATAGATGAACGATCGACCGAAAATTAAAAAAATATAATATAATCCCTAAATTTACATGATTGCAATATTTTTTTCCCTATAAGGCAATATTTTTTCTTCCATATTCCTTAACAACATTGACAATAACAGCCCAGACGCGCTTGCGGTGAATTTTTATGTGTTACGTTACCCGCCAAAAATCGGTTTTATATGGAAACCTTCTCCAAATTTAAGAACATTGTCAGCGTATAGAAAGAATTAATGTCATATTAGAGCAGTTTTGGTTGGAATAAAATCTTGATATATTCTGCTTTCAATAACTTAATATATATTATTACATTATTTACCGTTTTTTAGAGAAATTTACTGTTCAAGTAATGGATTAAATTTTGTTCACTTGATCCAATAGATGAACGGCGTTCAACTAATGGAAAAAGGTCTAATTTTTATACCCATTAAAACCTATAAGTTAACGATTAAACACCAAAACAAAATTACTCAAATGAATTTTATTAAATTTATGAACTTAGTTACCAAAAGTTGAACAAATTATTTTAGAGTTTTTGATTATTTTAAACCTAACTTTCCTATAGAATCACCATTAAGATCGGTGGTCGAAATTTGAACGGTTCACATTTTATTCGTTCAACCTTTGGGTATATTTGCCTCAAGCTGAACGAATAATATTCAATTAGAATATTATTCGTTCATTTTATGGTTCATTAATCCATTAAATGAACGAACTACTATGGAACCTACTCCTATTCAAATGTTAGTAAAACTTTTGGGTACAAATCGTTCATAATTAGGGCTCAGTGTTCAACTATAGGGATAAAACCTAAATTTTCTTACATTTTAATTTTTTTTTTAAATTTATGAAGGTGTAGGATATAATTACTTTAATCCTTCAATTAATAAGGATTTAAGGTATTATTGAAAAAAACAACAAGCGCCTATGTCATGAAATGACCGAGTTATAGCTATTTAAAGATGGAAAAAACGCTTAAACGTTCATTTATTGGTGCCTCTACCCTACTACGGTCGTTATAATCATTGTAATATCCACGTAATATCTATCCATATTGTTTTACGATAAAAGAAAAAAGCTCTAAATTAAATGTAATTTCCCGTCTCGGTGATCATCACACGCGTGATTTATCAGGCCAGTCTAACCTTGAGATGTCGTATTCTCGGAGACCAGCATTGACTCGTTGAGCTCGATGTGCGGGCGCATTATCATCGACCAAAATTCCATCAATAGCGACTGTTTTGTACCTATCTGCCATCATAGAGCTTCGATACGGGATCTAAGGACACCGATTTCCCGCCTTGGTGAACGGTTCCAGTATTAGTTCTTTGCCTTTCAGAGTCTCCAGGTCTTCTCCAGATTATATTCTTAGTAGTTTGTTTAGAAAATTACTTACGCTGTATCAGTTCAAATGGCTGGAACAAAATATCAGCCTTACGCGAAATGTTAGATACGAGATGGGACTATCAACAACGATATTATTTGTTTTGTTAAAAACTTTTGCGCATAGGTACCTAAACGTATTCTCTTTCTACGTACCTTAACTTCGATTTTGGAAGGACTTGAAATGTTTAGTCTATACTGGGTGGAGATTTCGAGATGGCATATTTTCGAAACCTAAGTTCGGTTAGTCATGCTGAACAACTTTTACTATGGAACCAATGGATTCCAAATGGCCGCCATACCACCGCAAAGGTGCGCTCACGCGATTAGGCCGCCCCGTGACCAGCGCTATGACCATCATTTTCGTTTTCGTCATTACGTAATTAGGCTCCTGAAAGATCGTCATACCGGTACAAATGACCAGGAAATTTATGCCAGTATTTCCCGAGTTTTCTACACTGACGTAATCTACTATGCACAGTAGCCTTAGTCATACCATGTCATACCTATCCTTCATTCCTCTTAGTTTGTTACCAACAATTTATTTAAATATTCGCAGTTGTAAACTGGCAGTTAGATGGTACTTGAAAAGAAACAGTACGTCGTGCTTACAGACTTGGCGAGGGCACAAGCCCAGCCTCACATTCCATAAAAAAAAATATTATCATAAACCAGCCGTAAAATATTAATGGCTATATTTGCCAATCTCTCAGTATTGTTGTGTTTATACAAGAGCTCAACCTAGTTCAAGTTAAAATGATATTGTTTCTTTTTTGCCTGTGCTGCGTGCTACAACCGTTATTTCAGTATGTCACATAATTAATTTACCTAATCCTATACTATTAAACGAGCAATATTTGTATATATAGAAGTACGTTTTGAGATCTCAAAAACGGCTCTAACGTTTTCCATGATTTTTCCTATATAGGCGTATTTGGGGCGAAAAATCGATCTAGCAGGTCTTAGGTCTCATCTCTGGGAAAAGCAAGCTAGGTCACCCAGGTATGGGTAAAGGGTTTGTTACATTCTGTTACTAGACTTTCTACAGAACGTTACAGACGCGTTAGTTCTAGAGTTTTATTATATGTAGGTGCTTATATAATCTGGATTAAAACAAAAATCATGGTGTAACATTATTTTTTCAGTTACATGTCTGTTTTTGGAAAAAAAGAACCGGCAAAGCGTTTTATTAAAGAAGAGGGAACGAAATTGTAAGCACCTAACAGTTGTTATAACTTCAATTCGGAAATGTCATGAAGATCCTGAAAAATAATAAATATTTTAATAATAATATAATAAATACTTAGGTATTATTATATTATACGAGTTAACATCGACCTTCAGCCATCTGTTTAATGGATGAAAAGTATTTTATAAGTAAGTACTTAGGATGTTAAAAATATATCGCAAGTTGGTTGGAATTTTTTTTTAAATTATTTATTTGCTATCGAATGTATTAATTAATAATGTATTTTTTTAAATGTGTAATATTTAATGTATTTGTGCGCCAAATAGGCATAATATGCAGAAAACATATTAAGCAAATAAATAATTTGAATTTGAATAAAAAAATCCTTTCCCGACTATATTTATAACAAGTGCAATGTTAGAAAAAAAAACATTTTTGTTTTTTATCGCATTGTTGTCTGGACAGGATTGTTTTAGTCAACTCACTCGCGATTTTTTTATCATACTTTGTATATAAAATACTTTTCATCCATAAAACTGATGGATTTAAATGCCTCTATCTCAACTTCACATCACATTTTTTTGGAAATTATTAGAATTAATGTGTAATATGTTAGTTATATCATTCAATTTCAGTGCAATATTCGGTTCGTATAGCTACGATCCAATAAAAGACGTTTTCGAGTCATCAGCCGACAATGCGACTCATACAGACCATCAAGTAATAAACTCATCATACATCTTGTCCACTGCTGTGGGTGACTTGATGACACAAATAGCTGAAAATATCACTAGTTTAAGCCACGAGAGATACCATTTTAGAGGTCGCACCAAAGAGGTTCGCTCTACGTTATTGCCAAATAGGCCTACAAAGTGGTGGGAACAAGCCAACCTGCTTGAACTGAATAGTACTTTGAAAGAACGCAAATTTTAATTAAATAAATACGAAGATAATTGGCTTTCTGTTTGTCTTCGCTCGGCGTCAACCTATCCTAAAACAAATACCTGCTCAGTAGCCATATTATAAATATTAACCCGCCGTGGTTTTCCCAATGGAGTACAGCATGGGGTTCTTCAAAAAGGGTGTGAAGAGATTTCTGCAGGGTCGGCAACGCGCGAGTGATGCCCCTGGTGTTGCACGCGTCCATAGGCTACGGTAACCGCTTAACATCAGGCGGGCCGTATGCTTGATTGCCACATAGTGGTATAAAAAAAAAATAAAAAAAAAATATAATTGATAAATTTCTTAAGATACTCAACCGAAGAGAATATACTTAAAGCTACGCTAAAAAGAGACGGGATCCTTAGAGTCGAATAAAATTAGGATGGAATTAAATAAGCTTAGATTTGAGAGTGAGGCAGCAGTAGGTAAACGCTATTTTTCCACCCTAATTCCATAAATTAAAATACAGATTCTAGTTGCGACAGACTGTACCTACGCATCGGTCGAATAAAAGAGTACATTATATAATCTGAGGTCGAATCAAGAAGGCATACCTATTAAAGAGTAGGTTTACACTAAAATGTATAAAATAATCTAGACTTAGGATATGTTCGCTACGCTACAAGTACAAGATCTTTGAGAAACTTTAATCTGAGACTAACTACTAATATGGTACCGCTTTGAAAACAAGTTTCACTGACATTTTATTAAGAAATTATGTCTTTCCATTAAACTATAAAAGACATCGGTAATAAATATAGATTAATACATAGTAGGTATACAATATCAACGAAAAACATACATACGCAATAAATCATTTATTTGAGATTCCAATTCCACAACTTATAAATTACCTATTTTGTAACTTAAAATTATGTTCGTGAAATTACCGATGCAAAAGTCTAACGCTGGGAGAATAATAATAATACTTGATCGATTCGATTCATGGTATTAATTTTCTTTAGGATTTCGCTTACTCATTGTAAGTTAAATGCATTTTCATTTTGTAAAACTAATTAATTATATCTCTTTCTAACAAAGAACACAAGAATGCCATCAAAATTGGTGATGACTGCTTAACCGAAAAATAATATCCATTTTAGGGTTCCGTAGTCAACATGGAACCGTTATACTTATTATATTAATAGTTTCGCCAGTCCGTTCGTCCGTCTGTCTGTTCACGGCTTAGCTCTGACTCCTAGTACTAGAAAGCTATAATTTGGCAAGGGTATAGGTACGTATTAATCACGCCGACAAAGTGGTAAAACAAAATCTAGGAATAAACAATATGGTACTCCTACACGTGAAGTGGGGATGATCTATTTGTCTCCCTCATCGCATGTTATACCCAAAATATTGCGGGTAGGTATGTAAAAACCGTGTTTCGATTCAGGGATCAGTTTGCGAAATATTAAGCTTAATGTGCAATTTTTTGTTAGACCACCTCCCTGCCTTCTAAACGGTTGTTTTTTGATACATGGAAATCAACGGCAGTAGGTATATTAACGTAGTTAAAAGAAAAACTATCACAGCTAAGTAGGCTTTATAAGTTAACGAGTAGTAGATGAAGTTGTTTGTTGTGTAAAACAGGTAGTAAATAGCCCCTTTAGCCGCATATTGTGCAACTAGGGAACCCTACACTGCGCGTGGCCCGGCATGCACTTGACCGGTTTACAATGTTTGTATGAAAAGGAGGTAAATTTTATACTTTATTCGAATACAAATAGGTACCAAAATTGAAAGTCCTTTACACCATATTAACCCTACCGGCAGTGCATTTAGTCCAGTCACGCTTTAGCTTTGAAACGATAACAAATTTAGTGCAATAAGCTAATATTAAATAGAAAATTTGATGAAAACACCTCTTTTGTATGAAATTGTGAGCATGGGCTAAATTCTATGCAGGTGAGTATACAATAAAAAATAAATGCCATGTCCCTCATGCCATAAACACAGTAACTACAATATATAGTTCTACATCTAAGATTACACCATATCACTCTAAACCAGAGTCTATACTATACCGCGTATCTTTAGTGGTAATCGTAAAGAACACCATTAAGAGGACTCAATTCGTCATACTTTTTATACAAAACCTCTGTACTTATCATAGCATTGTTAAACATTTTTCGTTAGATGTTTTGAACAAATTAGTATCTTGTGCACTATATCTAGCCGTGTATCTAGGCGTAATTTAAAAAAAGTGTGAAACAAATTCAGTCAAAGCCTCCGAAAAACAGCGTTTTTGCCTGAACTTTGGCCATATTTAATGTACCTATAAATTGTAAAAGTAAAGAAAACATTTAGATACCAGGCTTGCAAATGTATTGGAGATTCTAAATAACTAACTTTTTTTTCACAAACTTGTACGATTTTTTCACAAGAAGTATACTCCTGGAACAAGTTTTATGAATGCGAAATCATGAATTACGACCTAGCGAAGCGGCCGCGAGTGATCAGCGGAATTTACCGACTGATAACCGACGGCTATGACGCTATCTCTCTTTTTTCGCAGTCAAACATTACGTTGGATGAAACAACAAGCTTTTAAACTATGCTTGCGTTGAAGTTGCGCCGACAACAGAGGGCCGCCTTAATGAAAAGATTTCTGCAGGGTCTTTAGAGTGATCCCTGGTGTTGCAAGCGTCCATAGGCTACGTTAACCGCTTACTATCAAACGCGCTATGGTCATACGTACGCTTCATTGGATGAAATCATTTATGATGTCCGTGACGATTACCACCAAGGATTCGCGATATCCCGGCTGGACCGTAACCAGGACCCATGTTCGGGTGTTGACGAATATCCTGGACCCATTATCGGGGGGTAACGAAATTTTCTGAAATTGGTTTGATTTATATAATATAATATAATCACATATTCGTTACTTTTATTATCTAAGTTCAATGTTACAGAGGTACCAGTCCATATGGATCAACCACAGAATAGATTAAAGTACAGTAGGTACATTATGATATGCTTTGGTAGATAGATACTAGATAGTGAACAGTCATATATCTAAATATTATACGATTGTTTCGGGCCTGTCCGTGTTTATGTACTTTATTTTGACAATAATCAGTCATTCTGAATACAAATTAACCATATAACTAAGGTGGTACCCAGATTGAGGCAATTTTCACAGAAACATAAGATACACTATTTTTGGCAATATCGACAGCTTATTTCTCGCTTTCAGGCAATAAAATTATAAACATGGTTAAGTGTGAGTTTTGTATAAGGTACAATCAGCAACATAAGTAGCTGAACAGAATTTAATTTACAAGACACCTGTAAAGTGTACACATTTTTTTTTTCATTGGATTTGTTCAACTACTTTGGTTGTACATAAATATATGTAAATGAAGATTGTAGACAGAGTTAACATGTATTGAATCAATACAATACGATATTTGAGCAGTCGTATGAAACGAGGCAACTATTATAAATGCATACTCTTTAATTAGGTACGGAATTCTCATCAACATGTAAGTGAAACTCGCACTTAACCGATTTTATATAAAATTGACTGGGTAAACCAGGGGTTCCCAAAGTGTGCGCCGCGGCACCCTGGTGCACCGTAGAGAGCAAGGAGAGGCGCCGTGAGGCGCTCAATCTCCGGAAACTAAACTAAGGTATTCGCGGCTACAAAATAAACAATTTAAATGACACGCGCTGCATCTTTCGCCCACTGTCTCGCAAGGCTTGATATCATTTTTCACGGAACACCTTTCAAAGATCACTAAATAGTTTTCGAAATACTTTGCCGAAGACGATGTCGAAAAATTTGCGTGGATCCAAAATCCTTTCCATCCACAAGCTTCACCAGAACTTACTTCGCATCAAATTGAACTCTCAAACGACAGCAGCCTTAACAAAACATGTATTCCGATTTGGTGGAGTTTTAAATATCGGTCCAAAAATAATTAAGCTCAAAAGTTCTAAGAATTTTCATTTCATTAGCAACATCTTATTTATATAAGGATTTTCAACTGTAGCTGTATTAAATATCACTCAAATAATATTGATACTAAATCTCATTTCTTGATCTACATTGGTAGAGCAAGAAATGAAAGTAGCAATATCAAGCCTTATCCCACGCTTTTATAAAATGTGTGGACAACACCAAGAACTCACGCGTCACATTGATTAAGTTACCATTGTATTTAATTTCCTGTTTTTCGTAAATATTAAATGTATTCTTGTTTGTCAATATGAATACAAAATTAAGCATCATTTAGTATCATTGTTTGCACCATATTTTGACTAGCTAGGGGCGCCGAAACAAAATACTAAACCTGCGAGTGCGCCGCCAACTGAAAAAGTTTGGGAACCCCTGGGGTAAAGGAATGGTTTGTTACATTATTTATATACACTAGACATTACTTCAATATACAACCCAATATTATTGCTTTAGTTGAACTTATAATATATTTTATTCTTTACTATAAACTATATTGGTTACTGTATGTGCAATACCAAATGCTATCGATAAAAATGTAATCATAAGTATTGCTCGAAAATACCTGAAACATAAAAAAAATACATGTAAATGAAAACTCTGGCAGCTTCTAAGATAAGCAGCAGCAGGTTAACATCTGGTTATTTGGTGTATTCCCATACTTGTGTGTACTTTCATCCTGTGAGGCAATAAATATTTTTTCTTTCTTTCTTTTTATCCCAATCGCCCGCATTCCCATTATTGAACACAGCGGGACTTAAATAAAAAAAAAACCCGTTATCCCCATTGATGGGGACCATGGGACTTGATTAAATACTTAAAAATTGTTCCCGTTTTCCCCGTTGATTTTCTTCTATAGTGTCACCTCACCAGAGCTCACTCGGGAGGGGGGAAGGGTCGGTAACGCGTGAGTGTTGCAAGCGTCCATATGGCTACGGTAACCGCTTACCATCATCAAAATCAAAATGTCATTTATTCAGTTTAGGCCCTAGTAAGGCACTTATGAACGTTACATTGGTACATACAGTTGAATTTACCACCAGTTCGGAATACACTTAAACTGAGAAGACTCCAGCAAGAAACTCAGAAAGGTTTTTTTTTTTTTTTTTGTGGAAGATTAATTCATGCCGATTGATTCATCCGGGCCGTATGCTTGTTTATCGACTTATAGTCGTATAAAAAAAAATTGCATTACTATAATCGATCGGGTCTCCGACAAGGATCAAAAAGCTATATGGGGCCAAGTTTGGTTAGGGTACTAGAAACGTAACAAATCTATACAACTTATCGCATACATTTTGTTAGGAAAGCTAGAGCACATAGAGTAAGAATATTAATAGAGTGATAGCGTTAATAACTTTACCTTGTGCGAAGCGTAAGCAGTTTCCATATACATCGTACACTAGTTGATTACTCGCGCGTGCGGTCAGCAAATGAGTATGAAGGAGACAGTTATAGTTTTGCTTTTACTACTGCTCATAAATATAGAGTGGTCTTTTTTTGCATAAATCCATTAGAATTGACTAACTGATTAGAAGCAATAATGTAATAAAACATACTGTACCATGAAATTGCATATGTGTGAGTAATGAGAAGGTGCCAGCTTTCGGTAATTGACCTGTACTCGTGCTCACGGACCGTACTCTAGTACACTGGCTCTATTAATATTCTAACTCTATGGTAGAGCAGCTCTGAATTAATCCATAATGTATGTTCATATTAAATCTCTTACCATGTAAACTTTGATCTTCGGAGCACCCTTATGATGCCCTCCGTCTGATTTCTAGTATTTGCGAAATCGCCAGAATTGTCTATAACAAAATGAGATTTTGCCACTTTATCTTCTAAAGGCATTTGTGTACTGATTCTTTTTTTGGCGACAACTTCTGAGAAATCGTTTCTTTTACATAATCTCTCTAGCTGCTGATGATTTTCACTGTGGGTAATTGAAATTATTACATTATACTGTGTACACATATTGTCAATTTTAGCTATCATGCTTTTATTTAGGCCAATCACAAATTACCACTTAAAATCGGTGTTAGATTTTCATCGATACAACGGCAGTCAAAATTAGTTGCCTGCCTACGGCCGATGTTAGTATATGAAAGTCGGTGTCAGATTTTCGCCGATGCAACGCACACATCCTAGACTAGAGGGCTTACTATCAACTCATAAATCAATTTAACATTATCATAACTGAATTGTTTTTCCATATAACTCTTTTCAAAATAGACTCGAGACAAATAAGACTAAAGTGCAGTGATATAAACTCAGTCAACTTTTAGCTGCCTGTGTCAAATAAAGTATTTTGATGTCTGACTGACAATTCTTTACAGTCTTAAGTTGAATCACAGTTGATGATAAAGGGGTTGTACAGTGTTTAACATGACTTACCATACAACAGTAATTATTTTATGCATAAACGTCAACATCTTTCTGGTTTCGAAGAGCAAGGGCACTTCCATGACTATGTATCGGTGACCAGAGAAAAAATATGACATAGCAATCTTCATCATAGCACTTTGTATTCTTGGATGAGTGATTGCATTCAGCTTCCGCCGTTTCTCTATATCATCGAATACCACCTCACCAAGCCTGGCTCTGTTCACCCTTCCATCTGGTTGTAATACTTCATCACCAAAATACTCCCGTACTTCTTTCCAAGCAACTGTACCTGGTTCTAAAACTGAAAATAAAGTGCAAATTGATTTTAGTCTCTGACAGCAGCCAAATAAAGTGCGCACTTTACGGTTTCATGGGAGCTTTCTACCGCGGACGCTCAGGTTGTGAAATGAGTTCCGTTGTGGTTTTCCCAATGGAGTACAGCATTGGGTTCTTCAAGAAGTATGTAAAGAGATTTGTGCAAGGTCGGCAACGGGCGGTTGTTACCCCTGGTGTTGCAAGTGTCAATAGGCTGTGATGACCGCTTACCATCAGGTGGGTCATAAATATGAAATAAACTTCATTCAAACATATTTTTAGCAAAATCTATTAAATATAGCAATCCAAAAAGAGTTGTGAATGGTCTCGACGGCAAACATTGGAAAAAAATACTTAATTACTTGCCAGACAAAAAAAGCTCTGCAATTTATAACATTTAGTAATAATCTTTTCAAATAGTGCAATAAATACAGTCGCCTTTGCAATAAAATCAAATGTTTTCGTAAAGTATGTTCTTAAGAGAGGTAGAGCGTAGCGTTTATTTGCTCAAAGAGCAGCTCGACTGGGTAAGTACCTCCACCTTACAGAATACCGCAGCCAATAACTTTATGTTGTGTAAAGTTGTGTTCCTGCGTGTGAGAAGGGTTGCCAGAGCTCATAGGGGAAGGGGGAAAGGTCGGTAACGCGTGAGCGATGCTTCGTGTGTTGCAAGCGTCCATATGGCTACGGTAACCGCTTACCATCAGCCGGGCCGTATGCTTATATACAGACTAAGTCGTTAAAAAAAGACTATTGATTTTAAGTTTGTTTATCACAATATTTTATGCTGAACACAAATTCAATTAGATTGAGTGTATATGAGGTTCATTGCAAAATAATAAATAATAAACCTGGGACAAATCTGCGGAAACCCAGACGGATGGCAACCCTACCAAAGACCCACTATCTGTCCCAGTAAATATTGAGCTTAAATCTCAAACAATTTTAAAACTGATTCAACCATGTTCTTAAGAACCAGGCGTTGATAGCTCAGTGGTAGTGACGTTGGATACCGAGACGAAGGTCCCGGGTTCGAATCCTATAATGAGCTTGAGCTTTCGGTAATGGAAAATATCGTGAGGAAACCATAGCACGGTGGTAGGCTGATACGACCTGGCTGGCTACCACCTTCAAGTTGAAAATCTGTAGCCAAGTACCTAACGGTGTATTCCGATAGCTGCACATGAGAGCCAGGTCCTTCTAGGCTTTTGTGTGCTTACCAACTTCGGCCACATCATTATAGTGATATAGCAGTAACAAACAGTTTACATTATACATCTTCAGTTTCAATTAAGCCTTTAATGATATTGACATCAGAAATAGGGAAGGTAGTAGGTTGAATCCAACAATAAGCTTGTGCAAAGAGGGCTCTAGATAGATGAAAAAATTGTGAGGGGACCATTAGGTTATTGGCATTGTACTATGAAGTATCAGCCCCATAATTCAAAGTACCACAAACTATACCAAGCCTTTTTTATTCACCATATTTTGTTCCATCATCACTTACTGTGATAGTATTGTGGTGAAATGCAAGCATATACATTAACAAAGAGCACATTTATGATAAGTATTATAAAGAAAACTTTACTTATTACATTACATTAATAGTTCAGCGGTAGCGACGTCAAATGCCGTGACGAAGGTCCCAAGTTCGAATTCTTGAGCTTTTTATGAAGAAAAGCATAGTCAAGAAACCATAGCACGGTGGTACTTTGTAGTACCTGCCTGTCTGGCTACTACCCTCAAGTTGAAAATATGTCGCCGAGGACCTACTGGTGTATTCTGACAGGAGAGGCAGTTTTTTTCTAGGCTTTGTGTGCTTACCACCTTCAGCTACATCATTCTTAACACTGTAGTAACAAATGTCTATTCATAATAAAAAAAAATAAGATTTAATACCACACAAACATTTTATAAACCATTACTAATATAATATAGCTGAAGAAAATTTATGTATGTTTGATCTTAAAGGATGCTAGCGCAGGTTAAAATATGGCACAGCCAGTAAATACAGTTTCACACATGCTTGATCATAAACTAAGCAGAGATTGTGATAAAAATACCTGAAAGATAACTGAAATACTACAAATTTACTTAAATAAACAATTACACTGAATCAGGGTAAACAGACATGTAATGCACTAGAATGTGTCAATCAAACCCACAACCTGTGGCATGATAAGTAGGGGAATCTTACCAAATGCACCAGCAACAAAATATGTATTGTTGGCATAGAAAGCATACTTTAAAACTAAACAAACAAGGTAACTAATCAAAGTGGGTTGTTTCAGATCCTTGAGACATACAAGTAAATATTTAAGATGATGTGAACCATCGTAACCATAAAATAAGTGTAATTTCATAAATTCCTTAATTTCTCTCTTCCATTATTTTCAATGTTATCAAAGAATGCATTGTGTGTAGCATTGTAATTATTTACAAATATATATTAGTTGAAACCTGTTTAAGAAAACTTATAGTGATCTTGCAACAACAATATATAATTTGGACATAGCACATAAGCAAAAGAATCTCGCATTGTGTTAGACTTGCAGCCAAAGCTGATAACATAGTTTGTGTTCAAACGGCATAACATTATACTATGACATCAGGGTAGTTTACAAAAAAAAGGCATTCAGTTCATTATATATCGTAAGACCCTATCAATATGGCCCGCGATTTTAGCCACTTTCCCAGTATAAAAAGTTGCCTATTGCTTTCTCGATAGCATAGGGTATCGGCATGCCAAATTTCAATGGAATTGGCTCAGTGGATAAACATGATAAGGTAGAAGACAACCAGTCAGTTACATAACACTATATATACTTATAATATAGCATGGATACAAGAAATTACAATTAATTCGTCAGTGATCCATCAAACAAGTGATTGGAGGCAACAGTCGGAGCAAGCGCGCAAGAAGATAGAGAAGAACAGAACAGAGAACAAGACGGTTAAGAACATTATATGTTTGGTAGGTACCTTTTCGGGCCACCTCATCAGCGTCGATGACTGCAACACCATTTTCTCTGAATATAGCGAGGACTGTACTTTTACCCGTCGCCAAGCCTCCAGTAAGCCCAACAATAAACATGTTAATTGAGAAGACACAGAAACACTGAGTATTTTATGAAGCTTCTCATATGATATGCGAGTCGTCGATTTTGGTTTTTGGGGAAATGAAAGATCCTATTTCCTAGCCTACTCAATCAAAAATAGCATAATTTGTACAGTTCCAAAAACTAAAATTAATCTTTAGTTTTGATTTTGATTGATCTCTTGCAATTTTTTGATTAAACAAGGTTGCCAGCTTCTAAACATAGTAGTAGACAGTAGTAGTAGTTTTAGCATCCATAAAAGGATAGGCAAAGGTTATTTCATACAGCCTTTTCATATGTGTAATTTTATTTATAATATCACTTTCATATTATAGTCCGCAGCCCGAATCATCAGTCACCGTCCAAAATCATGTATTAGTAAAATGGTGGTCATTGTACTAAAACTTTTAACGGACTCTTTGAGACAAATTGAAAAGTCACGATACACATAATTCAATTCATTTCACTTCACTTGTGCACATGTATGATCTTTATTGGATAAAATACCACCGATAATATGCAATAAAACCCAAAATACACGAATCCATGAAAATAAAAATGAAAACGCAATGTCACTCTGCAAGTTCCCGCCAAAAAGTCCTAAACATACTTATATTTACCCCATAAACATATACCCATAAATAACCTTAAAATAGCAATACTAAAATATACCAAACATACTTGGTAAGATATTTACCATTACCATAGATGCTCTGAATAATGGTGAATTATGACGAAATGCTACAATATATTATATGGGTAATTTTAAGTAGGTAAGTACCTAAATAAATATACATAGGTACACACATACATAGTAAACGACAACCGAGTGACATAATTATCGGGAATTACCACTGTCAATGTGTTGCTAATGTATGATTGTTATTTGGTCGTCTATGAATTAAATTCTTGTATTATATTTTTTTTTCAAAAAAGTTGTATTTATCTAAAACTACTAAAACTTTTAGTTAATCTTAAAGTATCATATATTAAACATTTTTGTTCAAATCTACCAAAAAAGTAGACATCTACCGCAAGTGGTCACACTGCCAGTGTTGCCGCGTGCTCTGGCTATATCTAGGGATACCGTACCTATTTAAGAGACAATAATATATTAATATGATGACCAAGCATGTGGATGATTAAGATTTTGGGTTTCAGCGTTAACGATTCTGTCAGAATTGAATAGAGGTATTTGATCGCAGTTTGAGCGAACACTAAGTAGCTATCACTCAGCCTGATTTAGCTTTATTTATATTAAAAAATTACGCCGTCCCTCCGAAACCTTTTTTTTTTTTTTTACTGTTTATCGGCCTGTGTTTGACCGCAATCTCACCATGGTAAGTGATGATGCGGCCGAAGGTGGTAAGCACACAAAGCCTAGAAGGAACTGGCTCTCAAGTGCAGCTATCGGAACACACCGAAAGGTGCTTGGCGACAGATTTTTCAACTTGAGGGTGGTAGCCAGCCAGGCGGGTACTACAAAGTACCCTACCACCGTGCTATGGTTTCCTCACGATGTTTTCCTTCATCGAAAGCTCAAGCTCATTGTAGGATTCGAACCCGGGACCTTCGTCTTGGTATCCGACGTCACCACCACTGAGCTATCATCGCCTTGAACCCTCATCACCCTGCATCCCAACACCTCCATACAGGGCCGCAAAATGCTCCCAGCATTGGAGAAGGCTTTAACATGAAGAATCGATGGGGAGTGGAGATAATATTGTTGTATGCACTTGGAAGAAGACCTTTCTTCGTAAGGACTTCGACGACTGACGTTGTCTGAACCGGAATAAAGTTTAGTAACTCTACTCATAAGCCACATCAAAGGAGGTTGTCTTGTCACGCACCAGTACCAGGGCAGTACCAGGCCTTCGAGCAATGATCATTGCTCGAAGACTATCATTGGACCTTCTGTTGAAGAAGTAAAACATACTCGTGTGAGATTCGTCCTCAAACAGAAGTGTTGTTTGAGTTTCTCGAATCTGTCAAAGTAGTTTCTCGATCCTGTATAAAGTTGTTTGAGTTTCTCGATCCTGTCAAAGTTGTTTAGTTTCTCGATCCTGTCAAATTTGTTTGAGTTTCTCGACCCTGTCAAAGTTTCTCGATCCCGTCAAATCGTCCCCAGAGTCTGTTAATAATAGAGTCATTCTTAATTCTCTAGTTTTATTAAGCACATGTTGACATCTCTTTATCCTACTTTAAAATCTATACCCTAAGTTGATATTTTTGTTTCTATTAGGTACATACACCAGAATAAGACCTGAAAAAGTTACCTATATTAGTAGGTGTAATTACATACTAATATAACTTTTTCAGGTCCAATAAATGATGTAGCGTTTTCTGAGGAAATGGTCTGTGGCTTGCCTCAGAGACTCATAAACCTGTGAAGGGCGGCTAAGAAAGCCTCCTTCGTCAGGTCCGTGACGAGCTCTAGATGTACCGCTTTGACTGCAAAGCACACAAAAATACATAGGTATGTAAGACTTCATGAGCTTGCTTCTTCTACGATCTACTATCAGCACTGGTCCGGCATAGTGAATTTCTGTATGAAGAAAAGGAAACTCTAAATGCGTTCTATCTCGCGGTAAATTACCTACTCATCTCATTTATCGGTTGAATAAGTTTTGGAATTTTATTATGTACCGTACGCCTCGTACGCTAATTAAAGATTTATTAATTAATGCCCGGTTTCAATAATTTACGGACCGTTATCGGTTAAGATTTATTAAAATTAAGACTCTTATATCTTTACTAATAATGAAGCAAAGACCTCAAAGCTTTGCATAGCAGACCCTCCCATATGGAAGTAGCTATCGCAGGTAAAATTAGCTTACGAAAATGCCCAGTTTGGCGATAAAAATCCTACCATTGGTAAGCAAAACGGTTCGTTTTTGTTTATTGAAACCGGGCATAAGTGACATGGATTCAATAAACTTACTTTACGTCTTTTTCTCAATATTAGGTACTCATACTGGATATGGTAGGATCCTATTAATGCGTTAATTGATTAAGTAACTAGGGCAATGTAACGTATGTTATCCTCCAGCACTGCTTTTAAGGTTCATTCTTGCTCGTCGCCCGGTTGATGATCATTTTACCACGACCTACACACTCACCACCCTCGTTCAGATTGCTGTTAGAATAAGGCCGTTAATGTTATCGTGTGGGGTCTTTCTAATATGGTTACTCATTGTGGGCGGGCGAATACTGAAGGGCGGAGTTTTTCAACAGCTTTGTCTCTGCCCTTATAAAATTCCTCTGAAACTCACTATGCCGCGCACTCTCTCCCGTGTCGTACCTCCGGGAAAATATTTAAAATTGGAAAGTTGTCATGTGATTTGGTGAAATTAAGTTATAAAATGTTTAATATGGACGGTGTGAATGGAGGACTGCGATGTCCTCCATCGGAAGGGGGTAGTATAGTGTCTGTGACGTTGGGCGGGTCTCCAGCCTCCGGCATGTCGTCCACCAGCTCTGATCTTATTTTATACGACGAGTCTTCCATGTCCGACGGTAGTTTATATGCAAGTGATCAGGAGAATCACTCTACTCCAAGAAAGAGGTTTGTAACTAACATTAACACCAAATTAAATTTCATTTTTGTACAAATTTGTTGTAATAAATACACTCCTAAAGATAGGTAGGTTTTAATATATTTGTTTAATTTTTTGAATTGCGATTGATTTCATAACATAAAATTTATTTTTAGCTAGTTACTAATTTGTTTATTTTAACCCATTTTTATCAGTTCAAGCTAATGCGAATTACTAATTTGATTTTATCAAGAGGCTCTACAAGTTTAGAAAGTATTCTAAGTAAAGCCCATCACAGACGTAGCTATAATATATATTAATATGCCGAGCTATAATATAAATTACTGTGCAGGTTGGCGAAGTAACAGAAATATATATTATAGCTGCGTGTGAGGTCGCTCAAAGATTAGTATTGAAAATATATCGTAATATGCCTTGCTATGATTTATATTAATTAATATATATCACAGCTACATCTGTGACGGGCTTTAGAGGTGACTGTATTTTTTTATATTTATGTATATCTAAGTCAGCTAGCAAGAGTAGGAACCTATCACAATCTCTGTGGCTCTATGTTTTGTTGATTGAAAACAGTCCCGTCGGTAGCCGCATGATCTATGTAATTCGTGTGAAATGCTTATCTTTGGCCATAATTAGTATGGCTTGTCAAAAGTTCAAAGAGAGACAACGGAATATGTGATGCAGCTAACACAGTGATATGCTATTTAGAAAAAAACTTGCCCGCCAAATCGGCAGTCATATCGTATAACACACACGAAATTAATCTGTCAAATAAATGAGTGTAACTTCTTGCAAGATGACCTACCTTTTTCAGAATAGCATAGCTATAAGCATGTCAGACCAAATGGAGTATTATAGTTGCCTCCCTTATTCCTAGGTCGGAGTACCGGCGACTGTACAGACGAAGATCTAGATGCCCTCAACAGCAGATCCAGCAGCGACAGGCGGCTAATTTACGCGAGCGTCGACGAATGCAGTCGATAAATGATGCATTCGAAGGTTTACGCGCACACATACCGACCCTACCCTATGAGAAGAGACTGTCAAAAGTCGATACTCTGAAATTAGCGATAGGATATATCAGTTTTCTTGGGGAATTGGTATGTTTATTATAGTATTATAAACGTCTCTTATAGTTACTTAAATCGGCATCGCACACGGAGAATTTTCTTACCATTGAAAAGAGAATCGTCAATATAGGTTCATATCATAGTTATTTCCTATAGTTAATCCTGAACATCCATAAAAAGATTATACAGAAGAATTAAGAAGTCTGCAAGGAGACCGATCCATATTAGGTACTCCTAAAAGTTTAATACCATTTGCTTTTTGATAGGCAAATAACCAGTAGTATCAATTAGGTTGGTTAGTGATGAGTGGCCAGTGGATAACTAATTCTTCTGTTATGAAATAATCATGTGAATTTTTACACTTACCAAGACGAATATAAGCTCGTGGTGTAGCATGTAGCCGTTCCTAATCTATCGGCAAAGTTAAGCTACCACCGTCGTGGTCGGTACCTGGATGGGTGACCGCCTAGTGGTATTTCAAATCGAGCGTTTCCGTGCTTCGAAAGGCCCGTAAAGCCATTGATCCCGTTGTGGTAACACAATTAAGTAAGTAACCACTAGTGGTTAAGCTACAGTTGGAGGCTCCAACTTGGAGCCCTCCTAGGCGGCTTGAAAACTCCAACAGTAGGTTGACCACTAGGTTACCTCCACCGATCCGCAGTGGGCACTAGGTACGCGTGTTTGAGTAACTGCCCATTCCCTTTCACCCTTATTTGTGAAAGGAGGCCTGTGCTCAGCATTGGGACATTATAGACTGATGATGATGATTAAGAAGAATTTGACGTGGGCCCCGGTAGTTGAGGGACTATCACGCCCGCGCTTATTTAACTGATTCTCTTCATTATTAGGTAATTTAGGCATTATTAGCTCGTAAATAAAAAATATAATTTGTAGCAATTCGATTTTACCACAGGAATTAGTTTTAAAATACAAATCAATACTAATAAGAAATATTTTAACTCTGAACCTGCACTATCTGAGGTGGTTGAAACATCACTAGAGTTAGCCCCTTACAAGAATTACCATCTGTAAAGTCTATGAAGATTTTTCGATAAATGCTGTAAACTAATTTGACATAAAGTAAATCATTATCCTATATAATGATGAGCCCTGATCGATAGCCAAAATGCCTTGCAAATCGGGCAAATGCCTAGCACATGATAACCCTACCCCCACCAACACTCAGGAATATACTAAACTAATCACCTAACAATAGTTTATTCAGTGGCCTAAACACTGATAAATGCTAGTAAAAGCTTAGGCGAGCGGAGGCTTGGCATCAAAGCCGTAGTAAACTAGGATGTCTCAAGCAGTCTCACCCGCGATCCCGGGATAATAAGTTGCCTATGTCCTTCTCCATGCCAAATTTCTATGGTTTCGAATCCTACGAAGAGTTTTTTTTTATAAATTGACAAGATGATGCAGCCCAAGATTTAGCCTTAGCACCTTTACGCGGACAAATCGGCGAACAAGCTCTCAACCGGCTCTACGATGAGTAATTGAGTCTGGCATCGAAGCTACTTAGTAGCCAGCCAGGATTGCTTCTTGAGACATTGGTATATCAACATATTGAAAATCTGTATGATGTGTTCGTACCAGTCTCTGTGGCACTTACCATCTTCGTTCGGCCCATCATCACATGCCATAATAGGTCGTGAAAAAATTGTTTACGTTTTTATTTTTTCAAACATGTTTATTTGCTCGTGATGTTTATTTCGTCGTACGTAGGTATACGTAACCAATTCAACGCCCAAGGTTTCATGAATTCCTATAACGGATTTGAGTAACTTGAAAAATTTACGTAATCATGGACTATTTTTGTTGTTGTAGCTTTCAAAAGATGTAAACAAAAGGAAACACGAGCGAGTCTACATGTTCAATCAAGTGTGCCTTGATTTTCTTAAAGTTAAAGTTTTTTTTTTTTTCGTTTTTTTACTAGCTAGTGTTGACCACAATAGATTTTGAACTTGAGGGTGTTAGCCAGCCAGGTGGGTGGTACGGTACTTGCTACGGTGTCAGTCAGATACGCCTCAAAATACAGAATTGATTGAATATTAATTTCAATATTCAATCAATTCTGTATTTTGAGATTGTGGATTGATATTTTGACACTATTTATATGATATGTAATGTCATCATCATCATTAGCCTATAATGGTGCCGATTCTGTTGTAAATCGCACTAAACTAATTTTAGTCACATCTCATCTCTTTCTTACGAACCTGATTGAAAAGGGATAGAACATAGTTTAAGTTGTCAAATTAATCTCTGCCGTCTTATTTTGCGTGTATTTAGGCGTGACCGCGATAGATGGCGACTAAATTTATATTGAAAACAAGCATTGGACTAATTTGACAGGACTAAATTTCTTACATCCCTTTCTTATGTTCTTTGTTAGAAAGAGACATAGTGACATTAAAATTAGTTTAGTTGTGAACAACAGAATCAGGGCCAATGTCCCACTGCTGAGCACAGGCCTCCTTTCACAAATGAGGGTGAAAGGGAATGGGCAATACTCCACCACGCGTGCCCACTACGGATCGGTGGAGGTAGGCTAGTGGTCAACCTACTGTTGGAATTTTTCAAGCCGCTTAGGAGGCATCCAACTAGCTTAACGACTATCACAATTAAGTGATAACCGGGACCAACGGCTTTACGTGCCTTCCGAAGCACGGAAACGCTCGATTTGAAATACCACTAGGCGGTCACTAGTGAAGTGAAATGAAATGAATTATGTGTATCGTGACTTTACAAGTTGTCTCAAGAAGTCCGTGAAAAGTTTTAGTACAACCACCATTGTACTAAAACATGACTTTTATGGACGGTGACTGATTGAGGACTATGTGAAAGTGATTTATTGTGACTATAACTTATAATATAACTGGAACATGGAAAAATACACAAGCCGTGTTATGCCAACATATTTAAACAAAACAAGGATTATGGCGCTGCGCAAACGTGTATCTTGTGTCGGATACAAGCTACCAACGAATATTTGATGTCTATAGAACCGATATGAAATCAAATCCCTGCGCAGACGTAACTTATTCTTTCTTTCTTTCTAAGCTGCCAGAGTGATAATATGATTTACTTGTCGATTTTTCAATGACTCTAGCTGTTCCATTGAAAAGACAGCCCTTATCCAGGTAGATAATATACTCGTATGTAAATAAGATTCAAATTAATATTATTCCGAACGCAGGTTCGCACCGACAGAAGCCCGGACACTAAGCTTACAGGAGTCACGAACGCACAAAATAAAGATGAACAGAAGAAAGTCATCATAAGAGGTGAGTTATATAACATCTTGTTTACAAAGATTCAGGTGCACCGGGATGAATGGTAGAAGTTCCTGCAACTTAGGTAGAAGTTCTGGAAACTTCTACCATTCATCGCACCAAAAATGTTGGTTTGCATAACCATAAACAGGAACATGAAAAAAATGGAACGGAAAAATGGAAATGTTTCGGACTAGTACAGTTTTTTAGAAATCTTCAAAATTCGCTTACAAACAGTGCTGGATTTCCCCCTAGGCCATGTGCTTCATGCCCCTAGGCCTACAAGGCCTTGGCCTAATGGTCCAGCCAGCCTAGGGACCCCAGTCCCAGTGGCGGGACCTGCACACAAGCTCAAATACCTGGCTTGCCTTATCAAAAACTTTATAAATATGTTACTTTCTTAGATAAAAACAATGTCCTGAAACATAACTTCTATAAAGCTAATTATGAAAATATTAATAAAGATCTAAACCTAATAAACTGGAATGATAAATTCCAACATTGTTATGATGTAAATGATATGACGGATACATTTTACAATATCCTCAGAGAAATAATCGTAAAACATGTTCCTTTTACAAAAACTAAGCGCGAGAAACACCCTCACTGGTTCTCAAAAGACCTTATAAGGGTACTAAAGGAGAAACACAAATATCGTACACGATTTAATAAATATGGTAACCCTCTAGACAAGTATACTTACACAATTTTAAAGGACAGATGCTTATACCTAACTAATGAATGCTACAAGAAATATATAACCAATATTGAAAACTCAATTACATCCAATCCAAAAAATTTCTGGTCTTACATCAAACACAAAAACAGGAGAGATTATTCCTATCCATCAATAATGTACCTAGACAATGCCATCGGTAAAAATGGTGCAGACATAACTAACCTATTCGCTTCGTACTTTTCGTCTGTTTACAATCCTAGCTCCATTGATCAGAATGCAGAATGTAAAGTCAACATTCAAGACAATTTTCTTAGCACTGCCAATACAGTCACACTCGATTTCGATCAGGTCTTAAAAGCGCTAAAAGGCTTAGACAAATCAAAGGGCGCAGGTTCTGATGAAATACCTCCATTATTTATAGGAAACTGCTCCAAAGCATTATCATATCCCCTCACCCTAATATTTAATAAATCTCTGCACACGGGAACGTTTCCTGATATATGGAAAGAAGCTAAAATTTTACCTATACTCAAATCTGGTGACATATCATTGATAACAAACTATAGGCCAATTTCATTACTTCCCGCCTTTTCAAAAATATTTGAATCACTCCTTTACCCTTTACTATCTTGGAAAGTTAAACATCTCATTACTCCTCATCAACATGGATTTATGAAGGCGAGGTCCACAACAACTAATCTCTTATCTTTTGTGAATGAACTTTCTGACTCTGTAGATGCGAACATGCCCATTGATGCAATATATACCGACTTTCGGAAAGCCTTTGATAAAGTCGACCACAGCATCCTCTTGAATAAACTCTCACAATGTGGCATCACTGGCTATCTTCTTAAATGGTTCACATCTTATCTCTACAATAGAAAGTCAAAGGTAGTTTTGAACGGATACTCATCTAACCTCTTTTTGACCACCTCTGGGGTACCTCAAGGTTCACAGACAGCACCCTTGCTTTTTAGCATATTTATCAACGATGTAGTATCTATATTTAAACACACAAAAGTATATCTTTTTGCTGATGACCTTAAATTAACAAAACCAGTAAATTCACTTCATGACACAGCGCTAGTGCAAGAAGATCTAGATAGGCTTAGTGACTGGTGTAGAGAAAACAAAATGGAACTTAACACAGAAAAATGCTGTTATATAACACTCACAAGGAGCAAAAAAAGTATTCCACGAAACTATTCGATAGACTCCAATGTCCTCCAGGAAGTTTCTGAAATGCGAGACCTTGGAGTGTTTATTGACAAAAAATTAAGATTTAATGTACACATTGACAAGATGGTAAAAAAATCACTAAAAATGTTAGGATTTATATTAAGAAACTGCAAGCACTTCAAAAACTCCGCTCCTAAAATAGCCCTTTATAATGCACTTGTAAGATCTACCCTAGAATATTGCAGTCCTATCTGGTCGCCTCAGTACGATGTGTACACTAAACGCATAGAAGGTGTACAGAAAAGGTTTCTGTGGCATCTCTCTTTTCAAGACAATCTTTCAAAGAAACTACCAACCTACGATAATCGGCTCACTCATTATAAAATGCATGAACTTCAGAAACGCAGGCAGCTATTGGATTTATTATTTATTCACAAGCTGTTGAATGGTGCCATAGACAGCCCTGATCTCCTAAAAAATATCAACATTAATGCTCCTAGAAGACTTCCACGAATTAGTACCTTTGAAATATGTAAGACAAAATCATCCAAGAGCAACCTAGGTCAGCACAAATCAATAAACCGGATACAAAAACACCTAAGCTCATTATCAAAAAACACAGGTATCGACATAAGCTTTTCTTTCCCCAAATTTAAAAAATCTGCTTTGACATACATAACAACAAATTCAAATTCAAAATGCAAAAAATAATACTATTTAACCTCAACTCAACTTTATTAACTCAATTAACTCGTCTTTTCTCGCATCTACCTCCTTTTAGCATATGTTTGTTTTAATTTTAATCTTAGATAAGTAAAATTAATGTAAAAAAGCCCATCACCAGACAGATCTTACTCCATTTGAAAACGGATCTGCCTGGTATGTTTTCATGTCACTATTTTATCTTCTATATCTACACTATATTACAGAAGCATGTTTTGTTATTTATAAGCTATACTCTAATTTTATTATTATTCTACTATTGCTTCTGTTAAATTTTAGCCTCGTGTTATAGTACAAATATGTTAAACTTGTCCACACGTGAATGTCGTGGTAGCCAATAAATAAGGGAGCACTTATAGATGAATCTTACCAATTTTAATATGTAAATGTGTTAGTGTTAACGCCTTGCTGGCTGTCCTTAAACAATAAATAAATAAATAAATAAATAAATAAAAAATATTCTTAAAAGTCTTGAACGCTATTTAAAAGTTGGTGGTCTTATTGTGATCTTACTTTTGCACTTGTCTACTCGCACGCGCGTGCTCTTACCTGACTTAGCCTAGTAGGTTTAACATATCTTTACAATGCACATGCTCAGAAAGTACTCCTTTACGTGGCTATATACAGCAACAGAAAGTGTCTCTCTTTTCCTCAAGTGTGCGGTGCGACAAAGGATTTAGGAGCAACTTTTCCGCAAAAGTAAAGTAACCGTAACTGTGCCGTAAAGTAACTTTTTAATTTGCCGATTAGCCCAAGGATTTCGCAAACAGGCAGATTTATTCCCTCGCAAAACGCATTTTAAAATGTTGTATGATATTCGTGTTTATTCGAGTTATCATCACTAAGGCTACTTGTTACTTTACTTGTTACTTGTAGTGGGCTCTTCTTTTCCGCAAATAGGCCGCTCAGGTGGGCCCTTTTTGCGTGAAGAAATCGCCGGCTACATCTCTAGCCAGCCTAGCTCCGCCCAGAAGCGCAGGAACTTCCTGGGCTGTCCACAGGCTTCGCGGAGCGACCTCACAGGTCCGAGGATTTGTGCCCGTTGTTCTGCCACTCCCTCGCATTCCAGGATGACGTGGGCGGCCGTTTCCTCTGTCCCCATGCAGACCCTGCACAGAGGACTATTGGTAACACCTATAAAAGATAGATGTCGGTTTAGCGGTAAATGTCCCGTTAGGGTTCCTACGATAGTGCGTAGGTCCTTACGGTTTAAGTGTAGCAGATTTCTAGTCAGTCGCTTGTCATACGTAGACAGCGCCATCTTAGATTGCCTGCAGTTTTTGACATTAGACCATTGGTTAGTATGTTGATCTAGAGTTCTTTTACGCGTCCAAGCCTTGAGCTGGCTAAAGGGGAGCGGGAGTATTGGCTCTTGGCCTACCGCGTTGGAATTCGACCCAGCTTTAGCCAGCTCATCAGCTGCGTCGTTACCATGGGATCCGCTGTGGCCCTTGATCCATTGTAGTGTGACTTTATTCTTGGTTGCGATTACCTCGAGGGCACGATGGCATTCCAGTATGAGTCCTGAGTCTATGCGGTTGTTGCTTAATGCTTTCAGGACCGCATTGCTGTCAGTGAGGATCTTTAGGGTGTAACCCTCCATTCTCCTATTGTTTATAGCAGAGGCTGCTTTCGTAATGGCTACACATTCACATTGGAATATGGAGCTATGAGCACCTAGTGCCGCTGATATGTGTATGTTCAGGTCCGGTGAAAATACTCCAGCTCCGGTACCTTTGTTCATTTTGGAACCGTCTGTGTACACTCTAATCTCGTGTATGCCAGATTGGTCCTTTGGTTCTTCATGTAACTTCACCTTATAGTGACGGTCAAAGACATGTGTTTTAGGGATGCGGTCACACGGTGCCTCCGTGAGCGGCTGGTAGTCAGCGATGCCCACTAGTATTTCCGAGTGTGATCCTTTAGTGCTAGTTTTCCAGAGTCCCAGACTTCTGAGCCTCAGGGCCGCCATCGTTGCTTCTTGTTGTATGAAGAGGTCCAGTGGCGGCAGCATGAGTATCATTTCTAAGGCTTTGGTTGGAGAGGTTCTCATGCAGCCTGTCGTTGCCGTGCATGCTAGCCTTTGGAATCTTAGGAGCTTGTCTCTGGTTGTAGTGAGTTTGGTTTTAGGCCACCACACCAGAGCTCCATATGTTAGTATTGGTCTGATAATAGTTGTGTAAAGCCATAGTGTTAACTTGGGCGACAGTCCCCAAGTCTTTCCAAGCATCCTTTTGCACTGCCAGAAGGTGATGCTGGCTTTATTTATCTTTGCTTCGATATGTTTGTTCCATAGTAACTTGTTGTCGATAGTTATACCTAGGTATTTTACTTCAGTTGCTAGGGATAGTTCGGTTCCACACAGTTGTGGTAGTCGGACGGTTCCGATGTTCCTTTTGTTGGTAAACAATACTAGTACAGTTTTGGAAGGGTTAACCGTGAGCCCATTCTCATTGCACCATTGTTCGATTATATGTAAGGCCTTCTGCATGATGTTGCACAGGGTGCTCTCGAAAAGGCCATTTACTAGTATTACTATGTCATCCGCGTAGCCCACCGTGAAGAATCTTTCGTCACTTAGTCTGCGGATCAGATCATCAACTACTATGTTCCACAGCAGTGGGGATAGGACTCCTCCTTGCGGACAGCCCCTGGATACCACTGCCCGAACGGTGCTATTGACGGTGAGTTGTACTGCTCTGAATCGGAGCATGCAGTCTATCCATTCACAAAGTGTGTTGTGGACTCCATGTCTCCTCAGTGCCGTGCTTACACTGCTGAAAGTGGTTTTATCGAAGGCTCCTTCAATGTCAATGAAAGTGCCGAGTGTTGATTGTTTGTTTGTGAGTGAGCGCTCTATGTATGAGACCACGCTGTGCAGTGCCGACTCTGGTGATTTTCCCGGGCTGTAAGCATGCTGTTGTTGTTGAAGGGGTCTTGCCATGAGAGCGCCATCTCTGATAACTCTGTCACAAACCCTCTCAAGTGTTTTCAACATGAAAGAAGTGAGACTGATGGGTCTAAATGATTTAGGTTGTGTGTAGTCGCTCTTACCTGGTTTTGGTATGAATACAACTTTTACTTCTCTCCATTGTTTAGGAACGTAACGGTGTGCAAGGCATGCTCTGTAGATGGCCACTAGATACGGTGTTACGGTATGCACGTTCCATTTCAGAAGCCCTGGGAATATGCCGTCTATTCCTGCAGATTTAAATGGTAGGAAGCTGTTGATCGCCCATAAAACTTTATCATGTGTGATGATAGTTTTGGCTGTAGTCCAGTCGGGGTCGAGTGGTGTAGTGTTGTTGGGTGCGTCCCATGAGATGTTGTCTGATATAGCACATTCAGGAAAATGTGTCTTCAGTAGTAGTTCGCAAACTTCGCTGTCATTTTTTGTAAAGGTGCCATCAGTGTTTTTGAGGCTACCCAGAGTTCTGTCAGGTTCCCCGGATAATATGTTCTTAATTCTGACAGTTTGCGACATTGATTCTATGTTTGTACAAAATTTCCGCCAGGACTTCCTTTTGCGTTTGCGAATCTGCTTTTTGAAGCGGGAAAGAGCCTTCCTGTACTCTTCCCAGTCTGATTCGTCTTTGGTGTTGGTTGCTCTGTTGAGTCGTTTCCTCGTTTTTTCCCGTAGCTTTTCAAGTTCAGGACTCCACCAGCGGTTGGAGTTGTCACTGCCACTTGATGTAGCTGTTAGTGGGCAGCTGTCCTGGTAGCTGCTCAGTAGGGTTGTAGCGAGTTTGTTTGTTAGGTCTTCGATTCCCACTGTGTCAAGATCGACAGTCGGCGGGGGTTCTCGTAATAAACGTTCGTTGACCAGTTTGATACAGCAGGTACGGTCCGTTTTTCGCGGGTTGCGTCTAGGGGTTGGTAGTGCTGTGGTGATATTTAGTTTATAGCATATCCATCTGTGGTCAGAACAGGATGCTTCTGTTGATACATGCCATTCGCTGATGTGATCGGCAACGTATTCTGTGGCCAGCGTTAGGTCTATGATTGTTTGGGCCCTTGAGGTAACGAAAGTAGGTTCCGATCCTCGATTGAGTAGCCTGAGTTCAGTTGAGATAAGAAATGCGACTAGGTCCTCACCTCTCTTATTTGTTGTTGCGCTGCCCCACAAGCTGTGATGGGCGTTGGCATCCATGGAAATGATGAGTTCATGTTTGTTCTCATCGCAGTGTCTAATGAGTTGTTCAACTGTGTCGGTAGGAGTGTCTGCGTCACTTGGCAGGTAAGCTGACGCAATCAATACTTCCGAGGGTCCGGAGGACAGGTTTACCTGCAGTTTTGCAGTTGTAAGGTCTCTGGAACAGAACTCATTTATTAGTGTAGCTGGTATGCATTTCGGTACGTAAATGCACGTTCTAGGTTTGTCTACTGTTGTGTCAAGTAAGATCTTACCTTCAATGTTGGTTAAACCGCAGACCCTGCCGTTTCTGATCCACGGCTCCTGGATCAGTGCTACGGTTCTGTTGGTAACCTCCAGCCTGCGGCGTAGGACAGCCGTTGCCGTCTGACTATGCTGGAGGTTTATTTGTATGATGTTAGGAACTTGGAGGAGAGTAGTGGGCGCCATCGCTGTCGCTCAAGCTATCTCCATCCGAACTTCCAGGTCCGCCCCTTCTCCCCCATTCAGGTGGTGTGGCGCCTTTCCCAGTGCTGGTATTCGGCTGCTCCACGCTGTGAGGGAGAGGTGCGCTGCCTTGCATCCGCTTCTGGGCGGTCGCAGTACGGCGCGCGGGGGGCAGTGGTTTCACCGCGCCAGGGTGTCGACCAGCGGTAGTTTTACTATCGGCCTTCACCCCGGCTGCAGGTTCCACCTGACTCGGTATAGGGTCCGCGTCAGCGTTCTCCACACCCGAGTCCCTGTGGAAACGGATGAAGATGTTCCCTATGTAGTAAGCCAGCCGCCTTTGCCTGGCGATCAGCTTTGCTACCTCATCCTCCGGAATTCCCAACGTCAGGTAGGTGCCTTTGTTGGGCCCGTCCGCCTCCTGGGTAGCGGCGTAGCAGGTCCAGGTGTTGACCCGGAACCATCGCCGGTTCTGGTTGTCCAGTGCCCACCTAAGTGTGTCAACTGGTCCCACGTACCCAGGAACGAATGCGCCGGCCTTAACAAGCCTGGGGATCTCCGTCTGGCGTTTTACTGCCAGTGTAGTCCCCGGGATTGGTGATGTCAGCATTGGAACCTGTCTGTGAAGCCATTCCAAAGCGTGGGTGTCCTCGCACCAGAGTTTGAGGGTTCCCTCAGAGTGGAACGGTCTTCCTCGGAACGCCGGGGGCAGTTCTCCGTCGCGCGAGTGAGTTCCAGAGAAGATGATCTCCTCCAGCTTCTTCACCAGCGCGTCCTTCACCGTCTCCGTTTGTTCCGCAGTCAGGGCCTGGAAAGGTACAGTGAGGATCGCGACGCAGAGTTCGTTAGTCCTCATGGCGTCAGCGTAGCTCACCGCACCCTTGGTTTGTTGGTTTCCGCTCTGCTTCACTCGTTTGGCTTCGTTCTTTGGAGTTGTCGACTCGTCCGGACGTTGCCTTTTGGTGACTGCGGCTTGTTCCTGTTTGTGCTGCAGTTCGTGCTCCCCGGCTCTTCTCCCTCTGGACCGCTTGTGTTTGCCGCCCTTGGCGCCTCCGGCAGCGGTCTCAGGCGGGGCTGGCTTTTCCGCCGTCATTGCCGGCCCGCTGGTCGGTTTCCCAACTGCGGGTGGCGTGACGGGTACTGGGTCATTCCCCTCGGGTAGGGTCGGGTTCGACGCCTGTGTGTTGGTGGGCGTGTCTACTGAGGCCCCCTGTTTGCGCTTCCCCTTTCGGTTCTTGCGCTTTTTGGAGGTCCCAGGTTCTTCGCCTTGTGTGTGTGGTGTGGCAGCGCCAGCTTTCGCCGGCAGCTTGTGTGGGTATGGTGTGGCAGCGCCAGCTTTCGCCGGCAGCTTGTGTGGGTGTGGTGTGGCAGCGCCAGCTTTCGCCGGCAGCTTGTGTTTGGCAGCGCCAGCTTTCGCCGTCAGCTTGTGTGCACCTGTGTTGGTGCTTCTGGGGACAATACTCCAGACTGTATCCTTACGAACGGAACTATCCGGCATAGCTGTCCCCAGAGAGGTCATCTTAAAGGTGTCCTCGTGTTTGGTCGGCGCTCCCGAAGGTGCAGCCGAGTTGTTGGTGGTGTTGATCTGGGCTGGCGCTCCCGAAGGTGCAGCCTTGCCCAGTGACGGCGCTCCGTTAGGAGCAGCCGAACGTGTGTGGTCGATTCTCGTATCCATAACGTTAATTTATAATTCATTCATCTGTCACAGCGGCCCACCCTCCATGGAGCCCGCATAAGGGGATGCCGATCACGACACCAAGCCTACTGTGATAAATATAGGGTCCCAGGTCAGCAACAGAGCGAGTCCGCACGATGCGAAGGAAAGTGTGGCTACGCCGAAGGTGAGAAGCCTCCGGCGCTCCCCGACACTCCCCGCGCTCCGCCGACTGCCTGCCGCACGACCTAGAAACCCTAGCAAAGTGTCCCTCTGACGGGACACCAAGACCGATTACGATAGAGCTAGCTAACTCCCTACCGCCGCCGTCCCGGATGGAATGCCAGGCCAAAGGGGGCGTGTTGTCTCGCGAAGGCATCTTACCCGGCCCCGTCCGACTCAACCCCCCAGGATCCCATTATCCCCCCTACCAGCTATGCTGCGCACGGTCAAAGCGCAGGAGGTCTTAACGTTACCCACCATCCCCATATTTGCGTGATGGTGGGCCGGCGGAATCAGACTTCGAAAATCCGCCGCTGAGAGGAGAAGAGGAAAGGGTAACATTTTGGGAGAGGAGTGTGATGTTTTGTGATGGGAATGCGCTCACCGTTCCCCGACATGCACGCTATTGGGTGCATGGCGGGGCCGGTGGCGCATTAGGTTAAGGGGACATGCTCTGCTCAGGAGGGGAAGGGGGTTATGAGCAGAGCACTAGGTGTTGCAGACCGGGGCAGATATGCAACATCCCTCCGTTGTCCGGGGTCCTTGAGAAATGTGGACATCCACTCCCCCCCCCCCTCCCGCGTCCACATGGGCGCGAGAGGGGGGGGGGAGATGGGTCGGGCTATCCGCAACCTGCCCACCCGTCCGGTCGCATGGAGAATGCGCCTTCCTGCTCTGCTCGCTTACTACTAAGCGGCCAGACCAGGAAGCCCGGACTAAGGCTATACAAATATTTATTAGAAAAAGGCTTTTTGGCGAATGGAATTGTCGACACCGAGGATCCCGATACTCTTTGAGATGATGAGGGGAGTGTCTCCAAACTTTGGTGCAACTACGAATGGGTTTTTTTTCACGGAGAACGCGCAGACCTGTGTCTTCTAAGGGTTGAATCAGGATAAATTAAGTCTCCCCCATTCCGAAACTCCGGTGGAGAACCGGAAGATGTGGCGACTACTGGGAAAGGCCTATGTCCAGCAGTGGACTACCACAGGCTGATGATGATGATGATTCCGAAACTCGCCGCGCTCCAAGGAGGTCTCGACTTCAGACACAAGTTGTATTCAGCTTTCCTCCACCATGGACCGAGGGCATCACCAGTGCTGTCATATAATATCAGATAGCACGCAGCTTTGTGGTACGCGAGCATTAATATTATCAGCAAGAAAGCTATTATGTACATCAGCGACAAACTGCTCAGCAGAACGGTCGTTTTCAGCGCTAAAGAGAGAATTACTAAGATCTACCATCAAAGAAAACAGCCTAAATTGACTCTAACGTAGGGAGTCAGAAATAATGCAGTCAATTGACTATGATGTAGTCATTCGTTCTTTTGCTCAGAAGAAAAACTATAAATTGTAAAATTATTTGTTCTATAAATATTAGAATGATAAAGAGATGGGGAAGGGGGCCCCAAATGCTAAGTGCCTAGTTTTTTTTTTATTAATTCTTTAATTTTCCCAAAGAATTTTCTTCGATAGTTAATATTATACTTAGGTTTGGATTCAAAGTTATTTCGATTATTTTATTATTTTTATTTCGATAATAGTTTATCAATAAAAAATAAGGTTTTGTTACCTACATCTAAACAATAAAAAATAAGCGCGAATGTGTGACTGATTCATCGCATTTGCACCGGTAAACAGCCGCTATATCGATCATTAAAAGGTGCACAAACAAATTGATGCAGGGGTGGTGCCCTGGCACTTTGTGACCCGGCAGCCCGCGGTTCGTGGAGCCATTACTCTACGCTCCATCGGAGGCGCTCACTCGCTAATTTGCACTTGTGTTTATTTCATTTTTTTTGTATGATGAGCAATCGAATACTATCCCGAAAGAAAGAAAGAAAAAAACCAGGTTTTATTAAATAAATATAAATATCCTGGGACATTCCTCATACACGGTCATCTGATCCCAAACTAAGCAGGGCTTGTACGGAAACCAGATAACTGATATAATACATATACTACTTTTTGTTTGTACATACATACTAATTACACCCAGACTCAGGACATGCACACATGTGCATGCACACAAATGCATGTCCTGTGTGGGAATCGAACCCACGACCTGCGGCGCATAAGGTTAATCTTAACCAACTGCGCCAACTGGCCCGTCAATATATTCCCTTATCCCCTTAGTACTTTTACAGGTATTGTCCATTTTAATAACTTGATTGGGTATAAAATATAAAACAGTCACAGATTAAAAGGTAAAGCGTATTCCATGATAATAAGATATCGAAAGGTGTTCTTTTTCCGTGTTTGAGCGATGTGATAGTAACATCGCGTGCAATATATCCATGAATGGGATCTCCCGTTTGGTCCAGGTGCATCATTGGGTTCCCACGTAGAGGTGGGACATTGCGTGATGCGCCGCATTATCCCGTGGGATCACCTACTACTGCCAAACAATGTCCTGCATGTTGTGATAATTAATATTGATTATTGAGATAATGAGTTGGCTGACAAATGTTGGTGAGTTGGTAATATTTTTAGTAGTGTTAACCTTTTTGCTAGATAGATTGCTGTTTTAATGAAATTTTTGGGTTGTTTTGGCTTTTGATTTGAATAGTTAGGTAGGTACTTGTTTGAAGTCATTCATTCTGATCCCAAGGGCTTACCAATTACACTAACATCTCAGTCTGAACATAGCGAAAACATTTTTTTTTAATTCAAGAGCTGCAGAATTAGCTCAAAATTAAGCAACATTTTACATTAATTGTGGTACTAATTATTTTTGGCATATCGATAGAGTTATGTGTGGATATGATTACCTTAAATTCGCAATCGATTTGGAAGTACGGAAAATGGTGAAAATTGAGAAAAACTTTGATATTGAAAAATTGTGGTACTAGTTGCGAGAATACCATGTCTTTAGAGAACCATTACCTACCTTCTCAAGCAATTTGGACCGGTTGCGACATACTGAACATAAAAAGCAGTATATTATTTACTCTATGCTTAAAGTGATTCCCACAGGAATATTTTTGTTCATAAGTCGGCGACGCGATTTCTGTGCTCTGTGACGACGCCCTTGCAGTAGGTACCTCCGAAATAGCAGGTGTGATCCATAGGCGACACTGAGATAAATTAAACTGAGAAAAAAAAAAGAGAAAAATTAAATATAAAATATAAAAACATGATTAGTTACTTACCAACACCAAAATAAAATAAGACGGTCCTGTGAGCCAGTTTTAATAAACTATCTCTCCATACACTAAAAACAAGATATCCCCAAATTAAATGTGAGTGCATCGACATAAAGGGCTTACACACGTGCCGAAAGTGTGAGTTCCTAAAAGTGTAAGTAAACAAGGGTATGAAACAACATATTTGCGAATCACGCCGTAGCAAATTGAAAGATCGCCCTTTGAATAGGGAGGCGGAGTATATTAGAATACTATTAAGCTCTCGACACCCCTATTAAGTACCCTATTGTATCTGTGATTAGGGAAAGAACCGGATCTAGAAACTGTGAAATGCCGCCTTTAGTCCAAACTTAAGAGCAGGCATCACGCTATACTTTTCATACAAAAACTCTGTACTTATTATGGCGTTGTTAAACATTAATTATTAGATGTTTTAAGCAAATATGTATCTCGTGCACTATATCTAGGTCTGTATATATGTAAAAATAAAAAATAAATTGACATGAATTCCGTAAAAGCCTCCGAAAAACAGCGTTTTTGCCCAAATTTTATCTGAACTTTGGCCATATCTAATGTACCTATAAACTGTAAAAAGTAAATAAAACATTTTGATCCGACATTGCAAATATATTGAAGATTCAAAGTAATAAACTTTTTTTTCACAAATATGTAAGATTTTTTCACAAGAAGTATACTCCTGGAACAAGTTTTATGATATGCGAAATCATGAATTTACCGACTGATAACCGACGGCTCCTCTCTTTTTTCGCAGTCAAACAGTTAGGCTATGCGTGCGTTGAAGTTGTATTGGCCATGAAGGGCCCTCTTAAAAGCAACAAAACTTTGTTTTTGGGAAGTTTAACGTAAACAAAATATGGGTAGATACGATTATTACAATAATGATATGATAATGTTAATCAAATAGAAAGTCCATAGGTTTATTAGCAAAAATTATCCTTTAAGAAAACGTCGAAATTATCTATGATTACAATATTGGCGATTGTCAAGGCACCACAACTTGCGGTGAGACCGAAGTATTTCTCGAAATAACTACTGCATTTTTTCAAAAATACTTTATTAAAGAATACAGACCACAACTTAACTAGGGGAATGGATAAAAAATACTCTTTATAAGAGTATAATCTCTTTTTCGATTAATAAAAAGCACCTTATCACTATGTAATGTAGGATTTACATAGCGATTATTAGTGCACGTGCACTCCCCGCGGCGCGGCGCGGCGCGGCGGCGCGAGCGCTCCCCGCCTTGTTTACAATAATGTGAGCTCAAGTGCGCCTTATCTCACTATTATCATACTATTATGAACTTCACACTTCATCTCCAACTTGAAACTTCCTATTTTGAAAAACTAACATTAAAAATAAATCATATGACAGATTGACATTCGATTATTTCACTGGTGACTGGTGTCATTTTTGGCGTTCATTTGTCATCTGAAATTAATGAACAATTTTTTGAATATTTCTTTTACTGCTTTTTACTGCATTGGTCACTATGCCGATCAAAATTCTACTAGCTCGGCAAATATTTGACTCCACCGGCATACCAACAGTGGAAGTCGATCTGGTCACCGAGCTTGGACTATTCCGCGTCGGTGTTCCTTCGACAGACTCCAAAAAAATCTCAGAATCGATCCAGCTCCGCGATAATAAACCTGCCGAGTACGCCGGTATGGGTGTCCAGATCGCCGTGAAGAATATAAACACAATC
The DNA here is from genome assembly GCA_951394255.1 of Polyploca ridens. Taxonomy (NCBI): domain Eukaryota; kingdom Metazoa; phylum Arthropoda; class Insecta; order Lepidoptera; family Drepanidae; genus Polyploca; species Polyploca ridens. Next base: position 4,509,424 of record OX596244.1, read on the forward strand.
ATTGCTCCAGAACTTATTAAGCAAAATCTAGAAGTGACCATGCAGAAAGAGATCGATCAATTCATGATCGCTCTTGACGGTACTGAAAATAAATCGCGACTCGGAGCTAATTCTATAATGTGTGTATCGCTCGTTATTGCTAAAGCCGGTGCCGCTAAGAAAGGCGTACCGCTCTATAGGCATATATCAGACATGGCAGGCGTCACCACCATTATACTTCCGGTACCACATTTCACAATTTTAACTGGAGGTATCCTCGCATCCAACGGCCTGCCATTCCAAGAATACACAATTATGCCTACCGGAGCGAGCTCGTTCACCGAAGCTATTCGTATCGGAACTGAGATCTATCAATACGTGAAGACTGTTATTGCTAACAAATACGGTCCCGAAGCTACTTACGTAAGTGACTCCGGCGGGTTTGCTGTACCTCTCCAGAGCCACAGGGACGCACTTATGTTCCTCACTGACGCCATCAAGCAATGTGGTTACACGGGCAAGGCTGAAATCGGCATTAACGCCTCTGCCTCCGACCTGTTTAAAGATGGAGCGTACGATCTAGAATTTAAAAATCCCAATTCTAATCCCCAAGAATATATGTCCTCGGATAAGCTGGCCGAAATATATTTAGATAACATGAAAGAGTTTCCTGTATGCTCTGTCGAGGATGGTTTCGACTGCGACGATTGGGCTGCTTGGTCATTGCTATCTTCTCGCACTCAGGGGCAACTGTTTGCTAACGACCTGACTCAAACGAATCTTAGGAGAGTCGGGTTGGCGATAGAGAAGAAGGCTGGCAACTCCATCGGGATACGATTGAACCAGGCGGGGACATTTACGGAAATAATTGATGTGTATAAGTTGATAAAGCCAAATGGCTTTGGAATAGTAGTTTGCGACCGATGGGGTGATACAGACGATCTATTTATTGCTGATCTGGTGGTGGGACTATCAGCCGGCCAGCTGAAGTGCGGGGCGCCAGCTCGCAGTGAACGGATTGGCAAATACAATCAGGTGCTCAGAATTGAAGAGGAGCTGGGTGCATTATCGAAGTATGCTGGAAAGAATTTCCGCGGTCAGAATTAAAGCAAAGCGCTAAATAAAAGTTAATTATACATGCCCATCTAATTGTATTTTGTTGAAAAACCTACCTAAAGAAAAGTTGTCGTACGTAGTTTAAATATTATATCAGTTAGAAATCAATAAAACCAATTTACGTGACAAGCGGGCTAATTGCCGGAAATCATTATGTTTAATGTCCACTGCGCGCTGCGGTATTATAAATTCTATGATAAAATTGTAAACTGTTATTAATGTAGTTGTCGTATCAATTCCGTAGAGCATGGTTAACTTTTATCGACATTATTAGCTATACTGACATAAGATTTGGAATATATTAGGTATATTTAAAGCTATTTTGCTCATCAATTTATACTAATATTATAAAGAGGTAATGTTTATTAGTTAGTTTCTTTATAGGAGGTAATCTCAAGAACTACTGATCCGATACTGAATCTTTTTTTACACCCAACAAAGGAAAATGCAACAAAGGAAATCTGAGTTACAAGGATGTCTTTATTTATTTATTTTTTATTCGACTAAGTCGGTAAACAAGCATGCGGCCCGCCTGATGGTAAACGGTTACCGTAGCCATATGGACGCTTGCAACACACGAAGCGTCGCTCACGCGTTACCGGTGTTTTGGTTTTAATGTAAAAACGCTGTATCTCAATATAAAGGATAGAAATGATTTGTCATACTTGCTTCTCTATATCTTCATATGTCCTTCGCTTCTTCCTAAATCCTCTGTTAAGTAATGGTACAATCATACTACCACTAACATATAAAAATGATGATGCAATGATAACAGACAAACATCAATGAATAACAATAGTGATGAATGTAAATTATCGACAAGGATAGGTCAACCCTATCGGGCGCTATCGACGAGGGCTAAAGGGCCGTAACAGCCCGCACGTGCACTACCCGCGTCCCCTTCGTATCAACCATCAACCCTAAAAAATAACACCCCGGAATACACTATAGGTACCGCATTCGCGAATAGTTTGATTACCCCCAGGGGTCTTAACGCTCTCTCAAAAGTAATTGTTGATAAATATACCTCAAGTTTAAGCCCGCTTAGGGGCGTTGCGAAGCGATTGTTCATATAAAGGTTTACAGATTAAAGATTGGATTATTTTGATTACATTTAAAAATTATATTTGTAAGCAATTGTTAATTTAACTATACTTTAGAATCATGATCATCAGCCTGTCCCACTGCCGAGCACATGCATCCTTTCACAAATGAGGGAGAAAGGGAATGGACAGCTACTCCACCACGCATATGTCCACTGCGGTTCTGCGGATTGGTAGAGGTAGGCTAGTGGTCAACCTCCTGTTGGAGTTTTCATGCCGCCTAGGAGGACTCCAACTAGGATAACGAATATCACAATTAGGTAAATTAACAATTGCTTACAAATATAAATTTTAAATGTAATCAAAATAATCCAATCTTTAATCTGTAAACCTTAAAGCCGTTGGTCCCATTGTGATAGTCGTTAAGCTAGTTGGATGCCTCCTAGGCGGCTTGAAAAATTCCAACAGTAGGTTGACTACTATAGTCTACCTCCACCGATCCGCAGTGGGCACGCGTGGTGGAGTTTTGCCTATTCCCTTTCACCCTCATTTGTGAAAGGAGGTCTGTGCTCAGCAGTGGGACATTATAGGCTGATGATGATGATGATGAATCATGCTAATGCTAAACCACAAGCACAGCCTTCTGCGTTAATTGGCTATCAATGCTTTCTTCACACACGGCCACCTGAGCCCAAACCAAACGTGTATTATGGAAACCTGATATTACTACCTAGTAGCCACATGATAATTTGTTCCATAATAAATTAGTATCAAGATTGTTATTACATTGTAATTAATTGCAGGTAGCAATTACCAAGCACATTCGCTGTCATGGTCGAGGAGAGGAGACCGCCCAGCCGGCGGCACCCTTCACGCCAAGATCTGGATACCAGAGGACCCAAGAATATTCACCAGCAACAACAACGAAAAGGAAGACAATAGATAAATTATGAATTAACTACACATTTTTAATAATTAAATATATTGATCTCATACATAAATAGGGAAAAATGTACTCCGTACTCAATTTATCAGAAATTGAATGTAATATCTTGTAATTTTATAGCACTAAGTATCTATCATGCGAAGAATTCCTCCGTAGATATTTAGATAGTTTTTAGTAATGGTATTACGTAGACATGAAATAATTAGGAGAAATAGAAATTGACGCACAATATAATCATGGTTTATATTGCTGCTAATCTGGACATTTGTACACACGTACTTATTCAAGGCGCCCCGTCCGGGGCATTTAACAGAAAATGTCCCTGAATTCCTCAATATTAGTTTATTGCCCATTTTGGGGCAAAACTTAGTAGGTATATGAGGCCACTGGATACGCAATTGTGAACATTTCAGTTTCAAGACTAGTCAGGAATCTGATGGAAAAATTACCTAACATACGGACATTCAATATATTTGCGACTGACTGTATTATTTTGTAAATTTTATGCATGTCTTAATACTGTCAATTCCTAAATATTTATAATAAGGTGCTGATAGATAATAGTTTAGTTTCTTGACATTGTATATACTTAATAATAACTTATATAGAATATTTTTTGTTAGTCTCCTAAGTCAATGGATTATTAAGTACCTATTTACCCCGGAGTGATGCTGAGTCATAGGTCATGCGTGTGGTCGTTATTTCTAGATGTCATCTTTCAATATATGGGACCATCGACCACCATAATTCGGGATTGGGATCTCACTCACTCACAAAATGTGAAACGAGCTAACTGTGACGGGTGGAAGTTCTCTCGGCGTTTTCTTTTATCGTTCGATGTAAAATATTGTTACCAAATTGTTTAGCCATTATTATTTATTTACATTTTATTATGATAGTCCATGAATTGTAAAGATTGAATTCTAAATTAAAGCTATAAATTAATTTTTCGTTACCTACCTACTTATTAACTGTAAAGCCGACTTTTCAATATGGGATATATATAATATAATATATTTATAGTTTGGGATGTAATATTATGTAAGTATATTATATCATAATGAATGACGAGCGGTAAAATATAAATATCTCAAGATATAATTTATATTATATTATATCCCATAGTGAAAAGCTGGCTTCAAACTGATTGAGATTTCATTAATTCAACTCTTTGCTTAGGGCTTACTGGTTAGTTAATCATATACATAATGTACCCTCTAGAAAAGTATGAATAACCAATAACCTACCTAGTAATAGAAGAAAACTAATTTCAGTATGTACCTATAGCTGCAATATACGAAAACGACTAAGTATTATATACATAATCCCTAGTACACACGGCTACAGATCAAGCTATACATTTCCAATATAAGCTGACCTCTCATTGTACGGAAATCCTATACAATGCGAGATCACCTTATACTGGAAATCTATAGCTTGATGTGTTGCCGTGTGTACCTACTAGTAGTTTAACTTCATTTATAAAAAAAATGTTAACCCAAGCAATGTTAAAATCGGTATCATAATAAATACACATAAACGGTTTACAAACCATTAGAAGACGTGACAGTAAATATATTATGCTTGCAAAATCAATGCGCTGCTTTTGCATCAGCTGTATTCTTTCCCACACTAGTTACCTACCTCCTACGCTCCCATTTCATCAAATTATCTACCTTGTAACTAGGTACCTATTTAGTTACTTATGCCATAGCCTATGTTAGGTAGCAAGTGCCTAGCATTTTTAATGTTGAATACCTATTTAAAGATGCACATAGCATACTTAATATTTAATGCCGACCGCACCTTAGTAGGTAATTTTAACTGAAGGTCTAACTAATCTGCTAGTCTGCACTCCCTACTTTGAACTCTTCAGCGGGAATTGTATTTTAAGTAGGTACAAATGCTTCGAAGACTTAATTGTAAAAGGAAGAGTTAGCGTTACCAATTCACATGTTTGCGAAAAGTCATAGTATAATCTAAGGTTTTATCAAAAAAAAGTTTTACTCGTCACTCCCCAATATTTGAAAAGTTAATTGAAGACAGCAGAGTGCAAACTCGCAGTGGCTACATAAATAGGCCCGAGGTACTCTCCTCATTATAGCAACTCCTTAACTTTTCCTTCAATATGTGATACAGATTATAGAATGTTCATGAAACTTGTGGATGCTAGTCTGAAAATAACACTTCTGTCGCTATTCGATCAATATTATGTAGTAGGTAGGGATTGGCTACACTCGGTGGTTCCCACGCCTCCCTGCCTTCCCTACTGAGGGTAAGCCTCGAGTGAAAGCGCACTCGCGAACACCTCACACAGTACAAGATAGAATTTCAATGTAATATACCATAGACGGTGTTGTAAGTGAACTTTCTTTTATTATTACAACACAAGTAGGTAGGTGCTAAAAAGCTTACCAAGCAAAAAGCAAAGCGACAAAGCTAGCAGGTAAAAAAAAAATACTCGCCTCGCGGGATTTCTTGCCGTGTTTATTACCTAAGCTTGTACGTAGTATTTATATACTCTGAGCCTAAGCTAAATAAAGTAGAGGCACGATGCCCTATGTAAATCGATGAGTTTTACACGTAGTATTTATTCACCTAATATTTGGCATGGCCATTACCTACCATCCTGAATTTATGGGTGAACTAAATTGTAGTTTAGCTTTTTTGTGTCGTCCTGTTTCGTTTGTTACGCCTTCACGCCTCAACGGATCATCATGAAATTTGGCATGCAGATAGCCTATGGTATGGAGTAGGATATAGGCTACTTGTTATCCCGGGAACGCGGGTGAAAACGCGTGGGATAGCTAGTCCTAAATTAATATTAAAAATGTAAAATAAAGAGTTTGTTTTTTTATTTCAAACGCCTTCACACCTCAACTACTCAACGGATCATCATGTAATTTGGCATGCAGATACATTATGCTATGGAGAAGAAACATAAGCTACTTTTTATCCCGGTAACGCGGGTGAAACCGCGGGGGACAGCTAGTACTATTATAAATCTGAATGTTTTTGTTTGTTACGCTTTTACGCCTTAACTACTCAACTTATTACGATGAAATTTGGCACGCAGATAGCCTATATGGAGCAGAACAAAGGCTAGTTATTATCCCGGGAACGCAGATGAAACCGCGGGAGACAGCTAGTTTAAAATAAAAACTTCACTACGTTTCGCATTAAATGGTTGTATAATTATCTGGACGAAGGTTAAGCAATGTATAGGTAGTCACCAAATTTCTGTCTTTTATTCACTTTATATGTTTCTTTTTTTTTAATACTACTAAGGTAGCAAGCGTGGTAAGCAGTCACCATAGCCTATTGACGCTTGCAACACCGGTGTTAACACTCGCGCGTTGCCGACCCTGCAAAAATCTCTTCACAACCTTTTTGAAGAACCATGCTGTACTCCCTTGGGAAAACCACATCGGGGAGCTCATTCAATAGCCGAAGCATCCGCGATAGGAAGCTCCTTTGGAACCGCACAGTCCGATACGAAACCATTTTGGTTCCCATGTGTGAGGATAGACTTCCAACGATGGCGAGAGTCGAGATGGATCTGCGCCGAAATGAAGCTTTAGTCATGTACAAGGCATAGGTATACATAAAGCTGGCTGATGGACTAAAAGCTGTCCAGAGCCTGCTCGCTAACTCATATACCACATTTAAACAAGTAAAAAAAAACATCATATTTCGAAATAAAAATTTATTACCTACGAAAACTAAATTAATTATGATTTATTTATAACAAACATCCCTTAACCATTTTTCTAATTTAATTTTACCAATGATCAAGATCATAGAAGTGCTTAAGTATTTCATAATGTACGAATTCCAATTAAGATTTAAAGCAGCCATATGAAAAATGTCTGCCACATGACGGACGGCGATCTGGGCTAATCTGGATTCGGCAAACCTAACCAGAGATGTTGGGACCAAATGAGTTACATTAAACATTTGTTTGCCCTGTAGAAACTCGAATTATAATTTTATCATTAAAATACTTCATAGTCATAAGAATCAACCCAAATACTAATACAAAGCAAATTACATAGATCTACATTATGTTATTTTGAATATAACTATATTAAATATACTAGACAATTTGCCACGGGTTTAGCATAAGTATCAACCTTGATATTAAGTATGTATGTATATGTCACAGTGATATAGAATCCGGCATAAAGCTAATTTACATTATATTTATCTAGTCATGTTTTTGTTATTTAATTCTTCCTATTTGTATACAGAGATCGGATTAGTGAAGTAAAAACTCCACATAGCATCACTTAGGCTACACAACTAATAGCAATACATAGGAAATAGCATACCCGTACAATTTTCATTTCACTGCGACATATATTAGGTATAAGCGATATTCATGATCAGTAAGTATTTAAAGTTCAATTAATTTGGAATATTCACACCCATTATATTTGAAGTCCATTATATAATTTTAATGTTAAATGTAAAATACAATAAGTCAAACCTAAAGAGAAAGATCATAATTTAATGTATATATTCGAAATAAGGTGTTAGTTTTTAAAACTATTCACAGCGCAGTATTTTAATGTTTATTTATTATATTTTGTACACAAGGCGTTAAATTTAACAGCCGCATTTTGATATAATTATGTTCTTAAAATATTTGTGACTAGTTTTCTAAACTATTTTATCGGATAAGAGGATATGAAGGTAAGAAAATTTAATTAGATAAGAAGAAGGGAGGTAGGAGGGTATAAAAGAGAAGACGAGAGTTGAGGGTAAACAATAAATCCAAAACTTGGACAATAAATTAATAATTATAGATAGTCAAGTTAACCAATTACTTATTAGTAATTTTGTCGTATTTCCATTTAGGGTTACTGTTTAAACGTTATTAAAGGGTAATCGCAATAGGAACAATTGAATTTAAAACCTAGATTCAACGTTTATTTTCGATGAATACAAGCTATTCATGAGAGCTTATATTTTAATTCTCGTTCTACAAAATGGGCTTTAAGAGGCCGTACGAAATTTTTCCAGCGAAATCGGCAAAAATAAAGACATTTGACAATTCATCACTTGTTTTCCAATACAATTTCATTACATTTATGCACTTTAGCGCATCGACTAATATCACCATGTATCAATGCTGAAGACATTTAAAGCTGGTTTTTTTACCAATCATTAAATTGACGTCGAATGCCATAGTATCTCATTTATTTATATAGGTATATATGTAGGTAATTGTTTATGCCTTTATTAGAATTTATACATTGTTTCTAAATCTGAATAATTAATAGTGGCATGCCTCTTCTAAGAGAATTAGATATTTAAGCTAAATATTATACACCTAATAAGATACTATTTACGATCACCGGTGCAAAATTATATTTGCAAACGATAAGTTTCTTATATAACTAAATAAAAAACTACATGATTGTTCTAAATTGCCTGCAATTCAATCCCAGACATTCAATATTTTACAGTGAGCACCTTTATATCATTTTAGCGGTGAACTTAACATTATTGGTCACACGTTATTTGAAAATTGCACGTAGCGAGTATAGATAGAAATGATGAATAAAAATGACTTTGTATTTAGTCGGATTATAATATCGAATGTGCGTAATTAGTTTGTGTCATTTCTTTGCAATACTTATATCGAATCTGTGTTTAAGTTCATTCAATTAGCTAGGACGCGGTTTGAATTGAAAGAGTTTGAGGCCTCCGTAAAATGCATCTAACTATACGCTAATACATAAGTGTTTTAAGCTTTAACTTAATGCAAGATTTGCAGTAGGTGCTTTTGTTAGTTATTTTATGTATAGATTCTTACTATTAGCAACAGTTTTGCAATGAAAACCGCAGAATAATAATTCAGAACATATTGCATCCGTGGACTCAAAATCTAGAACTCTCAAGCGTTCAAAATGAACCAAAATTTTGTTTACTTACGAAATTTATACAATACCGAAAAAGCGACTCCCTCCTATTGCTGGTATATTCATTGAATCGTTCGGTATAACTATACTGACAAAAACGCACACTACTAACCCCTTGGTAGTTTTATTTAACTATATTTAAGATTCGATTTTTTCAAAGCTTTAATAAGCAGCGGCCTATAAACTAATCCCCAAGGTAAAAACAGTAAAAATCCAGAGAAGTACAAGCTATAGTAGATACTCCACCACTTGGAGAAGGCCTTCACGTCAAAGGGTACTAAACTCCAGCCCATAAACACAATAGTGTAGAGTTTGAGAAGCGCATAAAGAATGCACTTGATGACCTTGTTGTTCCATAACTGGTTGTAAATCTCCAAACGAGAGATGATAGACTCGAGGCCTTTTTCCATGTATATGATGAGGAATTCATTGAAGAACGTGATGTAGTATCCTGACCTGGTGCCGTGCCATAGCGCGAGGAACATCAACGTGAACAGCTGGCTCAGGTTACGGTTTCCGAGGAATTTGAGCCGCTTGTAGATATACTCAGCGGCGAAGTGGTTTGTATTGCAGTTGAAGCTGGCAATGTAGTGGTGGAACTTTGTGGCGGTCTCGAAGCGCAGGAGCTTAATGTTGCTGCAGCCATCCCATTTGGACCTCCAACGCTCACCGTCGGCGGTTCTATCGCAACCATTGTACGATAGACCAATCCTAATGCACGCCGCTGAAACCACACAAATTAAAAATAAAATATTCTTTCACTCGTTTAGAGAAATTACTAAGAGTTACACTAATTAGCACAGTGGCCTAATTAATTATTTAAATACAAGTCATTGTTTACAAATAGGCACAATACTACTAATAATCAAACCTCGTTTGCTGCAACTGATGATTTTGTAACCCGTTTATAATGTTGGAAATAATTCTAAAATAGTCACATTATAAATCGAGGTCAACGACGGACATGACTATGCAGTAGGTATTTGTATTATTTTACTATATTACGAACGTATAGCGTAAGTGGGAAAGCGATCAAAGAATAATAAAACAGCTCAAATTACCTTCAGTGATCAACCAGCAGGAAATATACTTGTAGAGAGCAAAGTGCGCCCAGAGACCGCAGTATATATGGCGATAGAAAATTGACGTTTCCCAGAATTCATCAGATAACATGTACTTAATATCGTATACACTAACTGCAAAATGAAAGAAAAATATTATAAATAGGTTTACTTACCAACAATATTTATGAAACAAATGATATTGAAAGAGATCTGTTTGAAAATTACCTCCAATTTGGAATGCCACTAAATAAGCTACACCTTGTAATAATCGTACTATCGCTTGCTTTTCATATACCTTAGACTGACTCTCCAGAGGGAACTTGTCCGTTATGAAGTCTTTATAACGTTTGAATGAGAATATTGGTCCGACTAAAAAACATGCCGGAAAATACACAAACCCAATCAACTCTAAGAATGTCGGTGGAGCTGTGAGTGCGTCTATCTTCTCTCTGGTGGATTTACCTTGACCATCCCATAGGTCGAATGAAAGAGCTATCAGTTTCAATGTCAACACGCAGTGTGGCATTGTCCATGTTATATCATAATCCTCAGATTCTGTAGCTATATACCCAGCGAGGAGGTAGGTCATGTTGAATATGAATGTTACAATTGAATTCAATTTCCCAGGACCCAGCACCATTGTAGTAAAATAGATTACAATTGCCGGGATTGCATTATGGTACATAGAGAGTCCAAAGTTGTAAAATGCCATGTCTATTCCGGCCAAAGCAAAGAAAATATTCCTGTATTCGACATGTTGCTTTACATATTTGTGGTATATTATAGCTATGGGATAACCCATGAATAAGGAAATGAGGAGTTTCAGTGCAGGTTCAGTGGTGCCAATAAGATTTGCTAAGAATGGTACAGGGCTAAGCCCTACCATACTTAGTATATAGAGGACTATACCCCACATTTTATCTGTAACAATTAAATATACATTAATATTGTTGAGTAAGCTCTACAATATGAAACTATGGAAGTATATAGTATTTTTTGTAAGATTATTCTTTGTTTTATTGCTGCCAAATGCAGGAGTTGTGACTTAGAACAACAGCTCTGCGATCATGAATTTTCGATTGGTACGTTTAAATACATGATTGAACTGGGTATTATCCCATTCGAATATCTTTTCCACAGGTTTAGGACTCAATAGATATCTATCTATAGGTACTAATATAATAAAGGCCTTGCCTTACAAATGATTCCCATTTAAACTTGTAGCCCCACTTTAAAATTTCAGTAGCCTCATTTTGGCCCCTTTTTCAAAGATACTAAATATATTTATAACAATTCCAAAGTTCGAATCAATAGCATCAGTGGTTGTTGAAATATACCACTCCGACGGGCAGACGGACGGAGTGGCAACATAAGGGTCCGGCCATACAGACCAGCTCGGAGAGAAGAGCATATTTTGATACGCGTATAAAAATAGATTAATATTAATTTAATAGTTTAGTTTACATTGAATGCTGGTGAGGCGACTTAACACGCTAACAAAAGAAGTTAAATGTAATAATAAACCTCATTTAAATGATCCTAAACTCAATTTTTATATGCATATCAAAATATGCTCTTCTCTCCGAGATTGTCTGTACGAACCCTAAGATTTCTTTTTTACCTTTTTGGTTCAGAACCCTAAAAAGGATTTTACAATGTCGGGTGCCAAATTCACAAAGCTATAAAATAGAAACATACGTTTTAATTGGTAATATAATGAGTAAAGACTGATTAAGGATTCAAAACACTGCAACTAAACCGTCATCCAGAGTTATGCTTTGTATGCTTCTGAACAAAGTGCTGAGATATCAGTTTATTTTTATATGATACAAAATCCAAAGCTATGAAAGTAATCAAAATTTACCTTTATTAACAAATCATACTATGATTGAACAGAGCAATGTGAACTAGTATGAGTTGTAGCCAAGGGTGTGTAGTTTAGCCAAGGGTGTGTATTTGATTACATAAATAATCATCTGACTGAAGATACTCCTGAGACTTGACATTGATTTGTGTAAAAGAAGAGAATCAAGATAGATTTTTACAAATGTTATTTACTAGAAGGCCAATTCAAGGCAGTTGAAGTGCTGCTATCTATCTGAAGTGTCACTATTCTCGACTTATGCAATAATAAAGCTAAGTATTAATAAACCCACAAATCACAGGTTTATGGCTACACTAAAATATAGCTGCAATAGTATTTAATCATTATTATAACATTGATGGCAACTAGGTTTAAGCTATTACTGAAATAACAACAGCAATGGTTGATACACTGCTATTCAATTCACTGGTCACTTGAATACATAGCAGTTCCTGGAAACCAATTATCGGACCAGTTATGGGATGTGCATATTGTGTATCCTATCCATGTGGCAATGGGTTAAAATTTCTGTACTCAACAGGGTACATGTTCTGTAGGGCATAAATGGCAGGGCAGTGGCACCATGACTACCACTTAAACCTTAATCAACAGCTCAAACTGATAGTTTGCCAAAATTCAAATCTTAGCATGCACGGGTGACTTTTGTCCACATGACTGTTTCGTCACTCATCTCTAATGGATATGTATGTTGTAAAGTGTGCGCACCTCCATACATATCCATGGACTTGATAGGAGTGACGAAACAGTCACGTCGATGAGAGCCACCTGTGCACGCTAGCCCTTAAGAATGAATAGGTGACAAAAGCTTGTAGTAAGTAAGTATTTTGTAAAGGGATGTATGCAACAATAAAAAACACTATTTGGATTGTATATCCTACATTTTCTTAACAGGGTGACATTGCTAATAACTACTGTGCCATTATGATTTATTTTTAAAGAATTTTTTTTTATGCCTCAAAGAGGGTAGTCAAGCATGTGGCCCGCCTGATTGTTAACAGTTAAAAAGGTTATAGGACTAGCTGGACAAAGACTACTAGCATGAATGTTTTTTTTTATTAAATCATATATCTCTACCTACTGCAGAATTAATGGTCTGAACAAGGCTTGAGACTGTCATTATGAAATAAAGTCAAAAATGTTAAAAAACGTTACTGAAGGTAGTAACGTTTTTTTATACAATTAACGTTCTACCTCTCTTATAAGATCATTGATAAAATTGTACCGATTGTTAACATATTATATTGTTTGATCACACATAAACATCAATTATGTAATATTTATGAATATTTATTTTCGGAACTAAGTTCAAAACAAATTTTACTCGGTAGGGTAGGTAATTGAATGTGAGGTTTTAGATTGTGGGTTTGGATTGTGGCATTATAGAATAAATAACGAGGTTATTAGAAACTTGCGAACATTGCGTACTAATATTAAAATGTCTTTCTTACCTCTATTTAATTTACGATTTGCAACAAATTTGCAAGATATACCACAGAAAAACAATTTTACTCTAGCGAAGATAGCAATTAGTCATCTAATTTTATTTAAAACCAGTGTTGCCAACAGCACTGGGCCTAATGTCGCCATTTTTCAGAGCTTAAGTAACCTAAAATAGCCGAATTTCAGAGCAGGTAGCCTAAAGTAGCCCAAAAGCCACAATAAAGCTATGAATAAAGATGTTGTTATTAATTAATTTATATACAGAATGTTTTTTCTTTTAGCCAGTATGGACAGTTTCTGGACTACAGGTCTGAGAAAAAAATACGCTGAAAGGAACCATGAGCTGAATATTGAAGAAACTAAAAAGGGCATTAAAAATATTGTGTTTTCGTAGACATGACATTTTTTCAAGACATTTTTTCGATATTCTGCTTCTACGTCACAATACGAACAAAATTATTTATCACAAGTTGCTAAAAGTTATCAAAATTTACTTCTAATTGCTTGTCAGAATGCTAGGAGCTGATTCTTTATGACTAAACATAGTGAGTTCCCTGCAAGATCTGCTCCACCAATTTTTTACTGAAATTTCCAAATGTAGCTTAAAAATACAATAAAGTATAGTGTCCGCTACGTTAGGCGTGTACCGGCGCCGAGTGTGGGCTTGTTAGTTTCTTCAAATCAGTATACATACATACGTGGCATTTGGAGAAAAATACACTCGCGTGAGCACCCGTGCGCGATTTTCACTGCATGTAGCAGATACAGTATGAGGCACGAGTGGTGAGCACAGATAGGTAGTAGTGGAGGCAAGCTCACGCAAATACACTTTTGCCCAAATCACAGGCGTAACAAACAAACAATGTTTGTTTGTTACACCTTTACGGCTCAACTTCTCAACAGATAATCATGAAACTTGGCATGCAGATAGCCTATAGCATGGAGAAGGACATACTTTTTATCCAGGGAACGCGGGTGAAACCGCGGGGGACAGCTATATTTCTTACGATTTTACTCATAAATTGTGACTTAGCTTATATTATTACCTTGTCGTTGAGGTAGCCTAAAAGGCGACCAGTCGCCATCCCGAATTTATCGTCGCGAATTTTTGTCCTGAATAGCCTAAATGGCGATAAATTGCCTACGTTGGCAGCACTGTTTAAAACGTCATTTTTTTTTTTGTTAATTTGTTCATGACCATAGATACAAAGTCCTTCAGTCGCTTACAAGAATCTTATATATATTGTCGCATACATTTTATTTATAATGTCACTTTTATATAGTCCGCACATCAACCCTCACACAGTCCGCATGATCAGTCACCGTCAACTCATATTTTAGTAAAATGGTGGTAATTGTACTAAAACCATTCATCTAAGACTAAAACTTATCACGGACTTTTAGAGACAACTTGTAAAGTCACGATACACATGATTCATTTCATTTCACTTCACTGGTGCACATGAATTGATCTTTATTGGATAAAATACCACCGATAATATGCAATAAAACTCAAAATACACTTATTTATGAAAATTAAAATGAAAACGCAACGTTACTCAGCAAGTTCTTTGGCGGGCCAAAAAGTCACCTTACGTCACAGGCATATAAGAAGAAGTTATTTCCACAGACATGACAGACTAAACATATTTTACGTTTCTCTATGTACGGATTGAAGTCAACAACAGAAAAAGTCGCCATGTCGCCATGACACCATTGATGTCAGATTTCAGTGCTACCAGAATAATTTTATGATAGCTACCAAACAATCATATTATTTTGATTATTTTACTTAAATACTATTATTTATTATTATGTACAGATGTAAACCTACAAAATAAAATGATTTAAAACTAGTTTAATAGCAAAAAAATATTTATACGTAATATATTTTACTTGTTGTGGTGAAATATTTTCTACCATCTTTAACATTTCTATCTTATGGCAATTGAGGAAAAGGGACAAACGGCCTCGGTTCGGGCTATCTCTCTCGGCTCGTTTTGCCTCGGCTAAGATAACTAACAAAAGTAAACCCTAACGTGCATGACTTATGGTTTATTTTTGTATGATAAAATTTTTGGAGAGTTCAATCCTGTTTGTATATTACGTCCATGGATATCAGTGGTGTCATGGCAACATGGCGACTTTTTCTGTTATTTTGTGGAAACGCATTTTGTTTATACTTTTTATCGTGAAAATGGTGAAAAAAAATTGTATCAAGACATGGAAAAGTGAATCATGTGCTGGTTGTGGGATTTTATTTCACAAGTAAGGAATAACGATGATTTTATTTACTAACAATGGTGAGTCATAAGTAGTTTGACCATGGTTTATTAATTTATTGTGTGTTGTAATGTGTACCTATTGTATAAATTATTTGTACCTATGTATCGCATAATTGAAATAGCATTATTTTTTATGTTTGTTACAGCTTTCCATCGAAAGAAGAAATGAAGCAAAAATGCAATTTTGATGCGATTAAAACAAATGTTTTCCACAAGATTGAAACATCTTATTATTCCACCGCATCCTTTCCAATGCATAACAGATGAAGAACCGCAAAAACTGTAACTTGTAAAAGCATTGGCTAATAATTCGTACCTATTCACCACGCGAAATGTAATGCATTCAGAAACTTAGGCAGTGAGATTGGCCTAAGGCAGAAACTAAATAAAACGATTTTGTTTAGCCGTGTTTAATTTGAATAAATACCTACTTTGTCAAGCACATTCGAGTTTTATTTCCCTTTGCTTTATTTTAATTCCCAAATAACAGCTCTGTAGAGCAAACTGAAAAAAGAGCAAGGGGAAAAGCCGTGGTCCCAGAACGAAATTCTGCATGCACCCTTGCCTATTCATACGTAATATTTGATGATTCGACACAAAACGTAACTCAAAAATTAATCATAACTTTTCTCAAAAACATGGGTATACACGGCTACACATCAAGCTATACATTTCCAGTATAAACTGATCTCGCATTGTATAGGATTTCTGTACAATGAGAGGTCAGCTAATATTGGAAATTTATATCTTGATTAATCGTGCGTACACGATTCAACACCCACATAGAACATAACAATGTTCAGTTTCAAATAATGGGTTTTCGCGAAAAAGTATCTCGATATCTATAGTTTTTCATTATGGTTTTATCTCTTATTTTTTCTATAAATTATTATTTCACTATTTTAAGTAACATAATGTTAATATTTTTGTAATACAAACAATAATTTGAAATCATCTAGTGTCAAAACGCCACAAACAGACAAAATTGGAGGAACTTTGCAATGCAGCGATTGTGCGCGAAAGGGACTAACAATGACCACGACCACTCTGCCAAGAGTGCACGACTAGGAAGAAGAAGTGTCAACCGGACACAAATTATCTCTCAAATCCAACTTTCCTGTTCGTTATAAAAATGTTTGGTCACCCTATTAGAATGGGATAAACAGCCTCGGTATGCGTTATCTCTGTCTGCTCGCGTTTTTGGCCCAAGAGCTCAATCCTGTTTGTATATTAAATCCATGCTGATATCAGATTTCAGTGCTACCAGAATAATTTTATGATAGCTACCAAACAATCATATTATTTTGATTATTTTACTTAAATACAATTATTTATTATTATGTACAGATGTAAACCTACAAAATAAAATGATTTAAAACTAGTTTAATAGCAAAAAAATATTTATACGTAATATATTTTACTTGTTGTGGTGAAATATTTTCTACCATCTTTAACATTTTTATCTTTTGGCAATTGAGGAAAAGGGACAAACGGCCTCGGTTCGGGCTATCTCTCTCGGCTCGTTTTGCCTCGGCTAAGATAACTAACAAAAGTAAACCCTAACGTGCATAACTTATGGTTTATTTTTGTATGATAAAATTTTTGAGAGTTCAATCCTGTTTGTATATTAAATCCATGATCTGCATATCTGCTGAGGACTATTATGTATGTGAAAGTGATTTATTTTGACTGGAAATTATAATATAACTCGATACTGGCAGATATAACTCCTAATTTGGATTTGGTTGCCAAACTTAAAACTAAGAAGGACACACGAAAAAAAAGATAATAACTGGCTAGCTGTAAAGAGAGAGACATACCGGTGGTAATACAATGTGCTAGCACGATTGAGGCGAGTCCCGAGCGAGGCTGCCGTTCCAACGTACGATTGTGTTTGTCACATGTGGTGGTGGGCGTTGTGCTATTACTCTCTTAGTGTGCTATAATGGTATTCTTCCTTCTTCTCTTTTTTGATGACCGCTAAGAAATTCCAAAGAAAGTAAAGAAACAATTCATAAAGAATATTATTAATTTATACTTTATAATATACACAAGCATTTATGGCACACGAATCGTCAGAATCTTAACATTACGAACCTACCTTTATTAATTTAAAACAGACCAAAAATGGATGATTAAATAAATTTAAAATAGCTCTTTTCAAAAATCCTAATTATTAGGAATAATATTTTAGCATATCGTTTATAGTTTAAAAATATTGTATTATCTAATAAGCGCGACTCGCGAGCTTAACTATTGTGCAGTCAGATCATAGATGTCACGTCCCACCTCGCGAGGCATCGAAATTGTGGTAGCACATTTCAATATACTGAGTGCAGAAAAAGTGTACAGCTACAATTGTGCTAGCACATATGCGAGGCACCAACACTAGACTGATGGCTGGTCGCAGTGCTGCAAACTCTCCATCTTTTCCAGGAGATTCCATGATTTTGGACATGTCTCCTTATCTCCTTATTTATTTTTCAATTCAATGAAAATCTCCTGGATTTTCACGATGTGAGTAAAGTGTACGACATTTTTATTTTTATAAAAATAACACCTGATATTGACATAACATAAACGTTTTTGTTTTATTTTCAAGAGTTGGTGTATTTTGAGTTATATTGCATATTTATCGCTGGTGTTTTACTCAATAAAGATCAATGCCTGTGAAGTTGAAGTGAAATGAATTTCACTTCAACTTCACAGGCATTGATATTGAACGTGTATCGTGATTTTTCAAGTTGTTTAAAAAATCCGTGAAAAGTTTTAGTACGATTACGACCTTTTTACTGAAACATTTGTATGTCTTATCGAAACTGAAAATTTTATCACTAACAGAGCCGTCAATGTGGAGTGATTTATAGTGACTAGAACTTATATAACTCGACACTGGTAAAAATAAGTTCTAATAAAAAGGATTTACTTGTTAAAATTAAAACTAAGGTATAATATAAAAAATCCTATTAATCTAAATACAGCAAAAAGGGTATTTTTTATTTCTCCTTCTTTTTGACTCTGTCTCCTGGGTTTTTGCCATAAACTCCTTCTTTTTTGCATGTTGGGGTTTGCAGCCAGTGATGCCAGATCTACTGATAAAGCAGTAGATCTACCTGATTTTAGAGCTATCTACTGATCTACTGACTTATTTCTAACAATTCTAGAAATCTACCTGCTTTTTTAATTTCATGGATTAATCCAAGCTACCAAATATACAAAAACAAATTCAGGCTGTTCAAAAACGTGTCTGTTATAATAGTGGATAATGCCTACTCTGGCAGCGTTGTTTCCATCAGTCGAAGAAGCGGAATGTTTACCAGTTTGACATACTTCTGATATTTGCCGTGTTATTATATTCCCGAGGTTCAAGACTGACAACGAATGATGACATGCCTAACACAGCAAATGTCTGAAATATGTTAAACTAGGTATTAAACATTCCGTTTCAAAATAGGCTCCATGAGTCTTGGAGCCTATTTTGTTGCCAACATATCCGTTTTTTTTTCTTTTCACTTCACAAGGCGAGAGTCGAGCGAGTCACAACAAAAAAAAATGTCTAAAGTTCAAAAGTTAAAAAGAAGTTACCGTTCATTTAATTTCCTGTGTTTGTAGAGTAAATGGTGCCTTTCTTTAGTGAAGTATGTATGAAGATGAAGAAAATAATATTGAGAAGAATTTTTAATTTATATTTGTAAATAAATGCATTGCTTAAACTTGGTGTATGTTTCTATGGCTTGAAGTTACTGACGATGTTTATGACTACACTATCAACTTTTACTGTCTACTGATTTTTTCCCGAATCTACTGATTTTCTTTTTCAATTTCTACTGCTTTTCTCAGATTTCATCTGGCAACACTGTTTGCAGCACTGGCTGATCGAAACGGAATCAAGTAAATCAAAATCTTTTTATTGACGTTTTCTTTATTTTAAGGTGAGATATTCCTCTCATATAAATCCACTGATTTTTCTTATTCTTTCTCAATTTAATGTTTTATCAAAATTTTCATAAGTACAGTGAACAATGACGGAATCTGCTGGTGACTGGTGTTTGATAGAGAGTGATCCCGGTGTGTTCACACAGCTCATCAGGAAATTTGGTAAGCTACCCATTTGTGTAAAAGCCATGTATATAACATAGGAATTAATTACTTCGCAAAAGGTATACATGTACAACATCCATATTTTGATGGTGATCTTCCTTGATGACTTGCAATAATTTTGATCTCTTGTTTCGGTACAGTATTATTTGAAATCATTCTTTACAATTACAATTATATCATAAACAATTTATTGGTCCATGTTTCTAAAACCTCATGTTGTCATTATTTGCAATCAAACAATCATTTTTTGGTTATTGAATTATGAATTCATTATTGAAACACTTCTTTCAGTATTCATACTTAGTACTTAATAACATATGCATTGCTATTGCTATACTATATATTCATCTCATTGAAATATATAGTATATATAAATAGTGTGCTTATTGGGCACTCTGCACTGGTACTTTCTTTTAAAAAAGTTCTTTATTTATTCATGAAAATGTACACATAATATTATAATCCAGTATACATTAATCGAAATCGAGAATCGTATATCATTCTCCTCCATAAGAAAGGTGATAAGGATGAAATTGGTAACTATAGACCAATAAGTCTTATTTCAAACATTTATAAGGTCTTTGCAAAGATAATATTAGATAGAATAACACAAACTCTGGACGAAAACCAACCAATTGAACAAGCAGGGTTCAGAAAAAACTAGCACCATTGATAATATCCATACAATAAAACAAGTTTTGGAAAAATATAATGAATATCAGAAGCCCTTACATATTGCCTTCATCGACTATTCCAAAGCTTTCGACAGTCTGAACCACAATTATATCTGGTCTAGTTTAATTGAACAAGGAGTGGAAAATGCATACATCGAACTAATTAAAAACATCTACAGCAAGAGCAAAAGTCGAATAAAACTGGAAACCAAAGGAAACCCTTTTCCTATAAACAGAGGCGTCAGACAAGGAGACCCGTTATCACCCAAATTGTTCAATGCCGTGCTGGAACATATCTTTAGACAATTAGACTGGGACGAATACGGTCTCAACATCAACGGAAACTGCCTAAATCACTTGAGGTTCGCAGACGATATTATCCTCCTAGAAGAAGAGTCCAAGAAACTTGAACATATGATTAAAACCCTAGCAGGCAAGAGCAGCGAAGCAGGGCTAGATATGAATATGTGCAAAACAAAACTGATGACTAACTCCACAAGGACAGACATGAAAGTAAATGGAAATGATCTCGAATATGTGAATGACTATGTGTACCTAGGACAAATTATCTCTCCTCAGGACTCAATGTCCAAGGAAGTCACTAGGAGAATAGCTTGCGGATGGAAGAAATACTGGTCTCTGAAAGAAATAATGAAGAGTAAAGATTTTAACAAGCATATTAAGAGGAAGACTTTCAACATTTGCATTCTGCCATGCATAACGTATGGATGCGAAACATGGTCGCTTACTGACATTCACAGAGAGAGACTACTGAAATGCCAAAGGGCAATGGAAAGAAGCATGTTGGGAGCCAAACTAAGGGACAAAATTAGACACTCTGAGATAAGGAAGAAAACCAAAGTTACAAACGTATTGGATCGTATAGACCATCTGAAATGGGGCTGGACGGGACACATGCTACGATGTAAGGCAAATAAATGGAACAAGCAGGTGACCCTATGGTACCCCAGAGACGGAAAAAGAAAACAGGGTCATCCTAAAACCAGATGGGAGGACGATATTCGCACAACTTTGGGGCCATACTGGACTAGAGTTGCGAATGACAGAGCACAATGGAGAGAGTTGGAGGAGGCCTATGCCAAAAGGCACACCGAACTGCGGGACATTCTATAACTGTCTTTTGTTCTAAACAAATTAATGTGACCATACAATGTACCCTATGTTTCGGAATAAATGGCTATTATTATATTATATTATACATTAATTCCTGGACATAATAAACAGGTTTTAACAAATTATGTTTAGTGAAATCAAAACGCTCATTTAAACTTTAATAAGGATGGGTTGTGTAGTGTTATGTAAAGTTAAACATGTAACAAAAATAATAATTATTAATACATCAAATATTAAGTGCATGCTTTAGGAAAGCGATGCACTGTTACAACTGCACTGGGACTAAGCTACAGCTATTTGATGGAGACATTCTTGAATTTAATTTATGAGTACCTGAGTTGTCAGTCCGACATCAACAGGTTTACAGCATCAACAGAAGGCTGAACCTGGTGTGGCCGAATCATCAAATTTGATTTGGTGTCGAACCATTTGTGATTGTGTGGTGAGCAGTGCGGTCGAACACTGCAATGCACCATGCTAACCGAACCAAACTATGTTCCATGGTTCAGTCGCACCAGGTTCTGTCACCCTTCTGTGCCAAAAGCATGCTCATAGCAATATTTTAACCCACAACCAGTTCCGTAACTGCACTATTTGTCTTTTAAAATCTATATCCTATTTAAAAGAAAGTTGTGTTAGTTACGCTATTTATAACTCAAGAACGACTGAACTGATTTGGCTGAAAATTGGTGGGGTGGTAGCTCCTGCTGAGCCAACTAGTAATTTATAAATCTGAGTTGCCAATATTATGCATAGCTAACTACTCAAGAGTTTAACATTCTGCTGTGCATATTAATTGTTTTCATGTTTAATGATCTATGTACTGAAATAAGAATATAGACTTAACAAATTGATACAATAATTTCACAATGAAGCTTTTTAATATTATTCAACCAGTTTATTATTTTTGCCATAATATAGCATATTTTGAATAAACATGTTTTATTTTATTCCGTTTATGTCCTCTTTTAATGCCTTTCAACTTATCCCTATCTCTTCTAATATTAAAATTACCCCAAAAAAAATGGTTATTTGAAGGTATTTTTATATGATGGTGTCGGTATAAAAGCATACTGCCCGACTGATGGTAAGCAGTTACTGTAGCTATATGAACGCTTGCAACATACTCTCCAATGTGCTCTGGTGACCTTACTCATGGGCAGGAACACAACATGAAGTTATTTGTCTGCAGTATTTTGTAAGGTGGAGGTACTTCCCCAGTCGAGTGGAATAGCTCTTTAAGCGTATAAACACTGCTGTAACTCTCTTAAAATCCAAATTTCATAGAAACCCAATGATTTTGCATGATTGAGTGCCAACATCAAAACTTACATTTATAATCCGAATTCTATCTATCTCTCTTTTATCATAAAATTATTTCTGAGGTAAAAAGTCATGAAGTTTTCTGGTTTTATTATCTGCAAAATCTTCTAATATTTAAGTGTTTTCTAATTTTTATTAGACTGTATTGGTTTTATTTAAGACGGGGACTAAGCTCAATTTCACAAAAATGGGTTTCTTTGAGACGCGAGTATGACGCAACCCAATGAAAATACCTCACACAAAAAATAATGTGGACAGACAAGGGCCTGAAGAAAAATGTTAACCGAATAGAATATTGAAAAGTGCTTTGTATTCCCCACAAAAAAATCGTAAACTAGTGCATAAAAATAAACTTTGGCGTCGTAATTCTCTGTATTTTCAGCGACAACAACTAATTTTTTTTTGAGAATATGTTAGATACTGCATTATATTGAAATGTTAACCGGATAATTATTAAATTTAATGAGTATTTTCTGTATAATCTAAAGAAAACGCAAAAATAAATATCTAAGCGGCAACTAGTCATATTGTCAACACAAATATGATTTACAATTTTCAACCCTATTCCACGCTGTCTAAATGTAGCAATAGCTTACGCGGTTGTTCTTTAGTCGTCGGGCAACGCTCGACCTGCATGGTTGGTACCGGACGCTTTGTGTCGATTTTTTTTATAAGCATTTGAGTATTGCTCTATACAGATAGCAATAGAACACATATTCGTATGCCCTGAGTGCAAGCGTCCTTGGTCGAACGTCTTGGCGATAGCCGCATAACCATAGTATACATACAACAAAAACAAACATGAAGATAAATCAACTAATCCCAAGAATCTTATATCTATGGATATTTCATTACCTTATTATATCTGAAGACGAAAAATTTCACCTTTATTACGTCACACATACATTCTTTTTCAGTGACAACCATTGAATTTTTACGCTATTCAATGGTGACAACGTTGTTAGCTATTTCAGGACAAACTTGGGACATATACATTTTATTATGTAGTTAGTTGACTTTCTACCACCTACTACTTTTAATTATATAGTCAACACAAATATGATTTACAATCTTCAACCCGTATTTTTTCGATTTGGAGTGGACAAACCCAAAAGTTAAAATTAGAAGTCATTGAAAGGGATGACAATTTCTGGAATCATAAAATGAAACATGAGTTGGTCATCAATCAGCAATTGCTTATCTTTGTCGATCGACAAAGATAAGCAATTGCTGATGTGGACGGTATCCGGATGGGTGACCGTCTAGTGGTATTTCAACTCGAGCATTTTCCGTGCTTTAGGAGGCACGTTCTCGTAGAATCGAGGTTCTTTTTTATGCATGCGGTCTACCTTCCGTTCCGTCTTTGCACGCTCCATATTCACGGTCGCCAGATCTCGTAGAATCGAGGTTCTTTTTTATGCGTGCGGTCTACCTATGGTCTCATCTGAAGACTTTAAAGAAAACTCATAGGTAGAGGGTTGAAGGAAATTTACTAATTAATTACTATTACAAAAAATTATGTACAAAATGACGTGGAAAAATCGATAGAGTGACAAAACAAAAAGCTTTGTCAAATAAAGTTTAAATTATTATTTTTCTGTAGGGTATGAAACCTCTACACATGTAAAGCCGTTGTTCTCGGCTATCACTAAATTGTGTAAGTCGTTATGCTAGTTGGAGATCTCTTAGGCGGCTTGGAAACTCCAACGAAGTTGAACACTAGCCTATCTCCACCAATTTGCAGTGGCCATGCATGGTGGAATATCTGTCCATTCTTTTCAGTAGTATTCCTGTTACCTTTATTCTTATTTCACTCAGCAGTGATTATGTGCTGATGATGATGATGTTTGTTATGATTACTTCTGAATAGAGATTTAATGGTACTCTACGAAATGTCAAACACGCTATACACGTTGATATCTCTAATATGTATGTATGTACTATCAATCTTCCCCATACCGTCATATTATGTAAAAAAAAACATCACAGAAAATTACCAAGAACTTATTAAAATATTATATTTCCTTGCCATTTAACGTTAAATGTATCTGTTTACACCAAAATCCTAAGGTTAAATTACACCCGAAGGTGAGGATTATTTTTACCAATGATTGTCCGAAACGTGTCTTCAGACGTCGAGCACAAACCGCTGGCTGAAAGCGGCCGTGATTCTGTAAAGCTTGCTAAGATAGTACAATACAAGTTCTCATAGAATTACGTAAACGCGATAGTTACGTCAATTCTTTGCAAACTTTACACTCGGGGTACTGATGCCTACATATGTGTGTATCGGCGAAGATTTGGCTGCGTTCAGTAAAAAATATATAACGGTTGTATCAATGTCCCCCTATTCCCTCTAATGGGAAATTAAATTTAAAGTCGCGGCAACTCACATACATAAAATATGGCAGCTTTAAAACTTGATTATATCATGGATTATTAGTAATCCTATCTCTTCGGTAGGTATGTAAAAAGGAGAATGACCATTTTCTAAGGGGAATTCCACTTCGAAAATGTTTGTGTCACAATGAATTATTTTTTATTTTGTAGAAAAAATACTATATTTTCATAATCAGTAAACAGTTTTAATTTTCTGACCCGGGTTTAAGAGCTTTTTTCTTTTTTCTGATGCAGAATTTAAGATTATAAAATGCAAAAAATGGCTATTTACATAATTCAATGGTTTAGAATTAGTAAGTCGGTAATCTTAAGGTTTTTTAATGGAGGCCACTAAAAAATACAATTTGTGTTTATTGTGATGTTTTGCAAAAGATTAAACGTAGGTATGCTAGACTTTTTGGCGGGATCTTGCAAAGTCACATAGCGTCTTCGTTTTATTTCCATAAATTCCTGTAATTTCAGGTTAATGCATATTATCAGTGGTGTTTTATCCAATAAAGATCAATCTATGTGCACACAAGTTCAGTGAAATTAATTATGTATATTGTGACTTTTCAAGTTATCTCAAAAGGTCCGTGAGAAGTTTTAGTACAATGACAACTATTTTACTAAAATATATCTGTTACGGACGGTGACTGATAGTGCGGACTATATGAAAATGATTTATTTAGTGACCAGAACTAAAATATAACTTGACACTGGCAAAAATAAGTCCTCATAAAAAAGATTTGGTAGCCAAACTTACCTATTCAAAATATAACTCGACACTGGCAAAAATAAGTCCTCGTAAAAAAGATTTGGTTGCCAAACTTACCTATTTATAATATAACTCGACACTGGCAAAAATGAGTCCTCATAAAAAAGATTCGGTTGCCAAACTTACCTATTTATAATATAACATGACAGTAGCAAAAATAAGTACTCATAAAATGGATTTGGTTGCCAAACTTAAAATTAAGAAGATTTTATTTTTCGTAAAATAAATTAATACTTTTAAGAAATTATTTTATGTTACTTGTTACTTTTTATAACTATACTATTATCGTAATAGGTTCTTACATTACATTCTGTTTGGAAAATAATCATTGTCATCAAACACAATTATAAATAAAATGTGTATTTGGCATTTCTGCTACCTTTAACCGACGAATATTATCTAATATCACTCTCGTAATTTCGTTTCATCATTACTAGCGTTATTCATCAGAAAAAGCTATATAGACCGTATTTAACTACGACAAACCTAATTTAACACCTGGCAACATTCGATATTAATAAAACTGTGATTCGAATGGCGTACGGTTTCAGATATCTGTGGTGCGGAAGGCGTACCTACAGGTGTAAAGGAGTTCAAGCGAATATATTATTAATGCTGTTTTTAATCCTCGGGATAGAAAAATATTAATATTTTGTGAATGAACATAATAAAATAAGACTTGATTTTTGAATCATATTTAATTGAGACACGCGATGACACAATAGTGGGCCCAAATATGGTCAATCTCCTTTGGTTTATATACCTTTTTATCTATAAAATAATTTTTTACACGTTTTGTAACAAAACGTCATTTTCAATCATATTTAACCGGGAGCACATTTCAGCGGACGGTGCAATACGAATTGTGAGCAGTTTGCTCAGTAGTGGTGAACAGTTTAAGTTACATATATTAGGTCATTACATATGAAATTGGCGTTTTGTACGGGAGGAATATAAACTCAATTTTTATTTTGTAAAATATATTTAATAAATCAAAGTATGCACCGTTGTTATCTATGCACTTTTGCCATCCCATAGGTAGTTTATTGATCCCTTTACTAAAAAACCATGGGGGCGAGAATTAATAAACTCTTTGAAGGCGGTTTGGACTGCCGCATCGGAGTTGAATTTTTTTCCTTGTAAAAAGTTTTCCAAATTCCGGAAAAAATGGTAATCTGTTGGAGCAAGGTCCGGGGAGTACGGTGGATGTCACAAACATTCCAATTGTAGCTCATCTAACTTAGCGGTTGTTTGTTGTGCAGTGTGTGGTCTTGGGTTGTCGTGAAGCAGCAGTGGCCTAGAGCGATTGAACAATCTCGGTTGTTTAGCAGCTAGTTCTTTCTTCATGGTTTGCAGTTGCTGACAATAGATATCTGCCGTAATCGTTTGGCCAGATTTTAGAAACCTGTAGTGAACGACAACGGCGCTAGTCCACCAAACACTCAAAAGTAACTTTTTCTGAGTCAATTTTCGTTTAAGGCAGGATTTGGCTGGGTCTCCAAGGTTCAGCCATTGCGACGAGCGCTTCCGATTATCGTACAGTATCCACTTTTCATCACAAGTAATGATTCGATTTAAAATCCCTTCATTATTGAGTCGGTTGAGCAAAGTAACACAGCAGTTGACGCGTGTTTGCAAGTTCGATTCACTCAATTCATGAGGTACCCATCGTTCAAGTTTTTTTACTTTCCCGATTTGCTTCATGTGGATTAATACAGTTTTATCACTTACCCCGAAGCCTGCAGCTATCTCTGAAGTGCTTTATAATGGATCCGCTTCCACAATAGCCTTTAATTCTTCATTTTCCACTTTGGTCTTCGGCCGTCCACGGGGTTGGTTCTGAAGGTCGGCTTTTCCGGAACGAAAACGTTGAAAGCAAAAACGTACAGGGAATTAATATGGCTTACCGATGTACCTGCGCAGAAAATACATTTTCAAAGTGCGGGAAACGCTATTGGCCGACAGCTGCCGTCATGTTAGCGCGCGCCGTGCGGAGGGCCGTGACTTGCGAGTGAGATAGAACTAACAGCTGCAGTGTATTATGAACCTTATAGTAGTGATCTAAGGTTGATTGTAAGTTTGAAGCATTCTTTCGTTAATCTTCGGGGCCATACTTTCTTTTCTGTGCGAACGAAGATTCACGACGCGCCATATAAGTTGAGTAATACTGTACCGTGCTTTCTTTTGCGACACCAGCGCCGTACTCATAATTAATCTTTCGAGCTGTTTCTGCAGCACTGGTGCCACGGCAGAACTCGTACTCGTAAATATACCGATATTTCATGTTTTCCATTGTGCGGTAATAAGCGACGCCAAAGAAGAAAATAATGAGGAAAATTTATAAATTTGAATTTGGAATTCTTAACCAAAGAGGAGATATTTGAGATCAAAGTGGTCAGTACGACAAAACGCTAATTTCATATGTAAGGACCTAAATAATTTATACTGTTATGAAAATAAATAGATAGATTATTATATGTCTAATATCAATGATATTTTTTTTTGAAAATTGTTCATCGTCTCATATTATGTATCAACATGTCAATACATTAAGAAATCCGTATCTATTCTGATTTCCTTACATATACTATGCAATTTTCCAAAAGTACACACACATCAGTCATTCCACATTCTAGGTTGTGTGAGTGCATTCGTCGTTTGAAATCGTGAGCTGTCCGCGCCTTAACCAGAAACCAGCAGCTGAGCGTGCTATTGCGAATTTCTTAACAATTGTAATGCTATGTCTACCGCTACAGCCAATACAATATACCGCTACAGCAAATGTACAGATGTGTGTAATATGACCATATATTCATTGGTGATATTGGTCAAAGCAAGCATAATGAAAGTAAAAATCATAGGATTAATTTTTATTCAATTTTAGGTGCTCAAGGCGTGCAAGTAGAGGAACTATGGACCATAGAAGATGGCATATTTGAAAATCTAAGGTAAGTTTTATTGTTACAGTAAACTTTGGCATAGTCAAGACGTAAGATGCAAAGTTATTTTTTTTATTTGACTGCCAAATCTGACTTTGTGGATTTGATTCCTACACTGGACAAATATTTATGTGCATGAACAATCTGTTTGTACTGAGTGTAAATAACAATTCAAGTATATGTTTAAAAGTAACATTAGTTATCTGATTGCCATAGTACAAGCTCTGCTTAATTAATTTAGTTTTATTGTAGTTATTAATAATATCCTGCGACTTTCTTCACACATGGCCCTTTGTCCTCAAACTAGGCAAAGTTGCACCATGGAAACCAAACAGATTGATGTACCACAAGTAAACATATACAAGAGTTTCTTGGCGGAGTCTTCTCAGTTTAAGTGAATCCGAACCGGTGGTAAATTCAACTGTATGTACCAATTTAACGTTCATAAGTGCCTTACTGGGGCCTAAACTGAATAAATGACTTTTTGATTTGATTTGATACTGCTTATAAATAAATACCTCCTGCTTACAAGTAAATACCTCTTTCCGCGGACGCTCAGACTGTGGAATGAGCTCACTGCCGTGGTTTTCCCAATGGAGTACAGCATGGGGTTCTTCAAAAAGGGTGTGAAGAGATTTCTGCAGGGTCGGCAACGCGCTAGTAACACCGTTGTTGAGTGTTGCAAGCGTCCATAGGCAGCGGTAACCGCTTACCATCAGGCGGGCCGTATGCTTGTTTGCTACCTAAGTAGTAGAAAAAAAACCTACTTATAGTAATTAAACCCAGACTCAAGACATGCAGATATGTTCATGCACACAAATGTTTGATCTGGGTGGGAATCGAACCAAAGACCTGTGACGTAAAATCTTAACAACCACGCCAACTTTCCCTCTAAGCCCAAGAGCCCACGACGATCTGACCTTCGTCATTTTATAAAACCTGAAAGTTTCTCTGTGTAGGTCCCTAATAGAGGTAAAAACGATCCCCGAATATGAAGTTTGGATCGCGGTGGCTTTGGAAGTTATCAGGTAGCAAAGGTGTCAAAAATTGCACCTCAAATTCGTTAAAGTATAAAGGTCAGTTTTTATATATTTTATTTGCACTAATATTAGAAATCACGTCGTCCATTGTCAGACACATTGAATGGTAGAAACCCCCTGTCAGACACCCTAAAGTATTAAAAAATATTATTCAACTTTCGTCATTTTATAAAAGCTGAAATTTATATATGTTACTTGACGAACTATCAAACGATGATTTCTCAGTTGTCAGACACTTTCGATGGTGGCTTTGCCGTGTCAGACACATTAAAGGTCTACCGTAGGTGCGAGCGCGAGGTATATTCAATGTGATTTATTTTACAAACGAAAAGAGATAGACCCATAGATATTTCGGTGAGTTTGTAGATTAAATCATGAAATTAATAAAGCATGCAAAAAGTCTACATCAATGACCCAGTTACAGATCAAAAATCTAAAAAAACATATTTTTTTTTTTACAATATATCGTTATTTTTATTAGATTTTTGTTCCATATTTTTATTTTATTTCTACTTATCAACCAGATAAACTTTCTAGCTTTCACATGACACTACTTTGAACAAAATACACTGATTACTTAAAGAGAAACAAAGACAAAACTAAGAGATGACCATTTCATTAAAAAATAAATTAAAGCGCCGAACGCATAGTGCGTTAGGTACTATTAGTATTTATTTACTTGGAGTGTAATGAATTAACGTTAATTCTCCCATAAGTACTAATTTATTGTAAACGCAAACGCGATAGGTAGTTTACTCACGTTAATTCTTTACACTCGGGGTACCTACTGAACCATATTTTCATTTACCACCATACCATATTTTCAAGGGTGTCAGTTTTTATATATTTTATTTGGAATAATATTAGAAATCACGTCGTCCATTGTCAGACACTTTCGATGGTGGGTTTTCCAAATGGTTTGGTTTGGTTTGTAAAATGTTCAAAAAATAGTGTTTTTTTAGATTTTTGATCTGTAACTCTAAAACTGGGTCATTGATGCAGACTTTTTTGCATGATTTATTAATTTCATGATTTAATCTACAAACTTACCGAAATAACTATGGGTCTATCTCTTTTCGTTTGTAAAATAAATCACATTGAATATACCTCGCGCTCGCACCTACGGTAGACCTTTAATGTGTCTGACACGGCAAAGCCACCATCGAAAGTGTCTGACAACTGAGAAATCATCGTTTGATAGTTCGTCAAGTAACATATATAAATTTCAGCTTTTATAAAATGACGAAAGTTGAATAATATTTTTTAATACTTTAGGGTGTCTGACAGGGGGTTTCCACCATTCAATGTGTCTGACAATGGACGACGTGATTTCTAAT
This sequence comes from Polyploca ridens, assembly GCA_951394255.1. Classification (NCBI taxonomy): domain Eukaryota; kingdom Metazoa; phylum Arthropoda; class Insecta; order Lepidoptera; family Drepanidae; genus Polyploca; species Polyploca ridens. The sequence continues at coordinate 4,540,814 of OX596244.1, forward strand.
ATTAGTCCAAATAACATATATAAAAACTGACCATTATACTTTAACGAATTTGAGGTGCAATTTTTGACACCTTTGCTACCTGATAACTTCCAAAGCCACCGCGATCCAAACTTCATATTCGGGGATCGTTTTTACCTCTATTAGGGACATACACAGAGAAACTTTCAGGTTTTATAAAATGACGTAGGTCAGATCATCGTGGGCTCTTACTCTATCTACATTGTACCATTACATAAATTATTTTAAGAATACTTTCAGGCCTGTACATGGACTAATATTTCTGTTCAAATACTTGCAACATGAGGAGCCATCGGGCCCTGTGGTGTCAGACAACCGTCTGGAAAAGATCTACTTTGCCAAGCAGGTATTAATTGAATTCATTCATAATTATGCTTCTTTCAGTAACATTTCTTAAAACCTTATCTTTATGTATAGGCGAAAAGACGAGCTACCGGAAGGACTACTATGAAAAGCGATACACGATAATCCGATCGTCGTTTTGATATATTAAATTATTTATTTTAAAAAAATAGGCTTGCATTTGGCCACTGACCCGTCCATAAAGGATTATGATGAAGCCTAAGATGGAGCACGCTTACCCAGAAAAATCCTATTTACTCTGGCCCTGAAAGTTCCTAGATTGTAAGAGTCAGGAAACAGACGCCCCAAGCAAGTTCAATCCCTTGCTGTCTGCGTAATAAATGAGGATGCAAAACGCTGGGTTTCCCCCAAAAATTACCCGGCGTCTTGTGGTTCGGTGTAAAAATGGGAACGGTGGAATAAGGTTGAACAATTCCTGCGCACACTGTCCAAAATATATCCTGTAGAAACCCATAGGCAAGCAACCTTTATTAGATGGTCCAGATGGTTTAATGGTCATGAAATTGCACTAAATTTACGTCTGGTCGTCGTGTTGCTTGCTACCTATCGTTTTTTGTTTTTCGGAGATCTCTAGCTGGTTCCTTGATTAGTAAACATCCTACAAAAAAAAACGTTATGTCACTTTTGCAGAACTACCTAACCAAACAAATAATACGTATGAGTTTTGAACTTGTATTATGCTTATCTAAATTCTAACGTATCTTAGTACCAACTGTTATACACATCGAAATATTATTTGTATCCACATTTATCTTGTTTTGAGCTTGAGTTTTCGGTGAAGGAAAACATCGTGAGGACCATAGCATGGTGGTAGGGTACGCCTGTCTGTCTACCACCATCAAGTTGAAAATCTGTCGCCAAGAACCTATCGGTGTGTTCCGACAGCTGCACTTGGGAGCCAGTTGCTTCTATGCTTTGTGTGCTTACCACCTTCGGCCACATCATCACACCATTGTGAGATGACGGTCAAACACAGCACAAAAATGTATAACAATAAATTTGCTAATGTAGATACTTAAGCATTAAGAACATTAGTGGATGTATTCTGTTAAAATTGTTGTTTGTTTGATATCTTTGTAATATGAAATAAAAAAATTATAAATATTTCAGGTAATCAATAATGCATGTGCAACACAAGCTGTCATCAGTTTACTTCTGAATTGTGACCATCCAGATGTTGAGTTGGGAGAAGAATTGACCAAGTTGAAAGAGTTCAGTATGTCTTTCGACCCTAAGATGCGAGGACTCACTCTGAGCAATTCGCAAACGATTCGCTCATCTCATAATGCTCTGTCGCAGCAAACTGTGTTTGAAGTGGACCCCAAGGCACCAACTAAAGTAAGTGATTGTAATACTTCTTTGCACCCAAAGCAATTAACTGGATGCTTGTTGAATGAATTAACATTGTCTATACCAAAGACATGTATTGTCTAAATGATGACACATAATTGTAAAATATTATTCGAAGCGAATCTAGTAATTCAGATTTTAAATTTATCTATCTATCATGTTCTAACTTCATATACGAAAAAGAGCCAGGGCTCTTTAAACTATATTTTGTAACGAAACCTAATAATATAATTTTTATATTGCAGGAAGACGATGCCTATCATTTTGTAGGCTATATGCCAATAGATGGTCGTCTCTACGAGTTAGACGGCCTCCGTGAAGGACCTATTGACCACGGTCCCATTGCGCCAGAACAAGATTGGCTTGACGTCGTCCGACCAATCATCTTGAAGAGAATCAACATGTATGTCATTGACATTTCATTGATTTATCAGTTTATAGAATTATGTAACTGAATGTTCCATCTTTTCAGATACACGGAAGGTGAAATCCACTTCAATCTCATGGCCCTTGTGTCCGATAGAAAAATGATATACGAAAAGCAACTAGAGGAGATAATGAACGACACAGAACTTCTAGGCATGCAAACTGATGCGATCGACAGCGAAATACCGAGGCTTAGGATGCTCATAGAATATGAGGAGGTTAAGATGACCAGATACGAAATGGAAATGGCGCGCAGGCGGCACAATTACCTGCCGTTTATTATAACGCTGCTACAAATATTAGCGGAGGAAAAGAAATTGTCGCCCTTAGTGGAGAAGGCTAAGGAGCGCGCTTCGAAGAAGGGCCATAAGAGAATGAAAGTATAACAGGAACCACGGGCTGCGGCTGTAAAACGCGTTTGTGTTCCACGGCAAGTTATACAGTCCAGCCCTCCCCCTTCCCGCATGTTCCCTACCTCAGAGGGGATGCCCTACAACCTTTCAGACCTAGACTCTATATACCGCGACTCCCAGGATTCCCTTACCAACACAGAAGCACAGGCCCTCGAGCAGAGCATCACACAATCTCAAGAAGACAACATATTTGTGCCGGAGACCTTGTTGAGTACCTTCACGGAAACCCATGATGTATTGATGGAGACAATCGAAGAATGTGACATGGTTATCGATGAAGACATGTTGGATATAGAAATCAACGAGGATATTATACAAGATCCACCTGATGAGGGTGAGCCACAAACTTAATCAAAAATCATTATGCATATATTTGTAGTATACACTTTAAAACAGTAATGAATTGTAGGGTAAAAAAATTATGGTTGTAGTTTGATTTTATTGAATGTACTCGTTAAAATTATCATAAATCTGTGAATTGTATTTAGGTGCTGCGCTAAATAATGAATTGTTTATAATCAAGAATAATTCTGGATTCAGGGCTAGTTTCATGTCCAAAAGAAGGGCACAGTGTAATCACACATTCTGCGGAATATGCACTCTTTTGTGCTAACAGTTCATCAACCTTAATTGCCTTGTAATCCTGTCTTTGGATGGGAATAAAACCACGTCATGTAAAAATATGTAGATTTATTCTAACAATATTCGTATATGCACCATTTTTGGGCATAGTTACACCTCCAAGCAATGATCCGGATTAAGCATTTGTGTACAAGTAGATTGTTCTAGAACATTGCCTCAAAGTGTATAACTTACAACGTCTGGCAGTTGTTAGTAGTGGTGTATTATAGTTCTTATATATAGATACATATTGAATCTTTGCGTATAATATATATAAAGTCGCTGCTACTAAATTACATTAGTTTGAAAATCTTTTAGAATTGAAACTTTATTATGAAGTTGTCTGCTGGTTTATAGGTACTTATCAGGTACATATGATGTGTATGTGCTAATAATTAATTTTAATAGGAATACATAGTACATAATACTTTTATTTCGAGTTATTGGAGATATTGTTATCGTGCATGTCGGTGTCGAGTCGGTAGGTACTTACAGTTAATATAATACAACTACATATACATATATGTGCACAAATGTAAATACTAACGCCTCAGATATACTGTAGGTATTGTTGTCATTTTGTTTGCGTCTTATCTATCGCTGCCTAATAATAATTATTTACACCTTATTACAATTGTTTTCCTTATATCTAAATTATAAACCTAATTAACGAAAGATGTTTTATGTATCAAGTTTAAATGAGTAATAAATTAATGAATTTGGGGTGTGATGTGGCACTTCGATAGAATACATTTGATACATCTGTTATTTACAAATACTTAGACGAGTTTCGGTATGATGAAGAATACAATGCGGTGATGCTTGTGACATGATTATGAGTCAAGGGGATTATTTACAGAGATAGGTACGTATTGAGCGATTGGCTGCCTGCTATGTTCTATGTCGTTACATGGATTCTGATTTATCTACCGTTTTATAATAAAAAGTCGATCATCTAACGATTCTAGCAAAAAAATCATGAAAGACAGGTTAATATGCTCATTTTGAGGACTGACAGTTAATAGTGCATGTCAGAACCAATGATATTATAATAAAGATAAAGCTACTTTCATACAGAGCGCCGCGTAAATAATGTGAATGCGATAGATAATACGGAACGAATGGTGTAGAAAGAGATAGCTATCTGTAGCCGCTAAGCCAAATTGCGACAATTGTCTGAATTTGTCTGTAACAATTAGCGCGCGCTAGTGCGATATCCACCTCTTTTTAAGCGACTCCAAAAAAAGGAGGTTCCATTTTCGACTCGTTTGTTTTTTTATTATGATATCATTGGTCAAAACCTCATTGTTGAAGAGTTAGGTAATATGGAATCCAAGTAATGAGTGAACAGAGGCACAAGTGGTTGAGTTGTTTCGGCGCGGCGCGCGTTGTGTTCACGTGTTGGGCTGCAACCCTTTGGGCTTGATCATCATGGACGCCCGCTTCAGCGTGTAGTCCCAACCTCGCCAGCGGAACCATACGATACCTGAAAATATATCAATGTTAATACATACTTTGGGTCTATTTACTGGCTCCATTAAAAATAGGACCGTAGTCTAAAGTAGAACATTTTATGAATATCGACAGTTGGCTCGCGCATTGCCCCGACACTTCGCGTGGGCGCGAAGGAGTACGCTAGACTAAGGTAATAAGGTCCTATTTTCTCGTTCTGTCTGAACTGACCCTTATTGAATACATTTTAGACAAAAAGTCAAACTGCACTAGAAGAAACAAACAACTCGACTGGGGAAATACGTCTACCTTACAGAATACCGCAGCCAAATAACTTTCTTGTGTTCCTGCGCGTAAATAAGGTGGCAGTCCTGTCTTGAATAAGCGGTTATAAATATTACCTTGTCTGGCAGTGAGGTCTTGAGGGTCATGCAGGTAGAGGCCGTTGAGGCCGCGCCCGCATGACTTCCACCACCAGCCGCCCTTCAACATGGATGCGCAATTCAACGATGACCTATCGTTGTCTCTGCAATTTAAAACATTATTAACTCATTTTTTTATATTTGAGGATTTAGAAGTAAAACTGTTGGGTATATCGAAAATATCAAATATTTCAGTCTTGCCAGAGTCTTCAGTTTAGGTGTATTCCGAACCGGTAATAGATTCAACTGTAAAGTTCATAAGAGCCTTACCTCAATAAATTTTTCATATTGATTTGAATTTGTTCCACTTATGAGCGTTTCCTTCTTGGCCGACACGAGCGGGCATCGGCACCGGTACCAACATCAGTGGACGCATAATTCTATGAGATTGTACTGCACGCTGTCTCACTGGCCTAATTACCTGTTATATGTGGAGAATGGACTATTGTTGGATCCGTACCAGGGATCGTTAAGGGAATCACCTGCGTTGCCCTCATACCCGTCAATCTCCAGTTTGTAGTATTCCGCTTCTGAATATATCTTGAAGTGCGAATACTGCGCGTACCTGTAACATTACATTGAAGACATTAAACATGGTACTTTCACACCTGATGGTAAGTGGTAATCGTTGCGTACGGACATATGATAGGTACCTACCCCTATACATAGTTACTGCCTTACTTGCCAATGTGTTGTCGAGTACTCAATAAAAGCTGAATCGTTGCGTTTGTTCTTTTGATTTAGAGAGGTATCTATTTTCTTGACGACCATTATGTATTCGTACCTTTTTAAATATTTTGTATGACTGACTATTGTGAGGTATACAGTTAAATTGACGTCTACGTCTATGACTACAAATTCGTTAATAAATAAAGAATATTGATGGTATGATTTATAAGAAGCCTTTTAAATCTCACATTTAACAAGTACTTTTATGGTGATTGTACTTTTTGTTTACCAATTATCAGCTCAATCGGACACTGGGACGTGGGTAGTGTTGCCAGGTCCAGTGTGTCAAATTTCGGAACGGAAGGTTAAAATTATCGGGATTTTGGTTATCAAATCGCGGCAGCTACCTACAATGGCTAGAAAAAAAAACGGTCAAGAGTAGGTATATAAAATATTTTAATGCAGTAACAGCTGGTAGTACAGAATCAGATATATTCATTTTTCCTGTCAAAATTGTCGAATATAGTACAGCATAAGGAAGTTAGTGAAAAATCGGGACATTAGGCGTCCCGATTAAGGGTAAATCGGGACGTGTCACCAGACCCCTGAAAATCGGGACGTCCCGCGCAAATCGGGACACCTGGCAACACTAGACGTGGGTCAAATTTAACTTGCAAGATACGATTACAGACACCGGACAGATAAAACTAAATAAAAGCTTGTAAAAAGGCATAGTTTAGAAAATACTCAACAATTGATTGAAGATATTTTAATAACGTAAGTTTGTAATATAAATATGATGACATCGTCGTCTCATACACTCCAACACTTAACTGTACCTAAATAATAATGAATGTAGGTACACTCGTTTCTTCTCACCGTTTATTACCGTCGAAGTCTTCCAGTTCAACTCTTAGCATATAGTCATCATTGTTGGTGAGCATATATATGTTCTCGTTTCCTAGCCAGAACTCCTTGCTGGGGTCGCCGAAGCCGTTCTTGTAGTCGCTCCAGTCTTTGTTGAAGTTCTCGGCCGGTATGCCGTAGTCGTCTCGACGGTGTATCACCTAATACTTGAGTTATTAGTCTTTATTATTTAATCGGTTGTGAACCTAATTATTAATAGATAGTTTTTTTATTTATAATTATGGTAGTTATTTCGAATATTTTGTAAATAATGGATTACCATTATTTACAAATATTCGAAATCACTAGCATAATTAACAATATTGGCTAATATTAATTAGCCCATTTATAACAAAGCAAAGGATATCCATCTCCACTTCACACGGTCGATGTGCTTAGACACCACTTCTGGAACATTGGCCAAAAATCATACAAATCGAATCATAATAGTTAGCTCATGATTTAAGGATCCGGGAAATAATTCAATAACTAAAACTTACGGTCCAACCTCCATCGGCTACATTTTGTTCGCAGAACACTTTGAGGAACCAATACGTGGTCCCTCTTATCTGAAGATAGTAGACTCCAGATTCTCGCATCCCGGCGTTCAGTAGATCGACACACGAGTATCCCTGCAACGATAAAATACATATTAGACAATTCAGAACAATAGGAACAACATAAGTTCGCATATATTATCATTATCTTAAAAATTTAAAGGGATCGCTCTGATAATGCAAATTAAAATGAAATGGTTGAAATGTCACTCTAATGTGACCAAGGTGGTAAGCGCAGCCCGAAAGAGAACTGGCTGATGTATAGGTAAGGCACTGCAATGGAAAGTGAAGAGGATCCCAGAGGGTCTACTACGAAAAACTATGCATGATCGATAGTCCGATCATCGTTGTCAAATTTTAACCAATAGAATTGCAGCAAAACTGACGAGACATAAATTTTAAATTATATTCTAAATGTGCCTTAATAAACATTCGCAATTCGCAATAATATTAATATAATCGCAGTGCTTTTAGCTTTTTAACACACGCTTATAATGTATACCTACAGTGAAAATTGTATCACTGTGATAGTTGCAATGGAGTCCATTTTAATATGGCTACGAATAGTCAATATCAAATTATAATACTGAAGAAGGAAACGATACCTACTTAAGCAATTACCTTGTTGTAGCTTGAGTTACGTAATAAGCCTTTGCATTTAAGTTAACGCTTGTACCCTACTATATACCTACTACCTCAAGTCTTAAGAGAATCATGCAACGACAAAGAACTTACTAGTAAAGCTCCTTTCACATAAGCGTTTCACAAAGTTCAGTGGTATCATTAAAATATCGTCGAAGAGACAAAGATTACGTAATTAATAAGCGGCAAAATCTGGAAGCAAGAGTAGCTATTTGCTCCAGTTCTTGGTGCAGAAGTGTCGTGCCTCAAAAAGCCCTTTTCAGCCAAACTCCCTTGCATACATTGCATCTCTGTCAAGCAGTGCTTCTAAAATACCCATGTTACTTATAAAACCTAAAGTAAAAAAATATTTTTCATGATGTTGAAAATGATGATAAGGTCGAAGATGGTTTGTGCACTCCTAGAAGAGAACAGACGTTAGGCTGTCGTAGAATTATTAAAGGCATATAGTCGCTGTCCATCTATTGACGGGTCAAAAACTAATAATTTTTGACACAGATCCACCGAAATAATAAAACTAAGGAAGCGTAATTGTGAACAAAATCAACGCGAAATTCGGCTCCATTTCACTACATTGACAAAATATCTCTAATATTCGAACGAAAGAACACACATGCAAATAAGCCAATTAGCTGCGCTTGCCTAACGCGTTGTATTCCGGCAAGCGCTATGATTGGTTCTCGGCGAGACAGATAATGCTAATTGGTTCGTACGCCTGCTGCAGTGCGAGATGCGTGGACGATGTTATGCATATAAGTTGTATTAATTAGTTGTAATTTAACTATACCACTCTATTATATTCATTTAAAAGTTTGTGATGTGCTTTTTGGATTAAAATATTTCTTTATGTGTTATAATTGTATGGATCTAAAATTAAGAAGTATTTTAATCAGTTTATGGTTTTTACATACGAATTATAGAGTGATGGGTCGCGTTAAGGTCAGATCAGAGGGCGAACCACAAGCTCTTAAAACAATATTATTATAACCTTATTTGACTTTTGTTTTTCTTTGACATCCGACGTCAAAACGGGACAAAAGCATGGATTTAATATACAAACAGGATTGAACTCTCCAAAAATTTTATCATACAAAAATAAACCATAAGTCATGCACGTTAGGGTTTACTTTTGTTAGTTATCTTAGCCGAGGCAAAACGAGCCGAGAGAGATAGCCCGAACCGAGGCCGTTTGTCCCTTTTCCTCAATTGCCAAAAGATAAAAATGTTAAAGATGGTAGAAAATATTTCACCACAACAAGTAAAATATATTACGTATAAATATTTTTTTGCTATTAAACTAGTTTTAAATCATTTTATTTTGTAGGTTTACATCTGTACATAATAATAAATAATTGTATTTAAGTAAAATAATCAAAATAATATGATTGTTTGGTAGCTATCATAAAATTATTCTGGTAGCACTGAAATCTGATATCAGTGGTGTCATGGCAACATGGCGACTTTTTCTGTTGTTTTGTGGAAACGCATTTTGTTTATACTTTTTATCGTGAAAATGGTGAAAAAAAATTGTATCAAGACATGTAAAAGTGAATCATGTGCTGGTTGTGGGATTTTATTTCACAAGTAAGGAATAACGATGATTTTATTTACTAACAATGGTGAGTCATAAGTAGTTTGACCATGGTTTATTAAAAAAAAATGTAGACGGAAGACACTAAAGTTAGTGTAATTCTTTTTAAAACTAAGTATAATGTTTATTGTGTGTTGTAATGTGTACCTATTGTATAAATTATTTGTACCTATGTATCGCATAATTGAAATAGCATTATTTTTTATGTTTGTTACAGCTTTCCATCGAAAGAAGAAATGAAGCAAAAATGCAATTTTGATGCGATTAAAACAAATGTTTTCCACAAGATTGAAACATCTTATTATTCCACCGCATCCTTTCCAATGCATAACAGATGAAGAACCGCAAAAACTGTAACTAGTAAAAGCATTGGCTAATAATTCGTACCTATTCACCACGCGAAATGTAATGCATTCAGAAACTTAGGCAGTGAGATTGGCCTAAGGCAGAAACTAAATAAAACGATTTTGTTTAGCCGTGTTTAATTTTAATAAATACCTACTTTGTCAAGCACATTCGAGTTTTATTTCCCTTTGCTTTATTTTAATTCCCAAATAACAGCTCTGTAGAGCAAACTGAAAAAAGAGCAAGGGGAAAAGCCGTGGTCCCAGAACGAAATTCTGCATGCACCCTTGCCTATTCATACGTAATATTTGATGATTCGACACAAAACGTAACTCGAAAATTAATCATAACTTTTCTCAAAAACTTGGGTATACACGGCTACACATCAAGCTATACATTTCCAGTATAAACTGATCTCGCATTGTATAGGATTTCTGTACAATGAGAGGTCAGCTAATATTGGAAATTTATATCTTGATTAATCGTGCGTACACGATTCAACACCCACATAGAACATAACAATGTTCAGTTTCAAGTAATGGGTTTTCGCGAAAAAGTATCTCGATATCTATAGTTTTTCATTATGGTTTTATCTCTTATTTTTTCTATAAATTATTATTTCACTATTTTAAGTAACATAATGTTAATATTTTTGTAATACAAACAATAATTTGAAATCAACAAGTGTCAAAACGCCACAAACAGACAAAATTGGAGGAACTTTGCAATGCAGCGATTGTGCGCGAAAGGGACTAACAATGACCACGACCACTCTGCCAAGAGTGCACGACTAGGAAGAAGAAGTGTCAACCGGACACAAATTATCTCTCAAATCCAACTTTCCTGTTCGTTATAAAAATGTTTGGTCACCCTATTAGAATGGGATAAACAGCCTCGGTATGCGTTATCTCTCTCTGCTCGCGTTTTTGGCCCAAGAGCTCAATCCTGTTTGTATATTAAATCCATGGACAAAAGTCGAATAAGGTTATTTTATTGAAAAAAAACTAAAATGGCGGCTGGCACGCTATGCCACAAAGGTTCTATCCTCTTTATAATTATAGGTAGAGTCTGGCAAACGAAAGTTGAGCCTGGCTGTAATTGAAACACTTTACATGGCAACATTTTTTTTCGTCACCCGGCATAAAAGTGTCAACTAGTTAACCAGAACCAGTTTTGATACTAACCCTTTATACATAATGGCTTTATAGCTAAATCAGTGTTATAGTGTCCACCTTCTCATTTTTTCGATCACCTTAATGTTCTACAATATGCTAAATGAACTTCTACGGTCGCTAATCACTGAATCATATATCCATATAATATTATTTGTCTGTGGGAAAATCAAACATAACAATATTTATATTTTTTTTTTGTAAAGTATCAAAACAATTTATTCCTACTATACTTAGTGATACCACATCTAGTTTTTTTTTAATTTGCCGCGCTTTTTTAGGTTCTACTTTTGTATGCCAGACTATACTAGTGCATCACAGTTTAAGTGAAATATCAAAACGTGTTAAATAAATACGCATGTTGCGTTCATGTTGCATAACACTTTCCAGAGTCACAAGTATAGGATTTCAAAATGTTTATTTACTCACATATTAAAAGTGATTCCAGCATTCTTCATATCTGTATGGCTTCTACACCACTTAACAACACATGACGGCATATTTGCACAATGTAAACAACGCAAAACACAATAATAATATCAGTTCTAAGTCCCTCGCGACACGAACGCATCGACTCAATGATACCGGCGAACTGTCAGCGCGGTGCGTCTCTCTTTTTTGGCAACGCCTACCGCGGTTCAGTTTGCGTGGAATGATTTTTGAGCTCGAGTTACATTTCTTTAGTTTTATTATTTCGATGCACAGATCAAAGAAAAACGTCCTGTATTTTTTTATGAAAATGTTACAGTAAACCCGAATTTGTTGATGGCATAAGACCACAACCTTATCTTTATACTGTTTCATACATAATGTATCAGGTACTTTATGCTGTTATTGCTTTTGCAACTATCTTTTAAGGCGATGATAGCTCATTGGTATATAGTAACGTCAGAAACCGAGACGAAGGTCCCGGGTAGCTCAGTGGTAGTCACAAGTCAGTCAAGGTAAATATGAGTTGGTGTCATTTATTCGTGTAGTGACGTCGGATATCGAGACGAAGGTCCCGGGTTCGAATCCTACAATGAGCTTGAGCTTTCGTTGAAGGAAAACATCGTGAGGAAACCATAGCACGGTGGTAGGTTACTTTGTAGTACCCGACTGGCTACCACCCTCAAGTTGAAAATCTGTCGCCAAGCACCTTTCGGTGTGTTCCTATAGCTGCACTTGAGAGCCAGTTCCTTCTAGGCTTTGTGTGCTTACCACCTTCGGCCACATCATCACTTACCATGGTGAGATTGCGGTCAAACACAGGCCTATAAACAGTAAAGAAAAAAAAAAAAACTTAAAATGGTAAGATTGTAGGCAAACACAGGCCTATATAAAGTAAAAAAAATATAATACTATATATGCTAGTGTAAATACTTAAGCATTAAGTAGGTAAGTGGTTCTAATGTGGTAAAATTATTGTTTGTGTTAAAAAAAAACATGTTCTGTAATTAGTAGTGTCAGCAAAGCGACTCTCTTAAATCCCATCTTTGGTCTCAAACATTACCTACCTTCTTGGAAACTAAGATCAATTTATATCTTGATGACTTAACTCTATATAAAAGAAGGTTTAAGACAAGTCTAGTAAAACCCAGTTTTAAATATATCCGTCACTAATGTTATAACAAAAAGAGCTTTTGTCGTAAGAGGGTAGGAGCCAATGTGGAGACAGTTCTTAAAGACTTAAAGAATTACTTTTTTTGGATACTTTGCCAGGCTCAGAAATCCTCATGTGGTCTCAGGAAGCGCAGAATATTACGGCAAAAAGATTAGCATTGCCATACAGCACAGCAAAGACGCCAAGCAGGCATCAGGGCAATCTACTAACTGACAGCGATTTGGAACAGCTATTCTCATAATTATGTTGTTATTCCTATTTTCCTCATTTACATTTTAGGTAATTATCTAATTTCTAAATTGTAATCAAAACAAAAAATTTATTATCTACATCTACATGGTTTTAGTTCATACTTATATCATTTCGCGATATATATTTCGGCTTTCACATTCAATGTGGTGGAGGTATGTGGTATTTGTCGGAGATGGATTGTCACGCACATTGGTCGCGCTTGAGTGTCATTTGCTGTTACTACTTTTATTGGCAATCTTGCTCGAGAAAATACGATACACAAATATACAATTACTCGTATGTCTGACGTCTGCTTCCATCGCGGTTATAAAATTGAACTATAGTTGTCGAAAGGATTTCAGTGTGGTTTATTTTCCTAGCTTAGCTTTTACTTGACCTACCTACCTTTATTGAGGTAGTTGATTGTAAATTGCCCTAATTTTAATTAATAACCTATTCTGAATCAAAATTGGTTTACAAACATGCAACATTGTAATAGAAAAATACGGTTGGAAATTCAACAAAAAAATTGGTACAAAAGCAGGAAAAAAAATAACATGCGTTTCTAGGTCGAGACTAAAATAATAATAGACCTTTAACAAGTCAGTCAAGGTAAATATGAGTTGGTGTCATTTATTCGCATTAATCCTACCGGCTCCAAAAACTAAAAAAAAAAATTGCCTTGTTAAGTAGACTACATTAGTATATTTTTACTTAAGAAAAGAAGGACTAATCAAGTTATAGGGATATTTGTATCATCCCAGCATTTCAAGAATCTATTACATCCAATGGCAAAAATATAAACGTTTTCCTTTAGTGGGTCCAAATGACACGTTTTATTTTGACCAAGTCTTACATTTTGCCAGTCGACCCAAATTCCTACTACGCAATTTTTTCCCTGAGTAAATTTTTACGTATACCTCAGAGTATATAAATACTACGTACAACCTATACCTAAAATTGTTTTGTTTCTCCTCTTGGGACTTAATTACCTACTTAGAAACAAATAAAAAAGCATTTGTTTTTAGAAAGTCATGTAAAATAAAATTGAGTAATGTGAATGAACAAAGATGACTGCCATAACAAACGGTTAATTTGTAAAAATATCTTTTGACGTTGCTTTCTTTCACTCCACACTCATGTGCCAATTATGATTTTGCGTCTCTAAGTCGGACCATTAATATCTCTATAGTATGTGTTAGTAAATAGTGTATTTGCTGTCCAAGTCCGTCAATGTTTCTGGCTTTGTTCGCGAGAAAAGAATTATTGCGTAAGATGTTTGTGGAAATGTTCTGCGATATCAGATATTAGTTCACACGGCTTACTTATATAGACATAGAAAGTAGTTATAGAGGATGTTTAGGGTTCCGAAACCAAAAAGTCACAAAGGAACTCTTAGGTGCAGGGTAGACGACGAACTTTTTGTGCGAAGGAGTCTGCGGCACACAAAAACTCTGTGTGAAATAAAAGGGTTGTGCGCCGGACTTTTTGCGCGTCGTGTGCGTTACTGCTTAGAATAGGGATGTTGCCTGTGTAAAAATATAATAATTCTAATTAGTCCGTCAGTTAGATTATCAAAAAATATTGGACACGTATTTTTTGCTTTACCAAATCATTAACAATTGACGAAGATAAAGCGCTACTAAATTCGGGAGTGGGGGCTGGTGACGTCACTTGTTCCTAAAAAGTGTACCACACCGTGACGTCACGCGGAACTTCAACACACGATATCTTCGTATTTTTTGTTTATTGACAAAATAAAAAATACGTGTCTAATATTCTTGATAATGTAAATGACGGACTAATTAGTTTTTTTCAGGAAAGTAGCCTAGGTTCTATTTTCACAGACTAAAGTTCGGCGCAGTACGGTCTGCGCTGCACCTTATGGTGCCACTCGGTCTGTCTGTCTCTCCATCTGTATGTATGTATGTCACAGCAATATATTTCAGCAACCACTAATGCTATTGTTTCGAAATTTAAAATAGTTTAAATATTGCTAACCCAAACATATTGTAAATGTAATATTTTTTTTTCTTTGCAGTAGGGGTGGGATGGGGGACCGAAATTTAAAAGTAGGGCTAAAAGTTTAAATGGGGTAATGTGAAATAAATAATATCATCACCCCCCATAACTCCAAAGTTCGCAAGGCCAAAAATCTGAAATAATTACATTAGATAAACATTGATGTAAATACTACAGGAAAAATAGAACGATGATTCTAACTACCACAGTCTTTTTCAAATTTAATGCCGGTGAGTTTAAAAACCGACAATAGCGAAGATCGATGACGATGACGAGTCGGGATTGTTTCTGTGACAGATTTGTCATCCTCTGTACACGCAGGATCTAGACAACCGAGTACCTAGGTTCTCTATCATCTGCAATTTGGAGAGACTTCCTTTATTGGCTTTGTAGAGTCCAGATCCCAAGAAATGTATCACAAAGGCATAAATGATTCTCCTCGAGATAGAAGAAATTTATAGATAATGAGGGTAAATACCTACTGCTATTAATAAAGGTCTTTGAATGTTTTATAGAACAATATTTTATTGTAATGTAGATTGAGTATAATTTTTATTTTAGCTTCATATTTATTTCAATTGTAATACCATCAGAAACTTTGAATCCATAAAAACACGTTGTTTTACACTCAAATACTCACATAAATGAATGCCGATACGCCTAGCACGCTATAACCATTTTTGTCGTTGTGTCAATGACCACAATTAAAAACATCAACTAACATAACTAGTAAATTGTCGATACCGGATTATGCATGATTTACTTACAGTGGTTTTATACAGGATGGGTAAAAATATTATAAGTGAACCGTTGCATCATGTCACTCACTCCACGTAACTGTAAGTCTTACGTTATGAACAATAAACCCGCTGCGATCATTAGTTATTGTAGTTCGGTGGGAACGAGCAGTTTTTACGCGCGCTCAAGCTGCGGAAAGCGCACACAAGTGTACGAAGTTGAACCAGATTTACGTAATATTAACGACGCAACTTTCCTTGAACGGAAATCTTGTCGTGACTACTTTTGTAGGCGCTTTTTAAACTCTCGAATACAACGAGCCGAGCCCCCGGCGAAATAATGTAATACAGGAAACATTACTATTGATATTAACTCACACATACAATATAGGTATAGGTAGGTTATCATAAGAATTATGACACCAGCTCTTACCCCATAACTGAAGTAATAAGGCGAGACTTAAAAAGTAATGCAAATCCGTAAACACCATTTCCAAAATACCAAACACTTCATTTTTTGAGAACACATAATTGACACACACATTGCGCAGTGTGATACTAGTTCCTTATTGGTCAACTAGAAGATATAAATGGCAGTGGAGTGTATCGAAATAGATTAGGTCTTTATGCACATTTTACCCGAACCCGCTGCAATACGGAGGTCGTTCGGCGCAAGTTCTGATTAAAATTCCGACAACCGTACTCAACTTTAACTATACGACATAGGTAAGCACCACTTTGGCTACTGCCTAACTGATCAGATCTGACTGATCGTATTGGTTCACAATCCTGCTACTGCATAAATTCTCTTGACCTAAACTTTGATAAGAATTTATTAGACTCTAAATAGTCATTGCTCTGTTAGACATTTACTAAAATAAATTTTTTGGTATGCCCTTAACTCCTCTGGTAGTAATTTAATATATCATTTAACTCATACATTATACTATCCATTATTCATAAGCATTGCACTAGTGACTAAAGTAACATATATTTATTGGATTAACCATTTTAGTCACACACCACAACTGCTGAAGCGTTTAAAATTTTATATTTATGCATTACCTTTTCGTGTGAAAAGTCATATGAGTATCATTCGCTCAACACGCGCATTTTATTAATTGCACTTTTTGATTTCGATCCAACGACAACGATAGGCGTGTTATAATGAGTAATAATAAACTTTATATAACTTTGACTCACTTTCACGTCTTTATAGTTGGCGACGATTTCTGAGGCGAAAGTGTTATTGCCTATGATGGGCTTGTTCTTGACGCTCGGGAAGATGATGCCGCCCTTGCGGCTGGCGGGGCGCGGGCTGGCGGTGGCGGTGCCCAGGGTTCCGCCCGAGCTGGCCGGCGTCACCGTCACCGTCGCGCCCGCGGTCGCCGTCGAGCTCGAGCTGGGGCCGCTCGGGCTGCGCGAGTCATAACCATTAGTCACAGAACAACCCTACATCGCTTCGACACACATAATTCGGCCGCATAAATAAAACATTCGCTCGGCAGCACGCAAAGCGCTCACAGCATACAACATAAAATCGCAATAGCATTGTTAGATATAGAAGGATGTCACCTGTTGTTTATTGTGGAGGACGGCGGAAAGGTAGTGGCAGCGGCGGTACTGGTGCTGGGATCCGTCGTGAGCTCGTCCACTCTGTACCTGTTGGGCGCGTACTCTACGAGCCTATCGATGGTAGGGTCTAACAGCAGCTCGGCCGGCACCGGCCGCTGCGCTAGCGTCGCAACGTCGTCTTCCTGCTTCTTCAATCTCTTTTCAACCATATCCAGATTCTCTATAATGAGATTAGTTTTAAGTCTCAAATCATTATGAATCTGGCCTATTGCTCGCTCCTGCCTCTGTGTTTGTGTCAGTAATTCATCAGACTTTGGGACTAAATCGTCAACAGAGCTCTTAGTACCGACGACTACATCCCACACTTCATCCATCTTTTCTGATACGCTCATCATGGGAATTATTTTATTGACGAGCTTATCGATCTTACTGCCTTTCGTCACTGGGCTTTGGGTGCTAGTCGTTGTTCGATTTTTAAACAAGCTATTAACGTTTATCGATGCAGCTTCCGGTTCTACTATCGCCGAGTGGACGTCGGCCATCATGTATAAAACTTTGCCCAAGTTTTCGGAAACAAGATTAATATGGAATTGTAATTTACGATCGACAGTCGACATTGATGTTCGTAGTTGATCGACTTCTTTCGTAATTTCATTGACTATCTCAGAATTTAATCCTTTAGCGATTTCTATAACATTTAGATTGATAGGCTTCTTTTCACTGGCTTCCGCGTTGATATCATCGACCGGCAAGAAGTTATTGTCTATTTGGTTTTTGAGACCGACTAACTTAGTGTCGATATTTGAAACTTTTTGGTCTAGCGATTCTAGTTTTCTGTCAAGTAATTGAGCATCACTGATCTTGTTGGCATTTTTTTTGGTTGTGTGCTCATTGATTCCCTCGACATCATCTTGACTTATATGGCTGAATAATTTCAAGTCAAGGTTTCCTAATTTCGATATGATTGCGTCTGTTTTGTGTATGTTATCATTAACTCTGGAATCGAGCGCTTCCACTCTCCGCATCAAGTGTTCTACAGCTTTATCTAGATTTTCTATTCTTTGCAGTTTTGTTTCTAGTGTGCTCACTATGACCTCGAACACGTTGAATATGTATTGCTCCCTGAAACAAGAAAAATTTAATTGTTAAACTTATAATTTTGTCCAGTTTCCTACACTAACATAATTGATGATCTATTGACCTAAAGTACCTATACTTAAGTATCTTTATTTGCATTGGGTACAGTAGCCCTTGGGATATCACAAAACATAAATACTACACCACAGACAAATAAGTTACTCAAGTACACAACAAGTTCTTATGTGTAATATCACAGACGCACTTTACTATGAAATGAGTAGTACATTTTACCGATACCTTCATATGTATGTGATTGCACCCATAAAGATAGTGAAATTGACATATCTGTCATTGTTGTTATGCAACTACAGAAATAGAAACCTTAAATACGTACGACCTACGTGCGTGCCACATAATGGTCGCAGAGCGAGGTTCTCGCAGACATGCCTTGTTTCCCGACATTAATAGAGTTTGTTTATTACTGTTCGGGGTATGTATAGGTAATCCAATGAGACGAGATAAAGAATGTAAGCAAACTTTAATTCTTTATTTATAGAAATTATGTTGACAGCTGTTTTTCTGACCGCTTTCCTATACCACGAATCACACAACGACAGCTGTCCATGACCAACTGACGTCGCATGCGAGAGATAATGATCGTTCGCTATCGTAATGTAACTCAGTAGAGGTCGGTTGTTTACATATTTTATCTCCTCTCGTTGGCTTACCTTTAGTCCCTACAAATACTGTAAGGCAGTTTATTTATGATTACGCAACCGCAGATGCAGTTCAGTATTATTTTCAGGGACTAATATAAACGGTTTTGTCCATGTTCCTTCTTCACGGCATGATTTAGTAACAATCATACTCATAAACATGCAAGCAAACATAATTCACAATTATTAAGGAGGAGGTAATTTTGAGATTATCAAGTATTTACAGATTGTCATCGTCAATTCGTATACCGTATGATTCTTCAAGTACCTGTTCATTTATTTTTAACCGACTGAAATAAAGGAGGAGGTTCTATATTCTATACGTACGTTTTATTTTTATATATGGAACACGTAACTTAACGTGGTCTTCTTTCGCTGACTGCAAAGTAGCGCCGTGGTTTTCCCAAGAGAGTCAAAGTCAAAGCCATTTATTCAATTTAGGCCCTAGTAGGGCACTTATGAAGGTCAAAACTACTGAAGGTACGGTACAGCATGGGGTTCTTCAAAAAGGGTGTGAAGAGTGCGCGTGATACCTGGTGTTGCAAGCGTCAATAGGCCACGGTGACCGCTTACCACCAGATGGGCCGTATGCTTGTTTGCTACCTTAACAAAACGTAACAAAACCGGCCAAGTGCGAGTCGGACTCGCACACGGAGGGTTCTGTACAATATTAACTAAATCAACTTTGTGATGATAAAAAAAAAACGTTTCTTGTATGGGCGCCCTCTTTAAATTTTTATTTTATTTCATTTTTATTATTTGTTGTTATAGCGGCAATAGAAATACACATATTCTGAAAATGTCAGCTGTTTACCTATTACAATTCATGAGATACAGCCCACTGACAAACAGACGGATGGACGGACAGCGGAGTCTTAGTAATAAGCTCCAAAAAGTAGTACCTAACATTAGAGTTCATACATCGTTATTTTATACTTTTTAGTGCTAAGCCATTATTGAGTCAGTTGTACTTTATGTTATTTTATTCCTAACCACCGTGCAGTATGAACATGCCCCATCTTAATTGATATTTATTAAGTAACAGTATAGTAGAAAGTTGTCAGAGAAATAGCCAGATTATTCAAGATAATTGTTGGTGACATTATGTAGGCATGTATGTAGGTACCTGCCTATTTAATGGGAGTCATTAATATGTAAATTACGTAGAGATGCGACTTTTATTTTTATATTTTTTTATGTAATAAACACGTGGTGGTTTATGAATGTAAGATTGACAATTTAATGTGTTACGCCGACTTTCTTAGAGCGATCAAGTGTCAGTATATTCATACATGTACCTATACGTATTTCTATGCATGTACCTACCTACATGTATGAATAAGTATCGTACTTACTTTCAATGTTAACAACATATTAATACTTGTCTTTCAAGCTTATAAGCTATTATTGGTACTTATATGTTTTATTACTGATCTATTTTAATACATAATGTGGTCTTGATTTAAAATGGCGGTGGTTTATTTTCATAGTGAAAAATAAGTATTAATATTATCAATGGGGTCTCAGTATGGTGAGATGTAATGTAATTTTGTTTAAATGATGGTGTTGCTGGCGCTCGGATATGTCGTCATAAGCAACATACAAAAAGAGTGAAATCCCACCAAAAACATTTGATGTAAAATGTTGCCAAGTCGACCATATGGCTCGCACTGTCAAAAAGTTATCAGAAAGCCAAGCTTATAACTCTACACGCCCTAACTCTACAAGACCTAACTTCACAAACTCTACACACCGTAGTCAAAATATGTGGCTTGGCCGTTTCGCTACTACAAGAACTATTTAATTACAGAAAAGTAATTAAAGTGAATATACATTTTTCACCTTACGCCAATGTGACGGTAGCGAAACGGCCGCGAAACGGACATAAGTATAGAGTTCATGAAGTTAGGGCTTGTAGAGTTAGGGCGTGTAGAGTTATAAGCTTGGCTCTATATGAGATCTCATAACTTGTTTGTGGTGGGATTAATTTAATTCTAAAATGTTCATGTTTACGTTAACTGAAGGAAGTATTGTCTGGTTATCGAATGCACGATAAATCGATCAAGCTAGCTTTCAATATACGTCTTTTATAAACCGATTGTTAAACCAAAGGCAAATTACAATTTAGTCACGGACTAAATAAGCAATAAACCCTGGTATTTAGTTACAAATCCATGGTTTAAACCTAAATTGTAACAGCCAGTCAACAATCACCATTTTATTTCGAAATCAAAGACAACCGATAATTTTATTCACCTGTAGATCGGTCCTTCCTATAAGTGAGAGGAAATGTGTAACGAATAGAACAAGTTGTTGTAAATCAGTGTTTAGCAAATACTTATTTCGAAATACACTCTATTGCAGGAGGTACGGATTGTCGTAGAGCGGTCCAACGAGAAGAGAACCGTATGCTCTAAACTAGTTATTATGCAAATAGTAAAGGTACCGTCGATAAACTGGGCGGTCTGATGCTGTTTACAGATATTGAGAGCATCGACCTGGCCAATGGGCGCGTTTCTTCCTGGCTTCCAATTCTACCATTATTGCACTAACGGTGTTGTCAGGTATTAAACTTCTAAAGTAAGACTGTTCAGTGTCCGTATTGTAGCGAGCTGGTCGACGCAATTCTGAATGTAAGTTATGTACCTGTCGACACGGAAGCAATTGTGTTGCCTTTATTATAACGCCCTCAATTTAAGTGCCTTTTAAGGACTGCTTGATATAATACCGTGAATTGTTTCTTGATCATTATTTCGACCATTGAATTACCATGGTTCGATTTCAGTGAGAAATGCTGAGACATAGATTATGTATTTTTGTTATACAGGGTGTTGTTTTGGTCGGCGACAAGCGACCCAGGAGCGGTAGTACAAAATATATATTCCCCAAAAATTGACTTAAAATATGTTGAGAAATACCTTATTCAATTTGAAATAAAATTACCGCAAAGCATGGTTACTAGGCACGTACACAGGCTAGAGCTAGGCACAAGCCGCCATCGCCCCACCCCTTTACTCCCTCGTACTCCCGTTGAGTATTATGTCTACACTTTAGCTTATTACATGATTTTCAAAAAAAAATTATTTTTATTTTTGTTATAAAAAAAAATAAAGTATTTTTTTTATATTTTTTTAGCACCAGTATCATTTGTATTGCGACCCAGGAGCGGTAGTACAAAATATATATTCCCCAAAAATTGACTTAAAATATGTTGAGAAATACCTTATTCAATTTGAAATAAAATTACCGCAAAGCATGGTTACTAGGCACGTACACAGACTAGAGCTAGGCACAAGCCGCCATCGCCCCACCCCTTTACTCCCTCGTACTCCCGTTGAGTATTATGTCTACACTTTAGCTTATTACATGATTTTCAAATTTTTTTAATTTTTTTTTTGTTATAAAAAAAAAATAAAGTATTTTTTTTTATATTTTTTTAGCACCAGTATCATTTGTATTATCGACCCTGAGTCGCTCGTCGCTGACCAAAACAACGACCTGTATAGGTGCTGATTTAAATATCGAA
This sequence comes from Polyploca ridens, assembly GCA_951394255.1. NCBI lineage: Eukaryota > Metazoa > Arthropoda > Insecta > Lepidoptera > Drepanidae > Polyploca > Polyploca ridens. The sequence continues at coordinate 4,563,251 of OX596244.1, forward strand.
GTCTTAGCTTACCTACCGACGTATTCCGGCAGTTGTGAGCAAGTTATCTTCTTTTTAAGCTTCTAGCTATAATTATTTGAACCTGCACACTCTCAATATATGTGTTCGCCACTGAACCAGAAAGGTACATTGATTTAATTTAATTCATTTTTTTCATAGGAATTTGTTCTACTCTACTTTAATAACTACAAACCCAACTCGTTTACCCTAAATATGGAATGTTGATATTGATACGCTGTGCCTTATATTAATTCACAAATATTAACTACTTAAATTTTGGTGTCAATATGTTTTTACTGGTTTATTTTTCCCAACTGTGGCTATTAGCGCGTTTCTATATGGGAACGAATTAATTTTCTCTATATTATGGACTGTGTACAAAGTTTGGCGGCCGGCAACGTCAGCGGATGCACTAGTTTGTCGCCTTGAATTACTTTGATTCCATTTTAATTAATGCGAAAGCATTTATTAAAATGGAATCTTTGCATTTATACCCTACAAGCTGTCCCCCGCGGTTTCACCTGCGTTCCCGGGATAAAAAGCCTATGTCCTTCTTCATACCAAAGGCTATCTGCATGCCAAATTTTATGATGATCCGTTCAGTAGTTGAGGCGTAAAGGCGTAACAAACAAGCTCACTTTCGCATTTATAATATTAGTTAGGATACAGTACCTAGTACCTACACTCTACAGATATAGTTATTACAAAGTAGATTTCTATATAAAATACTAGCTGTCTCGCGCGGTTTCACCCGCATTCCCGAGGGATCGTATGGTTTCTCGGGATAAAAAGTATCCCAAGTGTTAATCCAGAACATATTCTGTGTGCCAAATTTCATCCAAATCCGTTCAGTAGTTTTTACGTAAAAGAGTAACAAACATACATCCATACTCACAAACTTTCGTATTTATAATATTAGTAGGATAGGATAGTAGGATAGGATATTGGACAATAATTGGATTTTAAATTCTTGAGAATGCAAGAAGAAAGCGAGAATTCAAAGATAATGTAGGTTTTAAATTAAAGTGTCTAGCTAGACCGTATATTTTCTTTTTGCTTCTAATAGCCTAGTGTATATTTGTGATCGCTTAACCTCCTGTTTGTTTGTTCTTATGTGGCTCAGGGTCCCACATTGTATGGCCAAGCTTCTACTGCGCCCGCGCACTCCGCCCGACTAATAGGTATACTCAAACGAATGTTAGCATTTTAAATCTAATCAAATGTGCTTTGTCTCCGATGTATCTGAACTAGAGATAACTATACAACCTACGCATGACTATTTAACTTTTATTATGCAGATAAGCCTTACTATTTAGTGAGGTACCTAAGCAATAATGCAAAACAGTTTTCAAACTATTAACTCAACTTCAAAAACAGATTATGATCAAAACTTTGGGTATAGAATCATACTTTTTATATTTTTATTTTATACCATGAATTCGGTAGACAATACGGCCCATCTGATGGTAAGCGGTTACCGTAGTCGTATGGACGCTTGTTACTGACCCGCGCCCCCTCCCCGATGAGCTATGGCGACTTTACGCACATGAACACAATATTAAGCTATTTGGCTGTAAGGTGGAGTACTTCCCATACTAGAGAAGGGGTTTTCGATATCAAACTCCTTGAAATTTTCCTTTTGCTCTATATGGTTATGTATAGGTGGTAAGTGCTGATAATTTATCCGAAGGTGGACACACAAAACAATACAAGGGAACTGTCTCTCAAGTGCAGCTGCCAAAACTATATTTGACGACATACATATGTACCTCAAACACTAGATATTATCATATAATATTTTCACTAAAGATTATATCAACGGGAGGAATATCTCTGAACTAGTGCACGTTCTATTTACAAGGTTTCTTAACATTACAGTTAAATTGTTCGTCAAATCGTGAACGCTATTTATCCACATGAAGGCGACTCAGTCCACGACACACGTATTATATATCGGATACACGATTTTGACAGATGGCTGCCCAAGATTAGATATCAGAGCCGTTTGTATATCATTCTTCCAGCTCACCAAGGACTTTAAAAGAATCTAGGGTAACACTCCATTGGACTACAATTGCGATTGACAATGGCATATACGTTACAAAAGTATTTCTATTATAGCAAAAAGTGTAAATATTTCCATGGGAATAACAAAGTCTCGCATGTAGGTCACACAAACGCCTACCTTAGTCGTAAACCGTACGATTAAAGCATACTTGTAGTTTATTTGTTTTAGTTAGACAAAACATTGCCCCGTGTCGCAAAACCAGTCACCTGCCGTGACTGTGCCATATTAGTTATTATTTAGAGGTCTGCAGAACTATGTAAATAGTTCATTCTGATAGGTACTAGGGTTTTAAGGTACTACGAAGTTATAATAAACTTAACATTATGACTTTTTTGAAACCTTTGTGAGGCAAAAGGTAATTCTGTTGTTTTGGCTGTAGATGCGCTTGTACCAGTTCCCTTATAGGTTTTGTGTGCTTGCCACCTTCGCCTATATTGTAAACAAAACACACGCCAATTCAGTGATTTATTAGAGTTCCGTACCCCAAGGGTGCCAAACGGGACCCTATTACTAAGAGTCCGCCTTCCATCCGTCTTTCTGTCAGTGGGCTGTATCTCATGAACGGTAATAGGTAGACAGCTGAAATTTTCAGAGAATATTTATTTCTATGGCTGGTATAACAACAAATAATAAAAATTAAATAAAATTAAAAATTAATGGGGGCACCCATACAAGAAACGTCTTTATTTTGCGTTTTTTTTTCATAGCAAGGTTGAGTTATTTAATATTGTACGGAACCCTCCGTGTGCGAGTCTGACTCGCACTTGGACGGTTTATTCATAGTAAATCTGTAAAAAAACATTCATCCATATACGTATAAAGTCGACAGACTTCTAGCTAGTAAACTTTCAAATGAGACATGTAGAAATAAAAAAAAACTCTCGTGCGTAAAATCTATCTTTCAAGCCATTTTCACCGCCATTTACACTGTTGGATTAACTATATAAAAAAAAAATATTATCACAGCACAGTAACAGTATTAGTACATACAAAAATATGTTTTAATTATATTCTAATCACCTCGTACTAAACGCGATTCAACCTTGCCCGACAAGTTTTGCTATTACATAAATTACAAACTTATATTACAACTATCGTGTAACAACACGTAATAACAATAATACTACTGTACCTTGATGAACTATTTAGGACACGTAGATAATGTAAAAATTCAGGTGACATTAGTTTTGTGAGAATATTTGAGCTCAACATAAAATATAATGAGAATATGTGAAATTGAACAATGTGTGCGAGTGAAATATTTGTAATGACCTCAAAATAACATAACATGGACATAATCGTAGTAGTAACGACGGCCACTGGATTTTATGACTTAGTAATTATGAGTTTGGGGTTATAATAACACTCGTAAATATAGTGAAATGCACATTTTGTGGTGATCTATATTACATGGATAATTTATCTATACAGTAATTTGTAGTTATGCAACAGGTGTCTATTATGTAACGTGTATATTATGTAATGCTAATTTTTTTTCAGATAAGCTTCAACGCAATTTTTTTTTTTCATTGTTTGGGGTTAGGAAAGTGTTCCTTTAGGTACGTGTCCTGAGAATGCCAATGATTATTTGCTAGTACTTTATATAAGATCCTAATAAATTAGTGAACTTCCTCTTGAGGGATGAATGTATAGGTCATTAGTAATTAATAAATAATATTAGAAAAATAATCCTTGATAAAAAAAAACTTCTTTGACTTGCATAAAGACTCTCCATACAAGTCAAAGATGTTTTTTTTTGTTTTCCCTCGGATTTTTTTCCTAAAATTATTTTTTGATGCATTCAATGATATATGATACATTCAACCCTCAAGAGGAAGTTCACTAATTTATTGGGATCTTATATAAAGTAATAGCAAATAATCATTGGCATTCTCAGGACACGTACCTAAAGGAAAACTTTTCTACCCCCCTAATAATCATTAGAAAGAAAGGAAAGATAAGATTTTGTTTAACAGTACACAGGCTGTGACCTTTAGTGACCACAAACGAGGAGTACAGTACAGAATAAAATAAACTTTGTAATACATAAATTAATACTATTACTACAATATAATAGTCGTACGTAGTATATTATTAACCCTGTGATAATAGTCAATTAAGGCAAGAATACCTACAATTTTAAAAACAGAGAAAGAGAGACATTCCATATAAAGTAATATATTAACTATTACGTATAAACTTAGGTAATGCTTTTTACCTAAAAACATGCATTTCCTGTTTAAACATATTAAGCTCGCGAAAAACGCATTCAGATCATGTCTATAAGGAAATATTCAAAATGAAAATATTGAGACCATAATGATGTTGCGTCATACTTGTCATGTAATGTAGGTACATTATATTCACAAAATGAATTTCAGACATTCAAAAAGTTGCTTAAAATTGCAGTTACCAAAGTTTAATTGCTCAGATTTCATCAGACCGATCCACAATTCCAGCTTTGGAATCTCATACGCACGTAATACCACGCATCAAAGATATTGTATGGAAGTGCCATGACCAACACGTTGCATTTTGATATTGGTAAGATTTTATTAGTTAATGTAACTTCACTTAATCTTTAAGCAACCTACTACTACTACTTTAGTAAGCTCGGTTAAACCTAGATTAGACCTAACCTGAGCATTACTTTGGCATATAACTGGCATGCAAAATATTAAAATATTAATATGATTTAAATTAAACACATGAATTGAAATAATTAAAACAATAAGTGATAGACCACAATTACAATTCTTAAAAATACTCTATTTACATTACAAAATTATAAGAAAATTTATGTTTCATGTCAGAGAAAAAAAATTTTTTTTTTTTAAGTAATAATTATAATGACAATAAACAATAATAATTAGGCAAGTGTTCCTAAGATTACCATTTAGTGTTTTGACTTTTACAAGCGTTCAAACATTTCAGAATTTAAATTCGAACTTCTCGCTCCGCATTACGATGATATAGCTCAATGAAACTAGAAAACCTGATCTCTTCTTGACTGGGTATATATCTAGAGGAAATTAATCCAAAGCTGCAGACTGAATGATTTCAGGTTTAACTGCACAGGAGTTTTGACAATTTGTGACATTATCAGCATCCGATTATCGTGGCACCAATCTCGCTGCACACGCCTAATATCAGACATGATGGATTGGGCATGTCTCATATCTTTTGCAATAGTGTGGTGGAGGCTCGGGTCAAAACCCGCCGGTTATACATATAGGTAGTCGCGTTCCGCAATAGAAAGTACCTACCAGCTTTCAACCAATATTATTGTATTATCACGCCATTTAATATGAAACTCACCATTCTTTTGAGTTAGAGTATGAAATTGATAATTATTTGTTATTGGTTTAATTTATCTGTTTCACGTTTTTGTTTACAATGCACATTTAAGATGGCGGATCTGATTCGCTGCGGGAGGTCTAATTGAATTTGAATTAAAATGTAATAACATTAATACAAACAAATACGTCGTAAATAAATAAATTTATTGACGTAAAAGTAGAAACGAAATAAAATGTTTAAAGGATTAACTATAAATATTTAACTTAAATTACACGTTGAGACGCTTTCACAACATTTTACACAAAGCAGAACTGACTTACCTACTGTTTATTTTACATACGGAGCGAATAATTTCACTCAATGTATGTGACATTTCGAATCCACATGACATATATGTCGCACCATTTAATGATCAAATTATATCTGTTTTCATATAATTCGGTGCACCAGACTGTTATGGTTTGAGATGTGAGCTGCCGGCCGAGCTGCCGAAGATAAAGAGGTGATGAATATTAATGCTGTACCGTTTATGTATGACACACTGTGCAGTGCGCCAACGCATGAGTTATGTGCGCCGTGTGGTCTGATTACATCGCCGTTTTAATTTAAATTGATTGATTATAATACACACTCATTAAAATATTAAAGTAATATTTATTAAGTCGAATATAAACAGTACAATTAATCTTTTGACATAACAACAACATTGATAATTTTGCTTGAAAATGCTCTGGTACTATGTGCTCTACAGCGAGCAGCCTAGGCTAAATCAAGCTCGACCGATAGCATCGGGTAACATTTTATGATGGACAGATCGCGCCCACCAGGGAAAGGTGATTACATAATGTCGTATTAATTACGTGTGATTCAAGCAGATGGAATCGATATCTGAGTACCAACTGTGACACTCGGCTGGTACAGTTTGTGTTTTTATTGGATGTCTCTCGTCATGAATTCGTCGATGTCGAATCGATGATAAAGAAATGTTATTTTCAACACACTCGATAAAGTGACTTTTATTGCACCGATTTTAGTTTCATAATGTAGCTTATTACGCACTAGTGCTTTTTACTTAACATTACCGCACAGTTTTATGATAGTTATTATCCCGATTTTGTTTTTTGTACCTCACTGCAAGTGATAGGTGTGTAGATAAAGCATTCTTAATTTAAACGGATAAGCGAATCGCTGTCAAAAAAAACTGCGCACCATATTTTTGTGTGGTTGAAGATTATCAAAAAAATTACTCAAAAAATACAAGTCTGTACTTTCGTCGCAAATGTGTTGAAAAATGGATGACACGGGTGTGCATTGATAATTACACTCTCACGCGCTTAGTACCGCCTCGTGTAATGACCAACTTTTCCCACATGTATCACAATGTACTATTATGACTCCTTGTGACCCCACTTTTCTCTATTTCGCATTGTTTCTTATTTGGCCATACAATTCTATATCTAATCCACCCTGTATAGATAGATTGTAAACGATTGGAAATGTAGAGATGATAACGTGACCAGTACCTACTATGTTATTGTGTATAGCTTTTATTTGTAAACAATGGTTGAATAAGTACTATATATAGTATGTTATTTACTCTGATATATTGTGATACAGGCACAGCTAATCTAGAACTCAGTTACCCTAACGGTCGTAATGACAGTTATTATAATAGACTGGTAGAAAGTAGGTAATGTCAACTTACTTGAACACCACATGTATGAAGTGACAACAATAAAAAAAATGTATAATTGGAAATATTATGTGAATGGTGAAAGTCTAATGGAAAGAGGTAGGGTACTTTGAACGAAATTTATAAATTACACGAACAATTTTACAAGTAAACTTACATTAAAGATTATCTCTACGATATGTAGCGTACGAAGGATTTGGCCATCAAGTTGACTTATATTAAGTTGAATATATTTTTATATCTCAACGGTACTTTTATCACCTTGTTCAGTCGTTTATAATTTAATTTATAACTTTTTTGCAATATCTAGAGACACGTCCGGCGTTTATTACGGTCAGTAAGTACGTGTGCTATTATTTTTACATCAAACTTCGAAGCTGACGATTTCATAATGTCATGAGGCCTTGGAGGGGTATCTGAAGCGGACAGATCTGCACTAGCTATTATAACTAGAAGTAATAACTATGAACTAATAATGAGAAACATTATTATTTATTTAGGTATGTAATCGTGTTAAGTTTCAAGTATATAAATCCAAGAAACAAAGTCCCCCATCCCCTTAAAACATAATTAGGACATTTTTAGTAGATTTTCTTGAAACCTTAAAACACATGTTTCTTTATTTTATATCTAAAGTACTAATACTGTGGTTCAAGTTAATCACTCCGCGCGGTAAGTTTCTTCCATACAAAATTGTAAAATCTCCTTTTAGGAGTAGTTTTAAAAAACTAATAATGTATTTGAATGAACACACACTCACACACACACCCCACAAACACACTCACACCCCACAAACACATATGCACACACCCCACACACAAACATACCCAACACAAATATGCACGCGCACACACACACACATATACACAAACAAACACACATTATTGACAAATTATCATTTTATTTAATTATCTTGTAATTACTATTCTTTTTGTTTTATAAATTATTCAATTCAAAATTTTGACAACCAAGTAGTCAGGGTTGCCAGGTGCGAAAAAGTTTGAAATAAAATTACCGCAAAGTATGGTTACTAGCAGTGGCGTGCATTGGTTTTCGGAGGAGGTAGGCAATCAAGTACTAGGAGAGTTTTATTGTATATTATCGGTGGTATTTTATCCAATAAAGATCAATCCACGTGCACTAGTGAAATGAAATGAATTATGTGTATCGTGATTTTACAAGTTGTCTCAAAAAGTTCGTTAAAGTTTTAGTACAGTGACCACCATTTTACTAAAACACGACTGAACGGTGACTGATAATGCGGACTATGTAAAAGTTAATGTGCGGACTATATGAAAGTGATATTATAAATAAAATGTATGCGACTGAAGGACTTTGTGTCCATGGTCATGAACAAATATTTTAAAAAAAGCCAAACTAGGGTTTCCAGCCTCGGTTGAATCGATCAATTTTTTAATCAATATTCAATCTTTTAAATCCTCTTTGGAGATACGGATCGATCTTAAGATCGCCACGTAATTAAAAGATCGGAAATCGATTTTAACGAGACCATAATATTCCATTTCGAATTTTCGAATCGATTATTTTTTGCAGTATTATGTTAAATATTAAAGTTTTTTCGAAAAAAAAATTGAATTATTACTTTCATCAATGCCGAAATCGATGGGAGGGCGTCTAAATCGTTGTTTTTCAAAAAATCTCGACAGTAAGTTTAATCGAATAACGATATTCGTTTAATTATTTTTAGTGACCTAATAAAAAGTGCATTTAAAAAATATTTTTTGCTACTAATTAACTAAGAAATATATTTTATATCATAATATAATATAAAATCTAAATATTGATTTTCTAAGGATCGACCTTGTATATTTTTTTTTAATCGATATCAGTCACTTCGATTTGAACCGATAACCCTATGCAATGCCAGCCAAACCATAAACAAAACAATACAAATAAATTGCGAAGTTATATTTGAGTTGCTCTAACGTTGGTAAACTGAAGTTTTTTTAATTTGGCTGGGTTACTAGTGTCACAACAGAGTAGGTATGGTTACTTTTGGTCCATAAATCGCGAATGTCAAATGTCAGTGTGCTACGCATAGTAAAAACGTGATTTATGCTTTCGTCGTATTATCCTAAAGAAGTGTGTGTGCGTGTATGCATATGCCGAAATCGTTTTAGTGTGCGTGAATTTGTTACACGAACTCGCGAGTGCCTGCGCGGCAAAGTTTGAAATTTTGTATTGAATGTTAGGTTAGAATTTTTATTTAAAATGATTACGTAGTTTAATTGAATCAATATATCATATTATTGAATCTTATGAGGTAAGCATTGCTTATTTGCCTATATGGAATGCACGCCACTGGTTACTAGGCACGTGCACAGATTAGAGCTAGGCGCAAGCCGCCATCGCCCCACCCCTTTACTCCCTCGTACTCCCGTTGAGTATTATGTCTACACTTTAGCTTATTACATGATTTTCAAAATTTTAATTTTTTTATTTTTATTATTAAAAAAAAATAAAGTATTTTTTTTATATTTTTTTTAGCACCAGTATCTTTTGTATAATCGACCCTGAGTCGCTCGTCGCTGACCAAAACAACAACCTGTATAACTAGCACAGACGACAGGGCTTCATGTATTACTGTAATATAGTTTTTTTGTGAACAATAAAATTATTATTATTACTTATTATTTATTTTTAATTTAAGTATTTTTATTTAGAACAATAGTAAACATACGCGAAACTCAAAATTGAAAAATAAAAACTTTAAAAAAAAATTAAACCACCTTCAAAGTAGGTACACAAAAAAGTATGAAATAATCCTTATCTGATCTGACACTGTTTTGAAGAATCAGAGAGTCAGTCAGAGAAGAGAGCGAAATATTTTCTATAGAACACGTCTCTTTCGCTGACTAAAACAGTGTTAGATAATCATTATTTCATACATTTTAGTTTACTTTGAAGGCGAGTTATTTTCTTTTGTTAAAAAGCATTTTTTATTTGAGAGTTATCTATATAGTTTTTAATATCGAGTAACCTCTGCCAATTAGGATTCTACGTTTGAAGGTGTAATAAGAGTCACCTGGCGGGCTACCATCCCTAGTACATATACCGCGATTTTGTGATGAGTTTCCTTCTTGGCTTTGTAGATGTCGATAACACAAGTCATGGTAATAATATTCATAGGCGACCGAAGCCAAGTGTGAAACACCTGTCTGCTTGTGTAATTTACTCTAATTAAACAATAAACCATAAAACGTACCAGTGCCACACTTCTCAAATACTTTCGACTGTTGTTTCCCATACCTGCAAACAATAATGTAATTGTTAGATTTATTTGTCGTGCAATAATTAACAAGTTAGGGTTCATCGCGCCTTGAATAAATTCATGATACTTATGTATTTCCTCATCAAGAACAAATCTTTGTCAAAAGCCACGGAGTCGCACATTAAAATGTATATTTTTTTTTTCTTTTTTTTTTATAATGTTTCCCTTTAAACTCACAAAAGTACCTAACCTACTTTAAAGAACCTTAAACTACGAGTTTTTTTTAACTTTGTTTAGTGATTACGTTGTTAATTAAACATTTCAACTTTATTATTCGACACAGTTTCATTACATGTAAGTTGTTATGTTGTTTATGACTTTAATGAGAGATTCCCAAACTTTTATGGTTTATTTTACTCCATTCAAAAAGATTTTGACGTGACGTAACATTTATTTTGAGTCTCAATTTAAAATAAAAATATAAATGCCCTGCATAGAGGGCTAAATTAGAGCATTTTTTTAAAACATCGCCTCTTTAAAACGATTCTCAATTTGTGGCCAAATGTAACGTTATTGATTTATTTCTAATTAATATAGAAGAATTGAATTCTCGTGCGCCTTTTGCATTAACTATTTTCAAAGGGCAATACATTGGTACCTACAATTTGAGAGCCAGTGTTCGATACGTGCGTACACGCACTTGTGTCCCACGCAGATCAAACAATTTGTCATATGTTGAGTGAAGTCACAAAACTGGTATTTGGTGACATCTAATTTTCAGATAATATCAGTTTTAACGTGGTAAAGGTCAGTTTGGTTTTCTATAAATTACCAACCTGTATCAAATGACTCATTTTGTATGTAATGAATATTTACTGACTAATTAAATAAATAAATAAATTGAGTTAGGAAATCCTTATTTACTTATTTGTGTCTTACCTAAATGGTACCTAGGTACGAGACAGGTTACACAGACATATAAGGGCTCAGCTAAGGCAGACCTAAACTGATATTGCCATGTTCTCACACCACTTTATTATTAAGTGGCAGTTGTGACTTGAAAAAAACCATGATTTTAAAGACTTTCTTAAGAAATAGATATTAATATCTGTGTCACCTTAAATTTTGATTACTGCCATTCGATATCCATAAATGCGTTCAAAATAAGCATAGGAATGACAAAGACACGAGCGGTGACCGGACAAAAAATCTATCTATATTGTCTGTATAACTTTTTTTAATTACAAAACAACTTTATACTATCTATGTTGAGATACAACACAAAACACGTACATTAGGTATGTATATCGTATACTATTAAATGAGCAATATATGGTATACAAAGTTTTGAGATCTTGAAAACGGCTCTAACAATTTCGATGAACTTTGCTAGTGATGGGGATTTTTGGTGGCGAACAATCAATTCAGCTACACTGAAAAAAAATGGACTACAAAATTTAATTTAACAGTAACACAAAATTTGACGACCAATAACCTAAACAGAGTGACTTGCGAACTAAACTTACCAATAACAAAACTAGATTTTGTTCGTTACTAAATTATTTGATTAAATGTAACTAAAGTTAGTTTCCCGACAACTAAAGTTAGTTTCCCGAAAACAAAACGTCAACTTACATGACTAGTTTTGTAGATAATTTTTTTCAGTGTAGGTGTCATCTCTGGAAAACACGATTTTCGGAATTTTCGAGCAATGCTATGTCGCATAAATACTATACTATAATGTTAAAAAGAACGGATGAGTTCTTTTTATCGAAACGTGATTCTTTTAGTTATTTTAAACACATACTACTTGTGACAAATAGAAAACGCGAGCTCGTTAATAAGTGTTGTAAGTCAGACATGTCGTACACGTTCCGTACGAGCGGTATATGATAACCATCATCTGACGCATTAGTGCATACCGATTGTATAATGAACGTGTATTAGTGTTTACGCCTAATATTAGTCCAGTGTAACCAGTTCAAGCCATAGATCGTGCTATGATCTATTTTATTTATTTCGAATAAGAATTGGACTGGCTATTATGTTCTGTGACTTGTTTTTTTGAGCGTCTTCGATAACTTCGTATATGGACTGGATAACGTAATTACTGATCCTATTTTAGTGCGATGATAGCCCAGTTTTGGATTCGAATCCAAAAAGATAAAAGCTTGTATGACGCTAGGTTCAGCCAGGTGCTCTTGAGAGCCAGTTTCTTGGAGGCTTTGCGTACTTACCGCTTTTAGCCACATTATTACTTACAAAGGCGTGAAACTCAAAATTTAAGTAAACTCGGGATAAAGACCGCGCCTTCTTAATATTTCAGTTGTTTTTTTATGAACTGCACTATTTTGCATTATTGAGGTTTGGGTTTTACCGTTATACTACCTATTTACAATAATATTTTCATTACCATAAATGTAGGCAAAACAAAAGAGAGATGATTCCTAGGTAAAAAAATAAGGGATATATTTAATTGCACCTCTGTTTAAAATTTACGCAAACTCTCTTATTGTATATCAATATAAATGACTAATGTACAATTAAAGTACCTATTCATCAAAACATGTTCTATCATCTAGAACCGACTCGGGGCACTCCAATATTAGGTTAGAACTGTGACAATATCACGCGCGAGTCGAGCGAGCGAAACGAACGGTGCCGCGGCAGCGGCCGCTAGATGATCATTCAGTTCAAACAGTTTTGCATAAACCATAAAATTGATACTCAGTTTGATTTATTTAGTGTGCAATTCAGTATTTTTGGTTCTAGTTTTGATTTGTTGTGTTGGAATAGAGATAATTAATAGTTAAGGCATTAAATACATGCAAAAAAATAATAATTCTAATTAAACTGTTTTCAGGATTAGAAGATATCGGTGACAGTTCACTTTTGACAATTATAGTTATGCGTCTTAACGATATCCAATCGATTTTCTTGTTGTATCGAGAAAGTTAATAAAGAAAGTCTAATCGATTTTCATTTTAGTGCTTTTATTTTCCAAATTATATTTCCTTATCACTGTCTTACTGCCTCGTGTGTAATTACCAACTTTGCACACATGTACTATTATCGTTGTTCTTAATTTCAGATAATTATTACAGGATTTATGAGAAATTATGTTTGTTAATTGATATTTACCTAGTAATGTAAGAATATTCTCTCTCTCTTTGATTTCGTACCGATATATCGAATTATTTTGGTAATTAAAAATAATTCGATATTGATAAACCTATTCAAAAATAATCGATATAACATATATCGATACTTTTTCTAATTTACCTGTCGATCAAGCATTGTCAATCACTATACGTAAATATTCCGTGTCATGCAGCAAGTATTTCAAGGATATCCTATTTCTTAATTTTTAAAATTACCAACCTATATTTATGTGCTGAAATTATTTCTTAGTTATGTATAGCGATATAATATTGTATTTTTGCAATGATATAAAATGGAAATTAAAATATTTTTTTGTAACATATTATATTAGTTATTCGCAAGTAGTATGAGTGAACCGGAAAATGTAAACTGTCACCGATATCTTCTAATCCTGAAAACATATTAGTCCGTCAGTTAGATTATCAAAAAATATTGGACACGTATTTTATGCTTTACCACATCATAAAAAATTACAAATATAAACCGAATGAGAGTTCGGGAGTGTGGCTCGTGACGTCACTTTAGAGTAAAATGTGTACTCTAATGTGACGTCACGCGGGACTTCAACACACGATATCTTCGTATTTTTTGTTGACAAAAGAAAAAATAACTGTCTAACATTTTTTGATAATGTAAAAGACGGACTAAAAAGATTTTTTTTAGTCATCTAGCCCATTCTTAGCATTACAAACATAATTTTGTAATTTGTAACACAAAATTACACCTATGCTATATCAACGAGTAATAATACCAAATAATCCGTGTGAACTGAGCTTAACTGAAAAGGCCGCGGTTGGGTCGACTCACGTAACACTTTGTACCAATGCAATAACAGTTTGATCACGAACTGTAAACAAAAAAATATCTGCGCCTCCGTGAGACACTGGGATTATCGGTTGATACAACCTTATTCAATCATTGCAGTCCCGGTGAAATGTTACGTAACTCTCTTTCCTAATGACATCTAATTAGAACACCTTATTGAACACCACGCGTCCTTAAATACGATTATTGTATGGCATGCTCTCACGTGGGGATTGTTTCACGTGCATCGTGCGGATTGCTACGTAATCAATTGAGTTTGACCCAAGAAAACTTGCAATGTTGGCGAAATGTCGCGACATTTAGCGCTTTGTGAAAGCCATGTTGGTAGTTTACCCGTTTAGTTTTTTTTCGGTTCATATCCACATACTGGCGTATTTCTGACATAATACAGAACCTTTCGTTTCAGACAGAGAACTCATATTTTTGATATTGGCATGATGAGATCAGGTAAATCTTGGATGCCTTTAAAAACCTTGAGTGGTCGTAGAATTGGTTAAATATTTAACCGTGATGGTTTCGTGTGCGTCGGTATTGCTCCGAGTAGTGGTGATAATTGGTAATGCAAATAAACACCTGAGGAAGCGATGTCGATCGAGTGCTAACAAAAATCAGGACATTTGTTTGGGTACTTATATAATTTACCTTATCGATGCTACTTGAGGATCATTATCATTGTTATAAATAATACAGGTAGGGATATAAACTATTAATTACAATTCATAAGTAAAGTGCACCGTTTTTTAATAGGATGGAGGTTCTATTATTCATCACGTATGTTTGTTTGTATGTTCACTGATTTTTTCGGAAATAGCTCAACCGATTTGGCTGGTTTCAACTGTATTATATTCAAGTATTGTTATAATACGAGTAATATGACTACTTTTTACATTCACATCATGCCTAAGTCAATACTGGCCATATGTAATATTTTGTAAATATCAAACAAAGAATTTAATTTTCCAAGAGCGAAATAGAGACTGTTTTGAAGTCAGCGACGAAAAATCTAATTCTGACTGTAATGTAACCCTGTAATAGGCTTCGAGAATTAACTTATTATTGTAACAATAATGCTTATAGTATTTATAGTAAAATAACTCGTCAATTGCATCAGCTATTCACTGCAGGAAGTGGTCGACGTGACTGTCATTAATATGATTATTACAATCGACCATAGAGATTTTATAACAGGTGACATTATGGCATAGCGTCCATTTAGAATATAAACTAAAGGTACGTAGGTGTGTTTATCCTTAACTATATACAAAAGAGAAAATGAAAGACGTATCAATGCATCGGTCAAATCGCACGGGACTACAAAAACTTGAAATTTTTCACACAGGTTCCTTCGTGGCTTATTATAAAAAGGGGATCCCTGTAGAAACCTTGGGTTAGAAAGCTAATTCAGAACTTTATGGATACAAATGTGTTTGTCAATCTTCGTAAAATAGGTAAACTAGTACTTTACCTATTTTACGAAATTAAACTCTGAAACAAAAACTCGTATCGCATTGTTAAACTGTAACAATATAGAAATGTATAAAGATTTTAAATAAGCCTAATGAAAATTTGTTTTATAAACTACGTTCCATCCCAAAGTTGTACGCAATTTTCAGGTTAAACTATCAATATTCCTGCGATAGATAGTGTAATTCATCAAATGTTTGGGATACATACAAATTAATAACTGTATTTTTAAATAATGTTTGAAATTGTAAGATCTGGTTTGTATCTTGTTACTGTGTCTTTAAATAAATAAATAAATACTTTTTTTTAGAAAATAAGATCAAAAATATGCCATTTTATAATATTATATTTTGATGATTTGAAATCAGTAGAGCGGCGAGCGGAGCACGTTGCGCGCGCGCCGCGCCGCGCCGCCCGGCGGAGGTCACACACAGCGAGCGGTGTTTATGGGCCGTTTATCAAATGTGCTCGCGCAAGGTCTCCTGCTCTCACACTACACTACTCGCCTCGTTGATACTTAATGTACCATTCTTGAATTACACATCTCTGAACTGTACCAGTCAATATCTCAATCAAAACATTTCGTTATGAAACACCATGCAAGAACCTGTTTGTATATTACGATTAAGATAAAATGTGTCAATATTTTTATACAGAAGATAAAGAATTGTAACCACTAAACGTCGCTTCCAATCTTACAAGGAGCATGAACTTTCGTTCCTTCGAAAGCTCGTGACGAAGGAACGACAGGTAGACATTGGTAGGGTACAGCCCTACGAACAGTATTCTGGTTGGCTACTACTCTCAAGAATAAAATCTGTCGTCAAACTTTTGAGAACGACTTCCCATCTTCTTTAGTGTCTAAAATACCACAAAAAACCTAATCTAACAAACTATAAATTGCCTCGTCATTTATAAATTAAATGAAACACTATATACGTCAGTAAGTAACATTATCAAGACGTGAAATGGAAAGTGTT
Source organism: Polyploca ridens (assembly GCA_951394255.1). NCBI lineage: Eukaryota > Metazoa > Arthropoda > Insecta > Lepidoptera > Drepanidae > Polyploca > Polyploca ridens. Next base: position 4,579,975 of record OX596244.1, read on the forward strand.
CAATACACTTGTATAATAGTCGATCATTTCATCTGATATGAGTTGACTCGTCAGCGAGGTGATGCCGACTCACAGCGCGGAGGAAACAATGGCCCTCAAATAGAGCTCGATCAAAGAGAGAGCCAGCGACAGCATGCCGAGAGAAATTACTACGTCATTGACATGAGTTTTTTAATGCCGGTCTTTGACCGCAATCTCACCATGGTAAGTGATGATGTGGCGGAAGTTGGTAAGCACACAAAGCCTAGAAGGAACTGACTGGCTCTTAAGTACAGCTGTGTGAATACACCGATAGGTGCTTGGCGACAGATTTTCAACTTGAGGGTGATAGCCAGCCAAGTGGATACTACAAAGTACCCTGCCACCGTGCTATGGTTTCATCACAATGTTTTTCTTCACCGAAAGCTAGAGCTCATCGTAGTGAGCTATCATCACAAGTAGCTTAGTATTAAAACGGTACAGGTGCTTCGTAGAAAGGGGTTTGGTTGTTTTAGACTAAATCCTAGTTACACGTAACAAAAATTAAAGTTATCCTGATGAATTTTTTTATTGATTTTTCAACCATCAATTTACTTAATAAACATTAGTATGTTGAACTTTTTTCCATATCCATTAGATAAACTTTCCTTCAAACTATATCTTTTCTGTGCGCAAAGCTCCTATGGAATTACTTCTACTAAAATTACTAATACAAGAAATAATGTAGTGATAATTAGCGGTCCTTAATAACTAATACGGTTCTCATAATTGGATTAGTTAAGTGATATATGGCTTCAGCTGAAGTGCGAAATGTAGGTAATTTACAGGTATGGTGTCTATACATTTAATTTTTCTAATGCTCATTTCGACTAACTAATGCTTATTTTAAGGAACTCTTAATACATGATAAAAAGTTATCATTTTGACAAGCGTTTTTAGTAGTTTGAAGTCCCCTAAGAGTCAGATGTATATATTTTACCAACATCGGATAGCACTTATATATATACATATATATATACAGGTTGTTGTTTTGGTCAGCGACAAGCGACTCAGGGTCGATAATACAAATGATACTGGTGCTAAAAAAAATATAAAAAAAATACTTTATTTTTTTTAAATAATAAAAATAAAAAAATTAAAATTTTGATAATCATGTAATAAGCTAAAGTGTAGACATAATACTTATACTTATAATGAGTACGAGGGAGTAAAGGGGTGGGGCGATGGCGCCTTGTGCCTAGCTCTAGTCTGTACACGTGCCTAGTAACCATACTTTGCGGTAATTTTATTTCAAATTGTATAAGGTATTTCTCATCATATTTACAGTATTTAATGGAATTAAGTCCATTTTTGGGGAATATATATTTTGTACTACCGCTCCTGGGTCGCTTGTCGCCGACCAAAACAACACCCTGTATATACGCGGACGACGGTGTAAATATGGCTGTCTGACATAATTTGCATTGAGAATCTGTCAATCTGGCTTTATACAATGGATAAAAGTCTGTTATATTAATATTATTATATCCTTTTTTTAGCCTATTGCGCGCACGGAGGAGTGTGAGATGTTACATAGTTAAAGTTTATATGGAAAAGTGAATAAAGCTAATATTTTGACATAATAATGCATTCTAAATACATAATTTTAATAAAAAAAACGTTACACACATAATGCGAAACTTTACATACACTACCATGCGTTTGACACACCACACACATATACTCTTTTGTTTATCTTCTTCTTAGTTTTGTAGTATGACAACCAAATTCTTTTACAGACTTATTTTTGCCAGTGTCAAGTTATATTATTAGTTAATTTGTGAAAAAAAAAAATTATTGTCGAATTTCATATCACGGGCGACCTCCAGTTAAAATAAATGTTTCTATGTTTGTTCGTTTGTTTTTTTTATTCTATGCGTTCACGCATCGTCATACGACCGAGTAAAACTTATTGTTGGCAATTGAGTGAAAGTGTCTGACATAGTAAATAATTAAAGAGTCTGCAACGCATTCTGGGAATTTGCTACTATACAAATAATAATTAAATTTTGTTCGTTGGTAAGCTACATAACGACTGGACGGATTTGGATGTTTTTAAAGGTGCATACCTAATCAAGTTTTTACAGAAAGAAAAATTGGAGAAGTTTACCGGAAAATTGGAACACAGAAAATACTTTTTTCCTAAGGGTTTTAAACAAATAAATTAAGCTTCCAATAAAGTCAAAGTCAAAGCCATTTATTCAATTTAGGCCCTAGTAGGGCACTTATGAAGGTCAAAGCTACTGAAGTTACCACCAGTTCGTAAGTCGGCCTTCAACTGAGAAGAACAGGCAAGAAACTCTGCAAGTCTTACTATATTGGCAATTTTTTCCAAAACATTATAACTACATACATATTTTTTATTTTAGAAAATAAAATACACTATATAATAATATGTAACATTTATTATAATACTAGCTGCGTGGCGTGACTTCGTTTGCGTGGTGTCCTACCCTATCCCTACCCTACCCTGCGCAACTTTCTTATTTTATTTTCCGTAAAAACCTTCTACAAATATTAGAAAACTTTTACAAAAAAGATGGATGAAATCAGTAAAGTCGGCCTCAAGTTGCGGCATGACCAAGGGCAATAGGGTTTAATTTTAGTTATTTATTCCTATTTGTTTCTTTGGGAAAGTTGTTTGTTATCATGAGTACAATCATGTGTCTAAGTATCGTTTACTAATTACCAGTCACCCTATATAGTTAGGCTAATACTAACGGTAAGCGAGCGACTGAAGGAAATAAACAACGGACATTTGTTTATTTTTATTTTCCGTCATCTGTAGCAGGTGTTTCTACATCTACCGTTAATAAAAAGCATTTCGTATAAAAGTCATCGAACCGCCGCCGCCGTCGCCGACCTCGGCGTGACGTACTATGAAAACACGCGGAAAACTGGAAACCGTCTTACTGGTTTATCAACTGTGAAATTATAATTATATGTGTCAATGATAGAGGCATAATTATTTCATAAGACGGGGCGTCATTGATACGTAACACACATTGCCGTTCCGTATCGTAGCTTGACCAGGCTTGCTTGATATCTTTAATTTGATTTCAAACAACCATAATATCTTTTTGTACATTGATGATAGCATAAAATATTATTATTATGACCGTAATTTGTTTATGCAAAGTTAATGTATTATATGCAATTTAGTAAGAAATATGTGGTAGTAATGTAGTGGAACTTATTTAATTTAATTTTATGAATCCTGTGCTGTTTAATAGATATTAATATTATGATACTTTGAAATAATAAGACCGAGCGCTCTGCCGTATAAAAGACATCAACGGGAGTTTAGGCCTGTGGCATTTTACGCTTACACTTTGTCTTTGCAAAGCCTCAGAAAAAGGGTACATGGTGGATTTCCAAAGTGATTGCTTTATCGGACTACTACTGGTTTCAATGTTGTGTAAGATTTTTATATAATAAATATAAGTCAAGTTCTAAGTACAGATTTAAATAATTTAATTCGAATCCTGAAGCTATGACATAAGGTTTATATTCAATCTTGACCCATGACTTATGTTTATTAAAACTTATCTACGACTATCTATTAGGTACCTATTTAATAGTTAAAACACTACAAATGGTTCGGAATGTTTCTCAATTTTATAAATGAGTTGAATAAACATAGCAAGTGTAGCCAGCATGCAAATTACAATCGATATAATGACTATAATTAAGTGGCAACTTTAGCCCAGATAGCGCAGACTCCCGGATATGCGTGCAATTATAATTGCCACATTATCATAAGCTCGAGTTAAGCAGTAAGTGTGGCTAGTACGCACAGTGGAGTATTACTTTTTTTTTAAATGAGCTGCTATATAATTTCCTCTTACAAGTTTTTGCCAATGGAATATTTAAATTAAACAACAATAGATCAAAATATAGTTGCAAAACTAACTCTCTCTGTATGTTACCTTTTCACGCTTAAACCGCTGTGGCGAACGCGATAAAATTTGGCATGCAGATAACCTATAGTATGGATATGGATACGGCTACTTATATCCCGAACACGCGAGTGCAGCCACGGGCAACAGAGTAACTTATATAAATTGACACTTTTGAGATATAGCGAACCATGTATGACCCCCAATCTGGTAGACTTCTTTAGAGTCAGTGAGCTCCTTGCTCTGTAATCAATCACTGCTTAAGTATCCTTATAAATAGATCAATCGAACGCAAACTCCAATGGCAGTTGCAAAACGTAAATATGAATAGGCTCTAGAGACAAGTCAATACGCAAGAGTTCGCATGCGACCATGACGCAACGCGTCCCGCGCCGGCAGCACGGCTCTCAGATGGATAAATCGATCACTATCTACCGACTGGCATGATTCTCGAGCACCCGACTGCAACACCCTATTAAATTGCTAGTACTAGTTCCGTTCATATCAATGCTACTAACTACTAATATATATGAATTATATTGCATCGTATAGCAAAACGTTGCGATAAACTCAAGCATAAATAATTACACTTCAGGCTTCGTCCTCGAGATTAGCATAATAGACACATGTAGTAACGCGTAGCACACACCATTCCACACTATATTGAGAATATTTTTTTTTTTTTTTTTTTTGTGGGTAGTTTGTTAACTTTGTACCTGCGCTCACCGTTTCTATCATTCGCTTTTTAGTGCTTCGCCGTTCCACACGCGCTCGCCACATTAATAAGAAATAACGGTTTCATAAGTTTTGTGATATTTATATTGTTATTATGCCTAAACGTAGGCTGGATTGTGAACGAATTCAACAAAAAATAAGAATATTAGAAAGAAAATTACGTCAAAAACGACGTCGAACCAGTGATCGTTATTACTCGGATGATTCGGAGTTATCTTCAACGTCAGGCTCTTCCCATTGTCCGCCGAAAAGTTACCTAGGTAAGAATTTTTGCAACAATTTATCAGTGACCTACTTACGTATGCATTGGTGATAATCTAAACTTCATGTTATTATGAACTACTCAAATATTATTCTTATGAGAATACGGTTTGCGGACAGTACTTGCTTTTGCATTGGGACTGTTTCTTACTAAAATATTCTTACGAGAATACAGTTTGCGGACAGTACTTGCTTATGCATTGGGACTATCTCTTACTGAAAATATTCATACGATAGTACAGTTTGCGGACAGTACTTGCTTTATGCTTGGGACTGTTTCCTACTACAAAATATTTTTACAAGTACTTATACAGTTTGCGGACAGTACATGCTTTGCATTGGGACTGTTTCTTACTGATTTGAATCAATAGTTTTTATTAAAACAAAATATGATACCAAAATTTATAAAAATAAAAAAAAATAAAAAAAAAAAAAAAAAAATAATAAAATATATATATATATATGTTTTGACATTGTCTCAACATTGTTTACTGTAGTTCTCAGTCATCCTTCAGCCCGCCAAGCAGTACAATGGGACTGTCTTTTGGTGCTTGATTTTGTTTGCGGACAGTACGTGTTATCATAACTTGGGACTGTCTCTTACAATATAATATTGACTGCTTAAACAGACTATACATGGGACTTCACGTCTCCTTTTCAGACGTAGACAATGTGCTGACACCGGATCCTGAACCGAATCTGGGATCGGGTTCTGAACCGGATCTGGGACCGAACAATGCACAGAATCTCGAACAAGATCCTGAACCGGATCGAAGATCGGATCCTGTTCCCAGCACATCACATACTGGGAACTATACGCAGATTCCCTCCGTAGTGGTAGTCGCATCAAACCCTGTAGACCCACTACCGTCTACAGCTTCAGAGCCTGTACCACCAGCCGACCTGGTGACTACACCTATAACAGAGGTCTTTGGACTTGACGACGATTTGTTGGATATACTAGGTACGGATCCTACCACAGATAAAAAATATGGGAAAGATATACACAACGATTTATCAATTAGATTTCAACATTGGACTACAAAAGGGCTAACAAAAGAGCTACGTAAGGAGCTTAAAGAAAAATATTTAACTCCTCAAAACGCCAAGTTGATTGATCCACCTGAATTAAATGCTGAGATTAAAGCGGCAGTATCTGATATAATCTCTAAACGCGACAAAGCCATTGAAAGTAAGCAAAAACAACTGACCTTAGCCATTACTTCCTTAGGAGAAGCCATCACGCTCATATTATCTCAGAAGGAGAAAAATACCGTCCTTCTTAAACTTTTGACGGATTCCGCCCGTATCATTTGTGACTGTCAGCATGCTGATACAGTGACGAGGAGAAACTTCCTATTAAATGCTGTAAAGAAAGATGTAAGAGAACAGCTACAAAATACAATAATTGACAAGCTGCTCTTCGGCGAAAACCTAGCCGAGACTTTAAAATCGGCTAAAGCCATAAATAAGTCTGGAACAGATTTAAAGCCAACGGCACCTAAACAACCTATTAAAAAGTTTACTCAGACTACTAACCCTTCAAGAAATAATAATTTAAACTGGAAGAATCCGGGTTTGACTCGCAGGCAGTCGGGCCCTCCGAGGATAAAGGAGCCTGCGATAACTTCGACACGCGGGCGGCAGCCCAACTCCTTGAGGCAGTCTCAACATCCGCAGCAGCGATCGAACTACAACCGTCGTCGCTAAATACGGTAAAGCCTGCGGGTAGATTATCCTTATTCTATAATGAATGGTCAATTATCACTAATGACCCTATAATTTTATCATATATACAGGGTTATAAAATTCCTTTTTCAAGAACACCAATACAATCGGTACTTCCTAGCGTTCGAAAATATTCTGACACCGAAAGGGTACATCTTATTGATAGTATTAATAATATGTTGTCATCAGGAGCTATATCAAATTGTGAAGCTCGGCCCGACCAATATCTGTCAAATATTTTCTTAATCCCAAAGCCAAACGGGAAGATGCGCTTTATCTTAAATTTAAAATCATTAAATAAATTTATTGATACGAGTCATTTTAAACTGGAAGACCTGAGAACTCTTCTTAAACTGATATCTAAGAACTGTTACTTATGCACGGTGGATTTAAAAGATGCATATTTTTTAATTAACGTACATAAAGATGATCGAAAGTATCTCAGGTTCCAGTTCGAAGATTCAATTTATGAATTTAATGTCTTACCTTTCGGCTTGAATACTGCTCCTTTTGTATTTACAAAAGTAATGAAACCTGTGGTGAAATTACTGAGATCACGCGGCTATTTTTCTACTATATATTTAGATGATATATGTCTAATAGGTGATAGTTATCAAACGTGCTTTAATAACTTACAAGAAACCATAAGGCTCCTCACTAGTCTGGGTTTTATTATTAATAATGAAAAAAGTAATTTTAATCCTTCTCAAACTTGTAAGTTTTTAGGATATGTTTTAGATACAAAAAAATTCCAGGTTTCATTACCAAAAGAAAAAATTGATCGAAACAAAATAGAAACGAAAAGATTTTCAACGTTGAAACGATGCAAAATTAGAGCTTTCGCTAGTTTTGTTGGCCTTTTAGTATCCGCCTGCCCAGCCGTAGAATATGGCTGGCTTTATACAAAACTATTTGAAAGATGTAAATACCTTAATTTAAAAGACTCTATAAAAATTAACTATGAAAATTTTATGAATATACCAAATTCATTAAAATCTGACTTTGAATGGTGGAATAGTGCTATCGGACATTCAGTTTGTAAAATCAAGGATGATGTTTACGACCTTGAAATTTTCTCGGATGCCTCAACAACGGGGTGGGGTATTGCATGTGGGGATCAGAGAGCTAGTGGCCAGTGGGGTGCAGATGAACGCAGCCGACATATCAATTATTTAGAAATTCTCGCTGCCTTTATTGGCCTTAAAATATTTAGTAAAGATTTGTCCAACTCTCAAATCCTTCTTCGTATTGATAATACCACCGCTATATCCTACGTCAATCGCATGGGAGGCATTCAGTTCCCACATTTGACAGATGTTACAAAGCAACTCTGGCAGTGGTGCGAACATAGAAATCTGTATGTTTACGCTTCATATATTCGATCGTCGGAGAACGCTGATGCAGATCAGGAGTCAAGACGTACGCATCCCGATATAGAATGGGAACTTGCAGACTATGCTTATGAACAAATTATGAGAAAATTAGGCTCCCCGAACATAGATATATTTGCCAGTCGGATAAACAATAAATGTAAAAGATATGTCTCCTGGCATAGAGATCCGGATGCATACGCAGTAAATGCGTTTACAATTTCATGGTCTAAATTAAATTTTTACGCTTTTCCCCCATTTACAATGATATTAAAATCATTACGAAAAATTAATTCTGACAAAGCCAAGGGTATAATGGTTGTTCCATATTGGCCTACACAGCCGTGGTACCCTCTTTTTAAAAAACTGTTAGTTTCCGATATGGTAGTGTTTAATGCTAACGAAAACCTAATTTTATCAACTAATTCCAGCCGACGCCACCTGCGCAACAAGATTACCCTGGTGGCAGGAGTATTGTCCGGGAAGCGATGATAAGAAGAGGTATTCCATCTTCATCTTTAGATATACTACCGGAGAACTCTTATAAGCAATATGAAGGGTGCTACAAAAAGTGGTTCGTTTATTGTAATGATAATAAATTGAACTTATATGAAGTATCAGTTCCCGATGTTATGAATTTTTTAACAATAGCGTTCAAAAATGGTGCTCAATACGGAACCTTAAATTCCTATCGATCGGCTTTGGCTTTGATTTCTGATACTGACGTTTCTGAGAACAAAGATATTCGAAGATTTTTTAAAGGAGTATATCGTTCTAAGCCTCCGCGGCCCAAATACAACGAAACCTGGAACACATCTCTTGTCTTAAATTTTCTTGAAAAATGGTATCCAAATGAAAGCTTAGATCTTGAAAAAATTTCTAAAAAGTTAATCACACTTTTGGCACTCGTTACTGCACATAGGGTGCAAACCTTATCAAAAATTCAAGTTTGCAACATTGAAAGGTTCCCATCAGAAATTAAAATTAAAATTCCTGATCTTATAAAAACATCTAGAGTTGGGGCAACTCAACCCTTGCTAGTTCTTCCATTTTTTAATGAAAAACCAGAAATTTGCCCCGGAAAAACTATGCTTTCCTACCTCAAGATGACATCGACTCTTCGTACCAATGAAAACACTTTGTTCTTAAGTCTCAGAAGGCCCTATAAGCCTGTTGGTGCACAAACATTATCTAGATGGATTAAAAGCATCCTTAGCTTAAGCGGAATTGATACTTCCACGTTCACTGCGCATAGTACCCGGCATGCTGCCACATCTGCTGCGCAAAAATTTGGTGTTAATGTCGATCAAATTATGAAAACGGCGGGTTGGAGCTCTAGCTCCCACACATTCGCCAAATTTTATAATAGACCTATTAATAGTGCATCTAATGATTCGTTTGGTATTGCTATTATGAATGATTCAATTAGAAAGTAAACCTTAGTTATTTATTTTTAATTAACGCAAGAATTTATTTAGTTTTGCTAAAACAATGATTATTTGGTTATTATTTACTATTAAAATTGTTAGTGTTATTATTTTGTTTTGTTGCAAAAATGAATATGCAATTATTTGAAACCAGTAATAAAATGTAATTCGTAACTTGAGTATGTATTTCTATTTTACGATCGAAGTCTCTAAAAGTCTACATGTGTCTATTATGCTAATCTCGAGGACGAAGCCTGAAGTGTAATTAGAGATTAAACGAACTTACCTGTAAGTGAAGTTCTATCCTAATTATACGAAGGCTTCGTCCGAAGAGATTAGCAACCCTCCCTACCCTCTCTTATGTACCCCTGTCAATCGTAAAATATAAAACAGTTAAAAGACTACACTCTAAACTAAATGATAGAAACGGTGAGCGCAGGTACAAAGTTAACAAACTACCCACAAAAAAAAAAAAAAAAAAAAAATAATAATATTCTCAATATAGTGTGGAATGGTGTGTGCTACGCGTTACTACATGTGTCTATTATGCTAATCTCTTCGGACGAAGCCTTCGTATAATTAGGATAGAACTTCACTTACAGGTAAGTTCGTTTAATCTCTAAGTATTGAGTATTGAGTTATTGATGCGATAATTCTTGTGAAATAAATAATATTAATAAATTATTATTTTGTTTTTGATACTCGTGTGTTTTGATTGTGTGATGCAATTGTTTAGCTCATGTTTAATATTGTTTTTTAAACTTATATTTATACTATCATCAGGGAGTTAATTCTACTGTATGTGTGTTTGTCTCTGAAGTCCTCCTAAACGGCTAGACCGATTTGAATGATAAAAAATCATTCAAATCGGTATGCGTTTGGGTGGCGCCCTGGATGGTTTAGATTCACAAATCAGCTCGGCAGATGGCTGCAGTCGGTATCTAGGTTATATTATCGACTGCAGCATTCATTCAAATCGGTCCAGCCGTTTAGGAGGAATTTAGTGACATACACACGTGCAGAAGAATTTAATATACAGGTCGTTGTTTTGGTCAGCGACGAGCGACTCAGGGTCGATAATACAAATGATACTGGTGCTAAAAAAATATAAAAAAATACTTCATTTTTTTAAATAATAAAAATAAAATTTGGAATATCATGTAATAAGCTAAAGTGTAGACGTAATACTCAACGGGAGTGTGAGGGAGTAAAGGGGTGGGGCGATGGCGGCTTGCGCCCAGCTCTAGTCTGTGCACGTGCCGAGTGACCATACTTTGCGGTAATTTTATTTGAAATTGAATAAGGTATTTCTCAACGCATTTACAGTATTTAATGGAATTAAGTCCATTTTAGGGAAAGATATTTTTTGTACTACCACTCCTGGGTCGCTTGTCGCCGACCAAAACAACACCTGTATAAAGAAGATAGGTTGACTGGTAATTAGTAAACGATACTTAGACACATGATTGTACTCATGATAACAAGCAACTTTCCCAAAGAAACAAATAGGAATAAATAACTAAATAAAATAAAATCTGATGGTGTATTCTTATTCTTGTTAGGTACTAAATATTATGGGCTCACGTGCTAAGTAAATAAAAAAAAATATTTGTGAAAGTTGTTTGTTATCATGAGTACAGTCATGTGTCTAAGTATCGTTTACTAATTACCAGTCATCCTATATATAGCAGAATAGGAGCTCATAAGGGTAAGTGGAAAACAACCTTCAGTTTTATAAAACGTTTGGGTTTCATAGTTGGATTCGATTATTTAAAATGAATTATAATGGTTATTAACGTAAATTGGGAGTTACGTAGTTAGCAGGTTCATAAATATACCTAGAAATGCTTGTGTCCCACGCAGCCTCAAATAGAGCTAATTGGGTCAATACCAATTTAAGAATTAGGGACGAGACTTTGCTTGGTTTAGTTATATATTTTTTTTCATTATAGTTGATGTTATTGAGTCATAGTTAAAAAAACTTTAAACCCTATATTTCACTACTATTACGTGACTCACACACAATGCATTAATTGATTAAAGAATGGAAGTCCAATTTTCCTACACTTAGTAGACTCACAATTATTAACACTTTCACTACGAAGTAAATTGTATAGGGCATTAATTTACCACACTTGTAATTAAGTCACATATCAACATTATAAGCTTTTAAATCTTTATTTAAATTGAATTGATCTTAATCGTTTGATTGTGTATGTAATCCAGGTACTCAACATGAGTATATGGATTTTATTCAAATGATATAAAGATAAAAACTGTATTAGAATTGATACGTTTGACCCTTTATTTATATGTATGATCAGAGGCTCGTCTACTTGGGTACTAGTAGTTATGAATATGACCCAGTAATGTAGAGAAAACAAATTAATATCTCGTTGATTACATAATGTCATTGGAACAAAAAGTTCAACGTCCTATTTAATAAGAAAACCACTTTTTAAAACCAGTTCCTTAGCTCGAATCTTTGGACAAGCAGAATACAAATTAATGTTATATATTTATGTTCGTCTACTCATACATGCTGCCTACACATTATGAATGAGATAACCTTATAATTACCTATCTATAGTTTTCGTAATACAATAACATTAGGTAGGTTTATGCAAAATATCGATAAGCATATAATAACAATATTAGGTATCTTGTGTAAAAGATAACGTTACCCCTGTTAACATTTCTCAGTTATTACAAATAATAAAGAAAATGGCAACGTTAAAAAAATAACCATTTATATTGGAGAATGTTTAAAAAACGTGGATACATCAAAAATGAGCTCTATTCCTGAAAGCTAACATGTCTAGTACTTACCGGTGCTATACTTGGACATAGGAGCTTGGACGCTGAATGTAATTAATGCAGGATAATTAGTAAATAGATATTCCTTTCCCAACAAACACAAATTGGATTAAATACTCCTGACGAAATCAAAACAATGACGGAATATAATGATACTTTAAATAAAATAAAAAGGGTAGGGCTTTCGAAATGTCAATTAGCTTGCGAGCGATTAGTCGCGAATCGAGGCGGATTGTTGACGCAACCTGCGCGCGCGCACCTCTCGCACTCGACGCCGCCCGCTCCAAGCGAAGCCATGATTAATATCCTGCCGATGCCGACACTCGTATCGACGATGTATAAAAATATCGAGCTTTCGGTGGAGGAAACGATAATTGTCGTAAATCGTAAGGAAAGCAAAGTATGGGCTAGGGTACTTTTTTTTTTTTATACCACTAAGTTGGCAAACAAGCATACGGCCCGCCTGATGGTAAGCAGTTACCGTAGCCTATGGACGCTTGCAACACCAGGGGCATCACTCGCGCGTTGCCGACCCTGAAGAAATCTCTTCAGACCCTTTTTGAAGAACCCCATGCTGTACTCCAATGGGAAAACCACGGCGGGGAGCTCATTCCACAATCTGAGCGTCCGCGCAAGAAAACTCCTTTGAGCCCGCACTTCATAGTTTGTACTGATAATATAATTCTCAAAATCAAAGTCAAAAAGTCATTTATTCAGTTACGGCCCTGGTAAGGTACTTAGGAACGTTAATTTGTTACATATAGTCGAAACTGAGAAGACTCGCTGTAGGTAGGTACTTGAGTTATAGTTTCTTTCTAGTATGATAGCCTTAGTTACATTATCAGCGGCCTCCATAGAGATTGAATATTTATAGAGCGACTGTACTAGAGTATGTGCCATGAGCACGGATATGTGTAACGCTGCCTTGAAACGAACTTCGATGTTCATAGTTTGAACGACATATGTAATGGCAATATTTCGTTTTTAATCGATTCTTTTACCGAGAACAAAATGACAAGGAACTTATATCGTCGTTTTTTTACAGTAAGTCTATGAATTCATCCATATGCAAACCGCTCATGCTTCGAAAGGTAATGTTGTTAACAATATGACTATTAATATTATTACTCTACTGCCACATCATATAACATAGTGAGCTTTTATATAACACTGTGTGTTGTGTCTATGTATTAGGTATATATGCTGCTATTATATGTCCCTACGTAATTGTTCAGCTTCTCCTCAACGGGATATCTGTATATATTATTATGTCCAATTTTGTACCAATATGACCGCTTTCTTAGAATAATCTCCTGAATCTAAGTTACGTTGCGTAGCCACAAACTGCCCAAATATGTTTCGGTTACAAAACATACATTTAAGTTAACACAATTAACTGTGAGTAATTTTACTTACTTATGCTTGAAAATGTATGTGTGTTTTACGCAATTATGAAGTGTTACTAAAGATTGTATGTTTTACACGCAATAAAATTAAATCAACGTCGGATTTGAATATTATTATGTGTGCCTACAAATAAATATTAAAGCTTTCTACAATAAAGGAAAAGAAAGGTTCGCAATTTATTTTTATATGTTTGCATTAGAAGTTTTACATTTTAATTGGTGAGGTACCAGCTATCCAATTATAGGTACGGCCGGGATCACGAGTGGTTGGTTTGTTGCGTTGTATATTCCCCAATTATATAAATGTATATAATTATGCTAAAATCACTGAAATGAGCCCTTTTCTTGAGGTGAAAGTCCGGAATGGACATTTAGCGAATCGCCCATGCAGTTTCACAATATGCTCTCCAACCGTTTCGTAATGATAAATACCAGGAAAGTTATTTTATCAAGTGCGGCGTAACGAGGCTAGCCGCAGTGTCTCAGCGAGACACAATTTCTGTAATTTTATTTGGATTCCATAATAATTTGTTAAATTATGTCTTAACAAGCGCGTCTCTACATCTCGCTCGGGTTTTTGCGGACTTGCCCTTTGACCGAGTAATGAATAATGAATAAAAAATAACACCGATTATTCCATACAAATGTATTCCCCTGTTTTCTTCCTGAATAATGCCTCTAGAGTCATCATTATTTTTTCATATAATCAATTTCTGCTTTGGACACGTCCCTGTTACTTCCTTTTTTTCAGCAACTAATTATTAAAGAAATTATGGCCCTGTAAAAATTGCAATAAATGCCCTATTTTTCCGCCGTGATTAAAAGGACTACCAGGAAGTACCACTAATTGAATCGGCTCAGTTTTCTAGGAGGAAAATGGGGAAAACGAAACGTCGATTTCGTAATTTTTTTTGTGAATAAATCGGTCTGTACTGCAGATGTATCACACATAGCGCATAGCATAGCGGTATAGCGCGACGGCAATAGTTTCTTCAAATACCTATTTTTAAATTCCTCGCAGCTAGGAACCTCTCTTAAACACATAAAAAATAAGGCATTCCTCTATTGTTCGCGTGTATTTCCTCAAGGGCGGAGGTATCTAATCTATCTCGTTTGTTAGTTTAATTAACATCCCGATCCGCGAGGGCTACGGCGCGGCGTACAGCCCTTCACCGCATTGTTGTTATTTTCTAACAAGCACCTGCATTGTATTCATTCTTATTTAATGACTACATTTTAAATAAGTTTCGTGTTGCACTAATGCGAACTAATAGGGATGTTGCCTGGGTAAAAATATAATAATTCTAATTAGTCCGTCAGTTAGATTATCAAAAAATATTGGACACGTATTTTGTGATTTACCAAATCATTAACAATTGACGAGGATAAAGCGCGACTAAGTTCGGGAGTGGGGGTGACGTCACTTGTTACCAATAATTGTACCACACCGTGATGTCACGCGGAACTTCAACTAACCATTACCCTCGTATTTTTTTGTTTAATTGACAAAAGAAAAAATACGTGTCTAATATTTTTTGATAATGTAAATGACGGACTAAATAGATTTTTTTCAAGAAAGTAGCCTATTGTATATCAAAAAGCTAAGTTAGTAAAATACGAAAAGTAGTAACACTCGATAATCATAACATGACTCATTACTTTAGGTACGTATCCATGTCAGGATTTTGAAAGTGATATTATCAAATCGATTTTAAATATCCGCAGCAGCTGTTCAGTGTTAAAATAAATAAACAACTTCAGCGAATGATTGACAATAAAATACGACTTATGTGATCGAGCAACATATTCATGATTATTTATTCGGTCGTCCCGATTTAATAGTCCATGCATTATGTCGGCCGCTGAGCCGTAAATAGAAAGATTAGGTAGCGCCCGACCACCTTGTTACATTTACAACCGCCGCCGGCAATTCTGCTACAGTTAACTGTAGTTTATTTAATTGCTCAAAAAATATGCCTTGCTTAAGTGTTGTCTTTAATAAACCTCAATTAGTTGTGTATTCAATGCTGGCGATAAATTAAAATGATTGTGCAATAAATATTATGGTAAACTAGCTGTCCGGCGCGACTTCGTTCGCATGGTGGTACCCTACCCTACCCTATCTAAACCATCCAGGGCGTCACCCAAACGCATACAAAAAAATTCAACTGTACGTGTGTCTCCGTACACGTGTCCTCCGGGTGGTGCTAAATGAGCAACGCCCACGTCTGTACGACCCGAACAGATGGGGTTCGCAGCTGGAACTACGGGTCCGGCTGTTTGGATAAGGGTACGCGGGGTCAGGTAGGCCCTCCACCATTGCAAGCGCAAAGGTGGAACCTGACATTGGGTATGGACTCGCGTTGGTCTATGTGGTGGTTGCAGAGGAGTGGCATGTTGTCTGCTCGACTGTGTGTTGGTCGTGCGTCATTCCTCGCGCGCAACAAGTGTCTGAAGTTACCGGCCTAAGGCAAAGGGCCACCTGGTGGTCAGACGCGGGGTTCGTGAGTAACCCTCAAGCAAGTGAGCTCCTGTGAGTGAACTGCATCTCCGGCACTTTCCTGGATAGAAAGTAGAGGACTACCCGTTGGATTAGTTTTCCGGCAACCCAGCTGCAGGCATTGGGTAGATGCGTGGATTCGTATTCGGGAGGTGAGCGTGCATGACAGCTCCGGGACCATTCTGGAGAAATGGGAGCCAGCTTCTCTGGCGTCCCTAGCGGGGATTGAATCCGCTAGCACCAACAAGGTGCGCTGGCGCCGGTGTTTGCGCTGCGTATTTATACGTTTGTGCTCATGCTAGCGCTGGCGTGCTGGGGTGCGTGTGGTGAGCGACTTTGACTGCTCCGGTACCATTCTGGACAAATGGTAGTGAGTGATCACGGTGCGACTCACATTTTCTCTTGAGTACCAGGGGCGAGTACTCTGGCGGCGTGACCTACCGCAGATGGTCCCAGACGCCTCGTAAGGGGTTGCCTGGTATAGTGTGCCGTCTTTTATGACCGAGAGGTTGGTGAAGGTGGCCACTATAGAAAATCTCAGTAGAAAAGAGGGGGTATGTACGTGTGTCTGTCACTGAACTCCTCCTAAACGGTTGGACCGATTTGAATGAATTTTTTTGTATGCGTTTGGGTAGCGCCCTAGATGGTTTAGATTCACAAATCAGCCCGGCAGATGGCGCTGCAGTCGATAATATAACCTAAATACCGACTGCAGTGCCATCCGCCAAACTGATTTGTGAATCTAAATCTAAAAAATTCATTCAAATCGGTCCAGGAGGAATTCAGTGACATACACACGTGCAGTAGAATTTTATATATAAAGATAATTAATATCATAAACGTGGGGTTCAATTTTTACAGGTATAGGAGAAGACTAAATATTTTTTATTTGTCTGCATTGTTTACAAATATAAGCTGGTTTCAAAAACACGATAACAATATTCAAAGTCAATAAACTTTTTATTTAAGAAAAAAAAAATGATGTTACGTGTTTTTACACACACATAGGAATCTTCGGTGACGAAAAAGCTGAAGAACTAGACAACGCTGGAACTAAATGGACCTCTTGTGAAAGCTAATGTATGGTGTACCTATTAGCCTAGCTAAACTCAATATACGTAAGAGCCACTGAGGGCCTTATAAATATCTTAAATTCCTGGAGATACGATAGATACTAACTCTAAGTAGAAACAATAACTTACGCATACTCGTGGGAGCCTAACGGGACACTGTGGAATGAACAAACATTTGTTCACCATTTCGTGACACAAAAGCGTGCAGAGATTCTGATGCGATGCAGATGCCTTTTGTTTGAGTGTTATAACCAGATGAAGTAAAATAAATTCCTGTCAAGAATCTCTTCTGTAATGTCTTCGTCTGGTCGCAGTGATATAAGCTCTGGAAACACTTGAAATAGCCGACTAAACCAACAAATAATAATATAGTTAATGTTACTCGTCATACTAATATTGAAACGAAAAACATAACCCTGTCTTTATTGTCGCGCAGTCGGGTAAAAAGGGATAATAATATAACCTTCTTATTCTTCCCGGTAGGCAGTTCAGTAAAATCTCTGTTGTAAGCAGAACTAGATACCAAAAGTTTAAATGTTATTTGATAATTTATCATTATGGGATACGAATAGGACGGATTTAACAGTAAGGTCACTCAAGAAACGATAGTTTCACTACAAGTGTAGTTCGTTTCTTCCACGGCCTATCCTTTTGTTTTTGTCCATGTTATATTAACTAACGACACAGGTTGCAACTTTGCATAGTTTAAATTAATTGCATTTGCGTTCTCCGTGTCCATTTAAGGTGAGCACACACCGTGGTGTGCGGTGCATTAACAACGAGGGTTACATGACAAGTTACAGTGTTTTCCTCGACGCTACGAGTGCGGTAGTCGGTAGTGCGTATGAATGGTTTCCCCTTTGACTTAGTGTCCTGATACGTTCACTGAATATTGTGAGGACTAACAAGTTACGTTATCTATTTAATTTAGTCATTCACACTTCGCTGGTGCTAAGGGACAAATCCTGTAAAATTTCGTTGAAGGTATGAACTTTCGTCTATCGACAATTATTTAAATCAGGAAAATATTATTGATATTTCAAGCTTAGCTTATTCCGGAATAAAAATTCTCCCTGAAACACGGGTATTGAAAACCGCGAGGTAATTTCTAATACATTCTGGATGTCTAATCCTAAAAATATTATATCTTATGATTTTTTAATGACTGTGGAGATTAACTTCCCATATATGTGATTATTACAACTTAGAAGAAATTCATAAGTTATCTTTGGAATCCTAATGAAAAGAAATTACTATTTCATCCCTTACTTGGTAATGCAACAGATTCCAGGATATGAATTTTGCAGGCCGCATTTACCTTGTATTGTACCATTTATAGGAAATTATGAAACTTAATTCCGCGGATCCAAGTACATATTTGCGTAATATCGGGATACAAAATGTTGAGTATGGAATGTACTAAAAACTTCATTGTCACTTCCAAATAAAGAATCCATATTACTAATAATATAATAAGTACCTGCCAATATACAGTATAACCTCGGAATACATTGTAATTTAGTATACAAGACTATACACATATGTGTAATGAAATCCGTACATCTCGTATCGTGTCGGTGGAGTGTTCGGCTCTCTCATTAAACCAGTCAAAAATCGACTCTATAGTGTGGGGCCACGGTTGCGATCTTGGAGCTCAAGGCAAAACATGTTACCGGTGACCGACAGGTCATATTTAGAAAATTTGCACAATTTTCTGTGCCACAAATTAGCCAATAAAATTATAAAAGTCAATTAGTTTGCAAAGTCAAACCAATATAGAAATATAATCGGGTTAATTGGACCGGTAACTTTTTGATTTTCCATTGTCGAATGATCGAGTTACGAGTGTCGACAACAGGATTTATCTGTACCGGACGACATAAATGCAATCAATAGCTCGGCATGCAGCCAGCCGCACCAGTTGCCCTACATTACCTAACCTGTAATGTATCAAACTAACAAAGTGGGCACCGCTTCCGCGTGAGAGAACTACATTTTAGTGGCCACAAGTTAGCGGCGCGGCGGGCCGGTGGAAGCTTGCGTTTGCGCAACACACAGGTATGGTATAGTTGGCAAACACTGTCAGTGGCTGTCCTGCCCACTGGATCGGTTAAAGGAAACCTAAACTGTAATTCACAAGAGTACTTGTGTTAAAAACGATTTAGTTTACGCAATATGGAACTAAATATTGCTCGGAATAGGAAGCTAGGCGTAAGGGCCGTTTCGAATCAATATAATGAGTACCTACTATACAATTGAAGTCATGTAGAGTCAGTAAATATTGACAGAGAAAAAATAAAAGAGTTCTTCAGAGAACGACGAATTATAGATAACTGTCGTGCAATCAAAATACTCCGGATATGGTATGAAAAACAAAACAATATTCACCTTGCCACAAAATAAGTACACACGAAACAATGTATGAAAACGACTGCCTCCACTCACGCAAACATTCTTAGCACATGTCATGACATTGATTTAATTTATAATTTATTCACAAATACATCTCGCAATATATTGTAGGATAGAAGCAGGTCTGTGACAGGGGGCCTGGTGGTCTGGCAGCAAGCGACAATGACCACCAAGCGAAAGTTCATACATCATACAATAGCATGGGAATTCATTATCGCTTCATAGAGAAATCTCGCTTACCTCCGCACAAAGGAACTCTTGTTTACCACGCATAGAATTAGCGGACTATCTTTAATCTCTGTGTATTTAAATTTCGCCGTCATCCATTTACTAATATTCTATTAAGGAATATAAGTCTGTAGGTTAACGAGTGCTAAATTAGGTATTGCAAATCGTAATTATTTAGGCAGCGGACTTCCTTACCAGCGGATATCATTAGGTGAGTAGTTCTTACAGCTATTACAAGCATTACAAATATATTTATTATTATAACTTTTTTAATCCATTAGTCAAGTTCAGCAAATCCTTTCTAATATTATTAATGCGAATGTGAGTTTGTTTGTTGTTTACGCCTCAAAAAATCAATCGATCATCGTAAAATTTGGCGGCCTAAGGTATGGAGAAGGACTATATCCTAGAAACGCTGGTGAACTACGCGGGACAGCTTATCGGAACTAGCGACAGCAGGATTCGGTGGGCGTAGTGCAGGCAATGAAACAAAGTAATACTATCGCTTCGGAAAAGTACCGTATGAGGAGAATAAGCGACGCAATAAACTCCTCATGGACCCTGTTAGGTTTATTGTTATAATAGTAGAATGATATAATCACTTCACTTCACAAACATACATTCTGAAATTATAATAAGTTACAGAACCGGGTAAAACAATGATCGCACTGAGGTGTATACAGTTCGAAAGCTTGTGATACAGTTTCGATGATCTCACACAATACAAGGTACTTGGTAAAAGGTGAGGTTAATAAATTATTCGTGATATCCAACACTTAACACTCTTTGTTCAATATTTTTTTTATTAATATTACTTTCAATACTTACGAAGTCATATGAATATTTACAAAACAAAAATCGTAGAATATAAGTTATTCTATTTGAATTACTTCAGATTATTATAACATTTACTCAGACTGTAAACCACCTTTAAATTGAAGTACTTAATTGAAACAAAATGTAACATAATTGATCAGCAAAACGTAGAGTCCAAACCGCAAAGCAATTTTCAACTTAAGACTTCAACAATATACCGGCAAACCTGTCGATTCGATGGCGTTAGTTATGTAACGAGATATCAATAAAACTGTTATGACAATGCTTATATAAGTCTTAAGCGCACTTGGCCTTAAGGTTGATGCCAGAAACAATATACAAATGAATTCTGTAGCCATGACGTTTTTAGGAAACGCTTTGTTCCCCTAATCTTGATTGAAACTCAATGGATAATGTACATTTTTGTTTTCTATCTTAAGTTATTTTGCTAATTGTGATGCGATTAGATTAATATGTTTGCAATTTGACTATTGTATACATTCTTGCTTTACAGATTCTCACGGAGGGTCTGTGTGTATACAGGAGGATCTATACATGATGGATACCACAATCCTAACTTATATTATAAATGCGAAAGTTAGTTAGTTTGTTTGTTACGCCTTCACGCTTTAACTACTCAACGGATCATCATGAAATTTGGCATGCAGATAGCCTAGTATGGATAAGGACATAGGATACTTTTATTCCGGGAAAGCGGATGAAACCGCGTACAATAATAAATGAAACCACGTATAGTACTCATATACAACAATAAATACTATCAACTTTTACTGTGGGGCCAACTTCGAAATCGCAAAAAAACAGTTGTATTTATTTTTTAATGAAACAGCTATTTCTTTATTGCGATTTCGAAGTTGGTCCCATTGTAAAAGTTGTTCGTATTTATGTGGTTTCATTTATTGTCGTATCCACCGTGTATATTAAAGTACGTTTCTGGAATTCTATGGTTTTGATATTATTCTAAATGGTAGGAGGATTCATCGATTACAGTGCTGTCAAACCGCGAACATACTATAGTTTATTATACATTCAACTAAAACTACCTGATTAACATGCGAATGGCTCACGATATAGATTGGACATCCATTCACAAATATTATATCGATGGAAAAATTCGTTTGACATTCAATCATAATGTAAATAACTGTATTTTTCACTATTTTATAAAATATCCGATAACTATAACGTAATATTAAGGATGTATAGAAATAACAGTTATTTATAAGATAACTACCAATAATTTTAAATAGATAGAAAAAATACAATTTAGCTAAATGGGATCTTAATGGTCGATTTAGCCATTTAATTGGAGGACATGTAGGTATGTTGATTCGTCTATAAAGCATTCGATTGAATAAGCAAGAGCGTTTACACAATTCGGTCGGTACCGATTAAAACGCAACTTAAACGGTAGTCAGTCTCTTATTGGATAGACGGGAGTGCGCATGCAAATGTGAGGTAAACTATTTGATCAATTTCGTTCTACATTAGAAAATATATCGTGACTATTATGTACACTGGAACGTCGTATTTCATAGCAGGTGCAACTCAATATGCGTACTTGAAGCTAATCTGGACACATTAATTAGAATAAATAAAGTTTGATCGCGAGATATAAGCAGGCGTTTACTCTTTGGCAATAATCGCATTCATGAATTTGAAGTAAAGTTTCAAAACATCGGGATTAAAGTGTAACTAGTGATTACTTGTTCCTGCGCTCCGGGTAGCCGCAGCCGTAGCCGCGCAATTTAAATAACAATTTTCTGTATTCGCAGTTTCCAGTTATATTTATCTGCGCAGGACGAGGTGTTGTAACATCGCCGTTATAAATGCGCTCGAATTTCTACATTTGGGGCCAAATTGTCGGACGGAACATATAATTTATGTGTCATATTTTAATTGGGAATGTTTCAATTACAAGTAACACTAAAATATGTCTACTACATTTCAAAATTATGCTACATTTTGCAACCATTTAAAAATATTTCTAAAGAATGTCACAAATTGAAATATATTATGTACAAACCTACTATAACCTCTAAATCTTACTTATGTTAAGCTTAAAGTGTAATTTCGATACCTACTTTTAACACTTGATACGTCTGAATTACTTTAGGTACGTATTACATCGCAATAATGAAAGCTTTCACGTTCAGTAAATGCGATCACCAATAATGTGCCGATATTTCTGTAGGTATGTCATGACATGTGATTATTGAATTAAAAGCCACCAATGTATTGAACGCGGCCAGCTACAAACTTTTACCAATCTAAAACAAGTGACCTTATGTTTGGAACTGACTGAGCTACTTCCTCATTCGCCGTCCTCCCAGTGAACTATAAAATATAGATTACATATAGGTATAAACCGTTGAATGACGTTTTATATATCTACCTACTGTTTTTTCTTCTCTCTGTATCGTTATAATTAATTAACTGGTAGATAAACTATATTAATGTACTAACTATGATTGAACGTTAAACATTAACGACGTCGTATTAAAACTAATCATGTGATTAATCTTTGGTAATAATTTGGTACTAAAATACCTAAAGTAAAATTCGAGAGTACAACCCTATGAAGGCATATAAAGTAGCTGTTGTAAATGCACTCGTGTTACATACATAAGTTGACATAATTAGAAAAGTCGTCATTGAACTACATGGGTGCGTGCAGGCATCGACAACATATTGGTCATTGCATAGATCACGTCTACCCGACGTGTGCGCCCGCGCCTGTGCGGCCTCGTGTGTTGTCCACATCTTGTTTAAACTAAGGACTCCGCTACGAGCTTTAGAGAAAGAAGTATACCTTTTTTATTTCTAAATTACTCCGTTTAATCGCCTCATCTCTAGAAGGTCTCATCATGAAAGATAACATTTTGTTCCAATTACCCCCGTGTCTCTTTTTTTTACGGCTTATAGGTCTATGTTTTGACCACAATCTCACCATGGTAAGCGATGATGTGGCCGAAAGTGGTAAGCACACAAAGCCTAGAATGAACTGGCTCTCAAGTGCAGCTGTCGGAACACACCGATAGGTGCTTGACGACAGATTTTCATCTTGAGGGTGGTATCCAGCCAGATGGGTACTACAAAGTACCCTACCACCGTGCTATGGTTTCCTCACGATGTTTGCCTTCACCGAAAGCTCAAGCTCATTGTAGGATTCGTCTCGTTATTCGTCATTTAGCCACTGAGCTATCATCGCCTTAAAGCATCGCCATTTAGTCTCACGGATATGAAGCACGTCCTATAACAACTTATGAAAAATTGAATTGCAAGAACTTCATGCTATTCAAGTGATTTAGTAGAGGGTACACGAACATTGTTTCACAGTCTGGTAAAGAACACCTGACGAAAGGCCAAGGGCAGTAACTTTTAGAAACACTTACTTTCGATGAATATTCCTGTCCTGACGTAGTTAGTAAATTACAATGAAGGTAACAATACCGCTATTATTTTTCCGTTTTTCGACGATTAAATATTTTGTAGCTCTACCATGGTCTTATCACAGAATTTATCTGTATCAAACGACCAGAATTACATATCAGGTAAACGTATAAAATAAATTAATATACTAAGTAAATTGATCCTTATGCTGTACTAAATAATACCTACTCATCATCAAAAGACTATGATTCAGCAAAATAAACAACAAACATGCCATGTATGAAAAAAAAACTGGAGCAATGTCACGAAATGGGGAGAATACCAGTTTAATTGAGGGTACTTAAATAGACAAATGCACAGGACAAATGATTAAGTTTCCTCAGTGAGGAGTTTAGTCGTGAGGATGCGGGCGGTGCGCAGGAGTCGTGAGCGCGCGCGCTTGCCGAGACGGAGAGCAATAGTGATGGGAAAGGATCGTTCGTGACTGCTGCTGGAACATAACCCGCTATTTAAACAGCCACTTATAGTCTTTGATGAAGCTACCCGAAGGTCGCTACCGATCGAGACTCATTTAATTACTATCTTTTGAATTAAGATTATACTATAGTTGCCAGCACGTAACTTGGCCAGACTCGTTAGATTATTTTCTTTTTTCATACGATATGAAATACATTGTAAACTATCTGGAAAGAATCAAAGATTTAAATAGCCTTGAACGCTGAATAGATAACTTTCAAACAAGACATTAATTTACCACTGTTAGGAATTAATGCAGTAATTAAATAATCAAGCATTCATTTGATTTTGTGGTTAATGATAGAGATTAGTAATAAAATTTGTTTAATTTTGTTATAGCTAACGTTTAACTTAAATTAAGTACACAAAATACACATACATATAATTGGTAGAGTCTTCTGAAGGATGTTTGTTCAATATTATGGTAATTGCAGGGATATCCTGCAGATATTTTCTACCACACCACACATCGATAAGGTTGTTTTGACATCATCGTACTACACAAAAACAGAAAATATTTTGTATTCTAATTTCTGACAATAATAGAGCAACCTTTGAATGACATTTTCATGTTTTTACCAATTTTAATCGTAACTTAATTATAAATCGTCAGGATTCAAACAGATATAAATATGTATTTGATGTTCGTTATGATTTAATACATCAAAGTTCGGCTACACCACGTTTGTCATCTCATCAGATACAAACTATAGCAACTATGAATTATTAAATTATTCATAAATAATGTAGCAATATCAATCAATAGATATAAGAGTTAATAAAGTCGCAAGGTTTCTTCCAAATTATTTATAACCGTTATAAAGATTAATAGACGACGTCGCTTTAAGAAAATATACTGTCGTGATGAATTATTTTATTTCAGTCAACAGGTTTAATTACACATAGTTAAAAAGATTTTGTGATCAAAAGTGTTACCATGCTATAACAAAAAGTAGTTATTCTATAGTTATGTGTAACAATAAGGCTTACTGCAGAATGTACCTAGTTACGATCGACTTACGTTGAAGTCAACGAAGCTTAGTATCAAAGTATCTGTTAGAAAACAATACAATAAAACTATATTACATATAAAGCATCCGTCATTAACACCGCAACAATCTCTACATTTCATATTTACGCAACTGTGTATTAGTGTGAAATATTAGGAAAATGGCTTTCGAGAGGTGATGAAACACCGTGATGGACCCAGCCGGGGCATTCTCTTATATCACGCAAACAATATTGTTTAGATACAGTTTATACAACTATTATTTGCGCTTTTGTTTATTTAGTTTGCATTTATTTGAGCGAGAACGCAGCGTGCAACTGAGGCTTGCTCAATGGACCTTCGAGACGTTCCTAGGGAAATGAGGCCCTCTTTACAAAAATTTACAATAACATTATATTAAACAAGTATTCTTGAGAATGATTAATGACGAACTTAGCAAATTGGTTTGTTTAAAACCTACAGAAGTGAATCTAACTAAAGCGTGGATAGTGGAAAAAGAGTTGCGTCACATGTACCCAAGTAACCGAGTGATTTCGAAAGGTCAGAAGTTCAGAGACGAACGAAGGCATCAGCATTTAGTTGCAGGGCTTCAAAACAAAATCTGCAGTTATTAGATAGAGTATAATGCTTAATAAAACAAAGTATTTAGATCTGTTCTTATTTGTTTACATTAAATTGGACTACGAGTAAAATAAAGAACGGGTGTTATTCGCCCACTCGTGAAACTTAAGCGAAATATTTTGCACTTTACGCCAAGTACGTACGGTTGTTTTTGGTGAATTCGCGCATTTAATGCATTTGTTGTGTGAATTTGATCGTAAATTTGAATAAACGGTCCATTACAGTCCGTTATAGTTAATTTTGCGGGTGCGATCTGTGGCAACCCGCCGGTGACCTTCCTCGCCCAGTTAATGCAACCAAGAGTTTCTGCACGATCCCGACTTGCTATTGTTAAATTAATTTATACTTTAAACACTTTGCGAAACTATTTTAATTAAAAAAGGGTGATATTGACATAATGCAAATAAAAAAAAATGATTTTCAAAATGTTTGTTTTTTTTACTAAAGTTTATTAAGTACATCTCATCCAATGGTACCAAGCGATCAAATTACTTATACTTTTATATAATAACATGGACGCATTTTAAAATGTCTATACTCGATCGGGCTATAAGCTACAACGATAGGTACTTATCCAACCAAGCTTGAACATAACTAATTATTTCATTCTCAAGGTTACATTGACAATACATATTTTATTTATTTTGTAAAGTAAGTATATTAATGTACAATACTTCAGACAAAACCAAACAGACTCAAACTTATATCTAGAAAGAAGAATGGTCATCTCCCAGGCATCCCAGTTTTTTTTAAATGAAGTGTAACAAAAATACGAGATTCTTATAATTAACTGTTTGTTCGTGCCCCGCATCGTCCGAGTGAAATTTCCAACATATCCGGTGAATTTTCCAAAAAAAACATTCATAAAAACAACAGTAAATCGGTCTAGCCGTTCTCAAGATGCTCTATCATATATGTGGCAATTAATCTTTATTTTATATATAATGTACTGACATTATATATAAAATCTAATAATATATATAAAATGCTTTTGTGGGTACGTAAATACGCAGTTTTCTCAATCACCACCAACCCCAATCAACTTCCCGTTGGGGTGGTAAATACCCCTTGGTCTCCAGGTGGTAGTAAGGGAGTCTGGTCGCGGTGGGTGGAAGGGGGTGGTTGTGGGTGGCGAAAATGTTAAAACATATATTGCTGTCCTTTTCTAACGCATGAGGACTTATGAAAAGATCTCAAAATTTCTGGAATGGAAAGTTCCAAAATGTATAAAACGGTTATAATCGATCTGGAATGTTCTAGAAAGTTCAACAAATATCTGGAATGATCTAGAAAATTCTAGAGTGAATGCAAACTATTATAATCGATATAGCATGTTTTGAGAAAGTTCTACAAATTTCTGGCTTCATCTAGAAAGTTCCAAAATGTCCAAAACTTTTATTATCGAGTTAGAATGTTCGAGAACGTTCTAGAAATTTCCAGAATGATCTGGAAAGTTCCAAAATGAGTGCAATTGATTATGATCGATTTAGAATGTTCGAGAAATTTCTTGAATGATCTAGAAAGTTCCAAAATGAGTAAAACGGTTATAATTGATCTGGCTTCATCTAGAAAGTTCTAAAATGTCCAAAACTGTTATTATCGAGATAGAATGTTCAAGAACGTTCTAGAAATTTTCCGAATGATCTGGAAAGTTACAAAATTAGTGCAATTGATTATGATCGATTTAGAATGTTCGAGAAATTTCTTGAATGATCTAGAAAGTTCCAAAATTAGTAAAACGGGTATAATTTATCTGGAGTGTTCTAGAAAGATCAAAAAATATCTGGAATGATCTAGAAAATTCTAGAATGAATGCAAACTATTATAATCGATATAGAATGTTTGAGAAAGTTCTACTAATTTCTGGCTTCATCTAGAAAGTTCCAAAATGTCCCAAAACTTTTATTATCGAGTAAGAATGTTCGAGAACGTTCTAGAAATTTTCCGAATTATCTGGGAAGTTCATAAATGAGTGCAATTTATTATGATCAAGATTTTTTGGATTGGTCTGGAAAGTTCCAAAATGTGTACGAGTGTTATTATTGATCTATAAAAACCAAATCGAAGTGATGTACATCTAAATATTCTAGAGTGATCTGGTACTGGAAATTTCGGTATATAAATCGAAATTCAGTGACTTTTCGTCAGTTCAATTGTGATTGCAGTCGAGTAAAAAAAAGAACAAACTATTTGAATGTTCTGGAAAGTCTCTCAATATCGAAAATAGAAATCTATAATATGTTAAAAAATGTATCCTTATATATTTTTTATACCATTAAACATGCGATGTATTTTTTTAACCCGAGCAACGCCGGGTTTCGCTGCTAGTACTTACATAAAATATATTGCCTTGTATTTTTCTTTAGGCGAAGTATTAAATAGTAGATTCTTTACTTATGGAGCAGGCCACTATTTGAAAAGCGAGAGTGTTTCTTCGTTTGAATCCTGAGCGCAGCAAGGGATTCAAAGTAAAAATAAAAAAAAATAAAAAAATCATGCTTAAAATAGTGTTGCTCCCGAGGTGTAATGATTGAAAACAATTTAAAAACCGGCCAAGTGCGAGTCGAACTCGCACAGGAAGGGTTCCGTACAGACGTTCCTTGTGTGGCAGAGACCCCTTGAATGTTTATTTTCATTTTTATTATTTGTTGTTATAGCTGCTATAGAAATACCTACACATTCTGTGAAAATTTCAACCGCCTATTTATTACGGTTCTTGAGATACAGTCCACTGACAGACGGACGGATAGGCTTAGTAATAGGAGCCCGTCGGCACCCTTTGGGTATGGAACCCTAAAAACTACGTATCTACAAAAAATACAAAAGTTGATTCCATTTCACGTCTATTAAAATTATTTAACATATTAAATTAATATAAGAAACCGCGTGATGAGATTAATCATACAAATTATATTTAAATACGTTAATTAGTCAAACAAACGCAGGAATGTGCAAATTAAATAAATAGTTTAGGTATAATTATAATAAAAATAAGTGAAAGCATAAACAAAGTTATGTAATATAATAATAGACATAATATAATTGTTATTATTCAATAAGTCCGTCGCAGAAACGTCCGCTTCTTACAAAGTCGATCACGGCAGAAACAGGCCTTGGCGTAAAGCAGTCAATATACGGTAAGAAACTTGTACCTTAGTTAGCTAACTGCCCTATTGCACAATTAACCATTCCACTACTTGTTGAACTCAAACGAACTGTTATTACAGCAAAGTGAAATAAATCTCACATAAAAATTAATGTTTAGATACAGTTCTAAATAATAATATGATGCTATGACTCGTTAATCGAGAAGGATTAGTATTCTGTTAACGTGGGATAGTTACTGAAGGTATTCGTGTCTCGTAATGCCAAAAAAAGGTCGAAGGGAATTTCAATTATCGCTTTAATTGAGAAAAAACTGACATTCCGCTATGATACTGTGTGGAAAGAAAATTAGATATATTTTAGTTTGTATAAATCAATCTAGACATACATATCTACGTGTTTACAGCAGACGCACAGACAACTTATAGGCATAGCCTTATTATCGGGATTCTACAATGTATCTTCGTGAACAAAATTGGCGTTGTGTGCTAATAACTGAACTATATCGAATTCTCTCTCGTAGCCGAGATTACGCAGCTATTCCTAATTCTAAAGAGCAAAAAATGGTCGTATCGTAACTTAGCGCACGGTTGGCGCACCGCTGGGCACAGAGCCACTGTTGAAGGCAGTGGCGTCGGTCGGCGTCGCTTCGGCGCGGGGCGTCGCGTGCGCATGGCGCATAGACGCTGTCGCACGTGCTCATTTAGTAACACCCTGTAGCTCTTACGACAATGATTTGTAACTAACCGATGCTTTTGTCTCCTTTTTTCAATTCTTACAATTGCAATGTATTATTACGTAACGTAAAATTATCGACTACTTTTAAATCAGCAATTGAACATAAAAAATTTATTGTGACACACAGGATAACTGTTCTAGAATTATTATTAACATAATCTATGATTCATATTCATGCATAATCGTTTATAACGGGTCTAGTAGTTACTATAATTACTACTAGATACCTAATAAATTTGAATAGCTTTTAATTTGAAATCACTTGACGATTTCATTGAATTGGTCACTAACGTTACGACATAAGTATCTGGGGAATTAGACAATAATTTATTAATGTGAGAAACTATTCAGTAAAATACTTATGAGCATTATGAAAGGGTCATGGTCAAATTTCACTAAATAGAAACATGAACTTCGAATATATTTTCTGGGATAATAAATACGAAGAGAGATGATGAAAATTATGATATGACACACATATTATAGGTATATTTACTGCGATACACTAAAGGAGGTGCACGCGCAGCGAAGCGATTAACTAGATTATCCATGAATTACCAGATGACAATGAAATAAATATTAATGAAACAGATACTTATTATTGACCTATTGCGTGGGACGTTGCGCCGGAGTGATTTGCTCAATCACCAGTTATTACAGCATTAAATATTATGTTAACAGTCGATGATATGCGCGATAATCAATAACATTGGGATATCAAAATAACAGATTCATAAACGGCCTAATGAACGAACGTACTAATTAATTGATATTGGTGCCGATTCTGTTGTAAATCACACTAAACTAATTTTAGTCACATCTCATCTCTTTCCTACGAACATTATTGAAAAAGGATAGAACATATTTTAAGTTGTCAAATTAATCTTAGCCGTCTTATTTTGCGTGTATTTAGGCGTAACCGCAATAGATGGCGTCTAAATTTGTATTGAAAACAAGCATTGGACTAATTTGACAGGACTAAATTTCTTACATCCTTTTCTTATGTTCTTTGTTAGAAAGAGACATAGTGAGATTAAAATTAGTTTAGTTGTGAACAACAGAATCAGGGCCATTGACTGCGTTTTATTAGTTGTAGCTTAGTCGGAAAATGGTTTAGTGAACCATTGAATGGTCACATGATACGAGACAATAATGGTATAACTTCAAAATGGGGTTTGGAGTAAAACACTCTAATCTGACTGTGCAATCAGTAATGGTATGAACCTTTGCAATAAATTAAAAATATATGCCATTGAATTGAGAACACCCGTTGGTTCTCGCGAGACGCGCGTCCTATGCTAAAAATTTATGTCAATGTTTTTTTAAACGCGAGCCAAAGTAGTTTAAAAAATCAAATAAATAAATCTCTTTAAAAAAATATGAAGCTGTTTGTAAAGATGTTATGATGTCATACGATTATTAATTCAAAATAAGGTTACTTATACAAAAGGGAAAAGGTCGGTAACGCGTGAGCGATGCTTCGTGTGTTGCAAGCGTCCATATGGCTACGGTAACCGCTTACCATCAGGCGGGCCGTATGCTTGTTTACCGACTTAGTTGTATAAAAAAAAAAAAAAAGGGAAGTAGAAGAATCAAGAAAGCTTACAGATTAAATAAAAATATTATCATTTAACATAAACGAATCATAATGTATATATTATAATAAATTCATTAAAATAATTAGAAGTCGCATTACTTTGAACTGAATACACAAACTAACGCAAGAGCTTTATTGTATCAAGCCTATACCTATATTATATATACTTAACATTTTATTAGTGAAGACCCCAGAACTGATAAGCAGACTTGTCACACATCTCATCCTTTAGGTACCTCTTCATCAAACAAGGTCAGTAAACTTCTAAATGGTAATAGATCCCTACCTTTTGTGGAAACTTGTATTTTGGTCAAAACTATGCAGCTGAGGTCGTTACCGCTTAGATTGTTCGAGAACATCTCATTTGAAGCACATTAAGTAAGTATACTTAATAAAAACTTTACTTTGAAGATAAAGTTTATAGGTCTCGATAAGTTCGTCTGTATGTTAGTATCTCAGAAACCTATGAACCGATGAAATAAAGTTTTCATAATTTTTGGCTCAACATTGGAGCTGTCATAATTTAATGAATTGCTGTATAATCCGTATAGACTAACTGCAGCTTAAATTTCTCAGTAAATAAACAAAAGAAAATCCTGAACGATAAGACTTGTTACGAATGAACAAACTAACAATTTTCTAACGATACAATCATAGTAACCTTCGTCAGGTATCTCGGCGAACATAATTTAAGTTTTCAACAATCTCATTGTTATCGAATATACTGTAGCTGGTATATTCGAGGTCGTGGGCCTACAGCATAGTACTACTACAGATACGTTATCTTTCCTTCACAGATCAACGTGAAACAATAGCCATTAATGATAGTTTATCTGATATAATTACTATCTACCACAAATCGTTTTCTACAACTAAACAGTAAGTGGTTTTAATTTCCTAAACACGCACCCCCTTATTCATAATAAAGTTATCAAACTTTGATTAGCTAAAATTCCGAAGTCTTTATCTGACAGGTGACATTTAGTGCGAAAGAGTGAGACGGGGCACACTATTACACTGATTTAGTTAAAAAGCGATTATGAATAAGGGGGTTATTATTAGGTGATGCGTCTTTCGATGGAAGTTCATACTAGCATGAAGTGTTTACATGGAAAGTCATTTCTATCTGGGGGCACGGAAGTGCCCCCCGCCAAGACAGCCAAGCGAAGCGAAAGGGCACTACCTACCTTTTCTCGAAGCGCTTCGTCGTTTTTTTGAACCCTCATATCTTGGGTTTAGATTATACCAGATAAACAAAATTCTCAGGATATAATTTCAATAGTGAACTTATTAAATATATTAAGTTTCAATAACATAGCTCTTATACTTTAGATTTTATTGATATCTAAAAAACCCAGATTTCGTCACTGACTCACTGATGATCATCAAAACTCATAGGGTACTTCCTGAAGTCCTAGAAAGCTGAAATTTGGTATGTAAGCTTGTATTAGTACACAATCACCAAAAAAATTATAAAACTTGGAAATTTCAAACACAAAAAAAAAACTATAGCAACTTACAAAAAGAAGTGAAATCCCACCAAAAACATTTCTATGTAAAATGTTGACGCCAAGACATCAAAAAGTTATCAGATCTCATGTAGAGCCAAGCTTATAACTCTACATGCACTTACTCTACAAGCCCTAACTTCACAAACTCTACAAAATATGTGGCTTGGCCGTTTCGCTACCATCACATGGGAGTAAGGTGAAAAATGTTCATTACTTTTTTGTTATTCAATAGTTCTTGTAGTAGTGGAACGGCCAAGCCACATATTTTGTAGAGTTTGTGAAGTTAGGGCTTGTAGAGTAAGTGCATGTAGAGTTATAAGCTTGGCTCTACATGAGATCTGATAACTTTTTGATGTCTTGGCGGCAACATTTTACATAGAAATGTTTTTGGTGGGTATTTATATCTTCTAAGGTCGATATCCAAACAACTAGATGAGTCAACAATAAAAACATTACGAAAACAGTTGAATCAATAGCATTAATACCCATAGGATACAAACGACGTAATTCTGTTCTTAAAACGTAATATCCGTGGGACGAAAATACACATGTTTATTTTTTGTTACTTAATTTATGTGTAACGATATAAGATAATACAAGTAAGTATACACAAACGGATATTATTGGGTATTATTAAACACCTAATGTTATTACATTGTGAATGGCTTATGAAGGACAAATGCTGGCATAATTTAGTGTAAACTAGAATGTGCATAACTCGTGCTGAAGTCTGTGCTATTGAGGTGCAAAATTAAGCGGCTATAGCACAAAAGCTGGGTGCCAATAGCCTCCTCATAACAAGACATCTAAGAAAAAAGTATTTACAGTAAAACCCCAGGAATACGCGTGGTTTCTATAATGAAGAATGAGAGAAGCCGGCCTCGAGCTGATCACGGCCAAGACAAGTTTGTATGATATACTCCAAAATTCTGTGAACTCCTATTTCTAAGAATAAGAAGTCTTTAGTAATACTCGTACCTTCTATTGATATTGTAACATGTATTTAAGGCTATGATAAATCTTGGGATATTCTTCACACATGGTTATCTGATCCCAAACTAAGCATTAGTTTGTACTATGGAAACCTGAACGAATACACCACATATACTTATAGTTGTAAATAAATAATTCACATACCTACATAATTACACCCAGAATCAGGACATGCCAACATGTTCATGCACACAAATGCATGTCCTGGGTGGGAGTCGAGCCCACGACCTGCGGCGTGATAGATGGAATCTTAACCAACCACGACAACTGATCCGTCAAAATCTCTCATACTACTGTGTACTCGAGCTTTTAGTGAAAGAAAAGATCGCGTTTCGGGAGATCCACTTGAGAGCCAGTTGCTACCGTACTTCTCTGACTATACGACCGGATATGTTCAATGGCTCATAGAACAATCGTTTATCTTGAGTGAGAACTGAACCCACAGTCTATGGCATTGATTATTGTCATAGTAAAGAGTTCGATGTTCAAGTTAAAAGATGGATGGATGATAAGGAGCAGCCTGGTCAAGGAAAGCGAAGAATAAAGAAGAATGGAAACAGCTGGAAGAGGCCTATGTGTCACAGGACACGCTGACCACTAAACCGGGAAATCCGATGTGTTAGCATATAAGTCAAAAATATTTTGTAATTATTTATGTATATTTAGTATCAGCAATAAAGGCTTAATAATAATAAGATTTCGACGAGTGAAAGGAACAGGAAGCGATTCCACGTCGGAAATCATTAAATACCAATAATATCGTATTATTAATTAATATTTAAAGCGTAGTCATCAATTTATAGTTCTCTATGATCCATCAATCAATATAAATTGGTTATGACATCTCCAAATAAAATTACATCAATGACAAACTATCAATAAATCAGAAATAACTGAACTGGACATTCCTACAAATTTGAGCACCCATGACAACAATACTCGAGATTAGCAGAACGAATGGACAACACCAGTGAATAGATAGAGCCTTGTAGAAGCATTGAAGGAAAGATGCATAGCGTTGGTCGGTTTCTCAAGCGGGTCAGTCACACAATGTCAACTTAATTTGCTGTAGCAGCCTCCATTCAGCCAGATGTCGGTCTCTCAAATGTAAAAGTTTAGATAATCTGATGCTTGAAGGTCGCCAGTTTTGAAATTTAATCCCCTCGAGCTTTATAAAACCTGACCAACGCTCGTACAATGCATATTTGTATAGTAAATATAATGATTTATGCGTACATTCATGGTTGTTGACTATTGTTCGATGATCCGTTTTAACTGTCATTCAACAACCACGCTGCATTCATGATGCAGGCAATTTTATACTTTATCATCACTATTAGGACATACAACCGTTAGATCCTTTTTTTCAAAGCTACGATCTAGTTGTAATATGTAACGGACTTGCAGTGTTATGAACAAATGGGTTGCGGTAAATAATTGTTGGCATGATCTGTCGGGTCGTGTCGTGTCGTGTCGGGTTCCAAGCACTAATACTAGTGTCGAAATCACCTTTCGTCGAACGAACGCAATTTAAGAAATTATGTTCGACATCATTTCGACAGTCGACTCGCAACTCGCCTCTAGACAGTTTAACTTGGAAATATTATGCATTAGATGTTAATGACTTCTTTGATGATGAGATATCACTAAAATAATGGATGATAAGTAAGATATGATGATCATTAGGATTTGATTGAAGGAAACTCGTTCGAAGTTTTCCAGCAATGGGGAAACAGATAATTTTACTTAAAAACGGCAGAAAATCTTTGAAAATACTACGATACAATTTGAATAATTAATAATATATTTATATTAATTTAAAAGTTTTATGAGTAAATATGTTGCTACCGTAATATTATATTATTTAAATTAAAAGTTGGTAAGCTCATCGCTTGTGTTGCCAGATTTTAAACTAAGATTTCTTTATAATATCCCGGACGTTTACGGCAAATTCCTTACATTTACTGTGACACAATTTTCCAACCGCGTTAGCGACGCATGTGCGAACTGGCGGCAACGAACGAACGAGTTTTTTGTTCAAGTATAATGTTCCTTAATAAAAAACTAAACATAATTATGTTATCTTTCTGTTTCAAAAAATCCTAATACATGAAATTTTTTCCTGTTTCTCTAGCAGTATATCCGGAAAATTACTGTCGTCTAGTAATCTCCATAAGAATGGCTCGACTGTTTTGCCTTTTTTTATATTCGTAATAGTCCGATTTCGAGTGGACAGAAAAATATTAAATCTTGTCCGTAAAATTGGAAAATTCGGGAAGACTGTGACTTTTGGATTAACTCACAAAGTGT
This sequence comes from Polyploca ridens, assembly GCA_951394255.1. Classification (NCBI taxonomy): domain Eukaryota; kingdom Metazoa; phylum Arthropoda; class Insecta; order Lepidoptera; family Drepanidae; genus Polyploca; species Polyploca ridens. Next base: position 4,616,479 of record OX596244.1, read on the forward strand.
AAAGGGTCAGCAAGTTTATGTTAAAGTATTAAAATTTGCTGAAAATTATTGTACCTAATTCGTTATGTATGAAGGATGTAGAGACCTGCACACTGTAATGAAGGCAAGTGATAAAGTACCTATTGGTCTCAGTAAAGCACGATTTACATATCATAGTATCCTATTAGCTTACTTACGATTTTTTACAATGTTACGAGGTTATTGTGAATTATAATTCAGCTGTTTTAAAGTAGGCTTTGGTAGTGAATGTATACAATAAATCCTGTTGGTTTAAATTATAAGTAGAATTTTCAGATTCAGAAGAAAATTATACTATGTAAAAAACAGTGTGAAACAATTAATAAACTACCTTATATATAACCTACCTATAAACGAATTCTTACTATATGGTTATGTAAGGATTTTCCTTTAAAACATTCTGTTATTTTTTAAGTTAATTGTTTGGAACACAGGTAAAACCGCGGGGCGACAGTAGCTCAAAGTACTCTATCGGACCTTGGTAGCATTATAACTAAAATGCCATGCCAAATCGTAAGCTATAGCGTGGCTATAGCAATATCAGTAACCATTACTGTTTTACTGCTTGCTTTTTAGAGTCAGATTATCTTCTCCATCAGCCTACAGGCTTTATAGATAATACCATGCCATTTCTATTTATTGCTTATTTCTTCTTAATTTTATGCTATACAAAAATGTTTACTTATCAAATTGCTACTAATTGCAAACACATAGTTATAGTATATTTAGCCTTAATTTGCATATTACAGGCTTCAGTTTAATAATTAACCCGATGAAAGCGAGCGCAGTTTAAGCGGACGCAAAAGTCGAAAGTCGAATTTGAGGGGCACATATAATTACTATTCCATTTACATATGTATGAATATTCATATGTCTATAATTTTAACATTTGCATTGATATAAATATTGGGCAGGTTCTACTCTAATGGCAATCGACAACACGAAACAACAGGGAATTAGTATGTTTACATAAAGTCAACGCCAAATCTGTTGCGTACTTACTTATATTATGATATTTTTACTGTATGTGGTGTGTACAATAATTAATATTTTTATTTAATGCAATTAATAAAATATTAATTATTAAAATTATTATTATAGGCTATCTGCCAAATTTCATGATGATCCTTTGAGTAGTTGAGGCGTGAATGTGTAACAAACAAACAAACTCTTCTTCACATTTATAATTAGTTAGGATTTTTCGAAACGATCATTCTTGCAAAATAGATGAAAAGTTGTATTTTCCCGGTTTTAGAGTTGGCCCATACCTAGTAAAAGTTGTTGATAGCTGTGCAGTTGAATTCAAATGAGCCCGGCAGATAGCAGTGATAACTAATAAGGTACTTTTAAACCAAGCATTGTTCCCACATTATATTTTAAGGGGGTGAAAGTTACAGGAAGACACACATCACTATACAGGTCGTTGTTTTGGTCAGCGACGAGCGACTCAGGGTCGATAATACAAATGATACTGGTGCTAAAAAAAATATAAAAAAAATACTTTTTTTTTTTTTAATTATAAAAATAAAAAAATTAAAATTTTGAAAATCATGTAATAAGCTAAAGTGTAAACATAATACTCAACGGGAGTACGAGGGAGTAAAGGGGTGGGGCGATGGCGGCTTGCGCCTAGCTCTAGTCTGTGCACGTGCCTTGTAACCATACTTTGCAGTAATTTTATTTCAAATTGAATAAGGTATTTCTCAACATATTTACAGTATTTAATGGAATTAAGTCCATTTTTGGGGAATATATATTTTGTACTACCGCTCCTGGATCGCGTGTCGCCGACCAAAACAACACCCTGTATATAATATCAATTTGATCAATCACAATATGACCCCGTTTCGTGGTGGCGGTTAGATGTAACGTAATAAGGCAATTCTTACTAAAAGCCTTCTTGACCGACAGTTTGCGTTGCAAATTGTCGAGCATTATATTTTATTACAATATATTGGCTTTATTCGCGCTGTAGTTATAGATAAATCATTCTTCGTATAGTTTAAGAGTCATAGATAATGTATTCATTTGTAGGAGAACGAAAACGACGGACATAGCTCGTAGAATTAGTAAGCTGAAATGGCAATGGGCAGGCCACATCGCTCGAAGAGCCGATAACCGCTGGGGAAGAAAGGTTCTCGAGTGGCGACCACGTACTGGAAAACGCCGAGCGGGACGCCCTCCTACCAGGTGGACCGACGACCAGCAGGGCGATTGTCAAACGCTCTCGTTTTCGTGAAACCGATAGCGAGGGTCTCGTAAGTTGTTATAATTTTGGTTTTGTGTAACTTTTATGCCTAAATAGTCGCCGGCTTCATTTGAAATAAGTTAATTGTAATAGTTTTCAATTTTGCTATCATTTGTGTTACGTAATACACAAATTATAAAAAGTTTTGAGAGCCTCGCTATCGGTTTCCCGATAACGAGAGCATTTGACAATCACCCACCTGGTCAGAATCGCTGGGCACCGCTGGATGCAAGCGGTCCAAAACCGTTCGAAGTGGAAGTCAATGGGGAGGCCTATGTTCAGCAGTGGACATCCATAGGCTGATATGATGATGATGATGATTCTTCGTATAAACCTAAGGAGCACAACTTACCCAAGTTTGTTGCGATTTCACTGGATACAATCTATTTACATACATAGGAGTCCCTTGAGATATTGCAGAATGATTGAATAAAATAATCTACATAAAACATTTGTAGGACAACGGCAGACAATCGAAACCTCGGACGCTTTGAAACAATAGCATGCTCGAAGGATAAGTATAAAAAATCTGATTGTAGCTCGGTATATCCTTGTCAATTCTTTTAATGATGAAATTATTAATAGTGTCGGTACAGAAGTTGCAAACGAAGTGGTAAACTAGTTCAGGATATTGGCAACGAAATAGGTATGCGGGAACGTTAAAACACCAACCATAGAGTAATTGCTGAGTTTATTGCCGGCTCTTCCCGGCAAAAGCAACCTTCTGAACCGTGCGTTAGTCTGACAAATAAAAATTGCCCGTGGATGGAATATAAATTTTTATTAATAACAATATCAAAAAATATATTTCACCTGATGAGCAGTCTAAAGCCCCCTGGCGTCAGCCCGAGTTAAAATTTAACCCTAAGTTAATTAACCTGATCGTGCGTCAATTTAACCCAGATTTTGACGCTATTGGATTAAAATGACGAACGAGTTGAATAGCCAGAGAGTTGTGACCATACTTCAAAGCCGGAACTCAATTCTAAAGCTTCCAGTTCTCAATATGATCTGACAACAACAGTCTTGAAATTGAAATAGACGGTAATAATAAAATATAAGTATTAAATAAAAACTATTGACAAAAACCAATTGCAATTACGAAGATCGACATTATTTTTTATAGTCTCATGTCTCAATATCGACTATGGTTGAGAGCGCAGTCAATAAATGAGTCCTTAGCAAGTCCACTGTTGAAATTATACTCGTTAATTTATGTGTATAACGAATTGGTTCCGGCAACCGGTGACCGATCTACCACTGATAATTTACTCAGAATGAAGTATTAAGATGTATTATAGCAAAACAATCTGTTTTAGCAGTCAGCATATTAAGATTAAGGCGTTGATTGCTACTGAGTTATAACTACCACTGCCTAGTGACGTCCAATGTAGGGATTGCAATCCCGCAGCTCATTCAATCCCGCGCGGGATCACGCGAGATCCCGCATCTTCGAAATCTAATAATATATATAAAATGCTTTTGTGGGTACGTAAATACGCAGTTTTCTCAATCACCACCAACCCCAATCAACTTCCCGTTGGGGTGGTAAATACCCCTTGGTCTCCAGGTAGTAAGGGAGTCTGGTCGCGGTGGGTGTAAGGGGGTGGTTGTGGGTGGCGAAAATGTTAAAATATATATTGCTGTCCTTTTCTAACGCATGAGGACTTCTGAAAAGATCTCAATTTCTGGAATGGAAAGTTCCAAAATGTGTAAAACGGTTATAATCGATCTGGAATGTTCTAGAAAGTTCAACAAATATCTGGAATGATCTAAAAAATTCTAGAGTGAATGCAAACTATTATAATCGATATAGCATGTTTTGAGAAAGTTCTACAAATTTCTGGCTTCATCTAGAAAGTTCCAAAATGTCCAAAACTAATAACAGTTTTATCGAATCGAGTTAGAACGTTCTAGAAATTTCCCGAATGATCTGGAATGTTCCAAAATGAGTGCAATTTATTATGATCGATTTAGAATGATCGAGAAAGTTCTAGAAATTTTCCGAATGATCGGGAAAATTCCAAAATGAGCGCAATTGATTATGATCGATTTAGAATGTTCAAGAAAGTTCTAGAAAATTCTTAAACGAGTACAATTTATTAGAAGCGATTTGAAATGTTCGAGAAAGTTCTAGAAATTTCTAGAATGATCTAGAAAATTCCAAAATGTGTAAAACCGTTATAATTGATCTGGAATGTTCTAGAAAGTTCCAAATTGAGTGCAGTTTATTATGATCGATCTAGAATGATTGAGAAAGTTCTAGAAATTTTCCGAGTGATCTGGAAAGTTCCAAAATGAGTGCAATTTATTATAAACCATTTAAAATGTTCGAGAAAGTTCTAAATATTTCTAGAATGATCTATAAAATTCTAAAATGAGTTCAATTTATTATAAGCGATTTAAAATGTTCTAGAAACTTTTTTTTGGATTGATCTGGAAAGTTCCAAAATGTGTACGAGTGTTATTATTGATCTATAAAAACCAAATCGAAGTGATGTACATCTAAATATTCTAGAGTGATCTGGTACTGGAAATTTCGGTAAATAAATCGAAATTCAATGACTTTTCGTCAGTTCAATTGTGATTGCAGTCGAGTAAAAAAAAGAACAAACTATTTGAATGTTCTGGAAAGTCTTTCAATATCGAAAATAGATATCTATAATATGTTAAAAAATGTATCCTTATATATTTTTTATACCATTAAACATGCGATGTATTTTAACCCGAGCAACGCCGGGATTCGCTGCTAGTTATGTTATAAAATCAAATTGAAACTACAGATTTTTGTGTAAAAATCATCTTTTATTAAATATTTCTTACTTTATTAAGCAACAGTTTTTTTTCTATTAATTAATTATAAGTAATACTAATTACTTATAATCTGTTTTCTTATATTCATCTTTAAATATTTGGCATAGTTTAGGTTTGTATAATTTTACCCTTAGGCCTAACAACAGTTTTATATGTTTAATTCAGTCGTATTCATAAAATTACTGATAATCAAATCACAACTTTCTCTTAGATGCTATTACTATGATATCAACCTGTGGTGATAACTTTTTTAAATACGCTCAGTGGATATAAATAAGCAAATGGCATTTATTGTATCAGCCTGCTTCTGTGTGAACTGCAAATATATCCTGATGCTGAAAACGCTCTCTCGGCTAGTTTCCGCGGATTTGCGCATTGAAGGTGCGGGATCCAGCACACTAATAAAAGCAGCGGGATCCCGCGGGAATGCGTGATCCCGTTTTGCGGGATTGCAGTCTAATGGCCAAAGGTCGGTTCGAGTCCTATCCGCCTGGCTGACTAGCATCAGCACTTGAGAGCATTTTCCATAAAAGGCTTCTACTTTCATCCATATCGCCCCCTATTGAGTGAGATATTGGTAAGCCTCAGTAAAAAGATTGTATTGCTACTAAAGCGAATGTGGAATTCTATAATTAATTCGAAGAAGATCCGAGTAATGACAGTCGACGATCGTACGTACTAAAACAACTATGCATTATGTATGCATCTAGGTTATGGAACGCCACTCTTCTAATTACACGCAGCTTCTGATTTATCTAAAAGATGCAAGGCCATATTCGAATGCTCTTGATCATTATCGATGCATCACCGTTCACAGGAGATTAATTTCTCATAGAGCAGATTACCTTGTGCACAAACGAGGTAACTCCGGCTTGAGCTAACATTTCAGGTTTATTTCTAGCCCTTTTACTGAAACATTTTTATCATATTGTATGTTCTGACTCGGTATATATAGAGCAATCAATTACCAATACATGGACAATATCATAGTCGCAGCCGGCGTCCTTGTTATAGATACATATAAGTAGCCGGAGTTGGCATCGTTATACGCCCAGCCACTTCTTCCTGTATCAACATAAGCCGACATTGACATTTAGGCGGATCGGACGCGACCGGGCTGTGCGGTGCCACTGCGCATACAGGTCCGCCAACATGCACGAAGGAGACAAACACAACCAAAAGGCCGTATGCACTGAAAAGTGCAATGTTAACATTTTTGAAATCAGCCTCAAAGTTCATGCGTGAAGTGCCATACATTCGCTCGCAGTCCTTGGCCGGCCGACTGTCCCTTCGAAAACTGTGATGCGATCGCACGCGCTTTATGCGTTAGTTATCAGATGGTATATTTATTCATAGGCAACCTTCATGTGCACCGTTTAAGCACGCGATAACAGCTATTTCACGAGTTTATTACTCATAATTTAACAAAACGTTATAGACTGCGCGATTAGAATTGAAACCGACGATATCGAGACTGCTTATAAGATGCGTTCCCGTCCCAATAACTGGCCTCATTATTGTCTGCCTTCGAAGGTTTATTTGATTTGGAGCAACCTTGAGTCCGTTCTTCGTAGGGTTATAACATTGTGTAATAGACTCGTAGTACCTACACCGATCGATTTTAGAGCTAATAATTAGCGTTAGATCACCAATAATGCCAGCGCGTGACCTTGATCTCAATGCGAGCAGTAGCAGGCTGCGCCTCAAACGTCCACCTGTTCGTACTTAAAGCTTAAAATCACTCAAGAGCGTGTTCGGGCTAGAATGGCTAGATGCAACTGAAAGTTGCCTTGGCAGAAATATTCTGAAAATTACATTAGGTACGAGCGTCAAACTCTACTCTACAATTAATGTCTGAAATGGACTGCACTTACATTCTTTATGTAGGTATTATTAGACTATTTATTTAGAGGTGCAATTAGAGCAATTTAGTTGATTATCTACGATCGTAGTTTCATCATGCTCTCTCGAGGTGGTCCTGGGGGTATCGTGTATTCTGCACTAGACCTAGATAGTGAAAAGCCGGCTTTAAGCTGCGGTTACATTATTAGGTATTTATAATTTTTGGTACATAAAATGCCAACCCATGAAAAAGGCTTATCGAATTCAAGTAGGTATGTAATGATATTAAAAGTGACTCGAGCAAAAAACTGTAAAAAAATACTGCAACGGAAATTGTTATACGGGCGGTAATGGTAACAAAACATATCAGAATATTTTTATAGCATTTTTTTGTCGCACGCAGTTGTACCGCAAAATTAATTGCACTCAATCAAATATTATTACCTGCTAAATAGCACAAAAATACTGTATAAGCATACCAAAGTATTTACATTCGAATATACATACAGTCTGTGGAGGAAGTGAATGTGGCCATGGTTCTGTGCTTGCCGCCCAACAAAAAATTACTAACGTTACATGTTCACATGTCTATCGTTAAATAATAAAAATTATAGAAATATGTAATGACAATAACACGACACTGACAGTAAATAATGAAGTGAACGAGTGGAAACTTGGAAAGTGACTCGCGACTCCGCGCACGCATCTTCAATAAACAATGGTTATGCTGTAAATCACTGTACATAAGTATACTTTTACCTAATGCAGCCATGATTTATTGTTAATATAACAAAAAAGTTGTATTTAATCAATCAATGAAAACGTGGAATTAAAATGCTTCTGAATAATGGCTTCTATGTATTACCACAGCGAGATTAATATCCACCGGAATTTATATTATAAATATTTAGATACTTACTATTTATATACTTTATATTAGAAATTAGTAAGGACGATAATAACCATGATTAAAAGTATGGACCTCAGTGAACAATAACGCCATAAACTATGTTTTATGGGTAACTTTGTCATAATTTGATCATAATAAAAACGATACATATATAGCTTGCTGCTAACCACACTCATACATAATGATCTTATTAGCATTGCGAGTCATAAAATATTCGACCAATATTCTGTTTGTCAAACAAACCGAAGGGCACTTATATTTGTCACAGGGTTTTTGGATAAACCGATGGGAATCTATGCCTCTGAAATTAAATACAATACTAAATCAGTTTCTTTCATTCTTTAATTTCAAACACACACATAGTTAATCTTGAATAATCCGACCGTAAAGTAATAAATGCAGTTTCTAGCAACAAAGTTTTAGCGGTACACTGTTATAAAAGTGGCAAATATCTCTTTCGGCGGTGAAAGACTGGAATAGCTCCACATAGTTCTCGCTCTAAGCTTAATCGATTTATACTTTCTATATAAAGTAAATCAGAAGCGTCGACATCGATACAAACAATGGCAGACCAAGATCATTCTTTATATTGTTTTCCTTGTTGTATGATTTACAAGGCGCTTCTAAAATCCGACTTAGATAAAGAGCTATCAGGCTGCATGAATATCGTAATAATCTATCTATCTATACATATAATATACGTAATAGTAGCTAGTGGATTCTGTCCTGAAAATTCTATATAAGTAGTCCGTCAATTATAAAAAAATGTATACTGCGTTTCTCGATTAACTTAAAAGTAATACATTGGTTCCTTCTGTAGCCTAAGAAAGGATTTTTGGAAGTTTCATCTCTAAAGGGGTAAAGTAGGGGGGCGTAGTGAAACTGCTGAAAACTGGTGTATCGCATAGTATCTCGTATAAGTAAGAGTTAGGTATTGTATGATTATTAATCTACGCGCAGGTGTAACAATAGAGAAGTGAAAGACAAATTATAACGTTTCATTATTTTTGATATTTTTATTATAAGTCCGTCGTGATGAAAACAAAATTGTTACGTTGAATAGGACACCTCGCTATGATACAGCTTATTACGATAGAACTGCACCTTTCGAAGATACCAAGACTAAAATACGGGATTTGGTGTCTATATTAAATTCGATATTTTTAGTCTAAATTAAATTTAGTTATGACTATAATTTATTAGTAGCGCGTGGGTGATTTTAAAGACTATCGTATTTCGTACACTGATTTATGACAAGACAATCGAGCTCCTTAAAAATATTTCTGAGTTAAGTGTTATTCAATTTTTGGGTATTTATGTGCAATAGAAATAAATTGGTACTAAATAAGTAAGGATCATAATAATATACAATCATCACATCAGCCCATGGATGCTGAACTGAGGCCTCTCCCATTGATTTCCACTTCGAACGGCTCTGAATAATATACAGTAAGAAAAAATCGACAATTATAATATGATGACCAGCCAAAAAGGCAATTATTTTATTCGATGCACTGTCATGTGCGTCTAAAATAGGATTTAATAAAGGTCTGGTGAAATAGGTACAAGCGACAATCATGTTTATTGACAGCTGTATGCATGCA